>CM031082.1:7644762-8244762 GCA_018257905.1 Gillenia trifoliata
CGCGGCATCACTGCCTATATATATAGGTCCAATCTTTTGATATGAAATAATTCACAGGCATATACAATTCTAGTAGCTTTAGTGATGCATAATAATACGCCTCTGCGATGCCCTAGCGCCTACAAGCCTACCATTTGGAGTTACGATTTTGTTCAGTCCTTGAAGATTGATCATAATCCCCTACAGGTAATTCGATTGGGGATTACCATTTTAATTAGGACATCACTTTTTTTACTCTCTTATTATTTGTCCATTTGCGCTTTTTGTTCAGTATTTAAAAGACTTTAAAATGTTCATGCCGTTGAAACATATACTACATCAGAAATCTCATGAAGTTAAATCATCTTGTATATTGAATTATTCCACTACTAATTGAATCGACTTTGTCTCACGCATATTGAATTATACAAGTAGTTATCTTGAGGACAATATCAATATAATTAGTCGTGGACCGCTAGATCGACTCTAAAAATACAATATATAATACAAATTTTATCAAGACATTTTTTTTTTTAGTCTTGCACTTGATTACTTTTGTAGGATAAAATATACAAAGATGGGTGGAAGTTCCTCGAGGATAAAGTGAAGCATATGATTGATTCCGATGATGATGGTGTCAACACGCTCACTACTCTTGAGTTCATTGATGACATCCAACGGTTAGGTTTGGGATATCACTTTGAGGAGGACATAACAAGAGCCCTTGGTAAAATATTGAACCACATTGATGGCCAGGGAATTGACCAGAGTCTCCACTTCACTGCTCTCAGCTTCAGGCTCCTTAGACAACATGGGTTTGAGGTCTCCCAAGGTATGTAATACGTAAACTTTTTGTTATTTATTGTTTACGATTACAAACGATAGATAATTTATATTAAAGTCATCTAAATTATGAAGTAGGGTTTTAACTTGAAAATTACTTGATTTGTATACTAACACTTACCTTAATTCTAGACAAACTACATCTAAATTACTTTTTATTGTTGCTACTTAATACTACGATCTAATAGTACATTCATCTTTATTTGTAAGTGAAAAGTCTTAAATTTGAATCTAGAAAATGGAGAGTTTGCAACCAATTTATTCTCTTACCCCCTTAGTGTAATATGTGTAAATATATTGCTATAGAAAAAAAAATTATCGTTTACAGTTGATACATAGTTTCATTAGGTATAATTACATCAAAACTATATTTAGAAGGATTCTGGCTAGTATTGATACATATGCGAGACTTAAGGAGCAAGGCTGTTTTGGAGATGTGGGCTTCTCTAACATCAATGTTGGTTATTCGCACTATACCATGTATAAACTCACTTATGCTATGTTTTGATACGTGACTTTTATGTCACAAAAAAGGGATTGGCTAGAGTGCTTGTGTGCACTCAATGCTATCACCAAATAATTTGAGATAAAAACTGGTTGTGTAGGTTATCGGCTTTTAAGGGTGAGATTGGTGATAGTATTTCATACTTGTAAGTATGGTAGCCAACTCCCACAAAGAATAGTGGACTTAATGGTTAAAATGCATTTGAAGAGAACACTAGCAATGAACTGCTCAAGCACTTGAAAGGTGATTCTAAAACACCACAAAATTACAAATGCACTACAAATTAAGACATTAAACATAGAACTTTCAAATGTACTTGTAGTCATTTTCAAGTCTCTCTTTCAAAATGAACCATTAAAGTTTCTCCATCTTAATTACTAGATGAGAATATAATAATTAACTTGTATGAAACTCAGATGTATTCAGTAGATTCACGGACAGTAATAAAAGTTTCAAGGCATGCCTTTGCACGGATGTAAAAGGAATGCTGAGTCTGTATGAAGCTTCATATTTTGCTTTCGAAGGAGAGAGCCTCTTGGATGAGGCCCTTGCATTCTCAATCATCAATCTCAAGAACCTCAGTGGAGCTAATGTTACCAAAGAAGTAGCAGAACAAGTGAATCATGCACTGGAGCTTCCGTTGCACCACAGAATGCAAAGATTAGAAGCTAGATGGTATATTGAGGCATACAGTAAAAGGCCAGATGCAAATCCGGTACTACTTGAAATTGCCAAACGAGATTTTAACAGGGTGCAATGCACACTCCAAAGTGACCTTCAAGAAGTATCGAGGTAATAATTAATTAACTATTAGTGCATTAGGAATATAAGAATTAATCTCAAGTATATTAGTTTTTGAGATTTGGCTACAATTAATACTGATCGTCAGATGCCCTATAATGACATTTAAGGAGCATATATGACCGTTAGATGATGACATTGGCTAAGTACTTGTAAGTATTTCAGCCAGTTCTTACTTTTTGATCACTTTGGTTAGGTTGATGCTATATATTTGGACACAATTGGTGACACAATCTTTAAACTCTAAACTTGTATTAGAAAGTGTGTCTGTAAGTGTGTCAGTTTTATGTTTTCAAAATGATTTTATATTATGTAAATCTCACTTGTATTAGGGAGTGTATTAGCAAGTATGTCAATTTTTTGATCTCAAATCGTTTTATTGTTTTGATTATTCTACTCTTAGTTAGTACCGTCAATGTTGATTATTCTACTCATTCCAACACATGGAGGCATATTTTTTGTTCTTTCAAAAAAAACATTTAAAATTCTCATAAAAGAAATAAATCGTGCTTGAATTTTCAGCAAAAACTCTACTTTATATTAGTAGCTTTGCTTCATATATGCAATTTAGGTGGTGGAAGGATATGGGGTTAGCAAAAAAGTTGAGCTTCGCCAGGGACAGATTGATGGAGTGCTTTTTTTATTCCGTTGGAATCGTTTTTGAACCTCAACTCAGTGATCTGAGGAAAGGGTTGACAAAAGTGGGTTCTCTAGTGACCACAATTGATGATATCTATGATGTTTATGGTGCTTTGGATGAACTAGAGCTTTTTACATCTGTTGTTGAAAGGTAAGAAATTTATACATACAATCAAATACATAATCACAAATCTTTAATCACTAAATTGTTACTTTTCAATACACATTTAATTAACCCGTAAACGTATTTATATATATGCTACTTCAGATGGGATGTCAATGGTGTAGAAATTCTCCCAGATTACATGAAGCTTTGTTTCCTAGCTCTTTATAACACAGTGAATGAGATGGTTTATGACAGTCTAAAGAAGCAAGGAGAGAATGTCCTCCCTTATGTGACAAACGTTGTACGTACACTACATTCACTGTATTTAATTTTATATGTCTAAGTAGCATTATTAACTACATTATTGACGCACAATATAACTTAAGTTTCTATATTACTAATATCATTTTATTCTCCAATTAAATTATAACTTCAGTTTCCAATATTAATTAACTGCAATCTTTTGAATTCTATATATCTCAGTGGGCTGAGTTGTGCAAAGCATTTCTAAACGAGACAAAGTGGTGCTATAACAAGCACACACCCACATTCGAAGAATATATTGACAATGCATGGATATCAGTCTCAGGGGTGGTGGTCTTAGTTCATACATATTTTCTCCTCAACCCAAAGATCACAAAGCAAGCACTTGAATGCTTACAGAATCACCACACTCTCTTGCGTTGGCCGTCTCTTATTTTCCGGCTTTGCAATGATTTGAGTACCTCGGCAGTATGTATTTAACTCAAAGTTTGTTCAATAACTATTTTAGTTTTCAATTTTCAAACTGAAAATTAAAAACTTGTTTGGTAACTATTTTTATCTTAAAAAAATTTTAAATAAAAACTGAAAACAAAAATCAAACCAAATTTTGAAACGGAAATGATAAAAACACACAATTTTTTCCCTCCTACACATCCCCGTTTAATAATGTATCTCCATTCCATTTGATTTATTTTATTTAATGGCTAGAAATAAAAAGAGGTATGCAACAGGCTAAAAATAGTATGAAAATCAGCTCCCATTTTGAAAACTCACAAAAGCTACCAACAAGTTTTTTGTTTTCACAAAATTGAAATAATTATCAAAGAGCCCTTAATTAATTCTTAATTTGTAATTAATGCATCATGCGTGCATTACTTTATCTTCACTTTAGTATTCTATATATTAATTTGTTGTCACACTGCAGGCAGAAGTGGAGAGAGGAGAAACTGCGAACTCAATCTCATGCATGATGCGTGGCAGTCTGAATATTTCTGAGGACTCTGCTCGTGAATATACAAGCAATTTGGTTGAAAATAGTTGGAGGAAGCTGAACAAAGATGGAGCTTCTGCTTCTCCCTTCACAAAGCAATTTGTAAATGCAGCAATAAACCTTGCTCGGATTTCCCAATGCATATACCAATATGGAGATGGGCATGGAGCTCCAGACACAAGAGCAAAGAATCGAATCCTATCAGTGATTATCGATCCCATTTAAGAGTTATAACAGAGCTCCTATCTTCTATTTCGTTTGATTGTTGCCTTTCCTTGTATTCTCCTCTCGGTTAATTTTCTTATAAATAAGAGGGGGCGAATCCGTGATTGGTCCTCTTTCTTTTGACCGAGGGGGGCAAATCTTGTTTAATCTTCTATTCGATTGTAGCCTATAATAATGTGGTCAGTTTTAAAAGACTCACCTTACACCAAGTATATATATATATATGCCCTTGCATGATTGCATCTTATGTCTAAGAATAAAAGAGAGTGACATGTGGGAATCTAGCTCAAATAGCTACTCGATCCACTTTATATTTTAAAAAATGTCAAATTTTTTTCGTGGTCCATGTAGTGACACTTTATTTTTAATGTGATCTTTGTGGTGAAAAAAGTTGTTAATTAAACATCTGTGGTGAACTCCGTTAGCAATTAAAGTCCGAATAAAAATTCATGTTAGTAATCCGTTAAAAACGTGGTTAAAATCGTCATTTCATGCAATTCTCTTAACTTAGAAGCCCAGAATATCTATCTCATGTATTGTTGCTCCTCGCGTATGAGATCCTAATGTTTTTGCCTCTAATTTGTAGTTTAATAAGACTACTGTTGGTTAGGTTGGGTTGTTGAATGGTGGCTAATAGATATGCCTTTGATAGATTCAAAGTTGCCTTTATATCACGAAGGACAGAAATTCAGAATCAAATACAAAAGGGGCAGCATCAGAGGAGGAAAAACAGAAAAATAAAAAACCCTACGCAGAGGGCAAATGTTTATGGAATTACACATCATGAGCTTTGAACAAACCCTATGTTCCAAGAATCATGAGGACAAGCTTTATTCATTGGGAACGGATGTTTAGCAATTCGTTTATGCCCCCAATTGCATTTGTCGAGCCAATTATTTGCTTCATTTGGGAACGGATGCTATCCTTCGTGACAGTAATTCATTCCAAGTTTTAGTCATAGCAGCAATTTCACTCGGAATGCTTTCTCGGGTCAATGATCGATACGCACGTATAATCATTGAGAGAGGGGAAGTTAGAGAACTCGTAGGACAGATGATTTAGGCTTATGAGTATGTCGATTGTTTAAAACAACGATTTTAACTATGTTTTTTAACAGAATACTAACAAAAGTTTTGATTTGGACTTTAATTGCTAACAGGTTGATCACAAGTGTTTAGTTAACAATTTTTTCACCACATGGGTCACATTGAAAATAAAGTCTCACTACAGAGACTACGAAAAATAGTTAGCGTTTAAAAAAACAATCCATACGAGCATAATTTCCAAAAAATTATGATAGTACCACCTTGATTGTTGCAATTTTTCCACCTAAAATAAAAAAATTGACGCTACTACACAATTGACTTATCCACACGGACTAACTCCACATGGATCAAATTTGTGGCAATTAAAAAAAATTTTCTCACGGATATGAAAACTTGTGTGTATCGTTTTTTACACACAAGTTTTCATATGTGTGTGTATGGTGAGAGCTTTATGATTATTCTAAAATGTAGGTAACATTTCACACGGTGTCCATGTCTTCTACTGTCCATTCCCCAAACACGTGTTGTTTGTTCACATAGATCAAACACTTTCACTTTTTATATATAGTCAATTTTCCAATAAGTAGGGGGTCAAACTTCAGTAGTACGTACCATTCAATGGTACGTACTGTTAAATAGTTAAGATCCATTTGGGGCCCACTGCAAATTATTCTGGACCATTTAATAGCCGTACCATTAAATGATACGTACCACTCAAGATTTTTCCATAAGTAGGAGAGGTTTTTCTTTTTCCGATAGAAGTAGGAGAGGAGTTGAGGGACCACAATATTAAAATCATATCACTATTTTTTTGGATTAGAAAATGATATTTCCCAAGTACAATTTTATTTCGTGAAAAAAACAAAAGTTAATTGTTTTCCGCATAAACAATGTAATCCTCCCAAATATGTGTTTCTTGGGTTAAGACTAGCCTCATAAACCACACATAACTCTGCAATCTTGTCTAATAAAAGGGAAGAAAGAGGAGCTGTTGGTCTTCAAGAAGGCAACGGGTGAAGTCGTGTAGGACCGACGATGGTAAGGAGCCGTCGATTTGTAAGTCCATATGCAGTATATCTATTGGATTCTCTCAATAACTCCATGTTAATTTTCTTATAAATAAGAGGGGGTGAATCCGTAAATGGTTCTCTTTCTTTTGACCGTGGGGGCAAATCTTGTCTAATCTTTTATTCATATATACGCTCTTGCATGATTGCATCTGAAGTCTATAAAAGAGAGTGACATGTAAGAATCTAGCTCAAGTAGCTACTCAATCCACCTTATATTTTAGAAAACAATCGATATGTGCATAATTTCCAAAAAATTATGATAGTACCACTTTGATTGTTGCAATTTTTCCACCTAAAATAAAAAGTTGGGTCAATTTGTGTCTCAATAAAAAAATTTGTAGCAATTTGTCAACTATAGTCTACCTCTGTCTATTTCTCGTTCGAAAATTTGAACGTGATTTCACATCACAAAATAACCTACGAGTTGACACAATTTCCTTGGATCTTAACCTACCCTTCATTTTGCTAATATTGACTTTTAACAAAAAAAGGTTAATTTGAAGTATGATCGTTAGGTTCCGTTTGTTTCACCTTTTTAGCTAGGATTGGACTAGTTTCAGAGATTAAGTTGTCCTGGCTTAGCTTGGACTAAGCAGTATAAGAATTGTGAAGCATTTGGTACAGTGTCGAACTAAACTCTAGATTAAAAAAAACCAAATTTTTTTAATTCAATTTTGTCTTTCAAAAAATAAAAAACTAATTTTTTATTATTTTTCACCTCATCATTTTCTAACTTTCCAAAAGAACTGACTGTATGTTTTTCTTTTGGTCAAGCTCACTTTTCCTCTCTCTCTTTGCCTCTTCTCTTCCACCACAAATTCCATGATCGACTGCAAGTGGTCTAATTTGAGATTTGTGAGATTGAGTTAGGGAAGTCGGGGAGGCGAGGGGGAGTTGAGATATGAGCAAGTGGTCTAATTTTTTACTTTAAAATTGGATGAAATTCTTAATTTTATTTTTCTTAGAGTGTCAACTGCAGGGGAGGGGGAGGAT
Organism: Gillenia trifoliata; assembly: GCA_018257905.1. Taxonomy (NCBI): domain Eukaryota; kingdom Viridiplantae; phylum Streptophyta; class Magnoliopsida; order Rosales; family Rosaceae; genus Gillenia; species Gillenia trifoliata. The sequence continues at coordinate 7,652,225 of CM031082.1, forward strand.
GGTAAGGGAGATGGTGTGGCTGGGATTGGAAGGGTCTGCGCTTAGAGAGTTGAGACTAGACTTTTTTTTTCTGGGTTTGATTAGTGCTCGCTTGCCTTCTTTTTTCTGAGTAATGACATCGTCGATCTGGGAGACGATTTGTTGGTATGCTCTCTCTCTGGTCGTCATCATCATTGATCTGCTGTTGTTGATGATGTACGAAGCAGAAGGTGAAAACAGGATTGGAGGCGTCTTAGCAATCTTGTGTTAGTGAAGAGGCTAGTCTGAGCGAGTCTGAACTAGTCTCATTTATTGTTAATCTTGACCAAACCAAACATGGGAGACTAGTCCCACCTAAGCTAGTCCCACTGAAAGATGTGTAACAAACGGGGGTTTAAGGTTATAATGAGTTGAGACAATAGTGATAATTGGGTTAAACTAACAAGGGCCAATTTTGTAATTTGAGCTAAATTATATCTGCAAACAAAGGCCCAAGTAAATGTTTGGGCTTGAGGCCTGACAACTAAAGAATAACGCTACTTAACTATTAAAAAGACGGAAACGCGAATCCCACATCGGTAAGCTCTGCTACTATTGAATGCTTTATGTAGTCTTGTTCAACAACTTAACTCATCCCTTTGGGGACATCCGATAAAATTGGAACGATATAGAGAAAATTAGCATGGTTCTTGCGCAAGGATGACACACATAAATTGAGAAATGGTCCAAATTTCTTTTTGTTTCATTCGTTCTCAATTTTGTTGAGCTTTGATTCGTTTGTTCTCAATTATCTTGACGCGCCCATTTTTTAGAGTGTCTATTATTTTCATACATTAATCTAATGAAGATATAAGGTTAATTAGTGACAACTATCCTCAAAAGTTTTCATGGATGGTAATGGGATGAGGCGTTGCGTTCTTAAGCATTTCCCTTAAAAATTATCCCATGATTAGCGGATCAGATATTTGCATCACCAAAGGAATAGCACAACAAGTGAGCCATGGAAACTGGGAATGGAGCTAATACTGCTTCTTCATTCACAAAGGAATTGGTATGGGCATGGAGGCTCGGATCTAAGAGTGAATAATCGAACCTCAATTTCTTTTAAAGATTTATAAATATTTCGTGTGTTGTATTTAATTATCATGCATATGGTGTTTTGTGTTCGATTATTTTCTCTTCACCATCGTTTGTATAAAATAAAATCTTACGAGAATTTTGTTGTCAAAACAATCTTAGGATTTATTAAATAGACTGCTTCACGAAATCATGGTCAAGATATGTTGCTTCCATGAAAAGGTATCCATGTACGTGCAATGAAATAACAACATTGAAAAAGTCTTTCTTTTTTTTTTTTATTGAAATGCTCATGTGGTTGATGAATGTGGTATGTTTTCTTCACTTTGATTGTATTATAATCCGGGTTGACATATAATTAAACCCGGAAAAAAAAAGGGCCTAGGAAGTAGTAGCAGAGGAAAAGTGGCGTCTAAGTAAAAGGCTTTTGTGGGATTTTGCCTCTTCTCTTCATTCATATGATATCATCTTGGTTTCATCAAGATTTGAGGTTGACCCGGATAACCAACTTATAATACCATTGATCACACAATTCATGTCCACGCGAATAGTGATCCTTATTACGATATGTAAATTGGATCAATAAATTTATGCAAAGTTGCTTAATTTTTCGATACACGCTGCGATACTCATGTTAAACATGTAAAAAAACACATATTCAGTTGAGTGGAGTTCGTGAATCCATTAAACTTTACGAGTTAACTTGCTCTAATATTATAAAGAAAATTAGAAGTTCCACTTCAAAATCAATCGTCTATATCCCCATAAGTTCAAATCACCCTTGAATCGTTAATCAATAATTCATAGGATGACTGAGTCAAGTAGCTTAAAGCCTAATCAAAGCGGGCAAACAGAAAAATCATGTAACTTGACAGGTGCAGCCATAGGTTGGAGGTGGTGACACACAATGATCAATCCTGAAAAACCACTCTTTCGGGGAGCATGAGATAAGCCTGGGCAATGAGAAGCACATGCCTTAGCTTATGGGTAAAATACGCTTTCCGTCCCTCAAAAGAATGCTCTTCTCGCTCCAAAATAATTAGCATCCTGGTTCGACATTAGAAGTATATTGATTTTTCCCCAATAATCAAATACTTTTATCTGTAAATACTACATATTAGATCATAAGATAATTTATTTAAGCGCTCCCTATGTTATATTAAATCTTGGAACAATATCAACTAAAGACTTGTAACGCAATTGGTTAACAATACTCTTCCCTACACCCGAGGTTTCAAGTTCGATTTCCCATTCTCCACAATAACAATATCACAATTTCACAAGCATAATATTCCAAAATTCTATCCTTCATCAAATTTGATGTGCTCGTAATGGCTCTAGCAAGTAGAATAATCAGCAGGAATTTATTCCTCTTTGTTAGTCCATAAAATGCACAAAAATGCCTGTTTTTGAATCATACTTGGATCTGACTGCTGGGGATCATCAACACAAAAGAATTAAAGAAGTGAGCAGCTGGTCAAGTTGTTACCAACGCATCAGTTTCCTCACTCACATTAATAATAATATATTGACCTACATTGTAGTTTTAATTTCTTAATCAAAATCCCATGAAATTAATTAAGGGTTGGCGATGAGTTAATCAAGTGAAGACTGTTGAGGAATCTAAAGGAGAAAAGAATTGTTCTTGTCAACAGCCAACAGGTGTCCGTCTTTCTTGGCATGTACAAGACTTGCAGTATATAAGTGGACCGTGTGATAGAATTTGTATGCTTAATACTTCCATTGTTTTTTGGGCAAGTCAATAACAACTACACTTGACTTTTGATATATCCCACTACTAACTTTTGTTCTTTGTTTTATTACTTGGCATATATAATTGAAACCATATGACAGAGAAAATTAGCCTTCTACAATCTTTAGCAGACATTAACGGTGACAACAATGACAGTGATGGTGATGGTGGTGGTGGTGGTGGTGGTCAGAGATACACGTTGATTAGGCAAAGGGGGCTATTTCACCTTTCAGGTGTCGTCATCTCTATGAGTCTAACCCTATAGAACTCATCAGTCATGTGATGGATGTTATGAAATAGTGTAATATATCTCTGAGGATAAAGATTTTAGGTCAGACTATCTAATCACGTGACATGTCCGACCACTCAATATCGACACGTTATCGACGATCGAAATGTTCATATTGTCGACATATCAATTACATAGTTCTTAATATCGTGTCTATATACTTTTCAGTAAAAGTATGTCATGAAATATGTTCAGCTTTCATTCACCTCACCACCCTCATATGTTCATGCAGAATATATGGTTGCCAGCTTGCATTCCAGAAGTGTGAGAGTGACTTAACCTTGCATTTATTCCCATCTACCCAGAGCACTGTAGGAAATTAGCAATTTAGCAGTAGCAGAGGGACCATTCATAAAAAAAATGAATCAACAGAACTTCTCTTTCTGTAACTGTACAACCAAAGATTTTGCAATCTCTCTAAGTGAAATAACTTTAGTTATGCAGCAAAGAAAGAAAAATCTACTAAAAACACATAAAAAAATAAAGAAAAAAAAAACCAATTTCTTGAGCTATACAAATATGAGATGATGCTTAAAACTAATGGGATAATACAATGCAAAACTTGTATCATGAACAAAGTTTGGGCAAAGATCTTGTATGGCTTGATGCTTTCGATTTCTTAAACTTTGCCATTTGAGACTGCATTTTCTTGCAAACCTTCTCCAACTCCATGACCCTGCATTGCATGCCTTGCAAATGTGCTCTGAGCTTCTCATTGTCAGCTGAGAGATCGAGTTTCCCGGCGTAAAGCACAAGTTGTTCATTGCCATGATCACCTATCCTTAATCCGCTATTTCCGGCCTCAGAAGTAGCGCTGTAAGGGGAGTTGGCGTAGGACTTGGAATAGTTGGTTGTGTGGAGTAAGTTTTTGAGCTTGGATTGCTGAGAAACAAGAGCTTGGACTGCAGATTTTGATGGAAATTTTGTGTTCTGTGAAAGGTGTATGTAAGTCTCTGCTGAGAGCTTCTCATAGTTTAATACACAACATATTTTCATCTTTTCGTCTTCGGACAAACCTGCGTGCACCTATGACAAAGCAAATAAAAACCAACTTCAAATGAATAATCTTCGAAACATGCTCAATGTTGTTAGATTTTTCCAAATGTAATATTTGAATTCTTGGATCATAAGTTTTAAATCAAAATTTACAAGAACATAGATTTTTCTGAGACAAATCGAATACCTGTAGATACATGTCTATGGCATGGTAAAGCTCATCATAGGAGTCTCTCGCAGAATCCGGCAGGGCGATGGCTAAAGCCAGAAACTTTGAAGGCTTCAAACAAGGATCTGGGGCTACTTCTGCTATATATAAATCAACTAAGGCAGCAACTTTCCTTAATCGCATTGGAGACGCTTGACAGGTTCCTCCGTCACACAGAAATGATTTCAAGAACCTGAGAACAAGATTAACATCATACAAGTAATTGATTCCTTGTGGGGATGGAACAAGCAAATTGTCCAATGTTGCTTGATAAAGCTGTGAACCAATCATATTCTCCAACTTATTCCTGCTACTTTTGTTTATGTTCAAATTCAGTGAAACTCGAAGAATCCCGAATAAGCTCTTGCAAGAAACACAGCTCTGATCAAGCATATACAGCATGTCAATGACTGTTTCTGCAATGCTGCGCTTGGCATCAGACTTGACAGTGTAAAACTTCGATTTCTGGTAGTAAAAGAGGAACCTACTAATGATAACATGATCGAGTTTTCGTGAAATCATGGCCTTGACCAGCATTTCAACCAAATTTGGACCTAAAATTATAAGATCCTCAAACCACCAGGTTGCCCGAGAAAAGCTGGTTTTCAAACTCTCAGTGCTTCTAGTGTCACATGAAAACCGAATTCCAGAGCTATCGGGGGATGAAGTCGAAGGACAAGGACTCGCTTCACTTGTCAAAGGCAATCTCGCAACAAGGGTATCCAAGAATTTCTCAACTAGACTCAGAGAATTCGCAACCGGAAGCAAATCCTGGCACTGCTTCAAAGCCGTCAAAAGCTCAGACCATGACCAATACCTGATCTCTTGAAATGATTTCTCGGCTTTATCTAACAAATTATGTCTTCCGGCGACAGAATTGTTCATTTCCATGAACTGCGCAGCGCAGTAAAGGAGGGAAATGTTGGAAGGAGTTATGTAAATGCTGCCATTGTTGTAGCAGAACCTCGAAATCAGCTCGAAACTCTCTGCTCCTCCCGGAAATTCATGGAATACCACTTTAAGATTTCTTGAGGAAGCTTTTGATTTTCCAAGTAGTTTGCTCAATTTTCCACAGTAGAAGGCAATAATTCTCTGCAAAAATGGTCATGAAAAACCAGAACTACCACTCATTTGCTGAAAAAATCACTAAAAAGTAAGTGATAAAAAACAAGCGAGAGCTAGTAAATTACTTAGAAGAATGTTCTAACTTGCAAGTATTCAAGAAATTCAGCAAAAACAAAAACCCCCCAACAAAATCCAGATTACAGCAAAACCCACCAAAAGGATGAACCAGAAGGTGCGAAAGAATGAAAAGAGGTCGTTATATGTAATAAATTGTGGTGAGGGCAATTGGCAAAAAGATGTCTGCCAATCATCCCAGCAGAGAAGGGCAGAAAAATGACAATAAATATGGCCATGAAAGTAACACCCTCTCACTCTCAGAGTCCATCTCAAAAGAAGTGAACGTTTGAGCCCCCCACAACAGCAGCAATAAATGAGAGAGAATGAAGCAAATGAAAAAGGCGTGAAATTTGTTGAATTAAAAAGACAGAACCAGAAGAACAAAAAGGTAAGGCAGCCATGACTTCATGACCCACAACAATGCAATATAGGTGTGACAATTAAATGGTGGGGGGAAAAAAGAATGAATCTTTGCAATTCATCGGGCATGGTGGATAAATTGGAAAGTAACCCGGATAAACTTTACCAGAGAATGCACGAAATTTACAAAGTTCATCAGTGAAACTTCACAATTCAAGCAAAAAACGTTATCAGAAAATTACATTTGGACAGAAGAAAAAGATGGAACTTTTCAATTAAAAAAGGAAAAATCTTTCCAATTCATCAGTCAAGATGAATAAAATGGAAAGTAACCCAGATAAAAATTATCAGAGCATGTATGAAATTTACAAACTTTATCAGTAAAACTTCACAATTCAAGCACAAAAATTTACTACAAAATTACATCTGGACAGATGAAAAAATAAGGATTTTGTGTGTAAAATAATGGGGTTGAAACTATTTGCAGGCACAGAATTGTTACCTTGTCGACCATGAAAGACTCTTCCCCATTGACATCCACTTCAAGATCACAATGAACTTCCATAACCCAAATGATTAAAAAGGCTTAAAAACAAAAACCCACTTCAAATCAGGAGTGATTTTTTGGGACTTGCAATCAGAAGAGCAAAAGAAGTAACATTTTTAAGGGTGCAGCAGAGACAGAGACAGAGGGGTAAGGAGGCCAAATGGGAAGGAGAGAGGAGGAGGAGGAAGGGGACACACAACCATATTCTGAAATGGGGAAGAAGACAAAGGGAAAGAGGTTGGGGACTTCGGTTACTGCAAAAAAATTGGATGCTATGGTTCAGGCAGAAGCAATGTGGTGGTTCTCAACTGGGATGTTTAGAGAAGTGAGAATTAACAAAAGAGGAGAGAGAGAGAGAGAGAGAGCAGTTGAAGTGTGTTTTACTATATAGTAGACCACTAGCCTAATTCTGACATTCCCAGAGAAAATGCATCTATAAGCTTATGAAATTAATTAATTAATTAATTAGGTGAAAGTATATGTTATTAGTGGATAATTATTAATGTTGGAATTGGGATATTCCTTTGGGGGGAAGACCATTAAAGCTTGGAAGTGAAGCTTTGTTGCTGGCTGCTGCTTTGCCTCCCTCCCTTTGGTTTTTATTCCACGTTCATCGCTGCAAGTCTCTCTGTAGATGCGCAGTGCAGTGCACCCATTACATCTCTACCCTGTCCACTACTTTATTAATTGGGTACGTACCATTTAATGGTACGACTATTGAATGGTTCAGATTAATTTGCAGTGAGCTCCAAATGAATCTTAGCCATTTAACAGTACGTACCATTTAATGATACGTACCACTGAAGTTGGACCCTTAAACTTTCTTCTCTAGCAAGGATTTGTTATTTGTACATTGGGGACCATTTCAGATTTTCCTTTCTAATTATTTATTTTGTTTTGAGTGGGATATTATTTGGACGTTTGTTAACTAGGGGTGGGTTTGGAGGACCCCACTTTTGTCTAGTGGGCCCTATAAAAAAATCCGGCTCGAAATAAAACTCTTTCAAGCTCGGTCCGGTTCGTACGAGCTCGAGTTTTCGTCTGGTCGCCTTAAATTTTTGGAAAAAATAGCTATAATGGAACGATTTCAAATTTTACTTATTAGGAAAAGAAAGATACGATTGACATGAATAAATGACAGGGAAAAAATGATAAAAATGTTTAAAGTATTTATGTATAAATATAGAATTGAAATATTATAAATATTGTTGGTAAGATGTTTATATAGTATTGAGATAATATAGAGTAAATATTATTAATATGATGTCTATATTAATATCCATGTATAAATATAGTGCTGAAATATCGTAAATATTTTGAGTATGTCATCAATACGGAGTTATTATGCCTTCGACATATCTTGGATAATTTCCCTTTATCTTCTTCATCTTCACACTCATCTCTGCAACCAAAAAGAAAATCCAATGTCCCAAAATATTTTTTCAGAACATATCTTCACCCTTTGAAACGTAAGGTTGTATGCAAGGCCAATGACATGAGTTCTAATATTTCAACAACAAAAGTTTGTCATTGTCTAGATCCTGTGATGTCATTGTCTTCTTCATTCTTGTCCAGTTATGGTGTCAACTTGAAACGAAGAAGATAAAGGCTGGCTTGAAACGAATTGAAGGCCAAATCATGTTGTTCAGTTATTGCATAGATCGTCCTTCAGATTCACCTTCAATTCGTCCTTGTTGGAATCTACCAACACCTTTAATTCGTTGATCGACCACTCAACATCCTTCACCTTTTCTTATGCGACTTCGTATAAGTTTATAACCATGAGCTATTATGTCTTTTCACTTCATAAAAATTTCTATATCAACAACAAGGGTTGTAAATTTCTACTATAGCACTGCTCGTTTGTTTTTAGTCTATAACAGCCAAATTTCCCAAATATTTTGGATTTTAACTAAATTAATATACTTCAATTTAATTTTTCATGACATCTTTTATTTTAAATATAAGATCCAAATGTTTAGCGTTTATAAGCTAAACTCTAATGAACGAGCCGGGCTTTAACCAAACTATAATTAATGGGCTGTTTTATATACACCTCACATTTTGTTGACTACACCCCACGTACTTAATATACTCTGCATCCACTTTTTAAATTAAAATTTATCTTAACACACTCTACATACTTTCCAATAAAAAAACTCTAATTAATTCATAAAATCATGAGTTTTATGAGTCAAATGCAATAAAGAGCACGTTCGGTTCATTTTCTACCCAGACTAATATTTTGTTTGAGTTGAGCTCGACATGTATCGATCCGATTATTAACTCTTTGTCATACAATGGTTCTTCTCTTTTCTATGTACCCATTTTAAATTTCCTGCAATGTCACAAGGGAAATGCTACATTGTTTAGTGTTTACCCAAAATGTCCACATCTCAACTTTTTCTCCCAATATGTTTCTCCCACATTATATGTGACACATTGTATGCACATTATATCATTGTATCAAAATCACCAAAGAAATTGAACTCAATGTGAAGTGCATATAAGTGAGGGATAAAAGTTATAGAAAATAGTTTTTTTTTTTTCTTTTGGTGGTAGAGAAAAATTGTTTGGCTATATGGCAAATGTTCATCTCATAAAATTGTACATTTCCAAACTTACCACCTTTTTTTGTTTTTTGCTGTAATCTTTCACCAAAGTACAAATTAATAGGGCCCAAACTTATTGTAGGAGGGCCTACAACTTAATGGTAGGAATTAGGATTCAATTGAGCCCAAAAATTAAGAAAATACGGTAATATCGTTACTTGAGAATGGCATTGTCAATAATCCGACCTTAGCTCAGTTGGTAGAGCGGAGGACTGTAGTGGGTGATATGCTCTCAGCCATCCTTAGGTCGCTGGTTCGAATCCGGCAGGTCGGATTTCTTTTTTCAATTTTTTTTTTCTTTTTATTAAAATGTACAAACAAATATTATACAAGCCAGGAGTCAGAGAATCAAATTCCAACACCCGACCATGTAACCAATTTATTTTTAATAATTGCCTTGAAACCCCATATTTTAGTTTGAACAATATTTAAGTGTGTTAGGAAAATTGATCATGGCATTTGATTTCAAATCTTTTTCCCTATAGAATATAATAGTCTTAGAATATTTATTTAAAAAATAATACGTAGGTGCTGACACAAAGTTTTATAAACCCATTAAAAAAAAGTTTGGTAAACTTTTTCACATACTAGAAGCTCCATCGAAGTTCATGCAATTAGAGAAGAGGAAAAAGTTTAAGGGTTCAAGGAGCATCAATCTAACTAGTTGAGATAAAAATTAGTTACTAACGATAAGAATTTATGTGAGGTATTTGGATTGCGGTAATTATAATTTTAGGATCAAGAGAAAAGATGACTAGTCATGCAAAAAAAGGTGATGTGGTGGTCCTTGTTTTATTTCTCTATTCATACTTGTACACTTTCGTTCATATGTGCATGCCTATATTTTTAAATTTACACCTTAAGTTCAAACATGTGTTTGTCATGAGTCGTTTCATTAGAGTCCACACTCACCGACTATTGATAATTACCCACACGTTCAATACTTCTAGGTTACATGATGTTTGCATTTAACAAAAGTTGATCTTATTGAAGCATGCAAACCTAATGTAATAAGAAGTACCGAGTTACTAATTTGAGTAAGAAAAAGAACTAGCCATCAAGTCATTCCTTTCACTTTTCCACTTAGTGTGAAATATTACCAGAAATAGCAATTCTTAAGGGAACAATTACATTAATTATGATCAAATAAAAGGCTAAAGTTAATTTTCACAGTAGTCATATGGAACAAAAGCATGCATAAAGTGCTAGATTTTGTCTCATACACTACAACAGACAAGAACATGTCCCCTCTCTTTTGCCTTTCATGTGATAGATCATAGCTAGCTAAAGCTTCAATACAGAGTGCTCGTGAAAATTATTTTTCCACAAAATGCCTGCCGTTTTCCTTTCTGTCTTGTGCTCATTTGCAGCTTTTTGACGAAGTGAAAAAAGCAACCACATAAAGCTTTGTCATTTCATTGCCTCTCCTTGAATCTCCTGGACCACTGTAGGAAATCAAAACCCTAATTCCCATATGGTAGGTCAAGTTTGTAACTTCACTTGCATGGTAACATGTTTGTTAGGAGAAATGATTTTTACACTCCTTTTCTTTCTCTGCACTGACAAGAGAATCAAGAGACAAAAACAAAAAGGAGAGCATAGAAGGAGTAAACGAAAGTGCGGAAATCACTTCAGGTCACACAAACACCAAGTTAATCCTCAATTAGCAACCCATTTGAATTTGGGACCCAAGTTGTGGCAAAAACTGAGTTGTGTCCCTTCCATGTGAGCACCAAAATATCTTCTTCACGTTTCATGCCCCAACCACTTGCATGTTCATCTAGCAAGGACTTCACTTCCCTAGCAGTCTCTTCACAAAATGGAGCACTTGAAAAACCAATGTTTCTCAATCTTTGTGACATTGTGACACCTGACTCCAACCTCTCCACTCTTTGGTGCCCTTCAAAACCAATAATGTTTTCAATTTTGTGACCAACATCAGATTCATAATCCATCCTTTGGGTACTATCTTTGGGCAAGAATGTTTCCAAGGAATCAAAGGGTATCCAAAGATAATTAAAACAAGTTGTTATTCTTGAGCTAAGACTTGGTGCACTAAGATCAGAATCTTCATCTACCACAACTATGATTCTAGGGTTAAGGGATCTAATCGTGTTAAGGAAAGTGTTGCGCATCGAACCATCTTGATGGCCGGGGATACCACCACGTGGCTCATCGGAAAGATAGCGTAACCAGTTTTGACAATTTACAACCAAAACCTCATCTTCCCAGAGGTCTAGTGAGGAAGGGTTTAATTGAGTGCTCAGTAGCAATTCCAAAGAGGATGAGTTTTCAATCACATTGAACTCAAAAGGAACATCTCTAAACCTAGAGAAATTCCCCAAACGAAGACCAACTTCTTCGCTTGAAACATTTAGCAAAGGAGGAACTTGTGGCCTCCAATTAGGCACGGTGACTCTAAGTAAAGGAGGACCCTCAGGCCTTTTGGCCAATGCATCTATTAAAGTAGGCCATTGCATACAATGAGTGATGCTAAAATCTAAGATATGAACTTTTGGGCATCCTTGAATTGCCTTAAAAATTGCACTATTTGATGCACAATATCCGAATCGGTGCCATGGGATTAGGTCAACATACCCGGCTAGCTCAGTCACCGACATCAACCTACTCGGAATGGTACTAGTACTACTGCTTCCATTAAAATTCATAGGTGTAGGGCAAACCTTGGAGGCTCTTGAAATCAATGCTCTCAAAATCCATGAGGTGAGCCTTTGGTTAGGGTCACCAACAGAAGAGGCAACATTGTTGAGCACCCACATCACTTGTTGAGCCAAGGTCACATCATTGCTCTCTAGGGCACTTGCACAGTGAAGTAGTAGCTTCTCAATACATGCCCCGTCAAGGCTTCCGAGACACCCTGTGAGCGCGCCGGTGAGAGACGTACCCTGAGAAGTGGTGAAGAGAGCAGTACTTGGATTTTGGAGAGAAATGGAGGTAATGCTTCCTCTAACTTCAGTTTTCATGGCTGTTGATTATTGGAGGTATGTGACAAATTAGGAGTTTCAGGGAGGAGGAAGAGGGAGGACGAGGGAGATATTTGGGTGTCAGCCACGCGTCCGGTGAAGATTGGTTGATGGGATTGAAGAGCTAGGGTTTTATCTTGTTGGTATGGGATTTTCTGGGTTATTTCAAGAGAGAAATGGGAGGTCTTGGGAAAATGGAAATCTGTCCATGGCTTTTGTGGGTTAGATGTGTTTCTGTCTCTGAGACATGCACAGACGCAGAGGGTTGAGAGAGCTATAGCTTATCTGCTACTTGAACCATATATATACTAAGAGACTAGAGAGAGAATATATATATATATATATATATATATATATATCCCTAATTATCCCTACATAAATAGAGTAACTATGCAAAAGGACTTTCAGATTCATAATAAAATGACAAGAGTACATTGATAATTAGCTGCACGTATGATTGTAGATTGACATTTCTCTTGAATTCTCCGAACAAATTTAATAAGTTGCATACATGTGAAATTTAGTGGTATATTAACTGATATAGAGTGAGCTAGCTAAGGATCCGGAAAAGTCTATAAGAACTAGCATAATTATGTGACAAATGAATCACCAAACCATCTTCGCCCTACGGGCTACATGTATTTCTCTCCACTTCAATGAAATAGACCTCAAATTTGAATCATACATAGATTAAAAACGAATTGCGTACACAATATATAGTGCCAGTAAAAATTTATCATGATAGAGCATACATGATGAGGTAGTATGATACGCATCACAAATTATTGATACCTTGAACACTATTAGGAGCTGAGTCAACCCATTTTAATCCAAACTATTATGTTGGTCTTTTCTTTATCTTTCACATAATTATCACTACTCAAAGTATCATCATAAGAATCTAAGCACAGTTCATCAATTTACATAGATCTCCATCTGCTAGGGCAAACTCCAAACAACTTTGGCATATTGCTAATTACTTCGCACCCTTCATTTTCTTAGAGACTAGTTATTGTGCCCACTCTATTGAAGAGAGTAAAGAGTAGGTTAAAGAAGCTGTCTTCGCCGGCCAGTCTTTTGTCGAATTAGTGTTCATGCAGTATGATTTAAGACAAAACCACAACATTAATTTAACATTAAATTTAATTAGTATGGATTTGCCTTTGAGTTTTGTGATGGTTACCCATCCCTTCCACTTGTATACACGATGCATATGAGAGTTCAACTTGGTTTCTTGCGCCATGTGAAGCCAGGGGAAAAAACAAATTAGACCTCTTCTCACAAGGACAAAATTTGGTTATCTCACAAAGATGTCATTCCCATAAGGGTTAAAGACCATGGAATATTGCATAAACCTTTGAAAAATGTTGGTTGTCTATTTAAAAAAGGAAAAAGAAAAAAGGAATTGTTACTCAATCATTGTTTGAGAGTAAAGGGAATGGAATTCCACGAGGGGGAAGGTGCAAAAAACTAAACAGGCTTATTTAGGCTGAAAAAGGTCCTTTGCAATGTTTGAACAGAGGGAAATCCTAGAAAATGCTAAAATGGATTATAGACATAATGGCTCACTAGGGTTGACAGTAGCCTAGAAGAATAACTAGAAACTACCCATCCTACTCGGGTCGTTCTTCATCTTTAATTACGTGTAATATAATACTGCTTAATTATACATTAGTTATACATGTCCATATATATATATATATGTGTGTGTGTGTACACATACGTCAAATTGTTTAATTCTCTTGGTCACTCTCTTGGTCACCTAGTGAATGGTCACCTAGTGAATGGTTACTCATCATTGAATTTGATATCAAGGGTAAAATTTGATATACAATGTATAAAGTGGTGTCTAAGTCTTTGTATTTTATGTTGTTGGAGAAAATTTCTGAATACATGTGAGTATGGTTATGTAGAGGATGAAAGATTGTTTCAAGGCACATAGTAACTACGTTATCTTTCGGACTTTATTCGCCCCCATATCTAGTGTGCAAATGGAATATGTGAAAAAACCATATAGATACAATGAAGTCCAGTCTTACGCCTATTGTTTGTCAAAGTTTGCACATTCCTAAGACCCCAAACATACGAGGGATAATTAACAAGGAACACTCAAGTTTATACAAAAATTAAAATCTGCAGAAAATTGTTCTTAGTACTTTAGTTTTTCAATGAAAAGGTGGATGTATTAGAAGGTTGTTTCTTCTAATATTTGTGTGGGATTTTGTAGTGTAATTCATTCCATATTTTCCTTTAGAATCGTCCACTATATATAGTGGTTTAAGTGTCCCAGTCTGAAATGGTTAAGCAACCATGCAAAGCATCATATCACTTAATTTGCACCCTCTGTTCAAGAGGCACCACTTCAAGAAAGACATGTTTATTCATTTGAATTTAACATGTTTCAGGAGTGGTTTTGATACTGTATACAAAGTATCAAACCTTTAAACCGAATAGACACAACCCCACCTTCGAAGAGGTGTGAAAGTTCGAATTCTGCAGACCAGAATGAACGGCCACTCGATGGAGCCGAACGGTAGCCCATTCTGACCAACCGGTCTTCCGTTCCAGCACTTCACTTTATTTTGAAAAATATCTAACAAGGATACTTTATTCATTAAAAGCAGAAAAAAGTTACATCAGTAGATATACATTAGATAACCAAAAGATGGTTTAACTTCCACCTATGTGCAAAACTCATGAAAGCTAGAAGATGCGCCGCTTGCTACTTGTAAGGGAAAAAACGTTAACAAATTACAAATGAACCCCAAACCATCAAGACACAATGCAAAGCATTTTCATGCGTAGAAGATGCGAAGGGTGATGACATATCTCATATGAGCACAGAAGAGTGATACAGATAATAACATGCATGGTTAAGGCTGTTTTGTCATTGGCATTAGATTAATTGACTTAATTGCACATTAAATTGATATTTACAACTCAGTTGCCTGCTTCTGGTCGTGCCTGATAGGCAACCAAAGCAATTCAACCATCCATACTAGTATGACTTATTGGCTCTGAGACCTTTATATATATTCTTTTTGCATTTGGACGATAAGAAAACTACAAAAAGAAAACAACAGAGTTATTTCGATTCTGATTTGAACCATCGATGATGATTCATGAAAATCAGTTACATATTTTTCTCCGGAATAATTTGTTGCTGAAAAAGCTGTACTGGGGCTTTGCCTAGACTGCAGGCTGCTGTACATTTATAAGAGACATGTCACTCTCACTTTACTTTGACAATCCGACGAAAATCTTTTGATCTAGATTTTACATAATTCCTTACAGGCTAGCTAGGGTAAGGGAATTGTATTCTGTGTAACGTACCCTCGTCTCCATGAGTCGATCATGCAGAAACGTTTTTTACTTTGTTTGGTCGATAATCGATATCATGCGGAAACTAACTAAAAGTTTAAACTGATTAAGGGATTAAAGACAATTATACTGTCATGTAATACCTTATCGATTCATTCATGTTATAGCACGTGTATTTTGTTATTACTAATATAATTTTAACTTCATAGAATATAGTATAACCATATTGTCAAAAGTTTCTCCAAGATAATATTCAACTTATAGATTACCTGTGGAGAACATGTGCTTAATTATCACAATATGGAATGTGCAGGTTATTCCAAACCCCAATCCAGAGACATGATGAGAACCATGAAGAGAAACAATACCGAGAACTCTCGAACTCTATTCTGTTTGTAGTGGAACTATTGAAGAAGATGGTAATGTATGTGCCTTGAAAGATAATTCAGTAGGGTAAGACGACATTTATGCCACGTCAAAACAATTAGGCATTTTGCTTACTTAATTTATGTGAAATATGAACTCATCTAAGCATAGTGATTTTCACCCTACCAATCAATCTAATTTTTATATAATAGTCTCTTGATTATTAGGTTTTTCTTGTTGAGAGTATGAATCCCACATAAAATAATTAAAGTATTTTATATGTGACACATCCCGACTCGGATACTCCGAAGGGTACCGAAATCGAGGCATGTTGGCCGACACCCCGGAGGGTAACGAAAGCCATGTCATGCAGACTAAGTGGAATTTCTGAATAAAATAAAACCAAAGTCTGGAATTATTAAAATCATGTAGCAGAGTATGCAAAAGTACGGATAGAACCCTTGATACAAAGCATGAGATGTTCAGAGCATAGATAAAATACAGTAAAGAAGTACGAATTATTCCCATCCTAAACAGGATGGATAAAGCATACTAGTAGGAGGAAGAAATCCTACATTTATCTGGTGCGGAAGTCGTAAACACCAGAATGGTCGCGTTCACCACTAATATTAATCCAGCTACTACGTCCTGTAGGGGTGCAAAACAGAAGGTGTGAGTGGGCAAAAAATAAACATTTCTAAAACCTTTGTTTTTCATAACATAATAACCTCTCTTTTAAAATTCAGGTATACGTTTCCAAAGTTATACTACGTATAGTATGAAAATTTTCAAAGATATGGATAAATACCTTTATCTCAACATAATATTCAATGTCAAAACGTTATAAGCACCGCTGCCAAAGATGTGAGTAATACCAACACCTCAACAACTATAATGTATACTCATCGACAAAACTATATAAAGGCATCTATGCCAAAGGTATAATTAAATATCAATAGCTCAACAACAACATAAAGTATGCTCAACAACATATATAATATGCAATACGATATGC
Organism: Gillenia trifoliata; assembly: GCA_018257905.1. Taxonomy (NCBI): domain Eukaryota; kingdom Viridiplantae; phylum Streptophyta; class Magnoliopsida; order Rosales; family Rosaceae; genus Gillenia; species Gillenia trifoliata. Next base: position 7,668,914 of record CM031082.1, read on the forward strand.
TCATCGACATATGCACACACACAAGCCCATGTAGAAAGTAGCTACATGGAACAGGCTGGGTGTAATAAACATATGCTCGGTACTACGATCACGTGAAGCTGGCGCTAAGCGCATCACATACAAGTTCTAGCTGCCTAATGCAAACTAGTACAGGTACTAGGCTGCCACCTACAATGGATCCAAAGTGAGCATAATAGTGCGGATGTGAACATACACGTGAAGACTAGTCCTAGCCCGGACGAGTACTAGACAACGGTGAATGCATGTATGATGAGCAGATAAAATACACATAATCATGCCATTACAGTTTCACAAGTCTCAACATAATATAATTTTTTTATACTTAAATTATAAGTAAAAGCATGGCATGATAGGGTCGTAGCCACTCACTGATCTGTAGTTGGGTCGTAGCCGCCTTGCCTTGCCTAACCCCTGTACTCCTCGTGGTGAGTCTCACCTATATGAGATATCACTATAGTAATGATTAAACTCATAAAGGTTACTAATTAAATTAATAAACAACATTAATCTTTGGTTTGCTCAACACGGAGGTTCAAAACACTCCGAAAAATACCATACGTACTACCCCGAGGTAGTACACGTCGCCACGAGTCGCCTTGCGTCGATGGAAGTCGAAAACTTGCTCCCACGTGCCCACACGTACGGCTCATGCGTAGGCCTGCCTTGGCTCACACGCGCCGCACGCGCGGCTCACGAGAGTTCAAACAGAGTCAGTCAAACTAACGGCGTCAACTGACGCCGTTAGATCTAACAAAATATTCCACCATATTTGTTAGATCTAACAGAGTATTCCTAACGGCGTTAAAAGGAATATTCCAGGAATATTCTCCGGTCTGGGCCGATTGCTGACGTTAGCGATGACGTCACTGATGACGTCAGCGATGACGTCACTGATTACGTCAGTGATGACGTCACTGATTACGTCAGCGATGACGTCACTGATGACGTCAGCGATGACGTCACTGATTACGTCACCGCCCGGTCTGCCTGGTCGCCGCTGCAACTAACTCTGGCCGCTGGCGCCTCCACAGGCCAACTCGCCGCAAAACTGGGAAATTTTCTAAAATTCCTAACTTTTTCATTTCTCAACCATTTTACACGATCCACATGTCAAAATGAAGCTAGAGAGAAGGAGAACATGATTTTACCTATTTGGAGTCCAAAAATTGGTCAAAAATGGCCGGAAATTGGCCGGAAAAGCTTGGTTTATGAACGAAGTCCGATCTACCTCAAAACACAACTAAATAACAAGATCTTAGTATGAAAATCTATCTACTCAACACGAGGAAACTAAAGGTGGTGGTTAGGAACCTCACCTAGGTCGGTATTTTCCCGAAACTCGTTGGAAAAGTCCGGTTCTTCCGTGTGCTATTCTCGCCAAACGGTAAAGAATTTGGGCAAACGGCTTGCACCGTTTAACTCAGTGAGTTACAACAAAAAAGATAGTGGTGATGGTTTGGCTTGGTTCGACGGATTTTGTGTGGCCACTGTGCACCGTGTACTTTTCTTACGGGGAGAAGAAAGATGGCAGAAAAGAAGAGAGGGGGAAAGAAACCAGGGGGAAAAAGAAAGAAAGAAGGGATTTTTCCCAAATTAGGCCATACTAGGTACCCGCACTACTGTATTTCCATAACAGGAAATAATATTCAAACGTACGTAACGTTTCCGTTACACGTCGGATTTTTTTCCCGTTCTCGCTCACGCGCACGTAGGAAAGAGTACTACAAGAATACAAGTAAGAATTCAAAATTCATAAAGAGATCAAACGTCCACGTAGGACTTTCACTTAACCCGTTCAAGGGCATTTTGATAACTTTACATGTTCAGGAAATAAAATACAATAAAATTTGGGACGGGTCATTACAACCTACCCCCCTTAAGAAAATTTCGGAGACTACACAGAAGTATAGTCAAAGAACAAATATAGATAAAGATCTCTCATATGATCCTCCGTCTCCTAGGTAGCTTTCTCAACTGCGTGAATCCTCTACAAGACTTTTACTAACATGACAGTTTTGTTCGGTAAAACTTTTTCCTTCCAATCGAGAATCGTAATAGGTACCTCATCATAAGTCAAATTCCGAATGAATCTCCAAAGGCTGAGGTCGGATCACATGAGTAGGATCAGAAAGAAACATATCTCCGAAGCATAGAGACATGGAAGACATTGTGTACCCTCGAAAGCTCTAGAGGTAAATCAAGTCGGTAAGCAACCTCACGAATTCAATGATCTGGTATGAACCAATATAGCGAGAACTTAGTTTACCTCTCTTTCCAAAACGTATTACACCTCTCCACGGTGACAGTTTCAGGAATACCCAATCACCAATTGCGTAAACTCTGTCAGTAGAATGTCTGTCCGCAATTCTCTTATGTCGGTCTTGTGCAGCTTTCAAGCTCTTTTTGATTAACTGAATGTTTTGAGTTGTCTCGTCCACTAACTCTGGACCTACTAAAGCTCTCTCGCTGACTTCTGACCAACACAAAGGGGTTCGACACAATTTGCCATACAACGCCTCAAATGGTGACATACCAATACTCAAGTGATCACTGTTGTTGTAAGCAAACTCCATTAAAGGTAGGTGATCATGCCACTTGTCTCCGAATTGAAGGACTAAAGACCTCAACATATCCTCGAAGGTCTGAATAGTTCTTTCAGACTGTCCGTTCGTCTGAGGATGATATGCAGTGCTGTAGAGTAGTTGTGAACCCAAGGCTTTTTGAAATGCTTTCTAGAATTTAGAAGTAAATATGGGATCACGATCAGAAATGATACTAACCGGAACACCATGATACTTGACAATCCCAATGATGAAAAGTCGAGCCAAGCGATCCATAGGGAAATTCTCGCGGACTGGTAAAAAGTGTAATGACTTGGTAAGTCGATCGACAATCACCCAAATACCATCATAGCCACCCTGTGTATGCGGTAATTTATACACTAAATCCATGGTGATATTTTTCCATTTCCACTCAAGTATAGGAAGTGACTGTAGCAATCCAAACGATTTCTTTCTCTCTGCTTTGACCTACTGACAAATCAAGCATCGGCTCACATACTCGGTAATTTCTCTTTTCATACCTGACCAATAGTAGAAAGGTCAGATAGTGTGGTACATCTTAGTGCTACCAGGATGCATAGCATAAGTTGAAATGTGTGCCTCATCAAGAATCTCTTTTTTCAACTCCTCCACATTAGGCACAAACATGCGATCACCATCCTTATTCCTTACTCTTAGGTCACCCATTTTTCCGTTCAACACTGTTTGCACTAGTTCCAAACATTCTGGATCATTTGCCTGAGCATCACGAATACGATCCACAAGAACTGGTCTAACCTAAAAACTAGCTAACAAAGCTCATGTTTGATCATAACCCAAAACTGCTCATGTACTCCTGAGACTTGACAAAAGCAGAATATGACAGGCATAGAGAGCATTAAGTCGACCATGAGATTTCCTGCTAAGGGCATCTGCAACTACATTAGCACGACCAGGATGGTATTCGATGGTGCAATCATAGTCACTGATCAACTCCATCCATCTCTGCTGTCTTAGATTAAGATCCTTATGGGTATGAAGATACTTGAGACTCTTGTGATCGGTAAAGATTCGGCATGTTTCTCCATAGAGATAGTGCCGCCAAATTTTCAAAGAAAACACAATAGCTGCTAGCTTCAGATCATGTGTGGGATAATTCATCTCATATGGCTTCAACTGTCGAGAAGCATATGCAATTCATGCTGCCTCAACACACAACCCAGACCATTTAGTGAAGCATCACTGTAAACCTCAAAATTACCACTGTCATCGGGAAGTGTTAAGATAGGTGCATGAGTGAGACAATACTTCAACTGCTGGAAACTCTGTTCACAATCATCATCCCACTCAAACCTTACTTCTTTCCTAGTCAACCTCGTGAGAGGTAAAGCTATAGTTGAAAAGAAAACTTCGTATAATAGCCGGTAAGACCAAGAAAACTCCGTATCTCCGTAACAGTCGGTGGACGCTCCCAATTTTCAACTGCAGAAATTTTTTGAGGATGAACTAGAATACCTTCAGTTGAAATCACGTGCCTCAAGAAAGACATCTGATTTAACCAGAACTAACATTTGCTGAATTTGGCATAAAGTTGATTCTCCCTCAACTTCTTCAAGACTAAGCGTAGGTGTTTAGCATGCTCAGCCTCGGACTTACAATACGCCAGAATATCATCAATGAAAACTATCACAAGTTTATCAAGATAAGGATGGAATACCCGGTTCATCATGTCCATGAAAGCGGCTGGGGCATTCGTCAACCCGAATGGCATCACAAGAAACTCATAATGACCATAACGAGTCATGAACGTCGTCTTTGGAACATCATCACTCTTGATCTTCAACTAATAATACCCTGACCTCAGATCAATTTTAGAGAAAACTCTAGCACCACGAAGTTGATCAAAGAGATCGTCGATACAAGGCAAAGGATAACGATTTTTAACCGTCACCCGATTCAACTGTCTGTAGTCAATGCATAGCCTCAAAGTTCCATCCTGCTTCTTTACAAACAAAACTGGAGCTCCCCAAGGTGAAAGTACTAGGCTGAATAAACCCCTTGTCTACAAGTTCTTGTAACTGAATTTTTAACAACTCCGCCGGAGCCATGCGGTAAGGTGCAAGAGATATATGATTAGTACCTCGAAATAGATCGATGGTGAATTTTATTTCTCTATCAGGTGGTAAGTCAGGTAAATCCTCAGGAAAAATATCTGGGAACTGTCTCACTACTGGCACATCATTAACTTGTGCATGAACATCTTCTTTCACCACTACATGAGCTAAGTAACCCTGACAACCTTTTCTCAACATCCTCTTTGCCCTTATAGAGGAAATTAATCTGTGTTTCAGGCCACTGCGTTCGCCGGTGAAAGTCACAGTGGGCCTGTTAGGTCGCTGAAAAGTAACCACCTTCTGTCTACAGTTTACCAAAGCAAAGTTCTGATGTAGCCAATCCATTCCCAAAATTACATTGAAATCCGCGATATCTAAAGGAATTAGATTGACTGGCATCACTTCATTGTCCATAAGGACAAGACAATCCTTGTACTCCCACTGAGCTAAACAGATTTCGCCTCTTGGCATTGCTATTTCCATATCATACCCGATAGGAGTAGAGTATGATTGAGTCATTTGAGCAAACAAAGGTGATATGACCGAGTGTGTGGCACCCGGATCAATCAAGACTTTAGCAAAATGACCAAGAATATTTAACGTACCCATGATCAAGTCGGGATTATTCTGTACATCTTGCTGAGTGATGTTGTTGACACGACTGTGAGCCTACTGGCCTCCCGTGTGACCTCCCATGTTACCCTGATTTTGATTTCCTCGACCTGGATTTGTAAGTCCCTGGTTGCCTCGACCAACCTACCTACTTGCACCTCCACTGCTTGACGCACTATCTGCAGTCTGATAATGTCCGCCACCATACCACTGAGTACCGTTACCCTGATACTGCGGATAACCTCCCTGAAACTGTGGAACACCACCCTGGTATGATGTAACACCAAATAGATGCTGATACACACCACCAGGATACGGAGTGGCATCGCCTTGATAGTGAATAATACCTCCGTACCCAGGCTGCTGATAGTGACCTAGTCCCATAAGTAAGTTCTACTGTTGAGGGACGTTACTAGTGAGTTGGCGCTACTAACTCTGAGGACACTTACTAGCTCTATGTCCCAGCTGTCCACAAGTGTAGCAACCCTTGTTTCCTTGTTTACACTCGCCGAAGTGACGAGTGTTGCACCTGTGGCAAAACTGAGCATTAGAATTACTTGAACTGCTCTAAATGTGGAAACGAGAATTGCCAATCGGTCTACCACTAGATCGGGGAGTACCAGAGCTAGAACCCCCACTAGAAGATCCAGAACTGTAACATCTCCTCTTAAACGACTAACTCTTCCTTGGACCAAAAGATGATTGTCCCATGTTGTTCTTCTGTCTATTACTAACACCATCATCATCACCATCAACATCATCATCTGGAGTGTTCTCAGAATCCTCGACACGTAATAAGGCCTTATAGAATTGTTGGTAGGTAGCATATAACTCAGAAGCTGCCAAAGAACGAAGTCTCTTGCGAGTTTCCTTTTTAAACTGATGGAGCATCTCAGTCGGACTGGCTGCAATAGCAAGACAATAACGGGACAAGTCGATAAATTTCCGATGGTACTCCGCAATTGACATTTTCTTCTGTTTCAAGCTCATGAACTCATCTTTTTTTCTTGCCCAATACTCAGGAGGCAAGTACTTATGCTCAAACCGTTGCTTAAAAGTGCTCCAATCCTCATGTAGATTAGGAGAGATCTGATTCACCTCATACGTCCACCAAGAATATGCTTGACTCTACAAAAACAACACTGCTGTAGGGACCCACTGCCCAACTGGAAAGTTTTCCTGCCTTTGCATAGCACGAAAAGTTTTCTCCACATGCTCAAGCCAAGCCTCGGCTTTTTCAGGAGTCTCTGGACCAAGAAATGGCTTTACTCGCAAATTAGAAGCTAGCTGCAAATTATTTTTCTGAAGAGGACAAATAGTTGTCCGAAAGGCATCGGCAATAACCTCACTAAACTACCCAAGATTAAAAGCAGACATGTCAGGTGTATTAGATTCACTTGATGTGCGAGCGGGTGCTCGACGAGGTGGCATAATTCTGACTTAGAAGAGATCAAGAATTATTAGTGCTTAACATCACAAGTGTGACGAATGCAAGACTGTCTAAACCTATGCTTTGATACCAATCTAACACACCCCGACCCAGATATCCGAAATCGAGGCATGTTGGCCGACACCTCAGAGGGTGATGAAAGCCATGTCATGCAGACTAAGTGGAATTTCTGAATAAAATAAAACCAAAGTCTGGAATTATTAAAATCATGTAGCAGAGTACGCAGAAGTACGGGTAGAACCCTTGATACAAAGCATGAGATGTTCAGAGCATAGATAAAATACAGTAAAGAAGTACGAATTATTTCCATCCTGAACAGGATTGATAAAACATATTAGTAGAAGAAAGAAATTCTACATTTATCTGGCCGGACGTCGAAAACACCAAAATGGTCACGTTCACCACTAATCTAGCTACTACGTCCTGCATGGGCGCAAAACAGAAAGTGTGAGCGGGCAAAAAATAAACATTTCTAAAACCTTTGTTTTTCATAACATAATAACCCCTATTTTAAAATTCAGGTATACTTTCCCAAAGTCATACTATGTATAGTATGAAAATTTTCAAAGATATGGATAAATACTTTTATCTCAACATAATATTCAACGTCAAAACGTTATAAGGCACCACTGCCAAAAATATGAGTAATACCAACACCTCAACGACTATAATGTATACTGATCGACAAAACCGTATAAAGGCATATATGCCAAAGGTATAATTAAATATCAATAGCTCAACAACAACATAAAGTATGCTCAACAACATATATAATATGCAATACGATATGCTCATTGACATATGCATACACACAAGTCCATGTAGAAAGTAGCTACATGGAACAGGCTGGGTGTAATAAACATATGTTCGGTACTACGATCACGTGCGCTAAGCGCATCACATACAAGTTCTAGATGCCTAATGCAAACTAGTACAGGCTGCCACCTACAATGGATCCAAAGTGAGCATAACAGTGCGGATGTGAACATACACATGAAGACTGGTTCTGGCCCGGACGAGTACTAGACACCGATGAATGCATGTATGATGAGCAGATAAAATACACATAATCATGCCATTACAGTTTCACAAGTCTCAACATAATATAATTTTTTTATACTTAAATCATAAATAAAAGCATGGCATGATAGAAAATAAGTCATGAAATCACAATGAGAAATAATATAAATAATATTAATTTCTCAAAACAAAGCCCACTCACTGATCTGTAGTTGGGTCGTAGCCGCCTTACCTTGCCTGACCCCTGTACTCCTCGTGGTAAGTCTCACCTATATGAGATATTACTATAGTAATGATTAAACTCATAAAGGTTACTAATTAAATTAATAAATGACATTAATCCTTGGTTTGCTCAACACGGAGGTCCAAAACACTCCAAAAAATACCATACGTATTGCCCCTTGGTCTGCTCAAGTGTGGGCCTGCCTCCGCTCACGCGAGCCGCACACTACGGTCACGCGCGGTTAAACTAACAGCGTCAACTGACGCCATTAGATCTAACGGAATAAACCTAACGGCGTTAAAAGAAATATTCCAGGAATATTCTCCGGCCGCTGGCGCCGCCGCCGGCCAACTCGCCAGAAAACTGGGAAATTTTCTTAAATTCCTAACTTTCTCATTTCTCAACCATTTTACACGATCCACATGTCAAAATGAAGCTAGAGAGAAGGAGAACACGATTTTACCTATTTGGAGTCCAAAAATTGGTCTGAAATGGCCGGAAATTGGCCGGAAAAGCTTGGTTTACAAACAAAGTCCGGTCTACCTCAAAACACAACTAAATAACACGATCTTAGCACGAAAATCTATCTACTCAACATGAGGAAACTAAAGGTGGTGGTTAGGAACCTCACCTAGGTCGGTATTTTCGCGAAACTCGCCGGAAAAGTCCAGTTCTTCTGTGTGCTATTCGCGCCAAACGGTAAAGAATTTGGGCAAACGGCTTGCACCGTTGAACTCAGTGAGTTACAACGAAAAAGATAGTGGTGATGGTTTGGTTCAGTTCAACAGATTTTGTGTGGGCACTGTGCACTGTGGACTTTTCTTACAGGGAGAAGAAAGATGGCAGAAAAGAAGAGTGAGGGGAAAAGACACCAGGGGGAAAAAGAAAGAAAGAAGGAATTTTTCCCAAATTAGACCAGGCAACTGGGTACCCGCACCACCATATTTCCATAACAGGAAATAATATTCAAACGTACGTAACGTTTCCGTTACACATTGGATTTTCGTCCCGTTCACGCTCACGCGCACGTAGGAAAGAGTACTACAAGAATACAAGTAAGAATTCAAAATTCATAAAGAGATCAAACGTCCACGTAGGACTTCCACTTAACCCGTTCAAGGGCATTTTGGTAGCTTTACACGTTCAGGAAATAAAATACAATAAAATTTGGGACGGGTCGTTACAATATGTGTTATAATTGAATTAGCCTATATATTGCCAATTAGTTCTACGACGGGACCTCGACTTCCTTCATAATACTAGAGCAAGACCCGACTCGACCTGACTCTAACCGTTCCAATTGTAAACAATGACCCTGCGATCCAGACTAATGACTTATACATGTCGAGCTAGCATGTAGTTAAATTGAGGACAAGATCAGTACTCAACCTATTTTGATAGTGGACTGCTGAATTCCTCTATGAAATCATGACATTTATATTATAGTTACCATTAGAATCTTAATTTTGTTATCTAAATTCTAACAGACATTTATTTTATGAATTTATCTCTTTAACATGAAGCAGCTGTGTTTGAAAGTTTTTCTTGAACGACGAAATTTGATGCTCCTAATCCAAGGAATCAATGGGGATACTAAGTGGGGTAATTGAGCTATCTTTTCCTACTATATTCCACTTTTGATGATCATTTGAGCCTAAGAATTTATAGTCCTTTCATTATTTTTTTGACAAATGCAATATGCTAATTTGTCATCTTGTAGAACTTTGTTCAATAAGTGGACCGCCCCTTAAGTTGGATATTCTAGCCTAAACGGATGTGATTCGAAATTGAGTGCAAAAGGAACATGCATGCTATCTTAGTTAATTGGTTTAACTCACATTTGGTGCGTTAATGAATGAAGTCGTTTGACAAACAGATGAGACATTTAGGCCTGCATGTATTGGTTAACTCTCACTCACCATCCATTCATCCTTACATTTTTTTTTGTGGTCAACATTAACGCATTCATCCTCATATTTAAGGTCGATCAGCTGAGGCAACACTATTCCAGGCATCCTATATATTGTTGTCCCCTCCTAACTAATACTAGTCAGTAGTCAGCTAGATTTGGAGGTTGGGAGGGACAATCTTTCATATTCGTTTTTCCTGGACGCTTTCATTGTTGTTGGGAAGAAAATATATGAAAATAGTGTTGAGAGTATAAATTTCATATCATAGAAAGAAGAGACCTTAAGCAGTTAGATTACTCTTCATATTGCTAATTGATTTTATCGTATAGTTACAACGTTCTAAAAAAAATGTATAAACAAGCCCCAAATCCACATCCAAACTACCATTGTTGTTGTGTAGAATGCAGTGTTCTAAAAATCGGCCTAGGCGGCCGCCTAGGCGCTAGGCGGGGGTCTTCCGAGGGGATTATTAGCAAATCGTTCTAAAAATCGGTTAGGCGGGGGCCTAGGCGGTGCTTTTTTTTTATAATTTTTTTAAAAATGCAAAATGGTTTTCTGGGAAGAAAACCCAAAATTCCTAATTTCTCAATTCCCCATTTGAGTTTGATACGGAGGGAGTCTTGGAAGGAAATGGAGAATAAGAGATTGAGGTCTAGCCTTGCAACTTTATCTCTCCAAATTCTTAATATAAGTATAGTTTTTTTTTTTTAAAGTGTAAATAGACACTTATTTATATGATATTAATAAATTTATTTAAATCCGCCTAGGCTCCTGTTCGCCGACCGACTAGCGCCTAGCGCTTTTTAGAACCTTAGTAGAATGTGATGATCAGTATAACACGATAAACCTTCACTTTCCTTTTCTAGCACATTTTGTGGTGGAGAAGTGTCGGTGCTTCCCTCCGTAGTGCGGCATTTTATTCATAGATTTTTCTTTCGTCTTTTGCCACTTTGTTCGGCCTTAAAAATATAAGGCCCATGCCAACTAGGTGGTAGACCAACAAGACTTTATAGGGGCCCAACAACAATCTGTTTTCAATTTGTGTAGGTGGTCACCAAAATCTGTTGTAATAATGAGATTAAGAAAATATTATTATAAAATTAAATACTTTATATTCCAACACGGTATTTGTGTCAAAATTTTAGAAAAATCTTGGGTAGTACGTACCATTTAATGGTACGGCCATTGAATAGTAACAGATTAATTTGCAGTGGGCCTCAAATAAATCTTAAATCATTCAACAGACGTACTATTGAAGTTTGACCTCAAAATTTTCTTTTAATGAATAGGGTTGAAGCCAGAACAAATAGAGACTAACTAATTGTGGAGATATGCTAGAATACTTACAATCATTTCATGCTTACGCGAATCTAACCGTTAACCATTAAAAGAATCTAAACATTAATAGTTAGATTCGTGTAAGCATTCTAGCCGGATCTCTAATTATGAGATTAAAATAGTTCAGAAAAATTATTAAAAGCTCTAACAGTTAGGACGAGACGCCTCAAAAATATAAAAGATAATGTGATCAAGTGATCAAAATGAGCAACTATCAACTAGATGATTGTTCTCTTTGTATAAGTGATGGTGAGGAATCTAGAAAGGGACAATATTCCTTGTGATGGAGGAAAATTTTATTTTTTTAGTAGAATCATGGAGGAAATATTGAAATAAAATGTTTTGAAGATATAAAAACCAAAATAAAAGTAATAATCAAGTTAATCTTTAACTTAATGTCGTGGAATCTTCTTGTTAAGATATTATTTGGGAATGATCCACTAGAGATTACAAAAATGATTAAAAGTTCCTTTAAATTTTACTAAAACTGAAATTCGAATATATATATGCGGGCTCCATCCAATATCCTGGCCACAAGTGTATAACCTAACATAGTAATTATCCGAATTAATTACCATAGATAATATAGTAAGTTACGATAATTAAGGTATAACTATCTACTTCAACTTCTAAATTGTGGTGGATCCAGACAATATTATTTGGGAGGGGACCGGGGGCGAGGGGTAATTAACAAATTTTTTTGGATAGAATAGTATATAAATTGACATTTCATAGAATCTTGGTAGGACTGAGGTTTTTCTTTTTAAAGATACCTGGGCCAAAACGACATTATTTTGGCCAAGTCATTTTTTTTTTAAATGGAAAACGTTGCTGCACGCAAAGTATGAACAAGTCATACCTTGCTGCCAAACTCTTTCGGACATTTTATCAAACACTTAGGCCTCGTTTGGCAGCTCGGACTGGACTGACTATTTCAGTCAGATAGGATAATCTGTCATCGGACAGTACTGACTAAATTAGTCGGGGGTTTGGTACAATATCGGACTAATATCGACTATTTATATTGTGTTGGGTGACCCTAGGGTGTGTGTGAAGAATACAATTTGTTCTTCATACAAACTCACTCAAATCCTCATCAAATGCAAGAACTACAAAATGTTTGATCTTCGTATGAGACGAAGTTCGTAGGTAACCTTCAATTTGATTGAAGGTGCAACTACAACTCCTCCAAGCAAAGGTGTTCATCCAAGACAAGATTGAAGGCCCTCTTGGGTATTTAGCATTTGCTCATGCGAAGAAGATTCTACAAAGGTATAGGATGGTACAACTTACTAATGTGATTTTGAGTTTTGTCTTGGTTCACAACATCTAGGCTTCAAAATTCATGAGCAAAGTTTTGTTTTTGAGTACTAACATGCTAGCTAAGAGCCTTTAATTTGTTAATAGCATGCCTAAGTGTTGCTCAAATGAACTTTGTTGATGCACAAAATCGGGTGGACTTTGGAACAACGTAAAGTGTCAAGGTGAGATGACCTTCGCTAGATTGTTCAGGTCATCAAGTGAAGATAGTGTATGATGTGATAGAAATGGGAAGCAAACACAAGATGTACGTGGTTCACCCTAAGTTGGGCTACGTCCACGAAGGTAGAGGAGTTCTCATTAATAATGTAGAGTTTACATAATACATGGGTTTAGGCATAATCATCATTAGTGAGTTCTAATAAGGGGTTAGAGGGTCTAAGATCATGAGCCCCTAATTGTGGGAGAATGATCTTCTTTTATAATTGAGAAGAGTCTCATGTTTTTGTCTGTGGTCTATATGGGACTCTAGGAGCTTTCTCTGGTGTTGACACGTGTCATGTCATGATTGGCCTCTTGGTTGGAGGGAAACTCATGTGCTTCGGCAGGGGCGCCTCAGCGTGAACCTTTCAGTAAGTCTATGAAGGTACGAAGTTGACCGGTGCTTGGTAGTTTCGGGATTGGTGAAGTATGGTACAAACAAACTTGTAATTCAAATATTTTCCTTCAAGCGAGACCAAGAGAGCGAGAGGGACGAACCCGACTAATTATACGGAGGTTTTTGGGGTATAATTAGTCGGGTGTGTGGGGTACTAAATGGTGGGCCCGGTTTAAATAGTCGGGCGACTATTTTAGTACGAAGCACACCAAACATCCGAGACATGATTATTAGTACTATCCGGCGTACCAAACAAGGCCTTGGAGGATATATATGAAGGACAACTACAACCTTTAAAGGGACAGCACCCAAGTGATCCATGGAGTTTCACTAAAGTTTGGAGGGTCAGCTGACCCCTCTTACCCCTTAGTGCATTTTGAAAGTTACAAATTAACTCCAAATGTGATAAGTCGTAATTAAGAGGTGCACAGTATGTATTGAAGGTGTAATAATTGGATTAGGCAAACCAAACGTATTGGACCCTTTTAGATTACGCAGATGAGATAAGGACAACTCAACACATTAACATAAAATCCTATTTGATTTCGGAAAATAGACACTACACGTCATCATCATAAATCCTTACCCTATCTCTCTCTATAAATACATGCCAAAAAAAACGATCAAATTTCACACATTGACAAGTACTTCCATTCCACGTCAATTTTATAACACCAGACAAATTAAACAAAATCATAAGCGCATATATTCTTGAGTTTTCTCGAGAAACGAACCAAACCAAACCAGAATTATGAAGTTCCTCTTGGAGTTGGGTTCGTGTTACCGCTCATCGTCGACGCGAACCCAGGATCATGTGACGGGATCAACCCAAGTGAGAAGCTCTAAACCTGGAGGTGCTCATCAATGGAGGCCAGCTCTTGTTGCAATCTCAGAGGATGGGGTTGTTTCTGGTCATGAGAGTAACATTCAGTCTGAGAAGATGACATCAACCAAAGGTCGTCGGCCAAAGGCCAAAGCTCCAAGTTTCCGTTATACTAGAGATGATTTTCAGTACCACTCCAGGTAATTATATTATTATTACATAATTAGTGGTTGATTTTTTTTTTGGTTATATGCATATATATATATATATAGATATTTTTTTTAATGTAAGGAATTTTAATTTGTGCATTTGTACGCAATATTTTCAGGAGAAACAAAGTGCCGATGATGATACCTGCAGCGTTCTCAGCAACGCCGTTCATGTTCTGATGATCAGTGCTGTTTTAAAATGTTTTTATTGATGTAAATATATATTATCGAAGTTATATATGTACTGGTATAGAAGATCGATGGATTTAATTTTCTTTAGAACCATCTGTACGTATTTTCATGGCTTGTACAGACTTAAAGATCTATATACCCAAATTATTCTCGTAATTTGGCAAAACAATATATATTTTTAATTGATTACTTTGTGATTTTACAATTTTACTAGAAAAAGGATCCAAAAATGTCAGCGTGCAGTTTTTATATTTCATGGCAATAAGATTCAACTAAGATATAAGGCATCTAGGGTATGATTTTCCCTTGTTTTGGTGTTTTGTAAATCCCTCTTTCTAAGGTTTTTGTGTATTAATTTGTGGTTTGGGTGTGTTTGTTTTCTGGGTTTTTTCTTGTTTTGTGTAAATTCATCAATGCCTTGGGATCATAGACTGATCGCTTAAGAAACATTATACCAGTGGTTCACTTTTTGAACCCGTGATAATATATTAGACCGGTAGTTCGGTTTTTGAATATATGATAAGTATCTATTGAACAAATGACATTATTAATGTTAGAGTTTGGTATGAAATCTAAATTGTAATCCTAATTAGAGTGGGAATTCGAAATTGGGTATGTGAGGGAGGCTTGGACGCAAGCTCTCCAGGTTGTTTTTGGATTCCACCTTAGTCTAGGATTTTTTTGTCTTATTGTATTAGGATTGTGGTTGAACCATCTAGTATAAATAGATTGGTCTCGGCATTAGTTTAAAGTAGTTTAGAGAGAGAGGCTTGTGAGACAGAAGAACGTTTATAATTGTGTAAGTTCTTTTGTAATTGATTCTTTGAATAATAAAAAAGCTTCCGTTGTTCATATTGTGTGCTGTTTTGTTATTATTTTGGCTTAGGAGTACATTGTGGATTACAATAATTAAGATTGTGTTATGGTTGCAAGAGAGAATATCTCTTGCTTTTGAAGCCTTCTTCTCCAACTTTTACCATATCGATTATGTACAGTATTATGAATCATGGAGTAACCGTATGGTGCGTTATGTCTATACAAACTATTAATCACCTACATATACTTGTAGATGAAAAGATGGCACCACTCAATCAATTGCCACATCAAAGGTTGGTTGACCACTACATACCAACCCATGTGAAAAATGAGGCTACTGAATGCCACATTGACTTTTTTTTTCTTTTATCGTTTTTTTGTATATTGGGTGCACCGCTATAATATTTGAGTTCATCTATACGCGATACCTATTTGTGCTATTTGCTCTAAATGACACAAATGTTTGTGTCAAAGAGCACGAATGTGTAGCATTGAAATCTAAAACAAATGGCTCTGATCCATGGATAAGGGAAGAGCAGTGCAGGTTGGATGTTAGATGAATGAATTACCCTTCCAAATTTTCTTCAAATAAATCAAGTATTTTTTCAAACATTGTCAAAAGCACAATTGGCAAAATGGTGTTTGATTCATGTAACTTTAGTGTACGGTTAATTCCTTTGCCTTTTGTTTTGCTTCGTTATCATGCCATATTTTTTAGTTAAATTTTGGTCTTGAAGAAGATAACATGAAATTTTGTTTACTATGCTTGGAAATCTAAGACAAATTTTTTATTACTATTTGTTCTCGTAGTTTAATTTTGACCGTTGATGCATTGCGAAATATGTATGCATTAACAATCAGAATTGAGTTTTGATGAGTGCACTTGGATTATGGGACTAACCATATTCTTTGCATGAGCAATCCATTGTGTAAAATGAAACTGCAATTTAGTTAGTTAATTGGAAAAAATCTTGAGTGGTACGTACCATTCAATAGTATGGTCATGAAATGATTCAAATTAATTTGCAGTGGGCTCCAAATGAATTTTAAACCATTCAACACTATGTACTATTTAATGATACGTACTATTAAAGTTTGACCCAGTTAATTGTTGGAAGTTAGAAATTTTAAGATTCTCCTATTTGTGATATTAAAGGCCATGATCTTCATATATGTCAACTGGGAGAAAAGGAAAAGAGACTTATTTCTAAAGAATACCACCGTGACATACTAGACCAATAACAGAATGCCACGTAGAGTAGTCGAAACACAAGTTATTTTCCATTGGCAGGCAGCAATATCCAACTTTAACTAACTAAACTGTAGTGTTTTAAATCAGTTTGAAACAGCCGCTTTTCTGTTCTTTCCATGAAGACCAGATTGTTGGAGAGGCTTTGGGCTTTGAGCTCCAATTTCTGTTAGAGAGAGAGGCTGTGGGCTTCAAAGTTCAGTTTTGGGTATGGGCCTTGTGAGTACCCAATAAAGAATCTGATAAAATATTCACTCATTGTCATTGGTCACCACAAGCAACAAAATGGTAAAGATTCAAAGCGACCAATGATTTTTTTTTTTACTTTTTTACCAGCAACCAATGTACAGTTGCAGACAGAGAGAAGGATCAATCTCCACGTGTACTGCATACTCATTGCAAAACTTAGTGAAAGTGTGAATTCATGCTCTCTTTTTTCCCTTTCTAAAACTAGTAATGCTTTTTTCTTCCTCTTTTGGGAAATAATAATACGAGAAAATTAGAGTAATAGTACATGAATTTTAGTTTAATTGGAGTTTTGATTAATGAAATAATAACTTGTGAGTATTGATCTTCGAATTTGTTATAATGTGGAGCAATGATTTTTTTTATCAACTCTGTTAAAACTTTCATCTAGAATAAAAAAGTTTAAAAAGGAAAAAAATGGATGGAAGTTTTAACGAAGTTAGTCAAAAGCACCATTACTCCACATTTTAACAAATTTAGGGACCAATACTCACAGATTTTTTTAGTTCAAAAACCAAAGTTTGCTCCAATTAGCTCTAATAGTACTGGTATCATTTGAGGCATATAATATTTATTATATTAGGCATCTTTTTTTTTGTTAATCCTCTTCAAATTTCTTACAGTAACTGATTAACTTCACAAAAGCCATGCTTAAGGTTTAGAGTTGTACAAGATACAAGTGAAGGAAACTAGTTCTAGGGTCGCACAAGATGTGGATTGTGAAACTAGTATACCAAAAAAAAAAATGTGAAACGAGTTAGATCTTCAAAAATTAGAATTGCGCTCTTTATCACATTTATAAATCGAGGAATCAATGTATCGACAATTTACTGTGTTGTGGTTATTTTTGTCCTTATAATTTGCAAATCTTCGGTATGCTTCTTTATTGCTACGAGATACTCATGATGGATGGCATGTTTCATTTAGTTTGACCTTGTGAGATAACTAATTTAGTTCGTTGTATGCTTAGTGCAAAATAATCCCAGATATGATGGGCTTAAATTGATTAAACACTTGTCAAATTCCAAATTTTTTGGAAACGAGCCCTTTTAATTTGCCCTAATCTGCTTTTGCTCCAAACAGTCCCAACACAGCTCCAAAGTCTCAAAGCCGCAATCACCTTGGAAGTCCCTCCACATTTGCAATCTGCCTCCTAAAATTATTTTGCTCAAGTTCAGTTGAGCGCCAAAACCACGTTTACCAAAATAACTTTGCCCTATTTTCTATGATTCCCTATCCCCACATGGACCCCACCATTCACCCACAATGACAATTACACCCTTCACATGTATTACATAGACTAATATGAGTTTATGCATAATTGTCGTTCTTAATGCGTTTGCTTAATCATATAATTTAATTTGCACCATCTTGATTCTTCATAGGTGATAGGTGTAGGAGGGTGGTTCGGGGCAAATCTATGCATAATTTTCTGCACGTAAATATTGTTAATTATTTGAGTTACAAACTTATTTTTACAAAAGAATATTGTAACATTAATACATCAATACAATAATGATTCCACTTAAGTTACTTTTGTTATGTTTTTATGTCGTGTGCTTAGTGTCAAAAGTACAAGAACGGATGAGTTCGATTTTCTTTTCTCTTGTTTCTTATATATGTTTTATAACTTACATAATGTATAAGTAATTTCTATCACATCTCGGACCGGCTCCGTCGTAATACGATATTGTTCGTTTTGGGATACGCCCTCACAGTTTTGTTTCTGGGAACTCACGAGCAACTTTCCAGTGGGTCACCCATCATGAGATTGTACTAGTCCAAACTCGCTTAACTTTGGAATTCCGATAAAATCCGAAGCCAGTGAGCTTCCAAAAGGCCTCGTGCTAAATGAAGACGGGCATGTACATATAAGGCACATCACCTCTCTTCGTTGGTTGATGTGAGATCTCACAATCCACCCCACTTAAGGGGAATCCGACGTTCTCGCCGACACATCCATATCGAACGTGCTATGATACCATTTTGTCACATCTCAGATCGGCTCTGCCGTAGCACGATATTGTCCACTTTGGGCCACGCCCTCACGGTTTTGTTTCTAGGAACTCACGAGCAACTTCCCAGTGGGTCACCCACAAGCAACTTTCCAGTGGGTCACCCATCATGAGATTGTGCTAGTCCAAACTAGCTTAACTTCGGAGTTCCGATGAAATCCAAAGCCAGTGAGCTTCCAAAAGGCCTCGTGTTAAATGGATACAGGCATGTACATATAAGGCACATCACCTCTCTTCGTTGATTGATGTGAGATGTCACAATCCATCCCACTTAAGGGGAACCCGGCGTTCTCGCCGACACATCCATATCAAACGTGCTATGATACCATTTTGTCACATCTCAGACCGGCTCTGCCGTAGCACGATATTGTCCATTTTGGGCCACGCCCTCACGGTTTTGTTTTTAGGAACTCACGAGCAACTTCCCAGTGGGTCACCCATCATGATATTGCACTAGCCCAAACTCGTTTAACTTCGGAGTTCAGATGGAATCTGAAGCCAGTGAGCTCCCAAAAGGCCTCGTGTTAAATGGAGGTGGGCATGTACATATAAGTCACATCACTCTCTCTCCGTTGATCGATGTAGAATGTCACAATTTCCTACATCTCAATATTTTTGTATTTAGGAATTTTTTTTAATAGAAATTGATAGATTTTCATTGAATTAGTTACAACAATCTTTCAATAATAAATTTGTAACGACGTCAGAGTTTTTCAAACTATGTAAAAATGAGCTAGGTAATGAGCGATTTCATTTGCTTGACGACGCACATGGATAGAATAAATTATAGTAAAATATTTAAAATTAAAATGCAAATAATTTACCAAATTAAATTAAGATATTTTATTTAAAATTTAGCTACAATAGCTACATGACTGATCAATTTTCCTTGGAGACATAATTTTCACCAAGGACGAGTCACAATTCAAGTGGACCTCTTGTGATATTCACACTACTACTGGAGTATGTTTTTACGTGGACCAAACACCCCAAGGCCATTTTGGTAATTTCATTCTTCTCTGGCAGTCGAAGCACAAGCCCGAAGGGAAAAATAAATAAAACGAAAAGAAAAAATAAATAAATAATACCACGAAGGTTTCGTCTTTCAGACCAAGAACAACAGCAACAAGAGAGAGAGGAACGAACAGAGAGACAGACTCAGAGATACAGAGAGAGATCTTCTCAGAGAGAGATTGGCCTTCGAGCTTTCAATTTCTCGCAGTTTCTCGATCTGTCTTCGTCAAGTCTCGCTTTCGCACGCTCCGTCGCTTCGTCAAGCTAGATTTTCTCGCCGATCTATTCACTCAGCTCGTCAATTTTCTCGGTAATTTTCCCCCTTTCGATTTCAATTGTTTTGTAAACTTCCTGGGTTAGGGTTTTGATTTACGAAGCTGTTGGAATTCTGGGTTTTTCTTTGATTTTTGTTTGTTTATGCATGCGTTGTGTTCGACATTGAAACCCTACATTGGGTTTGTATTGATTCGTTTGTTGAATTTTTGGAAATAGGGTTTTCGATTGGAGCGCGGATTGAGGAGAGGAAGACCCACTTGAAGCGAATTGCAGTATGAGCATCCATAGCCCCGGGGAAGGGGACAGTTAGGGTTTTGGGATTGGGTGCACAGGGTTGCGATTTCCATGGGCGATGGAGGCGTCGCATGCATGCCTTTGCAGCATAATATCATGGACAGGTTTCCAATTCAGGAGAAGACTACGCTTTGCGGAGGCAAGAATGGTAACAATGGCTTCAATTCCAAGACGGTTAAGAAGAAGAAGATAGTGAAGGTAATGAAGCCCAAGAAGAAAGTTGTCAAGAACCCCGGGTCTTCGAAGAACGTGGCGTCTGAAAAAAGTGAACTGGAATTGGATAAAGGTGGTAACAGTGCTACTAATGAAGCTGAGAATGGTGAAATTGCTGAGGAGAAGAAGGAGGAAGTGGAAGAGGGTGAATTGGGGACTTTGAAGTGGCCCAAAGTTGAAGAGGAGAATGGTGAATTCGTGACAGAGAAGTCGAGAAGAAGTGAAATTGAGAAGGGAGAGATTGTTGGTGAGAAGTGGAGGAGAAGTGAGGTGGAGAAAGCAGAGTCGTTTCCCGGAAAATGGCGAAGAGGGGACGTAGAGAAAGGAGAGATTGTTCCAGATAGGAGCAGGAAAGTTGAAGCTGAATTCGGGTCCTTGAGACCACCCAAGGATGAAATTGAGAAAGGTGAGTTCGTTCCAGATAGATGGCAGAAAGGCGAAGTGGCCAGAGATGACTACACTCCCAGTAAATTCCGCAGGTATGATACGGGTAAGGACAAGAGCTGGAAATTTGACCGTGAGCGTACGCCACCTCCTGGGAAGTATTCAAATGATGATCCTTTTAGAAGGAAAGACTTTAATAGAAGTGGAAGCCAGCAGAGCAAGAGTATTGTCAGGTGGGAGAGTGGCCCTGACAGGAATACGAGGATCAGTTCCAAAATTGTTGATGAGGATGGTGCGTACAGAAATGAGTACAGCAATGGTAAGTGCCACCCCAGAGAGTACCCTTCTGTTAATCGGTTAAAAAGGTTTGGTACTGATACAAGTATCGGTGAGCGGAAGAACTATGGAGACCATGGGGATTATCCAGGTGCAAAATTTCGTAGGGTTTCTGATGACACCAATCGCTCTGCCCACTCTGAGCATTATTCACGCAGTTCTATGGAGAGGTCTTATCGGAATCCTTCATCGTCAAGAGTTGCAGCAGACAAGTACTCCTCCAGGCTTTATGAATCTACTTTGTCTTCCAGAGTAGTTTATGACAGGCATGGGAGAAGTCCAGGACCTCCAGGTCATTCTGAGCGATCCCCACGTGATCGGTCCCGATATTTTGATCACCGGGACAGAAGCCCAATGCGCCGTGAAAGATCTCCATATGTCCATGAGAGGTCTCCATATGGTCGTGAGAAATCACCATATGGCCGTGAGAAATCACCACAGGGCCGCGAGAGATCTCCACACGGCCGCGAGAGATCTCCACACGGCCGCGAGAGATCTCCACACGGCCGCGAGAGATCACCATACGGCCGCGAGAGATCACCATACGGCCGCGAGAGATCACCATATGGGCGTGAGAGATCACCACATGGTCAGGAGAGATCTCCATATGATAGGAGCCGTCAATATGATCACAGAAACCGGAGTCTCTCTCCACAAGATCGACCTCGATACCATGACCGCAGGAATCACACTCCAAATTATTTGGAGCGGTCCCCACATGATCGGAGTAGACCTAATAATCATCGAGACACAAGTCGAAAAAGTGGAGCAAGTGAAAGGCGCAACTCCCATTACGGTAATAGGGGGCAAGAAGATAAGCTGGTGCAGAAGGATCCCTGTGGAAAAGACTCACATTCGACTGCTAAAGAATCTCAAGATAGAAGCACTGTGCCTGATATTAATGTATCTGTGGAGACAAATGCCAACTGTGAGTCTCACAAAGAAGAACCGTCTCAAATTCCAAGTGTAAATTGCACCGAAAATTCTCATATCAGTGTAGCCCCTCCTGAAGAGCTGCTTTCGATGGAAGAAGATATGGATATATGTGACACACCACCACATGTCCCACTTATTGCTGATTCATCTACCGGGAAATGGTTTTACCTTGATTATTATGGTGTGGAATGTGGACCTTCAAAATTGTGTGAGCTTAAAGCACTTGTTGAAGAAGGGGCTCTCATGTCTGACCACATGGTCAAGCACTCAGATAGTGATAGGTGGGTAACTGTTGAAAATGCAGTTTCACCACTTGTGACCGTACATTTCCCATCCATTGTTTCGGACTCTATAACTCGACTAGTAAGCCCTCCAGAAGCTCCTGGTAATCTATTGGCAGATACTGGAGATACTGGGCAATATGATGCTCAGAGTGGGAAGGAGGCAGCAATCACGTTGCTGCCGCCAGGATTTGGCGCAGATGTTGGTGGAGCTGCTTCTGAGCCTTTAGAAGATCTCCATATTGAAGAAAGGGTTGGAGCTCTGATGGAGGGTTTAACAGTTATTCCTGGCAGGGAGCTTGAAGCTGTTGGAGGTATGTTTTATCTTATTTGTATTATTATTTTGTTTTTATTGAAATTTGATTTTTGCTGTTGTGCAATAACAAATTATACCTTCATTTTATTTTTTATTTGTATTTTTGTGTGGAGATATCTTATTTTTGTCCTCTTTTATTTTTGTCATTTTGCAGAAGTTTTGCAAATGTCGTTTGAATTTGCTCAACGAGATGGATGGGAAAACAATGCAGGTACATATTGGTTTACATTGGTTTCTCAGTTTTTTGAAGAGTTAAATAGGACATCAAGTTGATGTTCAGACAACATAGAATGTGAAAATTAAATAGGACGTGAAATTGATGTTAAAAATTGTATTTTTATTTATGAGAAGTATTTTACATACGCATCTTTTGACATGTATAGGTTTCAGTCAAGGCCATGATACTGAACAGTATGATCAGAAAACCGAGGAATCCAGATATTCTGACATTAAAATAAAGGAAGTGGCAGAAATCAGGCTGACTGCACCTTCTGACAAGGACGCTGGTTTTGCTTGTGGTGATTCTGATGACTGGTTTTCTGGTCGGTGGTCATGCAAGGGCGGTGATTGGAAGAGGAATGATGAAGCTTCACAAGAGAGGTCTTCTAGGAAGAAATTTGTTATCAATGATGGTTTCCCATTATGCCAGATGCCAAAGTCTGGTTATGAAGACCCTCGATGGCATAGAAAAGATGAATTGTATTATCCTTCGCAAAGCAGAAGACTTGATCTACCTACTTGGGCTTTTTCATGTCCAGACGAGATAAGTGATTGCAGTGGTGTGAGCAGAACAACTCAAATTAAGCCTACTGTCATAAAAGGAATAAAAGGAACTATGCTACCAGTAGTCAGGATAAATGCATGCGTGGTTAAAGACCATGGTTCATTTGTTTCTGAGCCTCGCATAAAAGCCCGTGGTATGGATAGGTATACGTCAAGGTCTTCTCGGTCATATTCTTCAGGTAGTGATGGGAAGAGATCATCGGGAGAAGGTGATACCCAGTTGAAACCAGTTAGTGAACGACGGTCACAGGGCTCTTCGAAATGCATTACATCTGTTAACACCAACAAAGACCGTATTTGTACAGCTGATGAATTGCAATTGCACTTGGGTGACTGGTACTACCTTGATGGTGCTGGGCACGAACGAGGACCTTCATCATTTTCTGAGCTACAGGTCTTGGTTGATCAAGGAGTGATCTTAAAACATAGCAGTGTTTTCCGGAAATTTGATAAAGTCTGGGTTCCAGTGACATCTGCTGCAGAGACTTCTGAAGCTACTAATATGAATCGGCAGGAGAAGAACACAAGATCTGGTGAAACTTCAGGACTTGCTCCTTCACAATCTAAAAGTGCTTTATTTGAAGAATCGAGCACAAAGTCAAGTTGGTTGCACAACCTGCACCCTCAATTCATTGGTTATACATGCGGAAAGCTTCATGAACTGGTGATGAAATCTTACAAAAGCCGGGAGTTTGCTGCAGCCATAAATGATGTTCTAGATCCATGGATTAATGCAAAGCAGCCAAAGAAAGAGGTGGAGAAGCACATGTACTGGAAAACAGGTATGATCTATTCAATTTAATGTCCATTCGCCCTCTGTCTTCTCTTTTCCTTGACCTCAATCTTTCTTATATGTATATTTTGGTTTGATTTTCTTTCAACTTGAACTTTGGTGGTCGTCATGAAGTTTCATTTTGTCCATGCATTAATCTATTCGGGGGTTACTGCAGATGGTGATGCACGTATTGCCAAAAGAGCCCGGTTGCTGGTTGATGAAAGTGAAGAAGACTATGACATGGGAGATGATTTGCTAACAGTTGAAAAGGATGAATCCACATTTGAGGATCTATGTGGTGATGCTTCTTTCTACAGAGAAGAGAGTGGGAGTTATGGCTCAGAGATGGGAAGCTGGGGTTTATTAGACGGCCAAGTGCTGGCGCGAGTCTTTCATTTTCTGAGATTAGACATGAAATCCCTTACCTTTGCATCTCTGACCTGTAAGCACTGGAGAGCTGCTGTCAGGTTTTATAAGGATATTTCAAGACAGGTTGATTTTTCATCCTTGGGTCCTAACTGCACTGATTCCGCGATTGTGAACATTATGGTAGGTTTGCTATTTTTTTGGCATCACAGAACAGTAGGAATCTATGTACATCCTCTTAAATCTAATGTAATTCTTTGGTTGCAGAGTGGTTACGGCAAAGAAAAGATTAACTCTATGGTTCTGATTGGTTGCACCAACATCACCCCCCGCACTCTTGAAGAGATCCTTAGTTCACTTCCTTGTTTATCTACCATAGATATCAGAGGTTGCAACCAGTTTGGCGAGTTGGTCATTAAGTTTCAGAATCTGAACTGGATCAAGAGCCGAAGTTCATCTGGTACGAAGATATTTGAGGAATCCCATTCAAAAATTAGGAGTCTGAAACAGATCAGTGAGAAATCTTCATCTGTTTCTAGAAGTAAGGTTGTAGGTAATGACATGGATGATTTTAGTGAACTGAAAGTGTACTTTGATAGTGTGGATAAGAGAGAGACTGCAAATCTATCATTCCGGGGAAGTTTATACAAACGTTCAAAACTATTTGACGCTAGACGGTCCTCATCCATTCTATCTAGGGATGCTCGCATGAGGCGGTTGTCCATTAAGAAATCTGAACACGGTTACAAGAAGATGGAGGAATTTGTTGCTTCAAGTCTGAAGGATATCATGAAGGAGAATACCTATGATTTCTTTGTGCCCAAGGTACTGGTAGTCATTTGCTTTGTTTGTTTTCATGTTTGAGATTCTTTTATCTGTCTTGTTTTTAGATTTGATTCCCTTTTTTTTCCCTTTGTGTTTACGTTCAGTTTTGTGTAAATATGTTATGAAACTTTGTTACCTCCTTTTCTTTACCAGGTTGCTGAAATTCAGGTTAGAATGAGAAATGGTCATTACATACGCCGAGGATTGAGTTCTGTCAAGGAGGATATCAGTCGAATGTGCAGGGATGCAATAAAGTAAGTTCTATTTTATTTTTTCAGTTCTTGTATGAGTGACCCTTGATGTATTTTTCAGAACCTTTTTTACTTAACGATGTGATAAAGTTTTTTTCTCTCTCTCTCTCTCATATTATTTTCTGTGTGCAGAGCAAAGAATCGGGGAGATTCTGGAGACATGAATCACATTATAACATTGTTTATTCAACTTGCCACACGTTTAGAAGCTGCTTCTAAGTCTTCTCATGAAAGAGATGAGTTGATTAAGTCATGGGAAGATGATACATTTGCAGGGTTCTCTTCATCCTCCAAGTGTAGAAAGAAGCTCAGTAAAGTAGCAACTGAAAGGAAGTACTCGAATAGGAGTAATGGCACTGTGAACGGTAGTTTGGATTATGGAGAGTATGCATCTGATCGAGAAATCAGAAGGCGTTTATCCAGATTGAATAAAAAATCTATGGATTCAGAAAGTGAAACCTCTGATGATATGGACAAGTCTTCTGAATATAGCAAGAGCAATAGTGATAGTACTTCTTCAGATACAGAAAGTGACTCCGAATTGAGGTCACAAAGTCAAACTGAGCAGTCAAGAGCAGATGGAAGCTTTACACCTGATGAGGGCTTTGATTCTATGACTGATGATCGGGAGTGGGGTGCTCGCATGACAAAATCAAGCTTGGTTCCTCCTGTTACGAGGAAATATGAAGTTATTGAGGAATATGTTATTGTATCCAATGAGGAGGATGTGAAACGGAAAATGCAGGTATCTTTACCAGATGACTATGTTGAGAAACTTAATTCTCAGAAGAATGGAACTGAGGAGTCTGATATGGAGCTTCCTGAAGTAAAGGATTACAAGCCAAGGAAAATGCTTGGAGATGAAGTTATCGAGCAAGAAGTTTACGGAATTGATCCCTATAGTCA
Source organism: Gillenia trifoliata (assembly GCA_018257905.1). Classification (NCBI taxonomy): domain Eukaryota; kingdom Viridiplantae; phylum Streptophyta; class Magnoliopsida; order Rosales; family Rosaceae; genus Gillenia; species Gillenia trifoliata. The sequence continues at coordinate 7,695,566 of CM031082.1, forward strand.
CAATCTTTTACTTGACTCCATGCCAGAAGAGTTGGACTGGCCTCTTGCGGAGAAGCATATGTTTATTGAAGATGTGCTCCTTCGCACATTGAATAAGCAAGTCAGGCGGTACACTGGGAGTGGAAATACTCCTATGATCTATCCCTTGCATCCTGTTGTTGAAGAAATCGTACAAGGTGCTGAGGAGGATGGTGACGTGCGAACTGTTAGGATGTGTCAGGGTATTTTGAAGGCCATAGAGAGCCGACGTGATGATAAGTATGTTGCTTATAGGAAGGTAAACATCCCCCCCTCCCTCCTTGATGCGTTACCTCCTGGATTTTCGTTAAGCCATTAGGAGGATGACTATTTAATCTTGTGTAATTGTTAATTTGTTATGATGACCAGGGGCTTGGTGTCGTTTGCAACAAAGAAGAAGGCTTTGGAGAAGAAGATTTTGTTGTGGAATTTTTGGGGGAGGTATGGCTCCATTTTGTTTGTGGAGTAGTTTTCTCAGTCATTTAATCATCCCATATTTAATACGATGCTGCCTTATCTTATACTATCATGCAATTTTTATCTTAAACCTCAAGGAAAAGTAGCGTGCATAACTTGTTCCTGCAATCATATGAAGTTTTCGTAAACTGCTTTTTTATCTTGTGATTGGCTAATTTCTACGTTTAATATAAAATAGGTTTATCCTGTTTGGAAATGGTTCGAGAAGCAAGACGGGATTCGATCTTTGCAGAAAAATAATAAAGATCCAGCTCCAGAGTTTTACAACATTTATCTCGAAAGGCCCAAGGTGCTTTTCACTTGTACAAGTTCATACGTAGTTATGTGCATGCTTTATGGATTAGCATCTGCTCATTTATTGTTATTTGGCAGGGTGACGCCGATGGGTATGATTTAGTCGTTGTGGATGCCATGCATAAGGCAAACTACGCAAGTAGAATTTGTCACTCATGCCGACCTAATTGTGAAGCAAAGTAAGTTCTATTGTTTTAGTTTTGTTAGTCAGGACTTTCAATTCAACTTACTGGTGTGCACAACAGAGTCACCTTGCTAGTTATAAATTCACATTCACTTATTTTATATTTAAGCTATTATATCTCTGTAAACATTGTGCTTCATATAGTTGATTTTTTTTATTGTAGTTTGTTGCTAATGGTGCACTGCTGTTACCTTTGTTGCTAATGGTGTACTATTGTTACCTTTGTATCTTGGTTTGTAATTATGATTTGAGGAGCATTTAATGTTTGGTTGTCAGAACATGCCTTTTCAGATCTTTATTGCTGGAATTTGAATGGCTGTATTCGCACTTGATAAACAATAATTCTTTTTTGCTTAGCACTGGAGTTCAATATTTGAGAAGTCTTGGTATAAAATTTTGATGTGTATAATCAGGATATGGCTTGATTCTGTGTGTTATGAAGGCTTATATGTTGATAACATGAAGGCTTTGTCTTATATTGGACAGAAGTACCTGTAGTAATCTAGTGTTGCTTCGTAATTGCAAGATGTACTTGAACTTTTCCTGCTAGTTCTATAACATCTAGTGTTTGTTGAATACAGAGTTACTGCTGTAGATGGTCATTACCAAATTGGAATCTACACTGTACGGAAAATTCAATTTGGTGAGGAGGTGACATTCGATTACAATTCCGTTACAGAGGTGTGACTCTTTTTCCTATTGACCTCATGTACACTAAATTGCAATTTACATGACCACATGTAACAATTGTGCTCATTTATTTTGTGACAGAGTAAGGAAGAGTACGAAGCGTCAGTTTGTTTGTGTGGCAGCCAAGTTTGCCGGGGAAGCTACTTGAATTTAACAGGCGAAGGTGCTTTTCAAAAAGTAAGAGAAAAATAATGGCTGCACTTAATTCTTAGAGGCTCTGATTCCTCTAGAGGGGAACTAAGATATTTCCTTTTCAACCTCGCAATCTTGGTGCCCAAAGACCGGAAGTCCAATGGATATTCTTCTCCTTTATCTTTTAAAGTCATTTTAGTTTTATTAACTGGATTATTGTCCATTCATCAGGTGCTGAAAGAGTGGCATGGAACTCTTGATCGTCATCAGTTAATGCTGGAGGCTTGTGAGTTAAATTCAGTATCTGAGGAGGACTATCTTGAGTTGGGAAGGGCTGGTTTAGGCAGTTGCTTGCTGGGTGGGTTGCCAGATTGGGTGATTGCATATTCAGCTCGCTTGGTATGTTGTTTTTCTGCTGCCTTAGTTTATCCTTTTAGTAATTTTTGAAATCAACCATCATTTATTTTCATTCCCTTTCATTCTGGTTGAAGGTGAGGTTTATAAATTTTGAAAGAACAAAGCTTCCTGAGGAGATTTTAAAGCACAATTTGGAAGAAAAGAGGAAGTACTTTTCAGATATTTGCCTTGAGGTTGAGAAAAGTGACGCTGAGGTTCAGGTAATTTTTTTTGACCAATCTGTGTGTGTGTGTGTCTGTTTAATATCATGTCTTTTGTGGTTGCTCCTGGCTTACCATTTCTTTTTGCATGATAGGCTGAGGGTGTGTACAACCAAAGGCTTCAGAATTTGGCTGTAACTCTTGACAAGGTGGTTACCCTTTTCTGATGTGTAAAGAGACTTATCATCCTTTTGTTTCTTTATCACTTTGTTAAATATTTGATAAACATATTTAGTGGATATCTTTAGTACCGAGAGGTTGTGGTCTAGCACATTGTCTTGACGTAATGACTCTTACTGTGGTATAGGCTTATCATGCGTGGGCGTCGTTATACTGATTTCACAATAGGAATGTTGCATGATGTGAAGATTTCAAAATTAAGGGTTTTGCTTAGCTTGCAATTTCTATCACTTTTGTTGCCAAACTTCTGCACAGATTTGACTATTGTCTATTGAATTCTTTGTTAGGATCTTTATGTATGTTAATTCTCAAATTTATCTACGCTGTGTTGTACGGAGGAACTACACCTAATGAGGCTTAATGTTTAAATCCTTATTCTCTGCTATAAATAAGTGGTCGTTTTGTTGTATTCTATTGCACTGTATGAAGATGTGTTAAATGATATCTACAGGTGAGGTACGTAATGAGATGCGCTTTTGGCAACCCCAAGGATGCTCCACCTCCGCTGGAAAGGTTAAGTCCTGGAGAGGCTGTTTCCTTTCTATGGAAGGGAGAAGGATCACTTGTACAGGAGCTTCTTCAAAGCATGGCTCCTCATGTGGAGGAACACTTGCTAAATGATCTACGGACGAAGATCCTTGCTCGTGATCCATCAGGTTCAGATGACATATGGAAAGAACTTAAAAGATCTTTATTATGGTGAGTAACATACACTTGGGTTAATTTTCTTATGCTAGGTTTTGACTCTGTAAACAATTCCAACTTTATGGGATTCATTTTTTTTTTTTTGGAAGGTTGAGAGATGAAGTCCGGAATCTTCCTTGTACATACAAGTCTAGAAACGATGCTGCTGCTGACTTGATCCATATTTATGCTTACACACGGTGTTTTGTTAGAATACGGGTACGTCTTTCTAATGAGAACCTCTAAAAAGTTTTCTAATTGATGTGTAATTCTGCTATTTGAATCTGAAGAGTGCTTCATTTTACTTTCAGGAATACAAAACTGTAACTTCGCCACCAGTATACATTAGCCCGCTTGACCTAGGCCCCAAGTACACTGAGAAACTGGGATCAGGTTTTCAGGAGTATTGCAAGACGTATGGGGAGAATTATTGTTTAGGGCAGCTGATTTTTTGGTATAACCAGACTAGTGCAGAGCCAGATTGTAGCCTGGCAAGAACAAGTAGGGGTTGCTTGTCATTACCGGACTTCAGTTCTTTCTATGCCAAGGTTCAGAAACCTTCACGGCAGCGTGTTTATGGCCCAAGGACAGTGAAGTTTATGCTAGCGAGGATGGTGAGTTTGAGTTTTTCGTATAATTATGCCTTTAGGTTCTTTTGATTCAAGATGTGGCGTTGCTCATATATTCCAATATTGTTCTGCTTGTCAGGAGAAGCAGCCGCAGAGACCTTGGCCTAAGGATCGAATATGGTCGTTCAATAACTCTCCAAACGTTATCGGCAGTCCAATGCTAGACGCTGTTGTGAATAAATCTCATTTGGACAGGGAGATGGTGCATTGGTTAAAGCACAGACCGGCAATATTTCAGGCTATGTGGGATCGGTGAAAGTTTTGCGAGTGTCAGGAACTGGCAGCGGGATTACTGGCCCTAACTCGTTTTTTCCATTTGTTTCGGAATGATTTTTCGATTTTAATTTTACAGCTGCCCCGTTTAATGTGGGGAGTTGCTAATCATTCCCAAACAGCGATTCCTTGCGCCGCTTCTCCCATTCTTGTGTACAGCTTTTCATCTTTGTAATTTGTAATTCAATATGTAGCAGTAGAACTTTTGTCTTTTTTCATTCTCCACTTCTAATTTTAGAGAGAAATGAAAGTAGAGAAGCAGTTCAATGCATTATCTAGCTCTTGTTTTTATTTCTTTCAATCCAATCGTCACCGTGTATTGTGAAGCCGGGAATCTCTTTTTCCGATTTGAAAGTGAGTTTTTTTCCGGTGACCCTTGGCGACAACTTTGTTGAGGCAAGACTTGAATAATGGAGTTTTTAGACTTGACTCATGTTTATCGGAAAATGATTTTCACACTTATGTAATTCATTTCTCTTTTACAATCCTCTGCTTGTTTCTGTCTCTTAATTTACTGTTTGATTGACTGAATTTTACGGTTAGTAACAAGAGTAAGAGTGAAAAGAGTTTGCAAAAACATTTAGGATCACTAAAAATGAAATTTGACGTCATTGTTGTTAGGTACCAATACTTTTATTACTCTTTTAATTCTTGCTCCTCAAGAAACTTTTGCCCGCCACGTCATAAGCTGTTTTAATTTTTCTGATCACACTTTGATTGAGCATGGTGAATGAATCTCTTTGCATAATGATGTCTAAATTGTATTTCCAGTGGCATTTTTTGTATTGTTGAACCTTGTTTATTTTCTGAAGATCCAGGAAATTAACCCGTCGAGGCTCCCGCCGGCAACGTTCAAGCCTTCTGGAGAAATGTTCAAATCCCGTTGAGTAATTGAATTCCAAAAGACGAAAAAGATACAATGAGAGAATTTTCGCTTGAATCGAATATGATTTTGACGTGAGAAATTGAGAATGAAGGGTTTGAGTGCCCTTAATTTTAGTACAAGACATATTAATTGTTGTATGTTTTTTTGACAAAATTTATTTTATGATTATTGTTTGCTTTAATTTGAGTAATTAAGAGGCCTCCAGGCTCCAGCTAATAGAACCCGCGCCCAACATCGTCCCGTACGCTAATCAGAAATTGTCTCCGTAAAATCCCGAAACTACCCCTCTCGTTTTCGCTCCCAAAAGCAAAACAAATGCCCCTCGCGGCTCGCGCCCTTTCGTTTCCCTCGCTATAAAAATGGCCGTACTCTCCCACGAGAGAGAAATGGTCACTCCCGAATCACCCAAAACGCGAATGAATGATGAGAGAGAGAGAGAGAGAGAGGATTTGGAATCCCGAAAATGGACAAAAAGGTCGACAAACGAGGCAGGAGACGCAGGGCTGTGTGCTCTGTGTACGGACCCTGACCTCACCAGCCGCCTTAGTGCATGGTCGCCACTCCCCGGCCGCCACGTGTCCCTCCCCCTCCCCCCTTCCTTGTAATGTGCCTCTGATATATCCTCCCTGGTTTTAACACAATCGCACAGGAACATTATTGAGAGAAGAGAGAGATGGATGAGACAGAGAGAGAGCTGAGGAGGGCAATTCGGTCATTGTTGGGCAGAGCCAACGGAGGTGGAGAGGACACTGCTGGTGTCACTACTGGTTGGGATGAGGAGGAGGCGACCTTCAACGCCATCATGTCCTCCGGCATCACCTTCCAGTCCTTGCTTCCCATCACCGCCTCCACCTCCGCCGCTCACCACCACCAAAACCCAATGCCGCCGTCATCCCCGTCCCTAAAGCCCCTACCCTACTCTGATTTCGCTGAAGACACACTCACCAATGTTAGCCACGCCACCGCCGCAGCCTTCAACCTCAACGCCGCCGCCTCGGACTACTCCCAAATCTTGAGGTCGCCCAAACACGAACCCATTTCCATCTACCAGGACTACTTCCCAACCCCAACATTTCACAATTACCCACCTGATCTCAACTTGCTGCCCGCCACCCATTTTTCCCCTCCTCCGCCTCTTCCTCAACCGCGTCATCTCCAGCACCACGACTGTGAATCCAACGATTACTCCTCCATCTTCCAGCACTTGCCAGATCTCCTTCCTCTCGACCCATCAAATTATTTGCCCTGTTCTTCATCTTCCTCGTCATCTTACAAACGCCCCCGATTCGTCGACTCTCATCACTTCTACTACCCATCAGCTTCTTTTTCCGCCGCCTCCGCCGCCCAGAACTTCCATCCTTATCCTCCTCTACCCCATTTCAACAACACCCCTCTGTTCCCACCTCTTAACAACAACTATGGCTTCCAACCCTCCTCTGCCTCTCCATCTTCATCACACGCCAACGCTCCTCCTCCTCCTCCTCCGCAGCGGGTTAAAACTAAGAGAAGGATAACAACCCCATCCCCATCCCCACCCGGCAGCGCTCTGGCTCGCGAGCGGAGGCAGAGGCTGAGCGACAAGACTCGCTGCCTGCAGAAGCTCCTCCCCTGGGACAAGAAAATGGACTCCGCCACCACTTACGGAGAGGCCTACAAGTACATCCAGTTCCTCCAGGCTCAGCTGTCGGCCCTCCAAACCATGCCCGTGCTCACTCCGCCCACCACTTTCTTTCCTACCAGTAGCGGCGGGGGCGGCGAGCTGGAGAGGCTGAGCCGCAACCAGCTCCTGCAGGTTCTGCTCAACTCCCCTTCTGCTCAGACCCTCATGTACTCGCGTGGCTGCTGTGTGTTTTCGGTGGAGCAGTTGGATCAGATCAGCCGCCGGTTCAGCCGCAAAATGGGGTCCTCCACCGCCTCCAAATCTTCTCCACCGCCCCCGTAGCTCCATTGATTATCATTCTCCTCCTACTAAGTAAAATCATCTCCACCAATCTTGGTTACTGCTGCTTAATATTGGGTTATCGGCGTCTAATCGCCGTGCTTTCAAAGTTAGTTTCTTTTTTAATTTAGTCCGATCTGTCTCTTACCTTTTTGATGAAATTAGTCAGTGGGGGATCCTTTTGGAACAGAGTGCTGGTTGGAAATATGGCCATTACAATATTAGGAGAAAGAGTCACGGTTAACCATAGCTATAGCTAGAGACAGAGGAAACAGAGAACAGTAGAGAAAAACAGAGATTTTGGTTTTGAGAAAATTAATTACTAGTTAATGTTTTGTTATGTTGCAGCAAAAAAAGTACTTACTTTACTATTGTAATTGAAATGAAATGGAATTTGGGGAAATTACAGTTTGGAAGAAGAACCAAGTGCTTTATTTTCTTGCATAATTGCATATATGATATTGTTTTTATTTTTTCCCAAAACAAAACAACCGTACTATCTCTCGTATGTCGCACATGAAGAACATGCTCTGGATGTCTCTGTGTTTGCCCTATTTCCTTGCTCTGATGTTTCTCCTTCTGTTTTTTTTTTTTGCCCAAATTTTTTTACTTTTAATGTTGGTTTTGGGGTCATGGATTGGACAAATTGTACACACAAATGCCAAACTTAAGCGACAAGAAAAATTGGGGAAAATATGTCCAAACATGTGGCAATTTATTGATTGTACACTTTTTCTTGTTTATGGGCAAATTTAAAAGATATTTTTATGCACTTTGCCATTGAGTTAGTTTTTGGTCTCACTTTTTTCTCTCTGCGTGAGAAGAATTTGGGTAGGACAACTTAATCAACTTAAATGATGAGTTTGTATGCATTAAAAGTTGTAACTATATGGATCAGATGGTGCTCGAACACAGTTTGTGTTTGGCCCACTTGGCCTCCCGAGCAGGAAAAAAGAGAAACAATGTGTTCCATTCTTTTGTGAGTGTGCATGCCAATTTAGTTGAACATGTTGTCCTACCCAAATTTTCCTCGTCTTACACGGAACCACCCTTGTATTTGAGTTCATTCAACCCAACATTGGTTATATGCATAGCAACATAATAGCTTGCTATTAAGTGGTCGCACAAACCTAATCACGCGACGCCTCTACCGAAGATTTTCTCATTTAATAATCATGCCCTATGAATATTCACAAAAAATTGGAGAGACCACAGAAGTGTAAGGTCCATCAGATCTGGGTCTAGATGAATATGAAAGTAGGCCCCAGACCCAAACAGACTCTATCTTGCAGGTCATGAATTGGCACATTCGTGGATCACCAAAATGTGTAACCCAAGAGACGTAAAGACCCATATACACACCTGCAAAGCCCAACTATTACTGATTCAAATTCAGCTGCTTCCTCTCCTATCCTAAAATGGAATAATCCCCCTACCGACCTAAAAAGAAAGGGAACAGTCCCCAAAATATTTGCGGTTGAAATCTCTTCACTATAGAGAATATGAATATGAATGTCCTAAATTTTAGGATGTGTCAATATACTTGGAGTATTGTTTCTACCTTTCTAAAGAAAATGATTAAAAAGATAAATGATAAACACACAATTAACAATTGTCGTATTGTTACTCAGATATCTCATTTCACTCCTATTTTTTATTCATCTTTTGAATTGAACAAATTCAAGGAAAATTAATGAAAAGAGAAATGATAAACACACAATTTTTCTTCTTTTACACACCCCTGTTTAATTTTATTTGTTATTCGTGGTAGATTTATACCCCAATGACTATAATTAAAGAGGGGTTTGTGAGAAGATAAAAATAGTGTGTAAAAATCAGCTCCATAATGAAAAAAAAATAAAATAAAGAAAGTAGTGTAGACTGAAAAAACGAAAATGTGAAAATCACTACCATGATAATATATAGGACCAATCAATTATTGGTATATAGAAGGGCATATGAATTATTGGTGCATAATCAAATTATCAATGGTTCCAAAATATCCTATGTTAAAAGTCAAAAAAGGTCCTGAAATTACTCACAGATTCACCTTGGGGGAATATGTGGGGGTGGCGAGAGATGCTGAGGCACGCTCCTCTATGAGCTGGTTTATGCCCTACTTTTCTTGCTCCCCCATCAAAGGAATCCACGACCGAAGAAAAAAGAAGAGAAAGAAGTCCCTAAAGCAAATTAAAGCTCGCACTGTGTAGACAAAAGAAGCTTTTTTACCCATTTATCCCAGCTCATTGTAATCCTTTCTTCCACACATACTTTCCTCTGTAGTGTAACCCCTTTCATACATATTCCCCTTGCTCTTTGTTCCCATAAATATTTCTTCCACCCTTCTCATCCTTCTAAAATCTCAGCACAGCCCTAGAGAGAGAAAGAGAGAGAGAGAGAGAGACAATGGTTAAGATAGGAGGGTTCTTCGTCTGCCTCTTGATCGTGGTAATGGACATCGTAGCCGGGATTCTTGGCATCGAAGCGGAACTCGAACAAAACAAGGTACATATAGCCTTCGTTTTATTTTCATACAAGTGATACTGGAAAAGAGGGAGTAGTGCGTGAGTGAATATTTTCAATTTGTTGAGCTACCAGCCTCTTGCCATAGAGCAGTGGTTTAATTTGAAATTGTCAATATATAATTTATGTTGCTTGCAACAGGTGAAACACTTGAGACTATGGATTTTCGAGTGTAGGGAACCAAGCCATGCAGCATTCAAGCTAGGGTTAGCTGCAGCCGGACTTTTGGTTCTTGCACATGTTGTTGCAAACTTGCTTGGTGGATGCAATTGCATTTGTTCTCAGGATGAACTCCAAAAGGCTCCTCCTAACAAGCAGCTCTCTGTGGCATGCCTCGTCTTCACCTGGTACATGTCTATATATATAATCAATGATTAGGTCAATCACTTAGCGGCTGTGTTTGATAATCATTTCGTTTTTAGTTTTTAATAAATTTTTTTTTTTAAATAATAAAAACTAAAAACATAAAACAAACTGAAATGGTTACCAAACGAGTCTTGAATTAATTAGAATGAATTGTTCATTTTCATGCTTTTAATTTTGTCGTCATTGATGATCAGGATCATTTTGGCCGTTGGATTGTCCATGCTGGTTATAGGGACTTGGTCAAACCATAAGTCAAGAGCTTCATGTGGGTTCACACACCATCATTTTCTGTCCATTGGAGGCATATTGTGTTTTGTTCATGGGCTGTTTTGTGTAGCTTATTACATATCTGCCACTGCCTCGACTGTCTAATAATTTAATTAGTTTCATTAATTCAGCCATGATTAAGGATTGTTGCCTTGTTCCTTTGCTAAATTAATTTACTAATCCATCCCTTTCATGCTACGTCATATCTCCTAACTCGGAAACCCTTTACTCCTCTTCCCATGCGAGACTATAGTAGTGCTAATCTTTCTTTTACTCCTTTGATAATTTAATACAATGCGCTAATCTCTCTTTTTCATTGATTAATTTAATGAAAGGAATGGATTATAATAGTAATAATATTGCTCACGCGATAATGTTGGATGTTTCTTTATTTTGTTTTGTCTTCCTTTCTCTTTTAAAGGATGTAGAATATAAGTTTAAAGGATGTAGAGTATAAGTTTAAGATTGGACATGTATCTGCTTTAGATTTTGGTACGTCATAATTAAGTTCATGCGTATGAATTGCCTATTGTGCCCTTAATTTAACAACTGCCGCTCACATTTTCTATTAACAGTCTTCCCTTCGAATCCACCAGGACTGTGACAATTAGTTTGGTCAAGTTGGTTTTTGTGTATTATGTTAAATTCTTTGGATTGAAGACCTCTTAAATTTTATCCAGATAATTCCCTTTGATGTTCGTATCAGTTCTTGTAATAAAACAGTTAACGTTGCACCTTTATAAAAGTTAAAAGTGGAGATTGGCTGGTAGTAACAACTTAAAACCATAAGATTAGCTCAATATCAATATACACAACACGTGAACTTATCAAATAATTAATTATTTGCATTGAATAATTTAATCATTGTCACTTAATTGTGAATGATGTTAGGGATAGGATTAGTAATCAAAGATATTAAACGATCTTTGGTGACCCCAATTGAAGTTCCAATTCCGTCTCCATGTTGAAAGATAGAGTGAGCAGTACGTGCCATATTCAGTGACATTTTTACAATTGATTTTGGTATGGCAGTTTTTGAACTCTCCTCATTAATCTTCTTCCATGAATAGCAGATCAATTCATTTATGCAGTCCTGCGCTTCTTCTTCAGATATGCCTCTTTCTTCCATGCAGCACTCAACAGATTTTGACACATCACCTCTCTCACTCTCAGCCTTAAATTAATTACAGCAAAACACAATTAGCCTTAAACATATTTAGTGAGATATGCCTTTCTCACTCTCACTTTCGTTTGATAACCATTTCAATTTTTAGTTTTTATTTAAAAAATAGAACTAAAACTAAAAACTAAAAATTAAAAAATAAAATGGTTATCCAACTACTCTTGTATAAATAAGCTGATATAACATGTATATATTTACCTTAGAAGTGCCCAAATCGTCGCTAAGTCGAGTCATCAGAGATGACCAATATATTATTTGAGAGCCATGCTTAAAGGAGTCAAGTGAGCTTTTTGTTATGATGTTGCATCCTTGCAACAAGTACGCATGCATAATTGCTCCAGGACCACCCACTGAAGTCCATGCATTCTTTAAGTACTCTTCTAGGGTTGGTGTATATCCACTGTAAAACCACCGTGCTTCTACCAAATATGATTTACAAAGATTTACCCACTGCACACACACAAAATAGTAAATAAATCATAAATAAATAAAAAAATGGGAGAAATAGAATAACAGAGCCAAAAATTTTATTTGTAATTTGCATACCAATTTATTATGGAAAATAACTTGACTGCTGACAATTTAGCAGGAGCTCCTGCTGAATACCCAATTCTGTGTGGACACGTGTCCAAGTTTTGATTAAAAAAATCAAAACGTGGACACGTGTTTACACGGGAGTGGGTATAAGCAGGAGTGGCTGCTGAATTGTCAGCAGCCAAGCCTTGTTCTTTATTATGGCCAAACCCTAGTTACCTACCCTACACGCTAGATCTAGTCATGTATTTTTGTTTAGTTAGCAACAAAGACCTACAAGTCTAAGGGCTAGTTTGGTATTGCTATGCTTTGAAAAAAAACTGCTGTGAAAATAAGCAGTTGTGCTATGAGAATAAGCGGCTGTGAAATAAAGCCAGTAGAGTGTTTGGTAAACTTTTTTGTAAAAGTGCTTTTGGAAAAGAAAAAAAACAGTATAATAGTGTTTGGTAAACTTTTATGTAAAACAGCTGTGACTATGTGAAATGACCAAAAAGAATATAATACTAAATGTGCTATTAATTTAATGTTCTTAACAAATAAAGATAAATTACAAATAAAGATTTAATTTTCTTGTTTCCTCCACAAACCCTAATTTTTTCCCCAATTACTTTTTTCCACAAACCATATCACCTTCCCCAATTAATTTTTCCCCACCCTCCATCCCCAATTGTTTTTCCCGACACCTATACCCTCATCCCTTTGCTCTTCCCACCCCTTTTTCCCTCTCCCATCCCCAAAGTTAAAAATCCATAGCCCAAAAATAAGTGCGAGCTGGGCGGTGGTGGCCTTGGACTTTGAGACTGCGGCTTCAGTTTCTCCTTCTAGATTGGATTCAGAAGCGGCTTTGCGGATTTGGAATATGGGTTTTCTCCCAAACCCAGATGGAAATTCGCCGGTTTCGCTCAAATGGCCGATCTTCGAGCTCGAATCTCGAATCTGGCACATTGGATTTGTTTCTTTTGAATAAATTCCAAATGGGTAGCCATAGATTCTGGTAAAGCTTGAGAATTTGGAGAATTTGGGGGATGTCTGGGGTTTCACAAAGGTGGGTTTCTGGAGCAGAGGATATGAGTGCGTTTGGATTCTGGTGAGAAGTGAAGAGGGGGAGGGGGAGGAGAAGAGAGTGAGGAGCTCGGGCAATTTTGGATTATTGAAAAATTCATACTTATCATCCGTGTTTTTGACAGAGAAGCTGCAGCTGTTTTTGAAAGCTGCTATTTGCAGCTTCAGCTTCTCTTTGAAAATTAGGCTTTTTTTTCACCTTAGCTTAAAAGAAAAGAAAAGCTGCTTTTAAAAAATTTACCAAACACTTAAAAGCACCCCAGCTTTTTTTTTAAGCATCTCACTCCCAAACTGGGGCTAACATTGTTAGAGACGACCTCTAGTGCAAAAAGAATGTTTTTAACTAACTCAACTATGGTTTGTTGCTAGTTACCTCTTTCTTAATATAGGGGAGGACGCTTAAACCATTGTTTTTAAATACGTTATCAATTACTTCATTCCCAAAGTTGAGCATGGCTGTATAAATTGGCTTCATGTACTCGGGAAGCTCTTCCTTGGCCTCCATATTCCACCTGTATTACACAAGCAAAAACGAAATCAGAAAGGAACAAGAAACAAAATCATACATTATACATATATAATTGCATCTATTAAGTACTTTTTTTACCAAGATAAATCACATCTTAGTACTTAATTAATTACTTACCTATATACTGCATGTGTAAAGAGCTCAAGTTCATCCAGATATCCATAAACATCATACATGTCATCTATTGCTGTTAATATGCAAACGAATTTGGTGAGGCCAATCCTGCAATTCGACAATTGGGGGTCACTATTGAGTCCCATTGCCCAGAAGTAGTTCTCCATCAATCTGTCTCTCGAAAAACTTGCCTTATTTTCAAAATCCAGATCTTCCCACCACCTGCATGTGTTGGATATATAGTCTTAGTCAAACTTAACTAAGCAATTAATTACGCAAGTTTGTAACTAAGCAAAACATTGAAATAAAATGGCGGGGCGAAGCTATGTGGTCGTTATTTTACCAACGTGTGTTGATGAGGTGGGTCGCATTATAAGCGCGCAGGCCCCAAGCCCCAAACCTAAACCCTATCCTCCTATCCTCCACTATTATGTGTCGGTAGAAAATCAAATAAAATTGCAAATCAAATAGAAAATAAAGTTTATATTTCTTGCCTTGATAGCTCCTTTATCTCCCTCTGGCATACTGATTGGACAAGATTATAATCCAATTTGGCTAATTCAAGCAAATCCATGTTCCTAGAATCGTCCTTTTGGTAGATATCGATGAAGCTTCGAGCTTCTATCCTCGGCATCCTCCAATGTAAGGGGGTTTCCATTGATTGCTGAACTAGTTGCTTCAATAAACCATCTTCACCCTCCAATGTTCCCACTAATTGTCTCAACTTTTTGGCACTGAAACTCTTGGCTTCCTCCAAAACATGATCTTCCCCAAGCATACCAAGGTGCGAGGCTTCATACAAGCTCAAAAGCCCCTCCACGTCCTTGCTTAAGCTATCCACGAATCTTCCGTCTCCGGTTCTAAACTTGTTAAACACATCTGCTTGATCATTTTGTCACCATAATTCACAATTAATTAAGCGTTGCTTCGAAAACATTTATATAGTACTAATTGTGATTAACAAAATAAATTCATGTGCTTTACCTGGGCTAATAGGGATACCATGTTCTCGTAGTATCCGAAATTGCAAGGCAACGGTGTGAAGATCACCTGATGTACTGGCAGTACTGGAAGAACCAAGGCTAGTTAGAACTGCTTCGATCTCTTTTTCGAAATGATAGGCCACTCCCAATCGCTGCATTGAGTCGATAAGCTTCAACATCGGGAGAGTGCTAGTAGTGTCATGTTTAGTACTGTCAGCGGATGCTTGCAGTAATGTTTCAGCAACGTTCTGCTTCAGACGCTCCAATCGCGTCCCATGTAATTCATACTGCAAGAAATGAAAACAAATAAGCCAAAAAATGTTCAAGATGTGTTCATGTATGCATGAGTCATGACAACTTGAAACGGTGGAATTATACATACGGTGTAATGAGTGGTGAAGGATTCGATGAGTTTGGAATCCCAAATGGTAGGATGGTATTTAGCGAATCGCCGTTGAGCCGCCGGAGGATTACTGTTAACCTCCGATGACGGTGATGAGTTTATTGAGACAAAAACGAAGGAGGGTTGTTTTTCTACTGTTCTTTGAAGCAGAACTTTTGGAAGATGGATTAATCTTTGATAATTAGACCTAGTACTAGTTGAGACCAAAGAGGGAGAGAGTGAGGAGAATGTGACAAGTGCCATTGTTATTAGGATTGAATGTTCTCACATATATTAGCTAGCTACCCACTACCCCTAGTGCTCATATATATAAGCTAGACACCCTAGACTAGTCCTTTTGTTTTTCTTATTTTAATAAATAGAGGGAATTACACTAGAAAACACTGTTATTTAGCCACAGATATGTATCTGTGCATTTGTGAGTAACTTGGGCACCAATAAAATGATCCGTTATGTATTGCGAAGTCATAAGTTTGATTTTTTATGTTTTAAACATATTAATTTAGTTCTCGTTTTATTTATCAATGTTGTTTTTGACGTCTAAGTTGGTGAGCCTCACAGAGTCAATGATATTGTGGCTGGTGGAATGAATTAAAAAAGCTGTGTCCGGTGACATGTGCCACTTCATTTGATTAGCCAACACATTATTTTATGTTTTTCTTATTTTCTTTATCAAAACTAGCCTCTCTGCACGCGTTGACGTGCGAACGAGAGACTTTTTTTATTCACTGGCCCTACCGTCCCTAAAAATATATTATGTTAGCTTCTCTGCACCTGTGAGAGGATTTTTTTTAATCATAGGCGTTAACATCAATGTTTATATACATATATTATCAAAGAATCTCCCTAAAAAAATTAATTCTAAATTAACGAACAAAGAAAAAAGCAAAATTGTTTGATTCATTTTCCATAAGGAGATATAAAATTATTCCTATCACCATGACTCAACAAGCAGGGAGAGGAGGGGGAGGGGAGGGAGTACCTTTGGAAAAATATTTATCATCATCATCACTCAACACAAAGAAACCTGTAAATTGTGATCTATAAAATAATTATCAAAAGCACATAAAACATAGAGGGAAATAATACCTA
Organism: Gillenia trifoliata; assembly: GCA_018257905.1. NCBI lineage: Eukaryota > Viridiplantae > Streptophyta > Magnoliopsida > Rosales > Rosaceae > Gillenia > Gillenia trifoliata. The sequence continues at coordinate 7,711,625 of CM031082.1, forward strand.
TAAACAATTAGCCAAAAAACATAGAGAGAAATAATACCTGTAAAGAAAATTAGTCAAATCGTTTAAACACAAAATTAACCAAAATCAGTAAAGAATTAAATCGTATTTATGTCCTATTGATAATTGCCCCAACTTGCTATATTTTTCAACCAAAATCTGCATTGAACAATGATAAAAAACAAAAGAAAACAAAAAGAATATCATATTAATTGCTTATGTCAACATCAAAGCCAAACAATCAAAGGAGTGGGAAAAGAGATGGAGAAAATACAAAAATAAAAATCCAAATTAATTAACTTAAGAGTAGAAACAAAAGGAATTATTAGCTTAGGGATTTAGAAATTCAACGCATATGCTTAGGGATTTAACTTAAGAGAAGAAAAAAGTAACATACCTGAGACTGAGAGTGAAGACAATTTAGTTTTTGCGGGCAAAAAATAAAACCAATTCGCAACTGCAAATAGCAGTTTTAAATTTGAACGCCATTTTTTTCTCTTTTTTTCAACGTGTTTAACTTATAACTGCTAATCCTAAGAGGATAATTGTCTCTTTTTTTTTTTAAAAAAAAAGGGGAAATTTATTTTTTTTTTTTTTTGTTAAAAACAATGATTTTGTAATGGGTGGTTTTTTTTGTTTTAATTTTTTTTTCTTTTATTTCTCTCTCCTCCCCTCTCTTTCCCGTTCATTTTAATATTTTTACTATTATGTCCTCACTTTTTTATTTTTTTTATAATCTGTAACAAGGATATTTTTGGTATTTTGTTGAAAATTTAAATTTAAGGCCTTCTGCCTTAAACTTAAATTAGAAATTCAACGCATCTGCTCTCTTTGTTACATCCCGTTCCGGAAATAATATTATTTTATTCCCGGAGGTGCAAAATGACGATTTTGCCATCGGGTTGGACCTTTCGGTTGACTTTTGCGTCGTAGTTCGTACGACGATTCACTTGTATTTTCTTGACGTGTCTCATCGATACGAACGCGCAGAGACGATAAGCCGTACGTCACTCGACTCCGAACGAATATTTTACTGCGCGATTCGACGCCCCCGTAATTCACTGGGCCGGGGCCCATTTCTGGCGCTGAGTCTATGTGGCCTTATCCTTAAAATCTCGGGACTTTGTCTCGCTGACCCTGTCCTCACCTTTCTCCTTCCTCTCTTCTTCTCTCGCAAGAAAACCATCCCATTTTTTTGGCAGCTTTGAACAAATCACACCGAGGGACCCTATTCGCTTCTTTGAGCCATCTTTCCTGGCCAACCAAATCCAACTCCCGTGAGTGTAGACGAGCCCGCAAACCCGTAAACTCCGTTGAACCCGTAGAACACCAAATTTTGACTAAGAGTACACCAGGTTTTCCAAAATGTAGCTTTCCCTTGTGATTTCTAATTACCGATCTGCCTCACTCTGTCACCATTGGACTCACTCAAGGTCCCCGCAACCATGCTCGAGCCATGAATGGCCGAGGACTTGGCCGAGATTCAATGTTCGAGATCGGCTCAACTCTTACCCGAGGACATCTCTCCAACGGCCAACCCCGCTGATTTGAGCTCCAATTAAAAATTCGAATCTCCTTGACTCAGCCTTCATTTTGCCTTTTTGAATCGTAGAATTGGCTGAGAAATGAGTGAGTTACAAGCTTAGAAGTTTCCCGGCCAATTTTCCAGTTTTCGCGGAAGATTGCGCCTGCGCCTGGCCGCGAATCGGAAAAGACCAGACGATCTGCACATGATGTCATTGATGACAGCCAAGAAACCGGCCGACGTGCTTGCTGGACGCTGGGCCGGGAACCGTGTTCGGCAGCTCGCTTCACCCAGCTGATGAGCGCGAGTGAAGCCGCGCGTGGCGCGCGCGTGGCGCCACAGGAGACAAATGCTTGAGCCGCTGCTTGGCGTTGCTGAGCCGCTGCCAGGGCGCGCGCAGGTCCAAATTCACCCGTTTTCACTAGGCGACTCGTGACGACGTGTACTCCTGGGGTAGTACGTATGATACTTCAGGTGTTTCGACCTCCAGTGAGAAAGCAAGGGATAGGTTTAATTAATTGCTAACTGCTAGCTCTTGTGAGCTAATCATTGTACCGGTGATATCTCATATGTGAGGCTATTAAATGGTAACAGGTGGCTGGGCGTGTGCGACACACGGCGGCCTACTGCGGCCCACTACGGGCGCTTAGGGTTTCGACCCCGAAACTCCGCTGCTTCCCGAACGCCGTTTCTTTCGTATTTCCACTATCTTTTATTAATCTGGGGTGTTCCAAAATAAAGGACACCCTCGCGCTCGGAGGACGACGTTTGGACTTCCCGGCTTGCAGATTGTGAGTGGGCCCTTTCCCTACTATTGTGTGTTTTATGTTTGGGAAAGTATATTTTGATTTATGCCTACATATTATTGTGGTTTTTAAATGGATATTTATATCGTGCTATTGGTGTGCATCTTGTTATATTAATTTATTACTCTAAGGCTTACTGCTCGCCGTTGTTTCTGGGATAAATATGTGGAAATTAGTGGGCTGGGCCCACATTTCCATTTGGGAATTATACCATTAAATTGGTGATTTGCATTATTTTGTACGCGTATTGCTAGTATCGAACCGGCCCAATTTTTTAGGGAATTTAGGGAATTAAGTATTTTAATTCCCTACTTGTACCTATTTGCGACAGCGGGTTTTATACCATTCGATCGCTTTGAGACGTATTTGGGTGAACTGATATGGTAATTTTCTATCGTATTTGGGTTCACCTAGTTTGCCATTGTTGGTTATTTCTATACCTTGGTACCCATGTGGCGTATTCTGCATTTCTCTCACGTATTTTAGTCCTATGCTTGGTATTTCTGCACTACCGAGAATACATATATATTGATTAGTTTGAGGGCATCCCTTATAGGGAAATTACCCCACCTTGTTCTATGTAGAATCCTCTCAGTATGTTTTCACACGCCTCAGAACTAGGTTGCTTACACGGTGTTTAGTGTACCGCTCGGCTGGGGACTGTACTTCACGTGATTGTTCACACGCACCTATACGTCGCTATGGACCCATAGCAAAGCTACCGTCTCTAGGTCGTGCCCCGGGCGACTCGAACTCGCTGGTGGATGCGACACGCCCCAGCCACGTGATTGTGTACACGAGCGCATCGTTACTTATAACATCTACTGCTCATGTACAATATATCTCAGATGTAATCCTGTGTTTATACCTAAACGAGCTTATCTTGTGTCTTGATCAAGGGGGCCGTGGACCACCTTTCACGTGATTGTTCAGCCACGCACCGACACGCTCACTATGAATCCATAGGTGCACCGTTCTAGGTCGATGGGCCACTCGAACTCGTTGTGATGCGTATATGCGCCACCTTCACGTGATTGTGTATATGAATGCTATCTTATAGTTTTATATTGTGGTGTTATCACCGACTTCACCGACATGCCACGGGGTATTTATTTGGTTTACTTATTTTCCAGAGATCCTTATTTCCACGAACCTTCGGGTAAAGTATTTTATGCCGAACGGTGACTTTCTCGCCCGCTTCGGACGGTAAGTATATTCGCATTCTTACCCCCGTTTTTTCTACCTACTATTATAGCACGCTTCAAACGTTTTCCAACCAACTAACTTGATTTTGACTCACAGGGGTTACTACTTTCGTAAACAAAGGTTTTTAAGCAAAAACGACTATTATTGGCCCACTCACCCTTTTGTTTTGCGCCCTCCGTGTTTAGTGGCCTGAGCCGTTTCACGTTCGGTGCGGTGGTACGACGAAGGTTTAAATTCCTTGGTATTGTATATACTCGTATCCCGTACTTTGCAATGACATTGCCGTTGTATAAATTCTTCCGCCCGTACATTTGTGTACACTTGAATCTTAGTTTATTCAAATTTATTCTTATTTATTTCAATTGGCTTTCGCCACCCTACGTGGTGTCGGCCAAAGACACCCCGACTTTCGTGTCCAATGGTACATCCGGGTCGAGATGTGTCAGACAGACGTGAGCTGCAGGCTACTACTAACTCATGCTCTTCCTTCCGTACTCCACTGGCCGGGTTGGTAAACCCGCACTTCAAAATTCTTGAATCTTGGCTGTCTCTTCTCGCATTCTACTACCGGCCATTGTTCTAACCGTGTCCTCAATTCTTTCTGAATTGAGAAATTCTCTCCAACTCTACACTTTTGGTGCATGTTCCTCTGGTTTAATCCTAAGTTCTCTAGTACATCACCTGACGTGTCACTAATGCGCAGCTTGAGTAGTTTCGACTCTGACGGTTTTGTCGCGTTTCTGCATGCGTAGTTTAAAGGCTTAACTCGGATGCTTTTTACCAACTGCTGTTGAACCGCACCGAATTGGGAAACTAATTCGCCAGGTATTTTCATATTTTGTGTGTGCCGCTTGACACAACAGACATTTTGTCATCAGTTACTTTCCTTGTATGCACGCTAGCTTAGCTTGTTGGTGGAACTTGTTTCCGTGTCCGAACAATCCCAGTGGACTTAATTCGTGAGACTTAGTTTCACAAATTCTTTGCACCGACGGTGTTCTACACTCCAACTCGACGACTTCCCTACTCTTCGGGTGACAGCTTGAACAACTAACGTTGTTTAACCGGACGTGCCTTTCCATTTCCTTGTGGTCATAAGTGCAATCACGAATGCTCGAGACGTTCTCCCAATTATTCCAATCACTTTCCGTTTTCATCCGGAAATGGAAAATTATCACCTCAGAATTCCTTGTACGGTACTTTCCGCACGTGGCGACCGTAATGATTCTTCGATGATCAAACCAATCTGCTCTTTGGCCATCTTCCCCGGAATATTTGTGACCACTACTTGGTAGTCGGGACAATTTCCATCTTTCGTGATGTCGATCAATTGTGTGAGTCTTTACGACCGTTTTGTTTGGTCGTGACTCAATTCTTCTTCGAACGTTGAAGAACTTTTTTTTTTCGACTGTATTTACACCTTCTTCCACCCATGACTTTTTGTCATTCAAATCGATCATCTTCCCACTTGTGCATGTGCTGCTATCTAAACTATTCGTTTTAAGACGGTACTGGATTGCGTATCCATGAGGACGAGGAAACAAAACCACCCTGCATTTAACCTTAAAAACCGATATTAGCCCCGCCTGAATTCCTTAGAACTCCTGGCCAAGCCTCGAGCTTTTCCACGAGCCCTAAGAGAATCGACCCTGGCCTTCGACCTAGCCACCATTTAACCCTTCTCGAGGTCCCAAGTGACCTGAACCAAGCTCGGCATGGCTTAAAATGAAATGGGATCCACCGTTCGAATCGACCTCTTGGCACCCGTAGTTGGTAGCGGCCATTCTTTCGTCTCAAGAATCTATCTTTTAACTTGGAAGTTTAGTTCGAACCATCCAAAGGGTGGATCAATCCCACCAACCAGGAGCTGGTTCACTAGCGGATCCTTTTTACCGGGTAACTCCAACCTGGCCACCGCCCACTCTACTTAGCATACTTCTTGTCATGTTGGTGAGTAAACAAGTAAGAAATTAAGAGTGCCATGTCTGTGGGACGATTGGGACACGTGAGCTAACCAAAGGTCCGCAGCATCGGCAAAAATCAACCTTTCGGCCTGCTCCGATCCAAGAAGTGGACGAACACTCTCTTATCGATAACCTACTTTCTAAGGGAGACGTACATTGCCAAGGCAATGTCATTCCATACTGGAACCTTTCTCCCCGAATCTTGCTACGCTACTCGTATCCCGCGTGCCTCCGGTTGTCTCCAAAGGGGGCGAGTACCGTCGACTTCGGGGCGAGTTCGTGACTTTACCAAAGCAGATACACCTAACGATTCGATCTTGCTTTCAAACGCTTAATCTTTCAAGCTTACTTGAATCCAAACGGGATCCAGTGTATTACTATTCACTTATTCCACCCTTGTTTATCAAACTAATCGATCATATTTGTATTCTACCGTACGAGATTAATCGCCTATGCCGTGAGGCGTTGCCTGCCTTTGCTCAGTTGTCGATGATACTCATTATCATCGCTAATCAAATTGTTTGCCACCCTATCTCTGGATGTCGTGGTTTTCGACGTGATCCTAAGAATGAATTGTTACCCTTACCTCGTGCCGTGGTGGGATTGCCTTACGAGGTCGACCACCTTCTTGGCCACCTCGGCATACCACCTGTGACGCTCATCTAGTACGAGAAATCACTTTGTGGCTGACTTTCAACACGAGTACAACTAAACTGAAAGTTAGGCTTGTAATGGTTGTATCACATCTTGACGTTGGAGGAAGGAAATTTTCGTGCCGACGATCTACCTATTGGCCAACAAATCTTCCCGAGATCTTTCCCGACGATTCATCTGGTTACCGCCCGATCGAGAAGTGAAATTCACCATCGATCTTTCCTGTGTATTGATCAGATCTCTTCCTTACCTCTTATCTTTGGCTCCACCTGGTCGTGTGAGTCAAAAGAATATTTCCATTTCTAAAACTTCTTCTCTCGCCCGCGATTCCTTCAATCTCGCACTTCCCTCGTGGAGCTCGTGTCTGTTTATTCAAACGAAGTGACGGTATTCTAAGGCTCCCGCATCGATTTAGGCAATTTGTTCGGGTGACGACTAAAACCGCGCCTAGAATCGATGATCTTTGGACCCATCTAAAAGGTACGCTTTTTCTCTGAGATCGACCCGAGGCTGATTGTTCTCAACCTAAGATCAAAATGTTGAAAGCAGCTACTCAACAACTTTCCGGACCTTCGTTACGAGTCTTACGAAGTTCTTTGTCATACCTTTTCTTCTCGATGACAATCGGCCCAAGAACTTTCATGAACTTGTCGACTCGAGTACCACCCACTCCTCGACAAGCTCAGGATGTAATTTATGGCTGACTTTCGACATATTCCACCTTCAGCCGATCATGCGAAAATGACACCGTCGCATGATTTTGTTGAAGTTTAAGGAGTTTTCAACTTCAGGCTAACTCGACCTAATCATATATGTCTTTGGCATATGATTCCCGTTTTATCGCTTTCGTCGATCCCCAAATGGTCGCAGCACGGAATCCGGGAGCAACTGCCAGGTGGCTACAAGATTCGAAACTTCTTTGGCTTAGTCGGTTTCTATCGACGCTGCGGAAAGATTTCTCTTCCCCGTTACTCGCCTTTCACGAAGCTTCGCGCAGGTGCCTCAGTCAGTGTGAGCGACGACTACCTAGCAAATTTTCTTGACCGCTTCAAGTTCGGCTCCACTCGCTCTTGTTTTAAAGACTTTCCAAAGACGGCGGTACTGTAATCTGCAAAGTGATGCGTCACCGAATGGGTTGGAATGCGTATATCATAAACATGGATGGATAATCGCTCATGCCTTCGCACAACCGAAATCGCATGAGATGAATTATCATACCATGATCCGGCCGCTGCGCATCTCTTTACCCCGGCTCAAGCGACATTTTCCTGAGACGTGTTGACCATTCACCACCACCAAAGCTCGAGGGCATCTCTTTTCTCCTGAGACCTCAATCTACCAAAGGAGATGGATTGAGCCGATGAGTGACTACGATTGCACTATCGACACACCTCCTGCCTGCAACGTAAATCGGTGTCCATCAACGAAGTCCTTCTGACGACCTGTAATACCGCTCAGCCTAGTCAAGCCTCTCTTGATCAATTCTCGAGGCATTGTTGCCGTTGAGTTGTTGTCAACGTGGACGAAGCGCCTGAACCAACCTTCAGCTTGAGGCAATGGTTATTTCTTACCGCACGCTTTGAGGGAGCTGGCACGCACAGGAACTGCTTTTACTCGTGATTACCCTTATCAGATTTCTTATGGAAATTTCGGGACGAAATTTTTATGGCAAAAGGACAGTTACATCCCGCCCGAAATAATATTATTTTGCCCCCCGGAGGTGCAAATGACGATTTTGCCCCGGTTGACCTTTTCGGTTGATCTCTTGCGTTTCGTAGTTCGTACTGACGTACTCACTTGTATTGACGTGCTCGGTTTATTACACTAACGCGTGTATTTTGTCGTACGTTCGGACTCGAACGAATATTTTACTGGGCCAAGCATTTCGACGTTTCCGTATTCACTTTTGGCCGGGGGCCCATTTGGCAACATGCCCATGTGGCCCATCCCGCAAAATCTGGACTTTTGTTCGCTCGACCCGTGTCCCTCACCTTTTCCTTCCTCTAAGAAAACAATCCCATTTTTTTGGCAGCTTGAACAAATCACACCGAGGACCCTCTCTCCGGCTTCTTCGAGCCATCTTTCCTGCCAACCAAATCCAACTCCCCTGTGAGTGTGTGCATCGAAACGTGAAACCCGCGAACCTGCAGGAACACCAAATTTGGATCACAAGAATCTGCACTTTCCAGCCGAGCTTCCCGTGATTTCGACCACGACTACCCTCATTCTCGTCACCATTGGACTCACTGTGGTCCCCGCAACCATGCTCGAGCCATGAATGGCCGAGATCGGTCGAGATTCAATGTTCGGGAGATCTACTCAACTTTTACCCGAGGACATCTCTCCAAATTCCCGCCAACCCTATTGATTTGAGCTCCAATTAAAATTTAATCTCCTGACTCACTATTTGCCTTTTTGAATCGAGAATTTGCTGAGAAATGAGGAGTTGCAAGCTTTAGAAGTTTCCCTACTAATTTTCCCCACATGCCGGCGGCGGCGCCTAAGGGACCGAAAAAGACCAGATGATCGGGCGCTGATGCCATGGATGACGTCGCAAACCGGGTCGACCGGCCTTGCCGACGCGCCGAACCGGTTCGCACGTGGTTGGCCGACCGGCCCTGATGAGCCGCGAGTGAAGCCGCGCGTGGCGCCGCGCGTGGCGCCGCGCGGTGAGGCGCCGCTGAGCCGCGGCTTACTGCTGGCTTGAGCCGCGCGCGTGAGGGCGTGGGAGGTCCAAATTCGACTGCTTTCTCACCTGGCGACTGGTGGACGACGTGTACTGGTCCTGGTAGTACGCATGATACTTCAGGTAAGCTTGACCTCCAAAGTGAGAAAGCAAGTGATGTGTTTAATTAATTGCTAACTGCTACCTTTGTGAGTTAATCATTGAGCCCAAGTGATATTCCCATAGGTGAGGCCAAATGGCAAGGTGGTGGCGGCGTGTGCGACGGCACACGGCGGCCCACTGGCATGCTCACGGCGCAAGTTTTAGGCTTCGACCTCGAAACTCCGTTTTTGCTCAACCAAGCCGTATTTCCAAATTACTTTATTAATTTGTAGGTGTTCCAAAATAGGCTTCATGCACTGCGCCTGGAGGACGTGTGTACGCTTGACTTCCCGGCTTCGGTATTTGTGAGGCCTTTCCCTACTATTAAAATGTGTTTTATGTTTGGGAAAGTATATTTGATTTATGCCTACATATTATTGTGGTTTTAAATGGATATTTATATCGTGCTATTGGTAGACCTTGTTATATTAATTCTATTACTCTGTTTACTAGTTTCTTCTCAAGAGCTTTCTGATAGGCCATGGGAAATTAGTGGGCTTGGGCCCACATTTCCATTTGGGAATTATACCATTAAATTGGTGATTTCCGTATTATTTTGTACGCGTATTGCTAGTATCGAACCGGCCCAATTTGGGGAATTTGTGTGGAATTAAGTATTTTAATTCCCTACTTGTACCTATTTCGCGATTATGGGTTTTATACCTATCTCACGGCTTTGAGACGTATTTGGGTGAACCCTCGATATGGTAATTTTCTACCGTATTTGGGTTCACCTAGTTTGCCATTAAGTTGGTATTTACACTCTTGGTACCCATGTATATCTCGTATTTCACGTATTTTAGTCCTATGCTTGGTATTTCTGGTACTCTGCCCCAGAATACCATATATATTGATTAGTTTGAGGGCATCCCCTTATAGGGAAATTACCCCACCTTGTTCTATGTAGAATCCTCTCGTAGTATGCTTCACGCTCAACTAGTTGCCACACCTAAGCTTGGGCGGTACCGTCCGGCCGCACTCAGCCTTCACGTGATTGTTCACACGCACCTATACGTCGCTATGGACCCATAGCAAAGGCTGCTCTAGTCGCGGGCGACTCGAACTCAGTAGGATGCGTATACGCCCCCAGCCTTCACGTGATTCAGTACACGAGCCAGATCGTTATTTATACACCTACCGTTTCATGATGAATATATTCAGATAACTCGTAAGTTTGCTATACTAAACGGAGCGTCTATCTTGTAGCGTCTTGATTAGCCGACCACTTTCACGTGATTGTCCACACGCACCGATACGCTCACTATGAATCCATAGTAGGTGCCGCCGCTCTAGGTCGTACGGGCGACCTCGAACTGCCAGAGCGATGCGCCAGCCTTCACGTGATTGTGTATACGAGCGTTTATCTTATAGTTTTATATTGTGGTGTTATCACCGAATTTCACTGACACGGGGCATTTATTGGTTTACGGATTTTTCGTAGATCCTTATTTACGAACCTTTCTGGTGAAGTATTTTATGCCAATGGTGACTCTTCGCCCGTTTCTGACGGTGGGGCATATTTCCGCACTTACCTCGTTTTTCTACCTACTATTATAGCACGTTTCAAACGGTTTTCCAACCAACTACTTGATTTTGACGGCGAGGGTTACCATTTAAAACAAAGGTTTTTACAAAACGACTATTATTGGCCCACTCACCCTTTTGTTTTGCGCCCTCCAGTTTAGTGTCCTGAGTCAGTTTCACGTTTGGAGGCTGGGTGGTAAGGACGAAGGTTTAAATTCCTTGGTATTGTATATACTCGTATCCCGTACTTTGTACGATTGTCATATAAATTCTCCGCCCGTACATTTGTGTGTGTACACTTGAATCTTAGTTTATTCAAATTTATTCTTATTTATTTCAAATTGGCTTTCGTCACCCTACGGGTCGGCCAGCACACTCGACTTTTGGGTGTCCACGTGTACATCCGGGTCGGGATGTGTCACTCTTCATGTGTTCGTAATTCTTCTGCTCTTTTCTTGTATTAGTGTGCGGCAGAAAAAGAGATTTTTAGTAAAAACAAAAGAAGGTAAAACATTAATTTTGTTTACCAAAGTATCAATGGAGATGCATTAATCAACTATCCTCTCAATTCTTTCTTTGGCCCTAATTTTTACCTGCTTTTTTGTTTATCGGCTCTGCCTGTTTCCAACTTTCCCTTGCTCTGTTGTATTGCGCTAGGCTTGGACCTTTTTATTGTAATTCTCTTTTCTGACCAAAAAAATCAAAGGAAAAACATGTAATTTCTAACATTTTTACATACAATCTGGAAAAACTATGCAAAAAAAAAAAAACGATAATTATAGATGCCCAAAAGGAAAAAATGGAGCAAAATATTTCAATCACTCACCTTATAAACAACACACCTTTCACCCCGCTCCCTGCCATTACGTTGTGCTTTTGTTCATAAGAGAAAAACAAAGAAAGAATGGAAAAGTTTAATTAATAGAAACAATTAATCCCCTAAAATATAAAATTAATGATAAAAAGGAAAATTAAAAATAAAAATAAATCAAACAACAAAGAAGACACATGAGAAGAAAAAAGTAACGTACCAGAGACTGAGAGTGAAGACGATTTAGTTTTTGCAGGCAAGAAATAAAACCAGTTTGCAACTGCAAATAGCAATTTCAAATTTGAACGTCACTTTTTTCTTTTTTCAACGTGTTTAACTTATAACTGCTCAGTCTAAGAGGATAATTGTCTCTTTTTTTCGAAATAGGAGGATAATTTTCTTTTTTTTTTTGTTTAAAAAATGATTTTGTAATGGGTGGTTTTTTTACAGAGGGAATCATAGAGTGGAGTACTGAAGAACGGTTTTGCCATTTTAGTTTGGATTATCTCTTTTTTTTATTTTCTTTTATCTCTCTCTCCCCCCCTCTCTTTCCCGCTCATTTTAATATTTTTATCATTATGTACCCACTTTTTTTATTTTTTTATAACTTGTAACCACGAGTATTTTCAATATTTTATTAAAAATTTAAACTTAAGGTCTTTTGCTTTAATAATATAGATAATTTAACCAAAAAACATTAATTTCATGCCTGTTCATTTTCTCCCACATCGTCATCGGGAGAACTTCACTCTCTCACCTCCCTCCACCCCTGCCGGTCGGACTTCCCATCACCTGAAGGTTCCTCTATTTCAAAGCCATCTTCTCCTTCTCCGTCACCGACCCAACCCTCCTCCATCGGCGGAGGCCTTCCTTCTCCGTCTCCGGGTCCCGCAGCGTGTTTTGTCTCTTTCCAGTGTGATCTGACTTCCATGGGAGGAGATGACCAGCAAGTTTATCTACAAGGCCAAATAATAAAAGGGCGGCGATATGTTACCGTTGCAGGTGCTGGATTCTTGACGAAGAGGAATTTGGGGAGCAGGGGGAGGTCTGCTGCCCTCTGCGAACAACCAGTGGAAGAAGAGACAAAGAACTAAAACATCTCATAGGTTTTACATAATTAAATGTATAATTAAAAGAAATAGTTAATAATTCATTTTTAGTTAACTAGATCAAGAAACAATTTAAATTAATGTCATCTTTTTAGACGATAAATTATATGATGTTGCACTTGATGATTGAATTTTATTTTTAATAATTTAAAAAGAAATCTAACCATCAACAGTCACATTATGTAATTTATAAAATATAGTCTAAAAAAATTGATCTCTCTACCTTCAATCAAATCATTCAAATCATGTGGCTTTGTGTTTTTCATATTTTTTTTTCCCAGTGTGACCTGCATGGTGGTATAAATCCTAGTGTGAATAGCCTAAAAGATACCTATAGAATAAGTGTGAAGCCAGGTTTTTTACTAGTGTATCTACTAGTCATGTTGGATTATTTTAATTTAAACATTTTTTTACTTAAAATATAAGATGTTTGACCATTAATTTCTTTTTTAAATTTTTTCTCATGAAACACATTTTGGTATATTAAATGTTTCATTATTTTGTCCATCTTGTTGAAAGAAAAGTCAGCATTCATGTAATAAACATGTAATAAACATCTTTCAACAAAAAGAAAAGTCAGCATTCATGTTTATTACATTTTTTGTATTTATAATATTGATAATCTGTTGATAAAACGCTGATACGTTTTGTTATTAATATGTTATCTATCAATGTCATCAACGTGAACACTATATTGACAATTCATTTTTTAAAAAAGAACGAACATCTTATACAAAGAAAAACAGTATATAAATTTGAAGGTGTGAGATAGAGAACTAGATTAATTAATAGCACACTATAGGGAAAAAAACGTAATAATCCGGCATTGGCATAGAGTCCACGTTGAGAACATGATTTGTACCGGAAATACTTTATGAGAGCAGAAGGTTTCGTTGCACACTTTTCCCCATAAAATTGTTTTAAATTCGTGCATAAAACCATAGTGGTAGTTAAAGGTACTTTTACTTGCATTCTTTACATGTGCAGCACCAAAAAAACTGAGCGAAAAGAAAAAAAGCAAAAACAATCAATGTGTGTTCATGCACGAATCGTCACGTAAATTCAAAATGTGGTAGTGTGACAATTTTCCAACGATCAAATTATACGTACGGTGTAATCAGTGGTGAAGGAGTCCATGAGTTTGGAATCCCGAATGGTAGGATGGTATTGAGTGAATCGTCGTGGAGCTGCTGGAGGATTATTGATAATCTCCGATGACGGTGATGAGTTTTATGGCAACATGAATGTAGGAGGATTGTTCCTCTTGTTCTTTGCGGTAAAACTTTTGGAAATAAGATGGATTAACCTTTGATCTCTAATACTAGTTGAGACAAAAGAGGGAGAGCAAGGAGAACGTGAAGACTCTCCGGGTCCCGGTTAAGATTAGTCATTAGTTGAAAACTTTGAAATATTGAGACATTGAATGATTCGGTAAAAAAGAAAAAAAGAAAAAAAGAAAAAAGGAGAACGTTAAGAGTGTGCCATTGCTATAGCTTATTAAACTTAGGCTATGTGCTCATATAGCTTACATATAATTATACAATAATATACATGAAACACGTCTTATCTTTTAATAAATTTTGTTTTCTTAATATTGATAATGTGTCGGTAAAAGTCAATATATTTCACCATTGACATGTTATTAATATTATCGGACACCATCACCATGTTACCGGAGAGGGGAAGAAAAAGGGAAGAGAGATTCAACTTGTAGGGGAGCGGACGGGAGGAGGTGGGGGGATGGGAATGGAGTCCCGATGCCAATGCCGATGGGATGTGAAGAGGTCCGGCAGCTGTGGTCATTACATGTTTGAGATAATTTTGTGCTTTGCCGTTCTGATTCGCCTGCTTTTCTCGAAGCAGTTAAAAAAAAGACAATTGTGATGGATAAGAAAATAATAAGGGTTTGATTCATTCATTTATCTTTCACCATATGCAAAGTGCATCAAGGGGCCATGCAACTCTATTTGTTTATTCACTTTCTGGGTATATCAGGGAACAAATTACAATTTTTTCCTGCAGAACGAAACACACAGGATGCTAACTAGACTCTGCATATGGGACGAGCTCGCCTCGATACATATTGCTAGAGCTCATATTGTTTCAAATCCACGAGGATGGAACAGGACAGGCAGAAGAAACACTAAGGAGACTAGACAGCATTTTTCGTGTCAATAGAGAGTTTGAATCTACATTAGCAAAACCGGCCCCAAAAGATTGCCTAGGTCCAAATTCAAACATCCTCCAAATAGATCGGCGGGACAAACACTGCCACTTAGAAAGTGCATCACTTTGGATCTAGGCACAAGTGGACACAATAAAAAAGTTTTATATCAATGCAGATGCACAAGGGATTAGTAGCCAGAATGTTTTGAAACCATAAACTAAAACAAGTTCTTATGATAGTTCTATCGTGTCCAAAAAGTTTTACCAAAAAGTTTTATATCAATGCAGACGCACAAGTTCTACTTGACGTATGTAAACGCACACATTGTCACATACAACTTAAACATCATAATAGCCAGCTTCCACCATTTGGCACACTATCCAGGTTAAAAAGACCCCTACGATATGATAGTTCTATCGTGTTAATCATTAACTCTAATCTCCCTTAAGAATATATAGAAATTAAGCAAATCGGATTTAGACAAGTCTCTGGTGTCCATAAAGAAGCTTTACCGAAATTTGATTGGTTAAATTATCAGCTACTAGATTCTTCAGACAACAAGGTATCTCTTCCAAATGGATAACTCCCTAGCAAGCCAATTTTATAGGGACAAGTTCATATCATCTGGTATCATAGCATCCACACGCAGGGTATGGGCTGACAAGGATCCCCAAACTCACCCCCAACTTGGAAGGATGGGCCTCCAGGGGACAACAATTGTGGAACGTGATTGGATGTTATGTGCCTCTTATGATTCTACATCTAAGATTGAAACAAATCACTAGAATGCATAAGCGAAATATTCGACAGCATTCCCTAAAGGGACAAATTCCTCCCCTGAGTTCATATCAACTTGATAAATTGCCTACCTGATTCTTCAGACTACAGATACATAGAACCCTATCAACATCTCCACCACAAATAAAACAAATTGACACCGTGCAAGTTTCTTTTCCGGTTACATGGAGGCAAAGCCAACGAACAAAACAGCAATCATCCTAGACCGGGACTTGCCAGTCTTATCAGTTACCGTGCAAATTTGTAATATTATGTTTTCCAATTAACCAGACTATTAATCAGACATCATCCAGTATAAAAATTAAAAGAAAAATCCATCCCAACAAAAGCTAAACTGCAAAAAATTGAGCTACAATGCCATAAATAAAATTACTTGAATTATACGAAAATAATCTCCATGTGACACATGTATATAGCAAAACATTAGTCTTTACCAAAATTTGAGAGCCTCCATGGATCAAGCAAAACAGGTTCTATCATAAGAAAACCTATACCACTAAGTTTTCAGCTCAAAATATTAACATAAAATCCAAGAAAACACCATGAACTACCTTCGAGCTAACCTCTAATTCTTCGAAGACTTCATCGAATCCAATACAAGTTTAGTCTGTTCCTGCATCAAATCAAGCTTCTTGACAGACAAATCCATTTCAACGAGCTGCAATTCCCTCCACCTCTTTTCCAACTCTTTAGCCTTGGAACTCCCAATCAAAGAAGGCATCTCCTCAATCATAAGTATAGTTAAATCGGACCTCGGTGCACAATTACCCGTCCTCAAAGAACCACTCAGACATGGATACTTAGACCAAAAGTCATCCGGGTCAGCCTTAACTCCTCCATTAGCCACATTCTTCTGCACCTCTTTCTTCACAGACCCTTCCGAAACCGGCAAGGCCAGAACCGTATCATTGTTAACCTTATTATTCTTCCTCGGCGGCTTCCTCTTACCGCCCTTTGCATTGTTATCAATCCCATTACCCTCAGAACCCCAAATCTTCTTCCACAGATCAAAGCACTTGATCTCATGGGGCTTGGAAAACACCGGGTCCTCGCCATCCTCGCCAGCCTGGTACTTCTTCTTCAACCTCCTGATCTTATCAGTCAACTTCTCAACCAATTGGTCGGTGCTCAAATCGACCTGCAAATCCTTCTTGATGAACTCAAGGAATGGGGCCACATTCGAAATCGCCGCTACCCCTTTCTTGCTTTCGAACTCTATAATGCCCTTCAGGATCGTAATCTCATCGACCTCGCTCCAAAGCCGCTGCCCCTTTTTCAATTCCTCATCGTCACCGCCGACCTTCTTCTTCTTGGAGTTTTTCGGGTTGGGCTCGGTCTCGGCCGGTCTCTTCGATCCGGAATTGGGCGCCGCCGCAGGCTTCGCCGAAGCAGTCTTCTTGCTGGGCATAACAGCGTCGTTCGCAGGCTTTGAGACGATCGGCTTGACGGTGAAGTCGGAGGCTGACGGCGAATTGTTATCGGACTCGGTCTCCGACCCGGATCCGGAATTGTCTTCGGAGGCAGAGCCCGATAGCGGCTTTGAATTCGAAACCGCCGCAGAGGGTTTTTCTTCCTCTTCTTCCTCCTCCTCCTCCTCTTCCTCCTCTTCCTCTTCATCTTCATCATCGTTGAGATCTACAGACTTTGCCTTGCTGACTTCGGCTTTAACGGCGTCGTCTTCTTGCTCTTCCTCTTCGTCGACGGTTTCTTCGTCGGAGTCCTCCACCACGGCGGGAGGCGGGTCTTCCACAAGCTTCTTCGGCGCCATCGGAGAGAGAGAGGGTCTTCAATTAGGAAAGCTTTGATTTGTAATAGAGCGACAGTCAGAAGTGAGAGGGTTCCAGAGAGGAGAAGGGGTTTATATAGAGTTCTGCAGTAGGGTTTTGACCAGAGACTTTATGACGTGTCGTCAAACTATTGGCTAAAGAAGGTGGGACCAAAATTATTTTTTGATTACTTTCCAAGTTTGTCACACTTTAACAAAAAAAGCTTTTATATTTTATTTTTTGTTGTGAATAATCAATAATGTGTTTATTTAGGAATGCGATTGTTTAAACTTTAAGTAAAATTTTAAGAGCATCTCTACTCGTTCGTGGAGGGCAAGGGTAAGGGTAGTGATTGCTCTCCGAAAACAGTGCTTGCCTTTGTGTAACTCCACCCGTTCGTTGAGGGCAAGGGCAAGGGCAAGGGCAAGGAAAAATATTATTTAAAATTTTTTTTTTTGTTGTCCTTATTCGGGGCTTG
This sequence comes from Gillenia trifoliata, assembly GCA_018257905.1. Taxonomy (NCBI): domain Eukaryota; kingdom Viridiplantae; phylum Streptophyta; class Magnoliopsida; order Rosales; family Rosaceae; genus Gillenia; species Gillenia trifoliata. The sequence continues at coordinate 7,729,257 of CM031082.1, forward strand.
TGATTATCCCCAGATATTTTCAACCACTCTCGTCACGACACGTGTCATTATTTAAAAAAAAATAATTGAACAGATTTTTTTTTTGGTAAAACAAGGATTTGGAAGAGAGAAAGCAAAAATAATTGATGTAGGAAAAAAAATATTGAGTTGTAGTGAGGAATGAAGAAGAGAATTGAGGGTATTTTAGAAAAAAAAAAAGTTAAATTTTTTTTTTTGAACTCGGATTAATCCTGGCCGTACGTTAAAAAAAAAATTTGATCCAACGCACTCCATTTCAACAACTTTCATTATTTCATATCAATGAAACATATTGTCGTCTACATATATTTATTTCATTGTCGCAAAAACGCTATGTGACGGTGTATTCGTGTCATATAAGTTGTTATCTATCAATGAAGCATAGTTTGACAAATTACATAGAATGATTTGATAATCAAACACTAGGAAATAAAAAAGTTTCAAGGCCAATACTAAAACACGTTGGGTTTAAAATGGAATAAAGGAAACTAAATTTTTTCCTATCAGTAGTCAATTCGAGTCAGAGCCGGCTCGATACAGATGGAGGCCTAAGTCAAAAATCAAAATGAGGCATTTTTATTATGTTATTATTATTATGTTTATTGCAGCCTTGCTGCAAAAAAGCAGAGGCCTCACTTGAAACGCTTACATTAGTTTTTTATATATTTATGTTGTATAACAAACACTTGTTAAAATTTGAGATGTTGCTCTAAGATATGGCTCAAGGCTTAAACTTTGCTTGCCTTGGGTCTGGAGCGGCACTGATTAGAGTATGACAAATTGACAAGTGAATAGGTGCAGAATTTATTTCTTCGAATTAAACTCTTGAAGTTTTTGTATAGAACTTATGATTGTCAGATCTTTCTTTCTAATTTCTAATGCCTTTTCTAGTTTTTAAGGACAATACCAAGAAGAAAAAGAAAAACTTTTGTGTTTAATTATTTGTGATTCTTCAACTCGGGATATTTCCGAGATGTGAATGTCCAGTCCACCAGCTGCATCTTTGTGATCGACTGGACGCTCACATCCCGCAACTTCCCCCCATTACAAGCCTTTTTTTATTTGTTAGTTAGCAGTGAAATAGGATTGTAACATCTGTTGAATATATAAGGATGGCAAAAACAACAATGATGTTTCTGATCTTTTGGATTTAACAAGTCGTTCTGTACATAAGAAAATCCATTTTCCTTTGGATACATGGAGTCCCTTTTCAGCCAGTACTCTTTCTGCAAACACACAACCTTTGTGAAACCAAGTTAACCAACAAATTTTGAACATGGAATTCTGGTGCTCGAAAGATGGTGAAATTCTGCGAAGCACCATCTAGTCATTGTGCCTTCGTGATTTCAATGCCGCCTGAATTCGTGGAGTGCAGCGAAAAACAGTGAGGATTAGACAGGTGCACAGAGAATGCCACAAAAACTTGAAGGCCAGTTTCATTCTGCACACATGGTTTTAGCACTACTGCATTACTTGAACTCCAAGCAACCTTTAATTTTCTTGCAAACACAACCAAAGCATAAGTAATACGCGGGTGAAATTCTTCCAAATTAAAATTTACCTATTCTAAATGAAAAGCTAGGTCTCATCATCTGAGCTGAATCCCTCCTCCACCCGCCGTTCTGCAATTGCTGGAAAGAGTCGTTGACGCATATCTGTAGGTGCCGGTTGACGATTTTCTGGAGTTGTTGCTGTCGCCGTTGGGGCCTGGGCCTCTTTCTTGGCATTCTTCGCCGCCCTCATTGTTGAATTTCGAACCTCTATGCATACCTTATTTAGAATTACCAAGAAATCGCGTACAATCGCAAACAAGCGAATGCCTTCATCCCTTCCTGCATTCCCGTGGAAGTAATCCGCTGTGCTCTTCACAAGAGCAGTTATCCTCTTTTCTTCTTCCAACAACGATGTAATGTCAGATTCTGCGCGCTCTACGAAACTGCCTAGCGTGCGTTGGAATTCACTGTCTTCATCCAGGTTCTTCATCTCAACATTTATAAAATCTCGAGTTTTTATTAGTGATTGGCCAAGATTTGCAACTGTCAACGTTAGGCCATCAGCATCTACAAGTGCAGCCTTTTTCACATCTTCAAGTTCGTCACTTAAACCTGAGACAACCTGAAGACCGAGGCTACGCAAGTGCTCCTCTGATTCCTCATTGACATCCTCAGCTATGTCCTCTGTACTCAAGTTGGACATGCTCCGGCTTTCTCTGGCTGTGCGAATAGCTCTTCGGCCCTCAGAACGGATGATCTCTTGAACAACAAAGTGCAAGAGTGTGGTTTTGCCATCCGTGCCTTTTACATCAGCGAGTTTCAAAAGCGTATCAAGCCTAAATGCCTGCGCACCACCACGGTAGGTGCCATCATTCATACGGTTTCCAGTTTTGAGAACCGCTTCTAAAAGTTTTAGGAACAACCTGCTCTTTCTGAGTTTGTTGCAAGCAACCTGACATTTACGACAAGGAATAGTTAGATAACCTAGAAACATTAAAGGTTGTTTTGACAGGTTACTATCGTTTGAGAGAGAGATTGCGTTCGTAGACGTAGTGTCTCACCTCTAAAGTTATAAAGGACTCTTTAGTGGTAGAAACCTCCTCTTGGAGGGAACACATGAACAACAACGACTCCATGCGCTTAAAAGCAAATGGAATGTTGACCATGGCTTTGAGGAACCGCTCTGCGGGGCCAAGTTGAGCAATATCGCCTGTGAATAACCTAAGCTTTAATTCTTCTTCCGCAGTCGGTGCCATCTTCAACAAGGTTTGGAGGAACTCGACAGGAAGCTCATTACCTGATTCAATCAATAAAGGTAAGAACTGTTTAAATGATAAGAAGTAACACATAAAGTAGCCCATTGTCCAGGAAAAATGATTAAAACATGGTATTTCATGTTTTATTCGATTCGAACATGGTATTTCTGAGTTCTTATTCCATGTCGTGTTCTTCCATTTCAGGTTTTTATTCTTTGTAACATGATAATCGAGTTTTTATTCGATTGAAACATGGTATTTTCTATTTTGTACATGGCACCGACTTATTCATTCTCTTTCTTTGCATATTTTAGTACTTGATATCAAAATTGCAAAAACGTAACATGAAACTTCAGAGTGAGAGAGAATATAAAGAGTACAAAATTGAATATCTCCTAGAGAGAGAGAGAGAGAGAAAGAGAGAGACACCTTCTCGGAGGGCATCAGCAACTTCTTCCATTGTCACATTTAATGCTCGTAGAAGAATTGCAAGATTTTGTGCTTTCTTTCTGTCGACGATTTGAATATACTGGATTGCAGGTTCTAAGGCTGATGCCTCCTTCCTGCAATCATTTTTGGCTTTGTCCGCAACATTATAACCAAATAACGACTCTATCTGTTCCTCATTGAATCTGTTGATGAATGAGTTGGAAGTTAAGTTGGAGTATTTAAAGTTATTTTGTTGATGAAAAATTAGATCCATCAAGAAAAAGTTAAACCCTTACTGGAATGATCCTGCACTAATCTCATGCCACACCATTGACTGATCCGAATTGGCATTAACCTTATCCCAGAAAAACGGCTTTAGTTTGGTCTTTTGAGATCCCTCAACATCCATATCACCACTACCGCCACTGTTTGCTTTGCGATGACGTCCTATAGGTGGACGGTTGATCTTACCAGGTAATGGTTTCGGTGGAGGTGCAACTTTTGGAGGCGGTGGGGCTTTAGGACGAGGAGGAGGTGGTGGTGGACCTGGTGGTTCAGGCGGTGGAGGAGCTTGTCTTCCAGGGGGAGGTTTTAGGGGAGGTACTGACCCTCCTGCCATGGCTTCTGATGTAGTTGCATCACCCGGTGCAGATTCATTTTCCTTTTTCATGGACATATTTTTTACAAAATTTGCATTAACGCCGAACTCTTTGTTACTGGAATTTCCTAAACTAGTAGACTTCTGAGAAGAACCTGTGCCATTCAAAGATTGTGACACACCTTAGAATGTGAAGAAAATCATCATCAATCAGTGGAATAGATCTAAGAATTGCATACATACCAGCGGATAACGTGAGAAGAGGCCTGTCATCATTTGGTCCATTTCTTGGACCAATTTTTCGGCTTCTCCTTTTCTTAACACAACAGAAACAGAGAAGTGCAACAATAATAAGTGTCACTACTGCAGTTCCAGCAATAGCGATTAGTTTAATCAAACCGTTGTTATCCTTTTGTGGCGCCTTTTTTTTACCAGATGAGGGATCCTTTGCTGGTAGATTTTTCTTTTTGGGTGAGGCCTTCGCATCCTTTGATGGTGGATTTTTCTTTCTCGATGAGGGATCCTTTGATGCGGGATTTGGACTAGCACGAAAAGTAGTATGAGTTTGTTTAGAAGGTGAGGGTGAAGGTGCTTGATGTCTAGGCAACTTAGCTGCAAGGTCGGGAGCTAGAAATGGAGCAAGCCCTGGGGCTAGAACTGGAGCATGCCCTGGAGCTAGAGACGGAGAAGGGCTTGGCATTGTTGGCCTACGGGTATCACTGGCCAAATGTCTTCTAGGAGCATCGGGCCAGCCTAAAAGCCATTCTAAGCAGTTGATGAACCAATTTTTTGAGGTAGCCTTTTTTCCAGAAGCATGAAGCAGAAGCCCTTTCTTTCTTAAGCAATCAAAAAGCGTTTGTTTCACATGAGGAGGAAGAACTAAAATTGCATGATGTATGTTGCTTTTCATTAAGAACGTTGTTTCAGAGTCAGCGGTTGCTTCCTGTGGAATGTACAAGTTCAAATTTTCGACAGCATCTTTCTCGTCTATCAGTTCTTTCCTGCAATGGATCCATGCCTGCTCTGCCTGTATTCAGAATGTTTAGTCAAATTTTGGTGATAATAATGTAATTCTCTTGTACAATAATGTAAATCTGTAGGGTTACATGTTAGCATATATATATATATATATATATATATAACTTGAGCATGAAGAACAAGAGCTTTAAAGTTCATATAATGTGCAAATTCATCCCTCCATGTATTAGCAAAAAATAATTGTGTCACCTAAATAGATTTTAAGCTTCTTTGTAACGGGGGAAAATGCAAGTGTTACGTCACACATTAGGCGAAAATCGCACATTGACAGCAATCAAGACTAGTTGTTTTCAAGAGAATAATACATTGCAGAAATGATAAAAATCTTAGATTGATCAATGAAAGTTTAACCAACTCCTAATTAAATACGAAAGAATTTGACAAATTTTCGACATTACAGTGTCCAAATTTTTTTTCGAAAAACCGGAATTTGCACAACTATATCCACCAAACTATCATCCCAATTGCAAAATAGCAAAATGTTCAACCTTGAAAACAGTCATAACATGCTAAATTCATCAAAGGAGAAAAAAACAACACAAACAAATTTAGAGGGTAATTCAAATTACGTCCATACCATGTCTTCATCTATCTCCTCCGAGAGCCAATCGCCGCCATTGCCGAAAAACGTTTCTTTTGTCCTCCTCACCCCCTCCGATGCCCCTATTACCAACGCACAAAGCAGAATCACAAAAACAACCGCATAACTGCCTCTTCTCATTTCCATCCCGTCCATATATTTTCCTTCTCATTTCATCAAACTTGTCGCACAATCCTCCAATTTTCTCTCAAACCAAACAAAAACGAAACGTTTCGAAAAAGAAAAAACCAGCCTCCAAGCTCCACCTGCAACAATGGCGGCCGCGCGCGCTTCTGCTTCTCCTTGCTATCCCCACGTGATTAAAAATCTTCAATTTTGACGACAACCCATGTCAGATTTCTCAGTTCTTCGAAGATTTGAACGTGAAGATATGAACATGCAAAAGCATAAGCAAAAACAACAATGCCTGAAAAAAATTATACTTTTTGATACGTCAAAGCATTGTTGTGTTCACGACCTCCATTGATAAATGCAATAAAAAAGCTGAATCAAAACATAAAGTCATGGGGAGCTCTAATCTAATTCAATCGGGAAGGATTTTAGCTAATTTGGATGTTTTTTTTTATAATATATTTTTCTGTTCAGATTTTTGTTCATCGAGATGTTTCTTGTTTTTCGGGGGGTTTAGGAGGAGAGAGAAAGAGAATGACGCGTAAATATAGACGTGAGGAGAACAATGTGGAACGCCCATGGTTGTCTTTAGACTTATTTTGGTCTTTTGTCTCTTGACCTCCTTTACAATACTTGCCTTCAACCAATTTTTTGTTTTTCTCATTTTTTTCTTATCTAATGCTTTCATATTTTTATCCCAAATTTAGCTTCCATGTTTTTTTTATTAGAGTGGAGGGCAAAATTGAACTTGGACTCTCGAGTGTAGCGATAAATGATGTTAATCAACTGAGAGTAATATGGATAGAAGATGTTCTTACTTGGTTGGAGTCCTTTGTATTAGAAGATCTACATGTACTCCTTGATTTGGGTTCAATGAAATCAATCTTTCACCAAGATTTACATGTGCATATGTATGATACTTTTTAAGAAGTGTAATATAGGACTTAGGATATGTCTATAAAACTAAAATTTATTTAAAACTGTTTTCACTTTCGACTTGTACTCTTAGGTTCGTTTGTTGTTTAGGATTGTCTTAGCTTAGAAAATTAAACTAAATTAAATGAATGTTGAATGAAAATATAAATGGTAACTTACATATTTTGTTCAAGTGAAGATAAATGATAGAGAAATCATGCATAAAACTTATCCCTCCTAATTAACTAATTAATCCCCACAAAATGGTAGGATTAAGGGACAAGTTTTCTTTGTGACTTCTTCATCTTTTTACCTTCATTTGGATAAAATATACAACTTGACATCTATATTTTTATTCAATATTTTTGGTGATCCTGATGTAGTTTGTCAAGCCAAACCAATCATAAACCACAAATAACACTACAATATTTAATTTGCTTGTGGCGTTCTTTACTTGGGTCATGAAGATGTTATTTGATTGCGCCCTTGTGTTAAGTTAAATTTTTGTAGATTACATTATATTATGTAATTTGTACATCGATTGAATAAATCATATTTGTATTACGATGGAGTCGATTATAGGGTATCGTAATAATTTTATTCATGCAAAGTAATATTTACATACAGGAAACGTTTTGGTGGATAAATAGATGAAAGTTCTTTGAATATTGTTTTGTTGTTGAAGTTGAGCTCGGTTTGCAAGAGTCAAATGCCTCCGTGTAAGTGGGTATTTCATATAGGTAGCCAACTTTGATCCATGACTTATGGCGTAAGTAATTGATTTTACCTGCGACAATGGCTTGAATAACACCATTACGCATGATTAATGAAGAAAAAGAAACACTTAGCGGAGTGAAAAATTGTTATATCTTAACAAGAAATTTGTTAATATATCTCTAGTTTTTCATACTAAAGTAAACACATTTTCAAAGTTGCAAGCGCATACTCCAAATAATGAAAGAAACTTCTTTATGAAATTATACAATCAATTTATATAATTTACTAAATCTGTAAAATTATTGAATTATGAAAAGTTACTAAAATATAAGTTATATTCTAAGTCATGGTTTTTATAAAAAAGTTTGTTATGATAAGATAAATGGGTTGATGATATTTTACTTTCTAAATACCATGAGCTGACAATCATGCTCTATTTAATGGTTTCTTAGGTCTCAAATGGTCTTGGTTGTATGTCTTAGGTGCCCACGAACTTTGATTTTCGAGATTCATATGGGTTGAATATGTTTTTATTTTGTTTTTCTCTTGTTGTTGTTTTTGTCACAATGTTGTATTTTTCATATATACAATTTCAAATTATTTGTGTCATATAATGTCTCCAAAAGTGTAAAATCATTTTGTTTTTAGTTACAATATTTTTCTTACAATCATTCAGATTCTTTGTTACAAATCGTAGAATCGTAAAAAATGCATTTTTATTGCAAATTTTGAAGAACATCTTTGTATACAATATTTTCGTGCAATCATTAAGATTCTTTTGTCTTTATTTACTAGTATTAAAATTTTTAGTCCTTTTTTTCTATGTAACTCGAAGATAATACAACATATAATTGTCCATGAGCAAAAACGAGGTTCGAGGTAAATATAATCAACTTGGTTTGAATTGTCCTTGACTTTTATTTACGGTCATTAAGTAACATGCTTTACTACTTGGAAATTGTGCGTCTTTTAAAAACAAAAGGCCATTTATTTTCGGTTGTTGTAAGTATTATTCTTGGAATGAATACTTTGTGATTAATATTGTTACCGATTAGTATTTTTGCTTCAATAACTCTATCAAGTAATTGAAGTAATAGCAATGCTTGGCACCATTGCCAATCCTGCGGGTGATTTAAGTTTCTAAGCAACATAATTGGCATTCCGGTACAATATTAATTTATGTGATGTAAGCAGATTAAATTCAAGTTTATTTAAGAACTCTTGAGGTATAATATATCTAAATTTTACGTGTTTCAGGTTGTTGAACATATAGTATACGAACTTAAATATGTATATTCATTTTTAGGTACTAAATTTATTATATGGTTATTTGTATACTGTAGCTATTGAATTTTTTGGTGTGATGATCGTCGCTCTTTTAGGTAAGTTGGATTATTAAAATTTTCTTCCAAAATTTGGATAAGTCACATGGAAGTGAATCTATTGGTTATGTTTGAATGAACTAATAAATCTTGTGGAATTTGAATTCGAGAGGGTATCTTCATCATTTTGTTCAATATTTTCTCCAATTTCATAGTTTACCAATTTGTAATATCAATTACCAAATTCAACTATTTCTCTTTTCTTCTTCAACACTCAAGCCATTTTTTGATAATCTCTGTTTTCTCTTAAGTGAAAAACTTTGAATGAGGCCATAAATATGGGCTATTTATAGTGGCATTTATTACTTCTTCTTTAGTACCTCGGGAATACTTGGTAAAATTATGCGGGAAATCACCACACCTAGTAAAATTGGTTTACCTCCAAATGGTATATTGTTTTGTGATGAATTTGAATGTGGTAAAATGTCTAAGTGATTTATCTAAAGATTCAAAACAATGTTTATGATTCATTGGAGCTTAAATCCCAAATAATCAAATGCCTTTCTCAATTATCTAGCAAGATGATTCCACTTTTTATTGACATATTGAATAATCAGGTAATATTGAAGAGGAATTTTGAACCTTGAATGGCCGGTTCAGCATAACTGGTAATAATAATGAAGCAATTCCGGATAGACATTGCTAAAACAATTTTGCAGCGGATCTAAATTTGTGATTATCGTATGCCACAAAAATGTTTTTCAGTTCCTCCAAAGCGTGTACAAAAAAAGAACTTTGGTTTTTTTTTTTTTTAGATTCTAACAATGTCTTTATAATTATAAACATATTTTTGATCATCATTCAGTTGTGTTGACAAATTGAGTGCTTATTTCTTAAGTTTCAATCATAGTTTAACTCCTCTCTCTTAAAAGTTTGTTTCTAATTTCTTGCATCATTTCTTTGATCGAGGCATGGGCAAATATTGATCTTTTAAAGAGCTAGATGATGCATTGAAAAGTTGTTCAAGTTCATACAAAAGAAGATTATTTTTAATTATGGTTCTAGTAATATTAAATTAGGTATTCCAAAAGTGTTTGAAATTTATACAATATATCATCACATGGTTTCCAATGAGTATCAAATAGTAATTGAGGATTGCTATATAAATAAAATTATTGTAACAAATAAGTGTTTTATTTCATATGAGGATGCAATATCTACAACATTTGTTATGGCTTTAATCCATTCTTGATCATCTCCCCAATAAACCAAGACATTTTACATGCGGCTTGATATGGGGTTGTAAACACCATCAATAGTTTAAATAGAATCAAAACACATGGCACACTCTTATATAATTTAAAAGCATTCTTAAATAATATAATTCACCGGATGCGGGATATACATAGAAGTCATACCGATAACGATCTTTGTTTTCTTAAGTTTCCAGAATTTTTTCATAATCCCATACAAACTTTCTGTTGAAATTGGATAAGTTAATGTATACGTCTTTGTCGAAAAATTTGATTCGCTTTAAACCTTAATTAGCATGATGTCTTCATTAGCATCTTTGACAAATGATTGTTTCAGCAATTATTTACTATTAAAATAAATGTTTTGTTCACAAAAGTAAATGATTGGCTTGTCGTTCAGGCGAAGGCTCTCTTGATTGAATTGGATATTCAAATAATCTCCAAATAGTTTCGTATGGTGAAATGTATCTACCCACTTGATTAAGATAGCTAATATGTCTGTCATTTGGATTTTCTTGAATTTGAACTCTAGCTCTATCTGAACCTTTATTTATATACTTGAATAAATATTTTATAAGTAAAGATTGAGAAGCAGTATTCAACATTTATGTGAGCATTATATCGTAACAATAATTACGAATTATAAGGCGACAAAACGATTGTCAATTTTAGCTTTATTTTTACTACATTTATTGTCATCATCTCCTTTTATACCACCAGGCAATTGATTTCATTTGAACAATGTTTTTACGTTTACATATTTTTTGGAAAAAATTTAGAACATTTACCACCTCGGCATTACGGTGAGTTTTTGTTGATTCTGTGGACCGTGAATCATAAATTGACTAACAATTTCGCAAGTGTTGGATTAATGATTTTATCGTGGTCGGTGATATTATGGAATCTATATCAGTTATTGAATAGCATTTGTAATGTGGCTTTAACCATATTAATATATGAGTATGTAGTGTATAACTTTTACGAAATTCCAGCGTAGAAACATCAAAGTTTGTATTAAAAAAATGATTAGTAGATTTTATCATGATTTTTTTATATATATAAAAAAACCATAAATTAAGAAATGGAAAAAAACAAAGTGATAAGTTATTGAAACTCTGCTTCAACTTCTCTGGCGAGCTAGATTTTATGTATCTAATCATATCATTAAGCTTCATTTAAAAATCATTGAAATAATAGCGAATTACATCCTGCAGTGCATCAATCACGGTTTTCTATATCAAACTCTCTTGAATTCGGGCCATTTTACATTGCATGTGAAAGTTATAAATAAATCAGGATTACCATCTTGTCTATGTTGTTGATGCACAAAATCGGTGGACTTTGAGACCGCGTAAAGTGTCGAGGTGAGATGACCAGCCCATTTAGGTGTTCGGGTCTTAGAGTGAAAATAATGTATGATGTGATAGAAATGGGAAGCAAACCACAGATGTACGTGGTTCACCTAAGTTGGGCTACGTCCATGAGTAGAGAGGTTCTCATTAATAATGTAGAGTTTACATGTCATGCAGGTTTAGGCATATCATTATTCATTGAGTTACAACTAAGGGATTAGGGTCTAAGATCATGAGACTTAATTGTGGGAGAATGATCTTCTTTTATAGTTGAGAAAAGAGTCCCACTGTTTTCGTCGCGATCGATGTGGGACTCACAGGAGCTTGTGCAGTGTTGACACGTGTCATGTCGTGATTGGCACTTTTGGTTGGAGAGAAACTCATGTGCTTCGAGCGCCTGTGAACCACCCGATAGGTCTGCGAAGGTACGAGGTGTCCGGTGCTTAGTAGTTTGGAGGATTGGTGAAGTATGGTACAAACAGTCTACATATAGCCATTGCATCTTGATAATTACTTATCATATATCTAGAGACTTCGATTATGTAAAGAAGAAAGGTAATATAATTTTTGTCCCAAATTATTTGCATTATTTTCACCTCTTTAAAAGCATCATAAATACCTTTATAAATTTCACTTCTCCAAATTTTTCGATTTTTTTTTTTTATAAAGTCTAAGCGATCTCTTCCATTGTAGCATAACTATCGACTAAAAATTGTTGAAACAATCTTCCACCCTTTAATATAGTGTAGTGGTTTCCTCTTTCTGTAGATTTGATAAGCTATAAAAGCTCTCATAGGTATCCTTTCTCTTTTAATTTGTCGTTGGTAGTCCAATTCCATTGTCAGTCTATACCACGACACCTCTTCACTAAATGGAAAAAGAATAGGATATTGTAATGACATAAATTTTGGATGTAATTTTGAAATGCGGGTGTAATCACTCATCCTTTAGTTCCCATAATGATATCTTTATTTGAATTAAAAACACCTATATATCTACTGACATCAAACCACTAATTTCATCACATCGCGGATCGTCATCATTTTACCATCTTACGGTTGTCACCATTTTTAACAATCTCAATTTTAAAGAAGGCAAAAGGGTATTTTCAAATCTATCTCTGGCTTTCGTCGAAATGATATAGCTAATTCATTAATTTCATCAAACATTCTAATTAAGCTTTCTATAATAGTTGGATCAAGATTATTATTTCTCTCATTGGAATTAATAGCATTAGCCAGATTTGCAGCTTCATGATGAGTGTCATATACATAAAGTTGAGCAAATTTTGGACATTCACCATGCAGGGGGCAACAAAGAACCCATTAAATGATGCACTTACGTACTAATTTTGAAAAATGAGAACGTTCATTATTAATTGATTGATCAACTTTTGCTCAATAAATGTATAAACATAGAATTGTATGCTCTTATATTATAATACGAATAATACACTTCTATGACCATTACTTGGATTAAAAGCAAATTTTTCTAGAAAATGTGGTGTTGGTTTTGATATTGGCGATTTCACTTTTCCTTGTTGGCAACAAGCAGTAAAAATTGATAGCGATTTTTTGATCTCTTTTTAATAGATTCATTATCCAAAAGTTGCATGACAATGAACACACACACAATCCTTGTTTCCCAAATCTGCATATTCTTGATTGAAGCTCACAATACATATATATATATATATAGATATAAAAAAGTTATAATTTTTTATATCAATAGGAATTTAGAATACAAAAAGGAAAACAAATATTGAAGAATAAAAAGTACCTGGCCTATTTCTACGGTAGAAAGCTTGTACTTGTTGCATTTCTGATGAAGAATAAATTTCAATATTGTTGACAACATTTTGCTTACTGAAATCATACTACTTCCTACACCTTGTAGGTTTGATTCTCCATTCGACAAGCTGAGACGCTCTTTCTTCTGAATTCGACATTACTTGATTGTCCATCTTGAAGTTATCCCCTGTGGCTATCATATACTACTACAATCAAGATTGAGAATTGTTCGATTTGCCTTTTACTCATGTTTCGGATCATATTTTCTCAAAAATTCTAACATTGCTTGAAAGACCAGTTGCATCATCTTAACTTAGTTGAACTTTCTTTTCCATAAGTATTTCATTACAGCATCATCTTAAACGTTGTTATGTGTCAAAGCAATACTTGGAACACCTAGAAATGAAAACAAATATAAAGTCTGATTACAAACCTTTTACCTTTGTAGCAAATTTTTTAGGTTTATATGACATAAAAAAGCGAGAAATTATTAAGTGACATCAAAAGCAGCTCTTGAACAAAATAGGTTATTAAAAAATAATCTTAAGCCACATACATATAAGCAAGTGAAGGAGCACTGAAGTATTTACAACATGAGCAAAAACATATTCAACTTTAGATCCACTTTGAAGGCAAGTAGCAGAAGAGACCATGCTACTAAAAACACAAATTAGGTTATTCTAAAAATTCCTAAAGTCTACATATAAACAAAGAAAACACAAACATTGTTAGTGACAATACTTGATTTCGAAGTATAAAAAGATAATAAATTAAGAAAAACTAACCACACTTGAAGAAAACGATCAAACTTGGAAATGTTGTTTTACGAATAAACACAAAAGACCTATACAAGCAAAGTAAAATACACATAAGTACAATTCCATTCTAAACATTTAAGATTAACATCATAAGCTTTCCAAAAGATCAAGTTACAATCATACTATATTATATTCAAATAGTAAACAAACAATTAAAATAAGAAACATGGATGACATTTTCAAAACCAATTTTTTAGATCATTTTCAACATATGCTCATACAATTTATTTGCATTAAAAAAGTACTCTAATCAATCTAATAGCTACAAAAACTTTAGAATTAAAAAAAAATCGAAGATAAAACGGTAAAAGTAATCTTGATTTTAGGAAGTCCACTGTTATCCCCTTAAAAAAGGTATACACTTTTATTTATAGAATATACAAATAGCTATTCAAAGAAAATAAGAAAGGTAAAGCTAATTTTGTAATAATGTATCTCTATGCTATCTGGAAACACAAAAGCAAACACAAAACGTTTATTTGCAAACAAAAAATGAGAGGGAGAAATACACAATGAATTGTAAACAACATTTAGCAGCTATTTGCACTAAAATGTTGAAAAATTACAAAAAAATTGCAACCCCACATGTATAAACACATAAAGTAATCGAGAAACCCAAATGTCACAAATGAATCAAATTTGAGAACCAGGATGGATTTTTTTTAGCGAGAAAAGAATATCTGATGTAAAAGTGAAAGGCGAATAACCCCAAACAAGAAAAAAAAGAAGGCACCAAGCGGGGAGAAAGTACATAATTAAATCAATATAAGCCAATTGTGCATGCAAGTGCATCTCCATAATCTCGATTCAAACTCGGTGGTTGAGAATCTAATATTTGATTATTCAAATACTTATTGTACAAAGAACCTAATATTAGATGTATAACAACTAAATTTTGGCGGAAAATCTGATTAATTTGCCACTCGAAAACCGTATATCAAATTATTCATCCTTGACAAATAAACACACAAATTTGTAATATCCAAATTAAGTACTAAGTGAACAATATCTATCCCACATAACACTCATGTCACTTGCATCACTTTATCATCTCTGTTTCTTTTGTTTATTTTCCATTTGACTAAAGCGGATAATTGTCAACAAATGTGATATATTAAAAGTAGCAAAAACCAAATTAGTACTTTGTTAATCCATATCTACACTCGGAAAACTAATGGAATTACGTAATTGTCACTTTTAACTTGTAACTCCGATTGACGAGTCAAATATAGGAAGAAAATAGATTTACCTTAATACTCTCTTTTACCTCCTCTTCAAGTCGTTTTTTGGGGAAACTGTCAAGAATTTTATTGACCTCAAAATCTTAGTAACCACCATATTTGTAACAAAACATCAAATAAATAAATAAATTACCTTAGTTATGAACAAAGCAAGTGAAAAATTAATCAAAGAGGCAAGCATTTCTCAATTTTTATGGCCAATTTCAACTCAGGAAATAAATTTGGTCAAATTTTTAGAAAATTTTTGGATCGGACTTTGGATGTGTTAAAAAATTTGGATCAGTTTTTGCTACTACAAACTTGTATGCCATTGGAAGAACCAACAATATGGCCTTCTTGTATCATTAGTTTAGTTTGCTATTTCTAGACCTTAGCAACATTGCGTAGAAAATACTATAGACTCCAAAGCGATAGATAATTGGCGAGAGAACTACTATTAACGCGGTAAATGGCAAAATATCACGGGGGAAAAATACGTGAATTCGCGATATTATAGAAACCTTTATTCCGGCAATAGTAAAAATGCTCCAGTGTTTTAAAGGGTTATACGGATATGCGATAGACATAACTAAAAAAATATTGCACAATTGCAGCTATGAATAATGCATTAAAAATATAATAAAGAAAAACATGTTAACTTGAGCCGAGTTTGATTACAGGTAAAACTTTCAAAGTGCTAGCATATGTTGAAGGTATTCCAGTCCCAAGCTCCTCCAATTTCTTAACCTATACAACACAACACACAGTCAGAAAACCAAAGTGAAAAAATATATAGATATGTATAGTGTCATCCGAATAAGCGAGGAAGCAAAAAAAAACAAAATAGCCTTGAAAATCAAGCATCCCAAAATTGCTAGGTAAAAACAAACAAAGATTTACGCATTCATCCAAACTAATCTTCCCACCAAACCCATAATTGCGAGAACAAAAAAATAGAAGATCAAGTTTGCCTTTTCACTTTTTTGAGAATTTTAGAGATGGGTTGCAATTTTTCTTGAAGAATTTCAAGTAGGCGAGCACGCTTCACTGCTGAGTGTGCTACTTGTCCCCTCCTGAAGCTAATATACTTTTCATAAGTGCCTTTTTCCTATTTGAAGCCATATGACTCACCTTCTTTATTAGGAATTTTTAGGTGACCTTAAAGGCTTAAAGCCTCACAGCCTCTAGCAATTAGTGGAGCTCTAACCTCGTAATAGTGACTTACAACTCATAGGTGACATTTCAAATGACGACATGATGTCATGTATTTTCATGTTCAACATGGCAGCAGCATTATTGGTTAGAGATGCCATGATTCATAAGTCTTAACATTAGCTTAAGGCTTTCATTGTCTGCGATGGCTCGAGCTACAATTTTTAGTAATCAAAAGCGACCAAATCCCCTTAATTGGTTTTAAAATTACGCTATAAGATCCACTTTATGATACGACACATCCCGATCCGGACAGCAGGAGTGTCGGGTCTTTGGCAGAGCACGATGTAATGTGGCCGAAAGCCAATTATGCAAAGAAAAGGTGAAAAGTAGGAATATTAATAGTTGAGTGCGAGTAAGTGTGGTGAGGTTAAAGCCCATATCTGAGGATGCATAACGATCAGGTAAGTAAATAGTGCGGGAATATAAAAACATTCACATCCCCGATGAGGATGGATAATTAAAGTTAACTTCTGAAGTAGGGTAGATCCTACATAGTTCGAAGATATGTCGAACACGCCGACCACCGCCGAGAAGAGAGCCTCGAATCAGCTAAGTGGCCGAATCCCAGCAGGTCTGGAGGGCGCAAAACATAAGCGGTGAGTGGGTCAAAAGCGAAGTTTGATAAAACCCGTTGTTTTCAAGAAGTTTTAACCTCACTGGAAAACATGTATAATTGAGAAAATACGTCATGCACGTGGGTATAGACCTCAAATACTATCATGAAAACATTAGGGTACTCTCCAGATATATAATGTCTTGACATGCTCACCCATATGTAAACACACAAGTCCACGTGGCTAAACCACAATGAGCCGAGGCTAGGTATAAAGTAATACAGTGAGTACTACAATGGCGAGTCTAGCATGCTTATTTGGTCTTGTGAAGTGCGATCTGAAATCAGGGATTGCCTGAGTGCGACCTAAGACGGTAGTACTACAATGGATCAAAGGCTGCGTACTTGTGCGATGATGACTACTCCCTAGCAATCCAAGGCTAGTCCACGGCCACAAGGCGAGTACTAATACGGGAATTGTATACATCTAATGGATGAGCAACGAGTATGAAAACATGTATGGCAATATGTCTGAATGTTACCTCCGTGACATTATATGATATAGTATTGCTAACGAGTTTGAAGAAAGCATTGAAAACCATACGTATATATACATTTATCAAAACAAAAAGACCCACTCCCACTCACTGTGGGTAATGAATTACAGCCTTGGAATCTGGGCTGTGAGTAGTCCTGCGAGATGGTCTCACTATATGAGATATCAGCGTAATAATGATTAAACTCATTAAGATTACTAAATAACTAATTAAATACACCTATCCCTTGTTTGCTCAGCAGGAGGTTCAAAACACCTCAAAAATTAACATGCATACTACCACGAGGTAGTACACGTCGTCACGAGTCGACACGTGAAAAGCAGAGATGGAAAAGGACCTCCACGCGCCTGCACGCGGCAGAGGTGCGAGGCCTATGAACACGCGCGGCTCACGCGCGGCTCACTGTATGGCTTGGTGCGAGCCGAGCCGGTCAAGCGGCTCGCTCAAGCTCAGGTCCAGCACGGCTCGCTCAGCGTCCCAGCGCGGCTCATTTAAGCCCGGTCAGCAGCTCGGTGGCCCAGGTCAACCTTGACTTCGGCTCAGCGGAATCAGCGCGGCACCGGTGACGGTCAGCGGCTTCGGCTCAAGCCGGTTTAAGCGGCCCCGGCGTCAACAAGCGTCGACCGGTTTCGCGGCGTCATCATTGTGTCGGCTGACGCGGTTCTCCCAGTCTTTCGATGCATACCTTGTATGCCGTCAGCGAATTTTGGCGATTTCCCAGGTAATTTTAAAACCGTATCTTCTTCATTTCAAGTCAAAGTACGTGCCATATATCAAAATGAAGCTGGAGAAGAGTAGAATCACGGTGTACCTTTGGATTGGTCAGTACAAGCTCGGGAAATGGCCTGAAATTGCCCCGAAGGTTGCAGTTCCTTTGTAGCAAAGTCGATCACATCAAAACTCAACCCAAATTAGGCAAGCGACCTATGAAAATTCATCTACTCACGAGAGGAACACAATGGTGGTAGTTAGAAACCTCACCTCGGTCTAGATTGGCGAAAAATGGCGAAGGTCGGTTCTTCCGGTTGCGTTTTTCCGTCAAGCGGGTGAGGATTTGAATGACGGTTTGCACCGTTGAGTCGGCGTCGAGGCTGGCGAAGAGAGGTAGTGATTTTTGTTAAGCCCGATTCGGCGGGTTTCGTCGGTGTACCTTGTGCACTCCACGGGGAGAAAAAGGAGAAAAAAGTCAAAAATTAAGGAAAAGAAAGTGGCGAAGGGGAAGAAAGGAAGGGGAAGAAAAGAATAAGGAAAGGAAATTGGGTTTTGGGGAGTATTGTGCACCCACCAAAACAGTAAACTTTAACGCTCACGTGTTACAAAATAAACACGTACGTGTAGAATATTCCACGAAATTATTTTATAACAAACTTTGCGGGATGTTACAATCTACCCCCTTAAGGAAATTTGGTCCTCAAAGTCTAAGATTACATCATTGGGGTGAAAAACAAATAGGGGTAATTGGTTCTCATCGCCGTTTCTTAGTCCTAAAGGTTGACTCGCCCGCAGTGGTTTCTCCTGAAACCTTCACTAAAAGTGATGCGACTTATCGTAATTTTGTCTTTCCAATCCGGGGATAGTCCTTTGGTAACTGCGTCATAAGTCAAATCACGATTTACCTCATTGTTGAGAAGGGATGAATAACATCGAAGAATTCGGAGAATATAATGTCGGAGCAGGACACATGGAAGACATTGTGCACCCTTGACAACTTCCCGGAAGGTAACTCAAGCAAGAAATAAACAACCTCGCCAATCCGTTGTGGCGACACTCACGGACCCGATGTAGCGGACTTCGGCTTGCCCTATGCGTTTCCCGAATCTGCGCCTCTCGAGGTAATGACTTGAGAACACCATATCCTGTTGTTGAATAAACCGGTCGGTCAAGTGGCGGTTGGCAATACTCCTCTGTCGATCTGGGCGACTTCAGTTCACTTGATCACTGGATAATGCGAGTAGTTTCCTCGGCGATTTCGGGACCAGCGAGCTCGCTCGCAACTTGACGACACGAGGAGTTGTGAGGAGCTTTACCATACAAGCGGCCGAGATAGGAGACATACCGATGCTCGAATGAAAAGCTGTTGTTGTAGGCAAACTCTACCAAAGAAGATTATCATGCCCCACTTGCTCTCAGGAGCGCCTTGAGGACCTCGGGCCATGTCTCGAGGGAATGCAGATAGTTCTCTCAGAAACATCAGTCGATGCAGGGATGATAAGCGGTCTTTGGTGATAGTCTCGAACCCCAGCTTTTACGAAAAGCTTTCCAAAACTTGGAAGTAAATCACGGGGTCCGCGATCGAATATCTTGCAGCCAAAGGAACACCATGGTGCCGGCTGACTCGAGTCAATGAAAGAAGTTTGCTTAAGCGGTCGAGAAAAATTCTCACGGACGGCGGGAAGTGAGTTGACTTGTCCCGATCGATCCACAATCCTTTAAATACCATCATAACCTCACGAGCTGAGGGTAGCTTGTACGAGTCCATGGTGATATTCTCCCACTTGTCAAGGAATGGGGTAGTATGTCCAACGAAGCGGTTTCTTCCTTTGGTACTTGACTTTCTTATGGCGGATTAAGCGGCGACTTCGCGTGATACACCCAAGCTCAACACCATTCTACACGTGTAGAAAGGTCGGATTGTATGGTACATTTTAGTACTACCTGGATGCATGGCATAAGTGGAAACATGAGCCTGGAAATCAGAGATTGCCTTCTTCAGAGTGCATCGTTAGGCACGTACATCCAGGTGATTCATCGGAAGCACTCGATGCGAGCGTCGAACTCTGATCATCCCTCGTGCCATCCAGAAGTGCTGAAACAATTTACGAGGAAGTAGGATCGCTCGCTTTGAGCCTCAGAATGCGATCCATGAGAATAGGTCTAGCCGGAGAGTTGGCCAACAAAGCTCTGGTATGATCGTAACCCCGAGGCACACAATACTCACGACTCAGTCAAAAGAGGAATATGGCAGGGCGTGTCACAGTGCGTTGAGCGACCATGAGATGATTTTCTCGCACAGTGCATCATGCACTGGCGTTGGCTCGTCGAGGATGGTACTCGATAGAACAATCATAATCCTTGTCAACTCCATCCACCGTCGTTGTCTCGGAGTTCGAGATCTCTGCGTGGCAGTCACTTGAGACTCTTGTGATCGGTGATCTAGGAGAGGAGAGATGCACACTAAGCACGTCCCGGTACATTCGATGTAATGTTATGCTGCGTTTCTCCGTAGAATAATGTGCGATTTTGATGCGAAGATAATAGGCTGCGAGCTCAAAATTAAATGAGTAGGGTAGTTCATCTCATGTCGTTTCAGCCCGGCCGGGATGCATAGCGATTACCATGTTGCATCGAGCTCACCCAGCCCTAGACCATTAGAAGCATCCAGCTGTAGACCTCGAAATTCCCACGCATGATCGCGGGAAGTGCCAAGGCAGTGCGTGAGTAAGACAATGCTTAGAAACACGAAAACTCGACTCACCAATCATCATCTGACTCAGGCGACATCTTTCTGCAGTGACTTCGTGAGAGGAAGAGAGGCTGTGGCGAAATCCCTACGCCGTGGCAGATGTGTGGCAAGACCAAGAAAACTTGAATCGATGACGATGCAGTGGTGGCTCCCACGATTCTCAGCTGGCGATACTTTTTACGGTCAGCAAAGAGAACTCACTCGGAAGGGATACGACATGTCCCGAAAGATACTTCATTCAGCCAGCCCGACACTTCTTGAACTTAGCATACAAGCGGATTCTCCGCCATTTCTTGAGAACTAAAGAAGCGAAGATGCTTAGCATGCTCAACCTCACTCTTAGAGAATACTAAGATATAAATCAGTAAAGACAATCACAAACTTTGTCCAGGTAGGGGCCGAATACGATTCATCAAGTCCGTGGCATGACTGCCGAGGGCATTCGTTAACCCGAATGGCATCACGAAACTCATAATGACCATATCGAGTCAGCTTTGTCTTGGAAACATCATCTGCAAATGCGATCTTAGGCTGATAGTAACGACCTCAGATCGAATTTTCGAGAAGACCACGAGCACCGGAGCTAGTCAAACAAGTCATCGTCTGGTAGAGGATAGCGGTTTTAATGCGTTACCGGTTAAAAGTGCATCAATCGTAAAAATCGCTTCCATCCCTTCTTTCTCACAAATAAAATGGTGCTCCCGAGGAGAGGTGTTTGAGTTGGATAAAACCTTTATCCCACCAGTTCTTGCCATTGTGACTTTAATTCTCTTAACTCACTTGAGAGCCATGCGAAAGGTGGAAGAGAAATGAGGTTTGTGCACGGAAGAAGATCATTGGTGAACTACCATGCTACGATCCCGAGTAGTCCAGGCAAATCATCGAGGAAATACATCGGGAAGCGGTTAGCAACATACTGCGTCTTCAGCACAAATTGCGGTTCGCAAATGCGTTGACCGCAATGACGCGAGCAATGTAACCCTGGCAAACCTTTCCTCGACATAAGTTACCCTCGTAGCGGAGAATGAGTCCATGTCTTACCCCACTTTGCGTTCGAGGTGAAAGTCCTGTGGTTTTGCCGGTCTGCGAAAAATGACAGCCTACGACGACAATCAACCACGGCGTGATTGAGATGTGGCAATCCATACACAGATAACATCAAAGTGCCCGATGTCCCGAAGAATCAGATTAGTGGCATATCTCACCGTTAACAAGGGCCGGGACATCGTGATACTCACCTTTGAACATAACAAACTTCGCCCAGGCATAGCGTGCGAATCATACTCGAGAGGAGTAGAGTATGGTTGAGTGGTTTGAGCAAGGCGAAGGGATATAGCCCCGAATGAGAAGCAACATGGATCGATTAGAAGCTACAGCAAAATGACCAGAATGTTCAACGTGCCCGGCAGACCAAAGGGGTTAGCTTGAGCGTCTGGGCGTGATGTTAGTGACTTCATTGTGTCTCTTGTCTGTGACCTCTAGATCCACGGTTACTTCTACCTGTCCTCCACGATCACTGGTTCCTCGTCGGTGGAGTGCTGCTCGGTCCTTGCTTGGCCCCAAAGTAGCCTGTTCAGTGCGGCCCGACCACCGCCATACCCGCTGTGAACCCTCGGTGATGGCATGGAGGATAACCTCCACTGGCCCAGGATAACCACTGAGAAGGCGAGAATAGCCTCCTGGGCCCGAGAATGTTCGGGTGTGGGGCGAGGAAACGCCAATAGGAAGCGATAAGCATACCAGGAATGCGAGACCACGTCACACGATAGTGAAAAACGGCCACCGCCGAGGAAGATGAGCTGCTTAGGCCAGCTTTGTCAAATGCGGTGGCATGCTGGCGGGGAACCCCGTGCGGTCTAGCGACTCTTGTTTACGGGGACAATTACTAGCTACGTGGCTTGGCTGGCCCTGAAGTGAAGCATCTTTCTGCTGCCTGCTACACTACTCCCGGAGAATGATAGTTGTTGCAGCGGCGACGAGTATTACTAAACCCACAGGCCACAGGCCCCTGACTGCTCGACTCACGGGCGAGAACCAACATTGGTTTTACCTCCCACAGGAGTGTGTTGGGGTTAGAGCCCCTGGTGGATGATCCAGCAGGAAGTTGCTTGGCCACTTCTTCTTAAAAGGCGATTCTTCGTGAATCTGGAATTACCCCTGTTATTGTTGTTGTTAACCTCACGATTAACATTGCACCTCGTCGTCATCGCCACCAGCAGCCGGGTATTCTCCAGAATCTTCAACACGGAGTAAGGCACTGCGTAGAACTCCTGGTAGGTAGTGCATGGATATGATGATCTTTGCCCGTCTGAAGATTCTTCGGGCACCGCTACGGCGAAGCGGCGTCTCATGCCCGGTTCGCGGCAATGGTGGCGGGAAGATACGTTGAACCCCACGTTGATACCGACTCGCGGCATGCTGCGCGCCGGTCCGAAAGTGCGTCTGGAACAGCCCGATACTCCGGAGGAGTAAGTCTTACGTACTCGAAATGTTCCTTAAAGTAGCCCGGTCTTCGCGGTTGGTGGAATTAGGGTCACTTCGCAAGCCCACCAGAACTGACTTCACTGCGGGGAACCACGTAGCAGTCCAGAGACCCGGCTGTTCGTCGGGAAAGTTTCCACTGTCGTTCCATGGCTCGGAAGGTTTTCTCCACGTGTTTGAGCCAATTCTCCGTCACCTCGGAGGTTTCTGCGCCTAAACGCGGCTTAACTTGAAGATTGGAAGCAATCTCCAAGACATTTTTATATTGAGTAGGAATGCCAATTCGTCTGAAAGCGTAGCAAAGTTGCACCAGCTGTGCAAAGTCAGGTGGTCGCAGCCAGGGCTCGTCCCGGTGGTGCACGAGTACGGTGCTGCAACGGTGGCATGATTCGACATCACAAAAATCAGAAAGAATTATTATAGCACATATCACAAAGTGACAAATGCAAAATGTCTAATACTTATGCTACGATACCAATCGACACATCAGATCAGGACACGCCGGTGTCGGGAAGTCTTTGGCAGGCCGTGTGTGTGGCTGGCTTGATTATGCAGAAAGGTGAAAAGTAGGAATATTAGTTGAGTGCGGAAGTAGAAGTGTGGTGAGGGTTAAAAACCCATAATACGGGATGCATAACGATTGAAACTAAGTAAATAGTGCGGGAATATAAAAAACATTCACATCATTGAGGATGGATAATTAAAAGTTAACTGCAAGTAGGAGTAGATCTACATAGTTCGAGAAAATATGTCGAACCGCCGACCACAGCGAAGAGGAGGCCCTCGAATCAAGCTAAGTGAGCGTCACTGGAGTCTGGAGGGCGCAAAACATAAAGCGGTGAGTGGTCAAAAAGCAAAGTTTGATAAAGCAGTTGTTTTCAAGGATTTACTAACCCCACTCAGCGGAAAACATGTATAATGAGAAAATGCGTCATACCCGTAGGTATGAACCTCAAAATACTATCATGAAAACATTCGGGTACTCCCGATATATAATGTCTTTGACATCCACTCACACCCATATGTAAACACACAAGTCCGTGGCTAAACCACAATGAACGAGGCTAGGTATAAAAGTAATCGGAGTACTGTGTGAGTCTAACTTGTTAGCGGTGCCTGGTGCGATCCTGCAAGTCAGGATTGCCTAGTGCAGCCTAAGGCAGGGCTAGCTTTAATGGATCCAAAGGCTGCGTGGCGGTGCGTGGTGACTACTCTAACGTCAAGGCTAGTCGGCCGCGAGGGCGGTACTATCGCGGTGTATGCATCTAATGATGAGCAACGGTGTAAGCATGTATGGCAATATAATACGAATGTTACACTCCGACAAGCGTATATGATGAAGTATGCTACTTGAGTTTGAAGAAAGCATTGGCTCATACGTATATATACATTTATCAAAACAAAGACCCACTCACTCCCTGTGGGTAAGCGGGTCGTAGCCCGGTCTGGGTAGCCACGATGAGTCTCTGGATAGGTGCTCGCACCATGTGAGATATCTTTGTAATAATGATTAAACTCATTAAGGTTACTAAATAACTATTAAATACACCTATCCCTTGTTTGCTCAACTTGGAGGTTCAAAACACCTCGAAAATTAACATGCATACTACAGGAGTAGTACACGTCGTCACGAGTAAAACCACGTGAAAACGAGATCGGAAAAAGGACCTGCGCCTCGGCGCGGCGGAAAAGTGCGGGCTATGGCTCACGGCGCTGACTCACGCAGCGGCTCACCTTGTATTTGATCCCGCTGAGCGTGAGCCGGATCCAGCGGCTCGGCTCAGCCGGTCAACACGGCTCGCTCAAGCCCCGTCAACGCGGCTCGGCTAAGCGATGTATGGCTCGGTGAGCCCGGTCAGCGGCGGCTCGGCTTCCCGGCTTGATCAGCGGCTCGGTGAGCCTTAGCCCGGTCAGCGGCTTCCGGCTCAAGCGGTTCGCGTTGGCGTCAACAAGCCCGGTCGGCCGGTTTCTTTGGCGTCATCATTGTTGTCGGCCAATAGGTTCTGCAGTCTTTTTCCGGTCGCCGCCAGCGCCGTCATACAGGAATTTTGGCGGTTTAAGGTAATTTTAAAACTTCGTATCTTCTTCATTTCAAGTCCAAAATTCGTGCCATATATCAAATAAGAAGGCTGGAGAGAAGAGTAGAATGCGGTGTACCTTTGGATTGGTCGTACAAGCTCGAAATGACACAGAAATTGCCCCGAAGGTTGCGGTTCAACACATGCAAATCGATACACATCAAGAAACTTCGGCCAAATTGAGCAAGCGACTGAAGAAATTCATCTACTCACGAGAGGAACACAATGGTGGTAGTTAGAAACCTCTACTCGGTCTAAGATTAGCGAAAAATGGCGAAGGTCCGGTTCTTCGATTGCGTTCCGTCAAGCGGGTGAGAGTTTGGACGAGCGGTTTGCACCGTTGAGTCACGGCGTCGAGCCGAGAAGAGGAGGTGGTGATTTTTGTTAAGCCGATTCGAAGCGGGTTTCCGTCGGTGTGCCTTGTCATCACGGAGAAAAAGGAGAAAAAAGTCAAAATTTGCAGGGAAAAGAAAGTGACGGGGAAGAAGGAAGGGGAGGGGGAAGAAAGAATAAAGAGAATTGGGTTTTGGGGGTATTGTACCCACCAAAACGATAAACACGCTCACGTGTACAAAATAAACACGCATATGTAGAGAATTATTCCACGAAATTATTTTATAACAAACTTTTACGGGGATGTTACATATTCAAACACCAATTAAATTACGGTAAAACACGGTAAATACATTATACAACCAATATCACCAAAATAGCAAGTTGCATGATCAAAGTTTTCAACTTGAAGGAGGAACTTGTTAAGCAACAAACTACGAGAAATAAAAAGTGCCTTTTAAAATCGGCGAACCCATGTCACGAGAATCATCGAAATTTCAATACTAACAACAATATTGTAGGCAATCATGTTGATAATGTCTTTATCATATCCATGTTCTCAATAACCAATTTGTATGCACATGTCATCGTTAAATTACTCATCCACAATATAAGCCCCTTTCAATTAAACCAATTTGATCAAATATAATCAAACTTATTCCGGTACCCGAAAGCAAAATAGCGAGATGCATGTAGCCAAAGTAAAATGAAAAGCGGCAAACTTCTATGTGCCACACCAAAGAAAAGGGAATGTGAGTTTCTTGGTAAGAATAGAAAAACTTAAATAATACAATTCTTTCATATATTTGGCTTTTACATAAAAATTGAGACAATAAACTAACATTAAAAACATGTAATTTAAACCCAATAATTCATTTATACATGTTCTTAATAATAAGGGAGAAATGTCTCCCGATTCCAAATAGCCAAATACAAAAATCCAGTCACTATACCTTTCTAGCCACCCATGTATATTAAAATACAAATAACACTTTCTTACCAAAGCGAATTGTCACATACTTCATTAGTTTAATATCCAACCATTAATTTAATAACAATAATAAATTTTAAAAAACGTTGAATATATTAGACTAACCATTAGGTACATCAAACACTGCAAACCATGGCCTCAGTATTGACATATGCAATTCGATATATATTGACATATGTACAGCTAACATATGATATATATTGACATATGTACAATAACATATGATATATATTGACATATGTGCAATAACGTATGGCCTCAAAATACGATATTTGCTTTACAATATTGTGGACACTTTGGTATTTTATACAGCGGGAGTTTTTGTTCAATATTAGTAAAATGTGAATCTGTGTTGAATTAGAATTGTAGGTGTAAATTGTTGAGCAAAACAATTTTTAAAACTGCAGCTTGTCTGTTTCTCCAAGTGTAGATTTTAATATTTTCTTTTTAGTAAAAGCAAAATTTTAAATCAGCCACATGCATCTCTGACACATCTTTAAAACCTCAATTAAACTCAACATACAATCAAAATTTACTTAAAATACACACACCCACACCCTCCAGTTCACATACCTATCAGAAGCGCCTCCATCCCAGTTAAACCTCACGCTCCAATTTAAAAACGGATTAAACCTTTAATTAAACTCTAAAATTAAACTACTAATACAACCATAATTAGATTACAAATAAGAAAATAGGAAAATGCAACAAAAAAGGGATTTAAGAGGTGTGGGCGAGTGGGCGAATGATGCTGCGACGATTTGGGCATCAGAATTAGAATTTGGATCCTGGCCGATAAATGGCCCCGAGCGCAGAAGATGAAGCCCGGCGATGCGGGTGTGGGTGGTAAATACGGATGGAAGTGAAAGAAAGCAGTTGAAGGCAAAAGACCTCAGTTATAAACTAAAAGCACATACAATGAGGTGAGTGGCAGAAGTGCGAGTGCAAAAGTAGTTTTTGACCAAAATATTGATATTTCAATTTTCTCTCACATACAGGGTTACAAAATGAGTCGCGATCTCCCATTAGATGGAATTAAATGGAATTACAAAAAGTATACAACAATAAAACCGTAACCTCGAAGTCACCTAGAATAAGCGTCTCCTGCATGACCTGTTGGCACCACAATGGCGAACATCTTTTTACTTTGCATCCCAGGACCCAGGAGCGGTATCAGGGCGTACCCGCGAGTCCTTATGTGAGCTCTGTGTAAATCAATTAAAATGTCGGCTATTCCAAAAATTAAGTTTAAGATCCAAGTCTTGCAACTCAAGGATAACAAATTCATATCGACCATGACATCACCAGGCTTGAAGGCGACGAATTTGGATTCAGCTGCAAAAACCCCTTGCGACCAGGGGGGCCTTGGGCTTGAAAGAAGGTATCGAGGAATTTGGGTTTCTTGTTGATATTGGCGGGGATTTGGGGTTTTGGTGAAAGTAGGGATGAGATTGGAGACGGTTGGGGTTTACGGAGGAAGAAAATAGAGGGTGAGTTTAATGGGAAGAGGAGAGGAGGAGAGAGAAAGAGTTTTATAAGTCACAGGTCTTGGAGAGGAAAATCGCATTAACATGATAAATTTCAAAATATCAAGAGGAAAAGCTTCGCGATTTGTCGCGATATAATCCCAAAATATCGCGAGCACTGTTCACGGCAACGGTAACTTAAGCCAGGCTTTAGTATCTTTCAATTTCATATCTTTTCTCTTCCATGCATTTAAACAAGTTGAACGGTTACGTTATAAACTTCTTCATTTGATTGTCAATCGGGGATGTAGCTCAGATGTTAGCGCTCGCTTAGCATGCGAGAGGTATGGGGATCGATACCCCACTTCTCCATCTTTTAAGCTTTTCGTTTTTTTCCTTCATTTTTCACTCCTTTTATGCAGTCTGCAGAGAGCCTGCAAGAGGAGAGAGGAAACTGAAATACCCGCCACCCCTTCTCCTCTAGTATTTGAAAGCTCGTGAATATATATATACACACACACAAAGCATATATATATATATAGATACACATATTTCATGTTTTGCAAACTTGTTTCTGATGAATGGCGATGGCAATCTCAAACTCCTCAGAAAATCTCTCTGCACCTTCACTCTCCATCTCAAACAGCAATCTCTCAGCCCACCATTCACTTCTCTCCAATGCGGAACTATCTTCCAATCCCTCACCAAAACCAAATCCTTCCCAAAAGGCCAGCAGCTCCACGCCGTCGCCGTCACCGCGGGAAATCTCATCGACAACACCTATCTGAGCACCAAGCTCGCCGCTTTCTACGCAAACTGCGGCAGAATGCCCCAAGCCCAGGTTATCTTTGATGGGATTTTACTGAAAAACTCGTTCCTGTGGAATTTCATGATCAGGGGTTATGCCTGCAATGGATGTTCGTTCAAGTCTCTGGTTTTGTACCGTGAAATGCTTAGTTTTGGACAGAAGGCGGACAATTTTACGTACCCTTTTGTTCTCAAGGCGTGCAGCGATCTGTTGGTTGTGGGAATTGGGAGGAGGGTTCACGGGGAGGTTGTGGTTAGTGGGTTGGTGTCGGATATTTATGCGGGTAATGCTCTTCTTGCAATGTACTCGAAGTTCGGGGATATGGGGTTGGCAGGGATGGTGTTTGATAGAATGCCCGAGAGAGATTTAACTTCTTGGAACACAATGATTTCGGGTTGTGTGAAGAATGGCCACCCGAGAGAGGGTTTTGCGGTTTTTGAGGAAATGGGGAAGGCGGGATTGAGAGCAGATGGGACAACTTTGCTTGGGATAGTCTCTGGTTGTGCTGAGTTGATGGCCTTGAAGGAGGGGAAAGCAGTTCATGCATATGTAGTTCGAAAAAATGGTGAAATACGTAACGAGTTTTTGATAAATTCTCTTATTGAGATGTATTGTAAGTGCAAGTCTGTGGCTTATTCGAGGCGATTATTTGATGGGGTGAAATTGAAAGATACCGTGTCATGGAACTCTATGATTGGAGGTTATGAGCAGAATGGAGATGCTTTTGAAAGCTTGAGACTTTTCTGCCAAATGGTTATGGAAGGTGCAGAGGCTGATGAAGTAACTGTCATAAGTGTGCTCGGAGCTTGTGACCAGATCAGCGCCTTGCAATTTGGCATGTCTGTTCATTCATGCATTGTCAAGAAAGGGTTCGGTGGAAATATCTTTGTGGGAACTGCCCTTATAGACATGTATTCTAAATGTGGAAGTTTGTCTTGTTCACGTCGTGTTTTTTATGAGATGCCTAGAAAAAACTTGGTTTCTTGGAGTGCTATGATTTCAGGATATGGTGCTCATGGGAGGGGAGAAGAAGCAATCTCTTGTTATCACGAACTGGTAGCAAATAATTTCACTCCAGATGAAGGGGTTCTCACTTCGGTTTTGTCAGCATGTAGCCATGCCGGCCTAGTCAACGAAGGTAAAGATATTTTCAACAGCATGACGGTAGAATACAATGTGAAGCCTGGACTTGCTCACTATTCATGTTTGGTGGATCTTCTGGGAAG
This sequence comes from Gillenia trifoliata, assembly GCA_018257905.1. Taxonomy (NCBI): domain Eukaryota; kingdom Viridiplantae; phylum Streptophyta; class Magnoliopsida; order Rosales; family Rosaceae; genus Gillenia; species Gillenia trifoliata. The sequence goes on from CM031082.1 coordinate 7,759,359, forward strand.
ATCAGGGCGTGTAAATGAAGCATATGAGTTCATTAAGACCATGGAAGTAGAACCTAGCAGTGATATATGGGCTGCACTTCTTTCTGCTTGCAGGCTACACAAGAATGTTAAGCTGGCGGAGATTGCAGCACAAAAAGTCTTTGAAATGAACCCAAAAGGAGGAGTGGGGAGCTACATTTGCCTTTCCAACATTTATGCTTCTGAGAAGAGATGGGATGATGTGGAAAGAGTGAGAGCCATGGTGAGAAGGAAGGGACTGAAGAAACCACCCGGCTGCAGCTTTGTGGAGTTCGATAAGATGGTTCATAGGTTTTTGGTTGGAGATAAGTCACACCCACAGACACGAGATATTTATGCCAAGTTAAATGACTTGAATCTGCTGCTCAAGGAGGCTGGATACAACCCTGACACCGCTTCCGTGTTCTATGACATTGAAGAGGAAGTAAAGGAGAAGATGCTTTGGGATCACAGCGAGAGACTCGCAATTGCTTTTGCCCTTATTAACACACAACCTGGGACAACAATCAGGATAACCAAGAATCTTCGTGTATGTAACGATTGCCACACAGTAACAAAAATGATCTCTACGCTTATGAATCGAGAGATTATAATGCGAGATATCCATAGGTTCCACCACTTTAGACATGGAGTTTGCTCTTGTGGGGATTATTGGTGAATGATTCTGTCATAAGATTATTTGTACATTCATTCCATGGGAAATACAGATTCTTTTATTCAAACAGCAGACATCTCAAAATGTTTTTTTGACATTGCCACACTATGCCAATTTATTGGTTGCTTCTCTCCCAGCTTGGCTGTTGTATCACTTAAATAGAGAAAGGATTTTGCTTATCAAATTAGAAAGTAGACCACCAAGTCCACCAGCACCACCACTGACACTCATATCTGTTTCTTTCTCCCATGGGAATGGCTCCTCTGCTTTGGTCGCTTCCAGAAGATCTTCAATCGAAATCTCTGGTTTCGACCGCTCCAAAGGACCTAGGTGGTGATTGTACTTCTCTGGGTCTGGACAGTAATCCTGCATAAATGAGGGATCTGATGACATATTTCACCATGAAAGAGCATATTCTTAAGGCACATACATACAGATTTGCTTACCTGATCAGCATGCATCTTCTTTACAAATATCTTGAATATATCAAGATTCGTCTTTTGTAGTAGTTCATCAGACAAACGAAGGTATGTCACCCCATACATCCTTAATTTTGGTTGGCCGTCTTTATTGATGCCATTTGGTCTAGCATTTAGAAGGATTTGATCATAAGCCACACTGTCATATCTAGAAAGTGCATTTTCTCCGGCAACTTCTATGTTTTCTCTCCAACCTCCACTCAAAACCTGCACATGCATTTTGCAAAACATGATTGTCATAGTATGCAGTTGTCCATTTTCAATGCATCCTTAGTTTAACTTGTTTGTTCCTTCTTAAATTTGTTATTGATGCGCTTTTACTTTCCATATTCTTCTAATTGAATAGTATAAATTCGTTAAGAAACATATTTGATAGGTTCTAGCTAGAACCTGGGTTTTACTGGACGTCGGGAATCAAATTTCATTTTTCTGATACTGTATAATTGTCAAACTGAAGAAAGATAAATTTTTGTAGGGTTTTGCAGGACAATCACTTTGACATGTTTTATGGAGGGAATTGTACAAGAAGACAACAGTAAAACAGCATTTTCTCAATGAGAAACGAAACTGAAGTAGGAAAGCTGGTCTTAATAAATTTCAAGATGTTTACCTGCTGAACAAGTTCCTGAGGCGCACTTTTGGCATCAGCACTTTGTTCAGAGTTCCTCATCTCTAAACATGTGAAATTCAAAATGGCATGATGCCTTGACAGCATCCTTGCTATAGGTCGGTACCCATCTCTATCTTTCAAGTTGTAGTATCCTGCAGTAAGCTCCGCGGCGTGATTATCAACTTCATACCACCAGTGGATACCAGATACCTGTTTCGATAATCAAGCACAGGCTCTCGGATTAACATTGGGTGAAAGATCGTAAGTACTGCTAATAACAGTTTTTTATGACATTAGAATATTTACTTTGGCTGCTAGCTTTAATTTACAGCCCTCAAAAACTTTGTTGGCTTCATCCAGGATCTGATCACCATGGATCAGTAACTTGTTAGAGTACCAAGTCAAGAAGAACTTCCCTTTCTCAGCAACATATGTCCCATTTGATCTGAAGAACTCTGAGGATTCAGGAGTGTCATTGTACTCTCCGGCGTTATCTGGCAAAGCCCATTCAGGATGACCTGCAGCTGTTGCAGCCTCTTTGAACTCTGCTTGGAGATACTTGTCATAGCACTGCAATATGGAATAGGTAATGTGTTTAAAACTTAAACTTGCTCGAATATTTCCAGTAAGCCATAGCCCATAGGATTGTCAAATTAATAAATCAGTCCCACCTGAAATTCTCCAATCCCTGGAAAAGCCCATCCTTGACTTTCCGGATAAGAGGGATACCTGAGCTCTCCTGCAGGGCCAAGCCCTACTTCAATGTCTATAACAAGACCGGTTTCTAGAAAATCCGACATGTTCTCTCTGAAGCTTTTCATGTAATCACTGTATATCTGTAACAGAACGATTAACATATAAGTAACCTTGATAAAACGAATGCTAGTTGGTGGCATGAACATTTTACATATTGAAATCTTGTGAACCTTACCTCCACAGCAGTTCGTCCGTCAAAGAGTCGCAGGTTATCCACACCTAGAGTGAGGTATTCCGGGTTCCTGTTACCTTTGAGATTGGTGTAAAAGATATCGGGGTCTGATTCTCCGATCTCAAGTACCCATTTGGGAATGGGGATGGTTACAACATCTCCTACATTCCCACCACATTGGTGGAATGACATTATAGCTTGTAATTTCAGCCCACAGTCTCGAACTGCTTGAAACACACTCCTATAAGAACTCCAATCATACTGCTTAGGCCCTTTGGATTCTATGATCCCCCACCACACATCGATCATAACCCCATCAACACCTGCCGCCCGTAGCTCCTGAAGATCCTTCACGAGTTTGTCTCTGTCTTCCAAAACCTTGTCAACCGTAACAACTCCCAACTGGTACGAAGACAAACCCGAAAAGAAAAATTAGAACTTTTGCTTTGTGATGATCATTATATTTCATACCATATTGCATACATATTGCGAGTGAAAAGAAGAATTATGACTTACAGGGAGCATCACGAAGATCGGCACATAATTTTTGAGCATCTTTTCTTGATAAGTGAGAGTAGTTGCAACCTGCATCGTTGTGTAAGAGAAGAGTTTTTAGGGTTTGATTTCTCTGAAAGGATGGAGTTGGTGCAACTTTACTACTCCAGCCTGCTGCCTTTTTATAGAAAATATCTCTCTGTCTTGATGACCAAAAAAACAAAGAAAGATAAGCACTTCTGCTGCTGCACCTTTTCTTTGCACAAATTATTGGTAGCCCCAATGGGGGAACATATATCAGCTAAAATCCACATGCTTTTTTTGTTTGCATTCTTATCTGCTATTAGGATCACCTCTGAGAGTCTGATCCCATATATGCCCTCAAACAACATTACAAAACTAGGTAATAGATGCATTATGCAAGGGGAGTTAAGGTCATTGACCCCATGGAGGCCATAGGGCCTTTACCTACAGCATCATTAATCTTAGAGTGAAAAATCATTAATCTTAGAGTGAAAAATAAACTTTCCCTTCAGCACATGTTCTAGGCTTTTTAATGTTAATTCAAACTCATGCTTTTTTTTTTTGTTTGGTCAGTATTTCAAACACATGCTTCTTGTGACAGCATCACAAACCAATCACGTAGTACTTTGTGTTTTAATTTTATTACATGAGCGATTGATTTGGAATACCGCCACAGTGACATCCCATTGTAGGAAAGTTTTTCTCTTGTTTCAGTCCTTAAGATTTTTACGGAAGAATTTGTACATTAGAAGATTGTGAGGCAGTCACTTACCTTTCGTTCTGTGGTGGAAATTTCAGATGCAACAGCTCGAGGACTTGGGATTACACTGCGGGAGCGGAATGCCGGAGCTGAATTGGCTCCTTGCCTCAATGCTCTACTTGCTCCCTCTGCACTCTCGAGCACGTTGAAAAATGGAACATGCGGGCAGAAGAAGCACCTACTGTGATAAGCACTTATTTTCTCTCCCAAACGACTTAGAGCTGTGCTTGTCGTCATGGTAACTATACACACGGCCTAACAGTCACCAAAACGACAATGTTACTACGCTATAACATTATTGAGCAGAAAGGAGGACGTACGACATGAAGCGTGATGTAGTATGAAAACTCTGGTTTCTTGTTGCCTGCATTGATGTATAGGGTATGGTTATGGAAGATTTTCTAGAGAGTTTTGGTTGGAGAGGGAAAGAGATGACAATGGCCACATTATTTTCTGGCCATGCTTATTATTCTGATTATTGTTGTCTTCTTTTCAAGCCATTGGCTTCTCTATTTTTTTTTGTGGACTTGAGAGCATATGTTCAAAGATAGAAACAAAAATTGCATCCAAACAAACAAAAAAAAAGTGTGTATTCCTTTGAAAAGTGGTTTGCGTTTTATTTTTTAGATATTTATTCATTTGGCAGATCCATATAGAGGACGATGTATGTAATTGTCCTTCACTCGCCGTTATTGCTACACATGAAATTGTTCAATGCTCTTTTGATGCGTGCGGCAACATGCTTGACAAAGCGTCTCAAGAGCCAAAGAGCAACTAGCTACGACCCACTATTACTAAACCATTGTTGGATCTAGGGGTGGGTTCGAAAAACCGAAAACCGAAAAAAACCGAACCGAATACCGAACCGAGGCCGAAAAAAACCAAACCGAAAAAAAACCGAACTGAAGTACAAAAAACCGAATCGAACCGAAATTGGTTGGTTCGGTTTCGGTTTCAGTGGTTCAAAAACCGAACCGAACCAAACCGAACCGAATAAATATAAATTAATATTTTATTTATTTATTTATTATTGGGTATTAATTTTTCAAGCCCAATTCCAAATATTAGTCCAATTTCAACACAAGCTTAATAGGCCCACACTTGGCCCAAACATTTAAAAAGCCTTATTCCCTATATTAACCCTAGACTACCCTCTCTTTTATTTGGGTAGTGATTGAATAGTGTAATTTTATTTGGGTTGATGGGTTTTTTGTATTTTATTTGGGATCTGAGAACTGGTATTGTTCTAGTGTCTGAAGTATTGAGATTTTTTGTATTGATTTGTTGGATTTTAATGGTTAGGTCATTTTCTATTGATTAGAATTGTAAGGTTTCTAGGGTATGATTTTCCAAACCAATGTTTTAAATTTGTTATTTTGATTCTCCTTCCAGCCCATAATACATGGTTGTCAATCAATAATTGGAACTAATTTTTCCTAATTTTCCTACTTATTAGAATTAACTCTTGATGATTTAATATGTATGTCTTTCGTCTATTTGTTTGGTTGGCTTTGTATAATCATTGGTTGCTCAAATTTTTTTTTTTTAAAAAAAAAAAAAATTTTTTTAAAAAAAAAAAAAAAAAAAAAAACTGAACCGAATCCAAACCGAACCGGAAAAAACCGAAAAAAAAATCGAACCGAACCGAACAGTAATTTCAGTTTTGACCAAAAACCGAACCAAATGGAACCGAACCTAGCCCTAGTTGGATCCGATTCCGCATAGGGGGCAATGTGTGTGATTGCCACTTGCTTTCCACTATTGTTACACATGAAATTGTCTGATGATTTTTTACCCTTCCAAGGATAAAAAATGCTTTAAAGAGGTTAAGGGTAACATAGGTGGCCAAGAGAAACTAACCAAAGTGTTGTGCGAGCTTCATCTAACCCTCTGGAGGAATTGTTCCCAGCACTGCCCTTAACCACGACTAGTTATCAAATTCATTATAAATATGCTTTTTCTTACATTCAATTGAATCGAGCATGAGACATCCTCAACGAGACAACTACTACTAAATCAAATGTGTTACTTGTTAATTGTGCTGTGAATCAATGGTTTTGGAATATTGGGCTTAGTTATCATAAATCCAAGATCCAAGTTAGCCAAACCAATCTATAGGCCCACACCTAAAAGGCTTCAAAAGCATTGGAGCCCATCAGACAAGATTGTAAATTAGAGCAAACCGAGGGTAAGTTGTTATAATCAAGTGATCCAGGTCCATCCCAAGAGAAATGACATGGCACTCTGGCAGGCAGACACGGTTGGTGGCTCGACTCCCAATATATCCTCTTCAACGGCTTTCCTTTATTGATGCCCGTACTAAACTATACCTAAAATGCCCCTCTTTTTAACTACACTACAATAATATTATATGACATGAGTACACTGTTATGGTAGTAGTCTGTATTATGCAAATTGTTCTTTTAAAGTAGAACATTATTCATAAAAGCATGAGACCTTAATTATAATAGGGTCTTATTCGATTCTACACTAGTATAATCTCATGTGAAAAGTGCTCTAATAAGGTAGCAAAACTAAAGTTTCTTTTTTTTAAAATCAATATAACATCATGGCTGATTCATAGGGTTGCAACTTAGGTCGGATAAATTCGAAGTTGCCCGAATTCAATCAAAATTTTGATGCTATGTTGTTCGCCTTCATCGTAGTAGAGTATTATTCCTTTTTATGACAAAATGCTTGAAATACAAGTTATCTGAATTCACTTTGTATTGAATTGGTTAATATTTTTCCAAACACAATGAATTCTTGAATGGTAAGAAATATGTTAAGAGTTGGATCCGATGACCCTTCAATCTACGAGAACAATTTAGATGACACGGTTCAGTGTCATGGTGGCGTCTGATGTTAATAACATAAGGATATATAAAAAAAAATTAACATATGTCCTTCTATTATTAATACAGGACAACACGTAGTGGCGAATCTGTGCCATAGACGTCCTCTCCCAATCTACTCAAACCGATTTGAGTTGCAGCCCTGGTGATTGTCAAGAAAATGAAGGGCATTGTTGGAAAGTCAGTCTGCAAAACTGCAGGTGAAACAGGTCGTTTTAGAGAAAACAGCCAATGTAGTTGGCGTTGGCAAATGGCCAGAACTGGAACAAAACCCACCCATTTACCCACCCATTTACCCACCCATATATGGTTGCCACTTTCCCATTTACCCTTAATTGACCTTCACGTGCCCACAATTACCACTCTCTCCCAATCCTAAAAACTCCAAAAAGAAATGCACACTCACTACCCTCACTCTCTTCCTCCGCCTTCTTCGCCATGAGAACAAGAAGAAGACGAGAAACACCCAGCAAACCCCACCACCACCGCCATTCTCTCTGAAACCACCCAGCAGAACCCAGCAAACCAAAATGTGCTATGTGGGAAAGGCAACAAAGATCTTTATTTTTGTGGTGACAGTGCTGGTGGTTCTCGGGCTGGTTTTGGGATTTGGGGTTCTCCGCCACGGCCTCCAGAAATCCCACAAATGCTCCGCCGATTCAGATTCCTGCCGCCCTCTCTCCTCCCCGCCAATTCAATTCCCTAGCCCCAATTCCGGTTCGAACCAGCCCAGCTCACCGAATCCAGATCCAACTCTGACCCAGCCCAGCCCACCTAACCCCAATTTCAACCCGCCTCCGCCGCCTAACCCAGATTTGACCCCATCGCCGCCGACCTCAATTTCAAGCCCACCTCCTCCAACTCCACCGACATCAATTCTAAGTCCACCTCCGCCAACTCCGCCGACATCAATTATAAGCCCGCCTCCGCCTAACCCAACTCCAAATCCTCCATCAACTCAGCTGCCTCCGCCGGCTACAACGGCGCCGCCGCCGTTCAATCCGCCAAGTGAGGCCCAGGTGACTCCAGGTCCTGCCCGTGTTTAGCTGCCATTTCATTGTACAAGTTCAAATTTGGCCCAATTTGTTTTATATTTTGGAAAGCAGCTGGTTTTATTCTTTTGATTGATATTCTTGGATTAATGATCAATGGGTTGGGTTGGGTTGGATTTGTATATAAGGTGCTTGTGAATTTTTGTGGATTCGATTGAAATCGACGGAAATTTCTCAATTGGTAAACGGATCAGCATCAAACGACAAATCGATCAAAACATTAACGTGAAAGAGAGCATCATTTGTCACGCAATTCGAGAATTTTAGTGAATTTAGACAGTCTCAGTCAGTGTAACAGGTTTCTTTTTTTACTATGATGATGACTACTTTTTTTCTTTCTTCTGTGGATTTCGATGTGTCCGTATGTCGCTTGTCAATCAGGTTGACTACGTTGTCCTGCTACTACAATATTTTCATTTTCTTTTCACAAATTGTTAATTTTTGCTTTTGATGTAGTAATCCTAGTTGTTAACATCCAACCAACTTGCACAGAGATTTTCACCCAAATAACCCTTATAATTCAACAAGTTATTTACAAAAAGTGTACATAGTTTCTAAATAACCATCAAGCAACCATTGATGCATAGTTTGTAAAGGAAAATACTTGCATCCACCCTATCTGAAGCATCACATTATCCACTCTTTGTGATTAATGTATTTTGACCGTACAGATTTTATAATCGAAGCCGCTTATTTTCTTAATCCTTACTTATAGATCATATCTATAAAATATCAATCAAATTAGAGGTGATTTAGTCATCTATACATATTGAACAAACATACGGTGTTGGTACGTACTAGTAACAAATTCATAATAAACCGTTCATTTAACTAATAAATATAGATGTTGAGTGAATTTCGATAAATGTAGAAACTATAAATTTCATTAAATATTGAGCGAATTTACATAGAAGTTGGGCGCCAATAGAGCCACTCTAAATTCTATTTTTCTAGCTTTGTGCATACATTACATTGGTTGATTTGAAAAGATTTTGAGAATATAACAAAACAGAGTGGTTAGATCAACTGCTGGGTGCAGTTGGGTCTGCTACAACTAATCTAATTGGAATGTTTCGAAATCTTTAAACTCATACAATCAATGGGGTATTTCTAAATTCCAATAATCTGGATTTTCTTTTTAATATAGGTTCAAAAAAAGTGGAGGCAAATTGACCAACTTATAATTTCCAAGTAAAAGTGGATTTTTAGTTATAGCTGGAACATTCATTTGTTGTATATAGTAAACCCACTGGGGAAGGAAGCATTAATCATAAAATTGGAATAAAATGCTGAGGAAACTTTGTCACACAGAAAACACAATGAAATACATCTTCACGAACAATAACGTAAATCTTCCTTGCTTAGAACCCTAGTGGGCTAGGAATAACATGATCACAACACTGAACCCGACAGCGAGACTGATCGGGAGACCGCCTTTGTAGTTTGGCGATGAAGCAGAAGGTTGCGCTGCAGACCCTGTTCGAGAAATGGAAGTAGGAGCTTGAGTTGAAGGAATGTCGGTAGGGTTTGATGTAGGACTGATAGGCAATCCAGATGGCAAAGTAGGGGACAATGTGGGAGCAGATTGTGGTACCGGCGAGGCAACAGAAGTTTCTGGAGCCAAACTAGGAGTCTCCGGCGAAGGAGTTGGAACTGAAGGAGATTCTAGTGGGGAAGGGCTTATAGGAGAAGCTGTTGGTGTGCCAGAAGCTGCTAGAGTGTTGACTTCAAGCTTCATTCCTTGGCTACAATGTCCCATTGTTCCACAGATGAAGTACCTCTTGCCTGGAGAAGATAGAGGAATTGTAGTGCTTCCACCACTGTAAGACTTAATTGTGTTACTTGCTTGGCAAGAATCATAGTCTGCCTTTGGCACTTCAATCACATCATGGTTTGGTGAGTACTGGAAATCTGCATACAAAGAAAAGATATTTCTTCATTTAGGTAGAGGAATTTAAATAGATATCTGAGTAAAGATTATGGGAAAGGTTAATATTAGCACTTCAAAATAGTCATCGTGCAATCTTTCATTTCTTAACGGTATTTTTTTACTAAGGAGGAACGCAGAATGACTATTTGAAGTGTGCGAATATCAGCTCATATACTATAAGATATTAGCATTCAATATCTTCGAGTGTGTAAATAACTTACTGAGATTATCTCCGACTAAGAATGACTGCGATGATGCCCACGTCTGAAGGTCGGTAGTCGAATCCCACGCGCCATTTGGACCTCCGACCGTGTACGTGGCTGCCATGGCCAATTCTATGAGCATGGTCACAACAACCAAGCTGATCAATGTTGTTCTTGGAGCTGCCATATTTTGCTTAATCAGTAATGAAAGGGCGAAGAAGTTGAAGAATAGAATGAAGAAGTAGAGAGATAATCAACCACATAGATATAAATTTAGGCACTTCATATATATAGACGTTGAAGGAAAAAGGAGAGACATTTGAAAGTGAAGATAATATTAATTTGAGGTTTAGTTGTTTTAGTTGGTCAAGTATCATGATGATTAGGCAACGACAGGTTGTAGGCTCATGTTGGTACAAAGATTCTTTTTATTTTTATTTTTCTGCCACAACTATAGGAGAAGAGCTTGGCTCCTTAATGTTAATGAAGAGTTCCTCTTCAAAATATTTGTAGTCTATTCATAAAACTTCGAGTCCATAATCGGAATTGTTTATATTATAAATCACTATGTAAATATTATTTGTACAAAAAAATCAATTAAAACTAAGATCGTTTAGTTATCGAATTGTATAAAAACAGATGCACATATTCGGTAAAAGTATTATGAACCGTCTATCTATTTGCTACAATTGATTGACTAAACAATCTTAGTTTTAATTGAATTTTCGTAGAAATGATCTTTATAAAGTGATTTATAATATGAACGGTTTTGATCATAAACATGAAGTTCTGTGAATAGGCCACGAGGTATTTTAAAGAGGAACTCCTCCTCAATCCTTGAGGAGCCAAGTCTTTCTCCAACTATAATATCTTTCTTGATGTAGATAACGTATATATTGAAGTAAGTAGTTCAATTTTTTCGTGTCACTATTTGATACGAATTATTAATTAAAAGCAATCAATTTGAATGTGTGTCCATATGTATAACTTCGTGACATAATTGAAATGTTTTGTTTTTCTTTTTTTGAGAAATACTCTACGAAAGATTAAAGATGGAGATAAATTTTGACGTGTAACAAAAAACACTTGTCACGTGGTTTATCATTTTATGTGTTACAATATGAATGAATGAAAATATTGATACATTACATTTTTAGAATGAATTTATAAAAAATAGACACATGTGTTATAATTTGAATTGAATAATATCATTACACAGTGGTGTTTAACAAAAACAAAAAAGAAGTACACGCGAAAACAAAGGTGCGAAGCCAAACTTATGCAATGGAGTGGTTTTATGGCTTCCACGTTAAACGGTTAATGGACAGGGTGGCTGACTTCATCTTCATGCATGTTTAGTGGGTGTCTATCGATTCACCTAATCTAATAATCCAACCCAGCAGACTGTTAAATAAGAAAAAGTATGAAGCTTTCCATGAAGTGGTCCAATGAAGTAATAACACGTTTTATTTCCAAATGTTTGAACAACTAACCAAACTCTTTCACCAAAAAAAAAACCCCACAGATTCATAAGAATTATATGAGGATGCAGCCCCATGCAAAATTTACGAAGACATTGTACCAAATTTCAATAAAAATAGTGAACGATAAAGTTGATGTCTTATTTTAAATATATTAATAAAAAAAAATTCATACGTTATAATATATGTTATAATATATGTTAAATATATAATACTGTGTTTCAAGTATATTGTAAAATTACTCCTGAAAATGTATTGATTTACTACTCCTGAAAACAAAAAATGCCCACATATTCTAATACAAACTTTCAGCAGCTAATGGAATCTGCATGTATGGAAGAACATGAAATTATAGCTTCACCAAATTCTGGTTTGGTTTACCAAAAACAAAAGGTTCACCAAATTTTGGTTTGGTAAACAAGATTTCAACAATGGGGACAGGAGATCTGTAAATATAGATACTATGTAAAAATCTCAGTAGATCACCACAAAAGAAAAGATTCAGTGACGAATGCTAATAGTTTGGTGTAAACAAACTGTGCCTTCCATTGGCCTGCAACATATCCATGTCAAGTAAAGAAAAGTGTTGACTTGTTCTCCTTGCCATATTTAGTGGTTGTTTTTGTGTTAGGATGTAAAGGTAAAACTGTAAAAGAGTCCGCCATATGCGAAAGAACAAACATTGCGCGAGGTTTTAAGGAGGTTATTGAAAATGATTTTGGTATTATTGGTTTGACAATTTAAGCAAGTTCACAACATATATTGATCAATAAAGCAAACACGAGAGAACAAATTTAGTCTTTCACTAAGATTTCAAATAGCTGTCCTGAATTCAAGTTGATTATGTTTTGCCTCTTTTTCGGAGAAAGACGATCAAACAATTCCCAATCATAGACAATCAAACAATTCCCAATCATAGTCTTTGCGGATCGGATCATCCATATAATATACAAAAAGAAACTCCAGATATTTGATATCTTTCTCTTTAAATGAGATCTCAATTCCAGCGAGGATTTCATTAGATATCTTACAACTAGAAGTCCTCTTTTTTCCGATCCAGTTCCTCCACCTTAGATTAAGGACATTCATTTTTGTATAACAAAAAATGAGTAACAGTAAACTAATAATTTGAGTGCATAATACTTTCTGGCTAGCTAGGTAGAAGAGATATCTAATATCTTTCCAATTATTGTGACATTGCAATTACTAGCTAACCTAGCGAGGGTGGAGTTCAGAGACTGTAAGGTCATTTACTGATTGAGCTGCTTCTACTAACCTATCGAGCTCAAATGCACTTGAATTCTGTGAGTTGGCCGAGCGTTCCTGCCGGACATAAAACGCTGGCTGCGAAGGCACGGCGGAGGTTATAGTGTAACTATTGAGCATCATAACAACTTCCGACATGGTAGGTCTTTCAGCCGAATCTTCTTGAACACACAACAACCCAATGTGGATGCACTTCAAAACTTCATATCTAGGCCACTGGTCTCCCAAACTCGGATCCAATAACTCCAATGATGTTTCATTTGCCCAATGTTGCCAGACCTATGTGACAAATTCGAGTGTTCAGTTCAAGTCAATTCAAGTGTTCAGTTCTATAACATGTACATACTTACACAACTTTGAAGATTTGAGAAAGTGCGGAAGCTGGAATTCTTCCGACCGGTTATAATTTCCAGAACTAAAACCCCAAAGCTAAAGGCATCAGATTTGATTGAAAATTTTCCATTTTTAGCATATTCTGGTGCCATGTATCCGCTGCAAGTCACAAATGTATAAGTTAGAGTATATATCAAGCAATAAACATTACATATCTAAACTAGGAATTAAGTTTGCGACATACAAAGTACCAGAAATCCGATTCGTATTGCCATGAGTTTGGCTCTCGCCGAACAGTTTGGCTAAACCAAAATCAGATATTTTGGGGTTCATGTCTTTGTCTAAAAGGATGTTGCTGGCTTTCAAATCTCGATGAATAATCCGAAGCAGAGAATCTTCATGCAGATACAGTAGCCCTCGAGCAATTCCGACAATGATTTTGAACCTTGTTTCCCATTCCAAACTCAATGTTCTTCCCTGATCTACATGCCAAAGTTTAAGTTTAATAAGAACATAATTTTAATGTGATCAAGAAAAAAATACTGAATCTCCATCAAAAGCAAACAACTAAGGGACTGATAATTCATGCCAAATAAAATCTTGTCCAAGCTCCCATTGGGTAGGTATTCGTAGACGAGTAGTTTCTCTTCATCTTCTAAGCAGAAGCCTAACAGTCTCACAAGATTCCGATGCAGTAACTTCGCAACCAGCATCACTTCTGTTTTCAGTTCCGCTAGACCTTGCCCTGAACTACTTGACAGCCTTTTCACCGCTATGTCTCGTCCATCGGGCAATTTTCCCTAGAGGTGCATATGGACAGTGTCATTCACACAGTAATTGTCATCAAATTAGAGAATGAATTGATTACAATTGAACTGGATGTACCTTGTAAACTGGACCAAATCCGCCTTCTCCGAGTTTGTATGCTACTGAGAAATTGCCGGTTGCAACTTTGAGTGTATTTAGTCCAATCAAAAGTGAATCCATTCCATTGTTACCATCTTCACGAACATCCAAAACATCATCTGCATGACAATATGCATAGTTAATGTCTTCAGGGGCATATAAGTTAGTCTTCAAAAAGTTTGTAACTCAAGTGAATGCGTACGCCAGAGAAGTCCTAGGTTTGATTTGCGCCTCTCCAATATTGCGTGTATAAAAGTAAAAACAAAACTAAAATATAAGTTAATGTCTGCGATTGATAAGAGGTATGTATGTTCTACTTACCAATTCCACTTCTCCTGGTCTTTTTCCACAACAAGAAACAACCGCAGCTTGTGGCTAACACAGTCAATCCCGCAAGAAGTGGGATAACTATGATAACGATGGTTTTTGAAATCTTCATCTTTCCTGCATAAACACGAAATTATTACTTCTCTAATTCATATCTAATTCTCTAAAGGAGTACTCAACTCATAGCACTAAAAGCTTTGTATATATGCTAACTAAGTTAATTAACATGATGATTGATTTGATGCAATTGATTCTTCTCAAGACTATCATACTAGTTAACTTCGCGGAATTGGATAAAGGGAAATGATTTCCACTTTTTTCCGATGCACACCCTTGCTTACTTCTGACTTTTGAATCGAATAAAATAAAGGAGAATCAAGGGACAAAAATAAACAGGGTGTACGTGCTTAAAGAGAAAAAGAATATGCATAAATCATTTCCCGTTGGAAAACCATCTTGTAGATTTTACATGTGCATGACAGGAAGCTTTTGAATGCATCAAAAGAACCTAAAAATTTACCAGGACTAGTCTTATTAGTGCCACTGGTAGTAGTTGAATTAGGCTCAAGCAATGAAGGAAATGGAGAAGATGCCGCTGCAGGTGGTGGATGTTGTAATGGTGACAGGAAAAACGAATATATCTCGTACCGGAGATAACAGCTCTTAGAAATTAGTGTAATCCCAACAAATCCATCACAGCACCTCGGCACATAACTGGCAATCTCCTGCAGGCAAGTTAAGCAGCTGTTTTCTGCTAGGTCTTGGGTGCACTGAGTCATGCCATATATATCGTTGAAATCCGTGTAACTGGTGACCCCGATAGCGAATTTGGAAGGATCAGAAGCAGCTTTTGATGATAGGTTCTTAACCAAGTTGCCAACCTGAAGTTTGAAATGAACGGGATCTGTTGCTGTCTTGACGTTATGTAACGTCACTCCCGGAAAACTGTCGAAAGTAGAGAAGAAACGCTGGTCCGAATACTGCAACGAGCAATTTAGGTAGCCAACCGAAGCCTCCTTCTGGCTAAAACAGAATTGCCTGATCTCAGTTGCTGCTTTATTTGCACAAGCTTGGCAATCGATTTTGGAGAGATCGCCGAGGCATTGAACAAGGCCATAAACCACATCGTTGTTCTGACCAATGCTTGTGATGTAAAACCCTGTTTGAGATGCATTGGCAACAAGGGAAGTGAGGGTAAGATTTAGGTTTTGCTCATAGACACTCCCGGAAGTGTAATTGGCAGCAGTGTTACAGTTCGAAAACTGGTAGATCGATTGCGCTTTAGCGGGATAGTAAATTTGAAGAATGCATGAAATAAAGAGAAAATAAGAAACGTATAATGCAAGAAATTGCATTTTTTAAGATGATCAAATGGATTAGAAGCAGAAAAAATTGCAGCAAATGAAATACCAAAGATTATGTGATGAATGCTAAATAAACTTGTCCCCTGCAACATTCTACATGCTTTGACTTGTTCCGGGACGTTTCGTCATCGAAAATAATTTATATACGGGAAAAATAAAAAACAATAAAATGGTTTGAATTTAAAGCAAGTACTTAAATTTAAAAATGGTGAGAGAAAGATTATATATGCATATGCAGTTTTCAGAATCTGATTATGTGTAGTTCATCGCGTCTGCATGCATGATTTTAATAATGTTGTTCCTTTGAAGATCAAAGTAAATCCAAACATAAAATCCAAATGTTGCATACCATGAAAGAGTCAAAGTAAATACGCCGTACAATGACCATTCTCTAAGCAACCAAGTTAAGAAATACATATAAAAGTGAAAGAAGTTGTTCGCAGGCCTTTTGCAGAGTGCAGACCAGGAATATACGAGTCGGCTCAACTGCTGGTTTGAACTTTCCTATTGGCGTTTGCTCCAACAGGCTTCACTCTTATCCCTTCGGAGGGATGTCTGTGAGGCATTCTGTTGTATAAGTGTTGTCAGGCGTGCCACTATTGGCTTCTGCCAATAGAAAGATGTAGTATGTGTTAAGTACTTGCGCCACAAGTAGTATAACTTCCGTTCATCGGATTGGGCGACTTAGTTAAATAAGTGCAGTTAGGTTCTTTTTTATTGCCTTACTTGTTAAGGACTTTATTCTCTCTTGATGTTTATACCAGAGATTGCTTGAGATGAGATTTTGTTATAAACTGGTTATAGCCAAAATGTTCCACGCTCGCGCATACACAAAAGTAAAGACGATAATTAAAGACGGAATGTAAAGATTGTAATTGAAGTGCTTGAAAGTAAAGACTTGTAAGTAAAAACAATAAGTAAGAGTTGATAACGAAAGACGTCAAGCAAAAAGATCAATGTTATTACATTTTAAGTTCGTCACAAACTGAACAAACGTCTATCGGATTGGGTTTTGTTCCATCGGGATGGTTTTCTGTTCTATCGGGATGGTTTTAAAGCTGGTTCCTTAAGGGAAATAATCAAAGACTCTCTAGCCTAAGATTCTCAATCGATATTATCGCCGGTTTGGCTGGATATCAGAGCTAAATTCACTACTCCTCGGGGGAGTTAGGATATATGATCCTAGGTTGCTGGTCTTTGGCTTCTCAAAGTCGCTGACTACACAAGTAGTGCGAATGAGAGCAGCAAATAGAGATGAAAATCTTTATCTGTGAAAGGGCTTCGAAGGGATTTCCTCAGAGGTTTCTTTCTGAACGTGTGAGTTCTGTTTTTGGTTGATTTGAGTGTCTTTATCTTCGAATCCTCTCCTTGTTTATATAGACCAGCAGGGAGCCCACGTCATAGCCGTCACTTCTCTCTGTCATCGTCTTTGAAGACTTAGTGAGGAAAGGTTTAATCTGTAAGGCACATGTAGTGTCTCTGATCAGCCTACTCCCACTGAGAAAATGTTCTTTATTCGTAGTCTGATTCCCTCCAAATTGTCTAATGCTTTACATTAAATGTTGTTCAAACTTCTTTTCCTTTTTGTCCACCGGCCTGGGTTGGGCCTTTTCTTTCTTAGGCCCAACCCATTACCAAACCTTAAGTTATGGTCCAATGAATATTTTTCAGTGTAAACAAAAGTAAAGGATTGTGGTATGGAACGACAGCACAGCAGAGAAAATAAAGAAAGGTATGTGGGTAAATCTATCGATGGATCCGAGGGATATATACAGTTACAAAGACTTGGTTTACACGTATACTTTCTATACAAGGATTACATAAAAGGAAGACAAATCTAAATGATTTGAGAATTAATCACAGACCACAAAAGATCGCTACAAATTAGGAAGTACATAATGATTGCTATCAAGAAGTACGTACTCATTTCTTATTTTAGTCAGACGACTTGGAAAAATCAGTGGCTTCTTTCTTCTTTTTTAAATGCAATATTCACCCCTGGCCGGCTTACAGGCATATATAGGCAAATAGAAATTTGGGAAATCATGAAAGAACCCTGTTGAGTTTTGTTGACCTGTGTTGTTGAGTGTTGTCGATGCGTGCTACACGAGTGATGCCAACATGTGTTAGGGCATTTCGTCGAACATGTGTTAGGATTAATTCAATTATACTGAATATGTTTTCGTAAAAAATACTAATCATTTTGAGTCTTATCTTTCCTTTTTTTTTGTTCCCATAGGACATTTGCAGCTTCTTACGTGGGACATAAGAAATCAACATGAATAGGTTATTGGTTTGGAAATTACGTTGTATATGGGCTAGAGCCTAGCGTTCGTAATGCTGGAGCACTCCTATTGACCTCTCAAATTGCAAAAATTGTGTACTTGAAGTAGGTCGAGACCTTCGGAAGCGATGTCCTCCAAGTTGAGGTATTATAATCTGGTAAGAAGGTTCTTTGTAAAATACCGATCAGATGAACATATACCTAGTGGCGGTGACACGAGAAAATGCTATTTACTTGACAGAGACCGAATTCATTGATATGCACCTTACAACCCTACAAGGTAAGAAGTGTCTTGGTGTCGCAATAGAGGAACTTTTAAATCGAAGCCACGGAGTGCGAGATGGCTGTGCTTATTATCAAAGTTATATTAGACTCGAACTTTACTCATTTACTAAGAATGAAATTTAGAGGAACTTCTAAAATTTCAAGATAAATAATTCTAAGAAACAAAAGAAAAGGATTGAAACTTTGCTTAGACAGATCATAAGTTTTTTCACATGGTACATTATTTCTTAATCCAATTGTGGAAAAATATAAGGGTAATTCACAGGATATGTGAAATTTGTATTTTGCTATCCTTAGTTTTTTTTCATCTCACTTTCATACCTAAAGTTTGATTTTTGTGCCACTTTCATACTTCCGTTAGCATATCCGCCAAATGCTTCGTTAATTGATGACGTGGTGCAACTTTGGCCCACCAAATTTGCCACGTGGGGGTGAAAAATTGAATAAATGTTAAAAAAATAATTAACTAATAAAAAAATAAAAAAATTTCTTTCCCTCTTCAACCTCACCCTCTCCAAGCTCTTCTCCAAAAATCACAACTACCACCTCACCTCCTCCTACAAGCCCTTCAATCTCCTCCTCTCCTCTTGACTTTCATCATGCGCTATTAAGAACTGCACTTTCTTCTACTCTGTCTTGTCGATGTCACAGAATCTCAAAGTCGAATCGGTGAGGTTGCTCCATTCTATCGACGTCCTCTTATTTTCTCTCTCCTCTTCTTCCTCTCGGTTAGGCTTTGATCCAAAGCCAACGATGAGCTAGCAACCGAGTCGAAGTTTGAGTTCCAAGATCTCGTTTCCGACTTGGTTGAAGTCATCTTGTTCTCGATTGGGTCACTTGTCACGATCAGTGCTTCATCGAGAGGAGGAAGACAGAAGAGGAAGAGAAAATAGAGAGAAGAAATGATGGTCACCAGATTAGATGGGAGGGTGGAGGTTGTTGCAAGTGGGAGAATGGGTTTTTTTTTTTTTTTTTTTTTTTCTATTTTTATTTGGGTAATTCTCACTTTAACACCCTCAAGTATAGTGAAATTCACACTTTGCTACCCTTAGTTTTTTTCATCTCACTTTCATGCCTAAAGTTTGATTTTTGTGCCACTTTCATACTTTTGTTAGTATTTCCGTCAAATACTCCATTAACGGATGACATGACATACCTTTGGCCCATTACATTTACCACGCGGACGAATTGGGTTGGATCTTCCAATAAAATTGACACGTGGCACTTAATAAAATTCTTTGTTGATTGAGAATTTAATTCAAAATAAAATGTTTTCATTAAATAAAAAATAAAAAAGCAACCCATTCCCCTACCTACAACAACCTCCACCCTCCCATCCAATCTAGTGACCACCCTCTCTTCTCTCATTTTTCTCTTTTCTCTTCTGCATTCCTCGTCTCAATGAATCACCGATCGTGGGAAGCGACCAAGTAGGGAACGAGATGACTTCGACCCAATCAGAAACAAGATCTTAGATCTCGAACTTTAACCTGGTTGCTAGCTCATCACTGGCTTTGGATCAATGCCATACCGAGAGGATGAAGCGAGAGAGAGAAAAAAATAAGAGGAATAGAGCGACTTCACTGACTTGACTTAGAGATTTTGTGACGTCGACAAGACGGAGCGGAAGAAAGTGCAGCTCTTGGTAGCGTTGGATGAACGCCAAGATCTATCCTTTTTTGATTTGGACATTGTTGGCGGAGGAGATGATAAGATTGAAAGGCTTGTAATTGGGAGTTTTTGGAGAATAGCCTGGAGAGAGTTAAGTAGTAGAGGCAGAGAGATTTCTTTTTTTCATTAGTAATTGTTTTTTTATATTTATTTAATTGTTTACTTCCACGTGGCAAATTTGGTGGGACAAAATTGCGTCACGTCATCAATTAACTGAGCATTTGACGGATATGTTAACAAAAGTATGAAAGTGGCACAAAAATCAAACTTTAGGTATGAAAGTGAGATGAAAAAAAACCAAGAGTAGCAAAGTGCGAATGTCACGATACTTGAGGATAGTAAAGTGATTATTATTCTTTTTATTTTTATTTAATGAAAACATTTTATTTTGAATTAAATACCCAGTCAACAAAGAATTTTATTAAGTTTCATGTGTCAATTTTTTATTGGAAGATCCAACCCAATTCGTCCACGTGGCAAATTTAATGGGCCAAAGGTATGCCACGTCATCAATTAACGGAGCATTTAATGAAAATGCTAACGGAAGTATGAAAGTGGAACAAAAATCAAACTTTAGGTATGAAAGTGAGACGAAAAAAATTAGGGGTAGCAAAGTGCGAATTTCACAATACTTGAGGGCAGTAAAGTGAGAATTATCCAAAATAAAAATAATAAAGAAATTTGATGCCAAAACTTCATATATTGGTGCATATGAAATGCTTCTTAAGCAATCTCATGTGTTCTTCTTACTCAACATCATGTGAATTTCAAGTCGAATTTGCTTGAATTTAGGCTTCCCTAGTTAAAACCTCCATCCAAGAAAGCAGTCGAATTCGAGACCACAGATTGCAATGTCGAATACAACGGCATTCTTAATTTACACGGGATTAGACTATTAAGTAGTCCCATTAATTTTCCTAACATCTACAATAATTCGTGATTTATGATATACCTATTACATGATCTGTATGATATAATATTGTTGTATAATTAATCCGGCCGGCTATATGCAAATACGAAACACCCCTACGGATGCATGTGGATTAGTTCTTCTTCTCTGCATTCTCTGATTTCGATCTCCATCACCTTGCTGCCCGTAGAAGGTAATACATTGCAACATTGCCTTCGCGGTGCCTGCAACTGATTAATTCACGAAAACGCGGAATTAGTATCGTATAAGTTTCATTAAGACTGATAACAATGCTCAAGTGATCGAACAATGTATGTCTGAAATATTGTAAACAATACCTGTTTCATATCAAGGTCTAGCTTATGTGAGTACACTCTGACCTCCTCCAGCTTCCTCGGCGAAGCCATGTCAGAGGAGCAATTTTCGTAAGACTTCTTGTAGATGCTCTTGATTCCATCCGCACCAGAAGATACATTATCCAGAAAGAAAACAACCGGCCTTCGACACGGATCTTTGTGATGTTCTCTTGTGTTAAAAGTATAAACTCCTGACAAAACACTTCCCTTTTTCCACTGGCTGAATGTCTCTTGCACGGGGAGGACGTCCGGCAGAAGAATATGGTTTCCGTATACTTGAACAGCGTAACCCCATGACACCGTGATAGTCCACGAAAACCATCTGTCATAGCAGACTGTTTTCTGTAACATTCTTTGAGAATCAACATTCGCAGCTTTAAACAAATGTTGCAGAGCGTTGATAGTTGTCATGTTGGGGAAGACGGGGTTCGCGTGATCGAAGTGATGCAGGGATACCAAAGGTGTCATCGGATGCGAAGCCAGCAGACCAAACATATCGCCGTGAATGTCATTCTGGTTCAATTTTCACAACCCAAAACCAAAAAAATTATTTCTTTGATATATAAACAAAAAAACACACTGAATTTTCAATCTAAACTACTTAAATGTGAATGTCACATATAATTTGATGAGCTAAGAAAAGGGTACCTGATGGAAACCGGGTTCGCGTGTTAATCCAACGCCGAGCTCTGCCAAGCAAGAGGAAATCCTAGAGTCGCTTCCATAGAGATGCGGATATCGTTCTAAACACGAATCAAACACCTTCGCCAGTACTTTCGCCAACGGGGCACTTATAGCGAAACCTGCACCACCATAAGCCATTCCAAATCCAAACACTCTATTTTGCTCGTACACTTCAGAGTTTGTCCCAATGTAGTACCACAGCCCATGATCATACTTCGAAAGTGTCTTCACCAAATTCTCTGGGAAAAAAACCGTGTCATCATCTCCGAAAACATACCACCTCACATTCGTATGGTTGAGCGCCACGGTCTCAGAGACAACGCGCGCAACACGAATTGCAGACTTGAGACCGCCTCTGTATGTGTAACGAAAACGGGCAGTGTCACCCGAGATGCACACTGGAGGAAGAGAAGTGTCATTGGCGTGACGTTGATGATCAGGCGGAAGGCTTTCGAGGAACACACACCCCCTCATAGACTGGTTCCTCCACCAGAGCCTGACGTACTCCTTCCTCTTAGCAGACCAAGATTTCTGATTCGAAGCAATCCCGAACACAATGTGCTCGAGGGAGGTCGAGGGCGGGGAATACGCATCTTGAGACAACGAACTAATATGTGCAAGCTTGGAGCTCGTAAACACAAGGAAGAACGACACGAGAAGAAAGAGCGTGCATACAGAAGATGAGATTATGAAGAGGCTTATCAGCCGACACGGGTTTTGGGGTTTCGAAGGCGACTGAGGAAACAGCAGCATTTTAAGGAAAAGAAGAAGAACAAAGAAAGACGCAGAAATGCAGAAAATCCAAGTGGGGGGCATAAAACCAAGATGTTGATTAAGAAGCGTAATCTGCGGGAAGAGAAAGGTGCAAACTTTGACCTGCAATTCTGCACAAAAGTGTATTTAGTTGGTTAAAATTCCAAAAGAAATCATGGGTTAGGCGTGGAATTCACACAGAAAGTCCTCCTTTTGCAGCCAACCCAATGTAAACCCAGCAGCTGGGTGCGTACGTTAGGTTGGAGTCAAGGGTCAGGTACTTGACAGCAATGGCATTGACTGAAAGTGTGAGAGATTAGGCGTTAAAAATGGTGTTGGAAATGTAATAGGACGTGTCATTTGGGGATTATAAGAGATTAATTATTATTAATTATGTGTGGTTTTGTTAAATGCAGAACGTGAAAAAGCAAGCAACTTCAGCTGCAAGTTAAAAAAAGATTTTTAAAAAAAAAAACTTTAACGGGCTTAGCAAAATTTAAAGTGTATAACCGTTACGTAAAGCAAAGTTCAAGGTTCCTAAATATGTTTTTGTTTTTTCTTGGATGAATAAAACCAACAACGTTGTATGCATTTTACTGAAAAATCCGAGGGAACGATTACTTGCAATTTGAGGTTTCATATGCATAAATAACTTTTTCACTAAAAAAAATATAATACATAAGTGAATGTTTTTCATACAAACAATATTGGTGGCGTAAAAAACGACCTAAAGGACTTCAGGTGCATGATATCTACTTTTAATCACTTGAGTTACAATCTCTTTGCTCGTAATTAAATGAGCGCATATTCACTGATGCAAGTTTTTCATTTTTAAGAAAAATCTCCGAGTAATTGCTTAATTCGAGATTAGTGTAGATCCATGCATACAGCTAATCGAAATGTATAAGCCCTATACATTAAGCTAATTTAATTACGAAAAAGTATGGTAAAGCAAGTTAATGTACCAGTTAGATTTGATAATCTGAGTTGTTTTATCATGGCCAGATCCTTAAAGCCAGAGGCATGACAGCATCGATGTTGGATCTACATAAATAATTGGAAATCTCAAACTCTAGGTTACTGGCAGATTCAAAGGATGCACATGCATTAGACTTCAATGGTTTGGACCAAGGGCTATCATCCTATGTAATTTAACGCGGAAGGACGGAGGAGGAGGCAGACCATGGGGGGTTGGCAAGAAACCAAGTACAGCATTCACCCGACTCGAAAATTACAAAACCAGACCCTATACAATTTATCAGCAAAACACACTACTGTAGGCATGAAAACGCAGCTAGCATTTCAAAAATATTTCCTCCGCATGCTTACCAAACCAATCGAAGCTCTTCCTCATCATTTGATGTCTCAAAACGTAAGTTACTCTACAACATGAATACATTACATACCTATCAGTTCACTAGTTACCGTTCAATCCTCCTGATTTCCCATTTACTCGGGTCATCTCCCCTAGCAGACATGTGAATGGCGTTCTCCTCCCTTTTTGTCTGTTCATCATATTTCCAAATAATTAACCACTGGAGAGTTTAACTAAGAGTATCTGACATCGAAACCTTAACTGGCGGCAGATTTTCACTGTAACTTCCCCTTCTGGCAATCTTTTCCTTTTGATTTATTGTTTTCAAGAAAATCATTCCAGAAGCGTTATTTTTGCTCCATGTCTTGATCAGAAGATAAATAGCCCATCTCCAAGTATATTTCTTCCTCCTCCTGTCAAGAAGAAAAGGAACTTGCGCTTTATGAAGTGTAGATCACACCAGATAATATCACATACAACAGACCGCTCGTAGGTCCATTTCACAAAAATAAAAATTAGGAATCTCATGCATTCTTACTAAAATGAGTAAAACTCAGATTTTCCATTATTTTCAACTACTTGCGAGAGATATATCACCTCAATGTATGGAATGCGAGGAGGGAGGGATGGTTTCCCCTAAGCACTTTTCAAACATAATTTTTGAATAAGGAAAGACATTACAATTTACCTTGATAAGATGACAAGTACACCATGAGTGCGTGTGATTCTCTAAATTCTGTATCTAACTAAGTATCATCAGAGCAACTATTCCAACAGAAAACTCTAGATATTCATGGATATTAACTCGTTGTCTCTGCACCGTCTAATGTTTATAGTCATTAAGTCATTAAAAGACGGCAAAATGTCACAGCACTGACGGCGTTGAGCTCTCATCTGGATTGTAACAAGTGGACAGTAGTTAATGTCATTGACTTAAAATGACTTAAAGACGAAAGAAACCTTAATATAAGAGAAAAGATATAACTTCCAAATCTGTTACACCTATATTAGTTAAGCAATACCTCATCCGCATCAAGCTCTAGCTTCTGTGAGAATACTCTAATCCGTTCCAGATTCTTTATTGCATTTGCTTTGGAGCAGTTCTCAACATTGAGCCTGGTGTAGTTACTTGAGATACCATCATTGTTGGATACGACACTTTCCAGGAAAAAGACCGTTGGTCTTTTACATTTATCTCTAGGATAATCTCTCATATTGAACATGTACTGACTTGCATCGATACTACCACTCCTCCTCCATGGCATAAAAGTTTTCTGCAGTGAAAGGAGATCTGAGAGGAGTTCATTGCCAGCATACACCTGAATAGCATAGCCCCATGCAACAGAAACAGTCAATGAATGCGAAATGTCATAGCAAACAGTTTGCTGCAATATCCTGGCAGGATCAACATTCACAGCTTCAAAAAGATGTTCCAAAGCTTGAGTCTTGTTCATGTTTGGAAAGATTGGATCTGCAGCCTCCAAATGATGAAGGGACACCAAAGGTGACAACGGGTGTGCAGATAGCATTCCAAACAAATTCCCCCGCATATCAACCTGGTTAAAAACATGCAGATAAATTGTGTCCTTAGATTCAGCACACAGCTTGAAACAAGTCCACAACAAGAATCTTTGCTAACAAACTCAAATTGGATTCAACAGATGACAGGACACCAATCAAAACTATATCATGATCTGGAAACTTTGGTTATCCTTAACGAAATCCAACATATCTCAATCAACAATTCAACCTAGCAACAACTGAATCGTTAACTTAGTTTGTGCACATGAAAATAAACTATAAACTAGAAAATCAGGCCAGCAATGTGATTGCATCATATTCAAAATACAAACATAATGAAGCAGAGGAGCAGAAAATGTAGTATAGACTTGTTTCAAGTTAAATAACTAATGTTCGTTCATTGTGTTTCTTCGCAAAGACCTATGAACCGAATGCGTTGTGATTTGGACCTATTCCCCCCTACCACCATTCGGCAGAGCACATAAAATAGAGATAGCATCGAAAGTAACCTCCCATTTTGTAGCTCCCTATAAAATTAAGGAACGCCTACGGACAAACCTCCCCACCTAAAAGGCGAATTATAGAAGACGGCCGAAGCCATTCCTTACGCCTTGAACCTACTAACAGTTGACAGAGCTTTCATTAAACACAATCAGCCACCAAGTAACAGAACAGGCCTTCTACCGTGGACTAAAATCATATAAAAATTTAACTTTCTTCACAAAAATGCCAACGACAAAGCAATTCATTAAACACTATCAAGCAATTACTTTAGTTTCCTAACAAAACCAAATTTCTGCATTGTGTCATCAAAATCTTATAAAGCTAATTACTTTTTCTGATATTTCAGATAAAATTAACTCAATTCAATACAAGCTAATTACTTTTTCTGATATTTCAGATAAAATTAATTCATTTCAATACAAGCTAATTACTTTTTCTGATATTTCGGATAAAAATTAATTCATTTCAATACCTGATGAAACCCAGGCTCATGGGTCAACCCAACGCCGAGCTCCGCCACACAAGCGAAAATCCGAGCATCGCTTCCGTACAAGTGCCCGTACCTCATCAAGCACGAGTCGAACACCCTCGCCAGAGCCCTAGCCAGCGAATGGCTAATGGCGAACCCTCCGCCGCCGAACGCCATTTCGAACGAGTACTTCACATTCTGCTGGTAGCTCTCCGAGTTGCTCCCGACATAAAACCACCGATCGTGATCGTACTTCGACAACGTCCTCACCAGATTCTCCACGAAGAACACCGTGTCGTCGTCGCCGAACACGAACCACCTCACATCCGGCTCGCCGCGATCGGCTACCTCCTTGACCGCGCGCGCCACGCGGATCGCGGACCGGAGCCCTCCCTTGAAAGTGTACGGAAAAAGAGACGTATCGCTAGAGACGACGAATGGCGCGACGGATCCCCCGCCGGAGGAGTCGATTGGGGCGCGGTCGAGGAATGCGAAGGCGCGAGTGGAGGAGGGGGAGCACCAGAGGCGGAGGTAGGGCTCGCGGCGGGACCAGGAGCGGGAGGAGGAGGCGATGGCGAAGACGAGGTGGCGGCGCGTGGTGGGGGAGGAAGTGTAGCGGGAGAGAGCGGTGGGCGGCACGCGGAGGAAGAGGAAGAGGAAGTAGAGGTTGAGGAAAACTGAGAGGATTAGGAGGAGGGCCTTGAAGCGGGGGTGGGTTAGGGTTTTGGGCATTACGGACGGGAGGGAGAAAGAGAGGTATCGGAATCGGATTGCTTTGTAGGCGGAGTTGGTTTTTCGTTTGATTTTCTGGTACATTAAAAGATTTACAGAGAAGATGCTGAACCAGTCGCAGTCGCAGTCGCAGTCGCGGGGACAGTGACGATGTATGAAGAAGAAGGTGATGAATCTACCTGAAGTGAGGCAGTGACAAAAACTGTTGGTTGGATTCTCCCCGCACGTTTGACTTTTGTTCCAGATATTAGCTCGTTTGTGAAATGTTTTTTAATTTTATTGAGAATGTTTTTGGCTTCTTAAATAACTTGAAGTACTTCCTCCTATTATTTGTTTTCAGAAAGCATTAGCTCTTTTTCAAATCAACTTATATTTTTACTTACGATTGGCCTCAAAATTACGTTTTAAACGACTCCGATTTTATTAACTGAAATTTACGCGGGATATTAGCTGAAATTTTACTATGACTACACATTTGAGCTTTTTATAGACTTGTAAATAGGAAGAGCCTGCAGCTTCATGCGGGCTGTAGCCCAATTTTATTTCAGCATTAGATCTTCTCTAGCCCTGAAGCAATTGTGTTGTTTCTCTTTCTTCACTCTAAAAAGAAACACAGGATGCAATGGTTTAGGACGACGACCCTATTCATTAGAGTAAATCACTACTTGTTTATTAGGAATGTATATGAGAAGGAAAGAGAATTGTTCCAAATTTTTTAATCTCTCACATTACTAATACATAAGAATTTATTGGCTTGCTCGGGCTGCGTTTATAGAAAGCACTTATGCTCATAACTGAATATGTCGTAAGTGTTTTTAGTAAGAAAAAAACATTGAAATTTTTATTAGTGTTCCAAGTGCTTCTTTGGGATAATTCTTGAGTTGTCTCTCACCTAGAGGGAGATTACCTAAGTTTTCGTATAGAAAAAATTTCTACCGGCCTTAACTGGTCATTTTTTCAAGCTGAGATCGCATCATGAGAATTCGTAACCGTAAGTAGTTATCGAGATTTCTTAGCTTCTTGAAGAAGCAAATGGCACGTGTTTCCCAACAAATCAATTCTATAATTCAAAAGCACTTTTAAGTTTTTTTGTTAAATATAGTAAAAAACGTTTTTGGTTGTCAAAAAATACTTTTTAGCTACTCTAAAATCATCCCCAAACAAGCCCTAAAATATGAGAGTCCCAATTGGGAGAGAGTATACACTCCTTATTGTCGTTATTTTTAAGTTCCCTAACTCATTACTTTCTACATTCCTGGTAAGTAAACATATTATAAATGTCACTAGATCAAATTGTTATTGGTAAAGTGTTTATTGTTAAGAGTTTATAAAAAAAGAAATGGTCATGCGAAATATTGAGTATAAACGCACTATCAACATATAAAATATAAAAATATAAACAAACTCTTTTAATAAAGGGAATGAAGACTTCCATGTAACGAGTATGTCATACTTTCATTAGCGGTATTTCAAATTAGCTACACACTTTCATGAAGAAAAAATTAATACGTACGAAAATTATAATTGCCTTGAGATACGGCAATATCTCAAATGTAATATTGAGTATAAATGCAATATTAACATGTAAAATATAAAAAAGAGATGAACAAACTCTCTTTTTAACAAAGGCGGATAAAGACTTCTATATGTAACAGGGATGATGTACTTTCATTAGCAATATTTCAAGTCAGTCACATATTTTCATGTAAAAAGTTCAAATGTCTAACAATATCCGAAAGAGATGTCACCATAATGACATCCCCATGATATATAAGTTTCGATCTCCAACAAATAAAGAAGATTTAAATTTAAAATCTCTTTCAACATTAGAAAAAGAAGCATTACTAGGCTAGAAAAGTAGTTCATGAACAAACTCTTTTTAAGCCAATAATATCCTTCATAAAAAAAAAAGGCAAGACTATTCTGCTTGGTTAGAAATTGCTTAGTGATTAACATCATTCTCTCATCTTGATTACATATTAACATTTGGACAGTAGTGGGAACACTTAACATTTTTCGATTGACCAGAAGCACCAAGCCAATCTTTTTTTGTTCAAACATCACCCTTGGTGGCCAGGCCTTGATCCATCACCTTCCTTTTTGACACAATTAATGTGGTGAATTAAAAGATTTATCAAATAAGCGGACATGATATTTGACAGCAAAGTGCCTTTTGAGATTGACTAAACCAAGTCTTTTTAGTCCAATTATTAATATTCACAAACTGTTGAGCATA
The DNA here is from genome assembly GCA_018257905.1 of Gillenia trifoliata. Classification (NCBI taxonomy): domain Eukaryota; kingdom Viridiplantae; phylum Streptophyta; class Magnoliopsida; order Rosales; family Rosaceae; genus Gillenia; species Gillenia trifoliata. Next base: position 7,788,765 of record CM031082.1, read on the forward strand.
TATATTGGAGGATTAGATGGCAATCATGGCATATAAGAACTTGAAACTTTCAATTCCAACCATACAAGTGGATTCATGCGTTAACGCCATAAACAATACGTGGACAAGGACAGTTTTTCCATGCATGCTATGACAATATTGGTCGGGTCCCAATTTGAAGAAGGCTTTAATTCTAGGCCATACAACTACAAACAAAAGCTTTCTTCTTTAGTAATCAAAATTGACTGGTTAACCACTCACCAAGAAAATTATGGCTCAAAACCTCGCACCAAGTCATCTCATAAAGCTTACTTATAGTTAATCATGTTTATCTTCTTTTTTTTCAAATTAGTGGTTTCTATTTTGTCAAAGCTAGTGGTGAACTTGATTAATTTAATAGCCCCTATTTTACAAATAATTATAGACCAAGTTTTTTTCTGAATCACAAGTTTAAATTTTGAAAAAAAAATAAAATTAAAAAAAAATTGGAAAGGTGGAACTTAAGAAAAGGAATAACAATGACACATTTGTCATGTAGTGGCGCATGCATGGTTGTCATTGAAGACTTGAAATTCTAGGACAGAATTCATCTTCATCCGCTGCATGTAATTTGAGAGTGTTGACATCCCAACCCAAACAGTTCTTATAAATGGCTTTTTTTGGTTCCAACTTCTTGGCCATTGTCATAATATTATTTCAGAGATTCTAAAATGTGCAGAGGAGTACAAGAGAGTGGCTTCTGCCAGTCACCAATTCTCATTCCTTCAAGAGAGTTGGTTTGTTGTGAGCTCTGCAACTCAAGGGCTTCATTGTATTGCCTAGCAGATGATGCATTTTTGTGCCGGAAATGTGACCGATGGGTTCATGGGGCTAATTTCTTAGCCCTCAGGCATGTCAGGTGTTTGTTGTGTAAAACATGTCAGAATCTTACTCACAGATACCTCGTTGGGATTTCGGTTGAGGTGATGCTTCCAACCATTCTTAGTCGGGTAGATAGAAACCGGTGCGATTCAAATGCCAAAAGAAGGTGGTCAGCTAAACGGAAAAGCCCTTTCCTTTAATTTTCTATGATATGTATATTAACTCTTTGAGTTATTCTTTTCTACATGATTTTATTCTATTGTGGGATTGTGTCTTTTGAATCGTTAATCGATGGAGAACCAATGTAGTCTCTGAGGTATTGAAGATGGAGTACTGAATTTTTGGAACTGGGAAGTCACATTTTTTTTTTCCAGGAACGGTTTGAAGGTATAAGAAAGGAGGAAACCAAAAGTTTTAGTCAGGTCATTAACTTTAACTTCTTATTAATGTCTTTGTAATCTCAAATTTAATGACTTGAAAACCAAGGTTTACTGAGATAATGCTTCTTAGTTATTGATTATTGTAACTATCACGGCAATGCAAGCTCCGTCTTTTGCCTACCTACTAGCATCCTTTCAAATTCATCCTAATTAATCATCCAATTCTGCTACAACTATTAACTGGAGCGAATTATTATTAAGAAATGGTCATAAGTACAACCAGTTTCAGATGATGATCATACCTCACATATTGAGAGTTGTCTCTCAATTTGATTGTTTTACTTGAAGCTACATTCTTGTAAATTGCTACTGAAAAAGTTTAGAGCTATTGAAATGGTATTACTTACAAGTTCATATTTGTGCGGTATTTTTCGTTGCAGACCTCGCTACCTTCTCAATATTCTTGAACATTATATATGATCATGCTCCTCAATGAGTAGCCTGTTCTGGAAAGGCTGTGCTCAGTTATTTCTAAAGTTCAAAGTTGACTTGGTATAAGATGCCTTACATTTAGTATATATGAGAGGTTTTTAGTATGCCATCCTGATATTCGATACACACAATTGGTATAGTATGCCTCTGTCTCACAATAGTTTGGAAATTACCATGAGAAACCATTGCTGCAAAATATGTAAGTTGTAGTTAGGGATGTTTGCAGCAAAGGTATGTTGTACTTAGGGTTTAGAATTTGCGAAGTTCTTCGCTAAATTCTTTGGCTGAATATACAGCATATAGTCAGTTACCAATTTGATCCAATAAGTTGTCAGATGTTCCTAATTGTTGTGAACTTAAGGCTTCATTTAGAAACAGAAATGGATGATTTGTGTAAATTAACTAAATGGTGACTCAAAAGAATCATTATTGACACATCCCGATCCGGATATTCCGAAGGGTACCGAAATTGAGGCATGCTGGCCGACACTCCAGAGGGTGACAGAAACCAAAGTCTAGAACTAGTGATACCAAGAGTAAGAGAGACCAAAAGTACGAGTAGAATCCTTAATACACAACATGCAATGTTCAAAGCATAGTTAAAGTACAATAAAAAAAATACGAATTATTCCCATCCTGAGTAAGATGGATGAAACATATTAGCGGAAGAAGTAAATCCTACGTTTATCTGGTGCTGAAGTCGTAAATACCAGAACCGTCTCTCTCGCCACAAGTCCAGCTACTAAGTTTTGGACGGGCGCAAAACCTAAAGTGTGAGTAGGCAAAAACAACCATTTATAAAACCTTTGCTTTTCGTAACATAAGTAACCCCTCCCTAAAAAACCTGTATAGTTTCCCAAAAGCATACTCGTATAGTATGAAAACTGTCAAAACAGTATAACGGCACAACTGCCAAAGATATAGGTAAATAACATAATTAATGTAATATGCTCATCAACATACGCAGACACACAAGCCCATGTAGAAAGTAGCTACATGGAACAGGTTGGGTGTAATAGATATATGCTCAGTACTACGACCACGTAAAGCTGGCGCTAATCGAGTCACATACAAGTCCTAGCTGCCTAAAGGAAACTAGTACAGGTTGGCACCTACAATGGATCCAAGGTGAGCATAACGGTGCAGATGTGAACATACACGTGAAGGCTGGTCTTGGCCCAGACGAGTACTAGACACCGGATGAATGCATGTATGATGAGCAAATAAAAATACATATGATCATGCCATCACAATTTCACAAATCTCAACATAATATTCTTTATACTTAAACTAGTGAGTCAAAGCATGGCATGATAGAAAATAGTTCACAAAACCATAGTGGAAACTAATATAAATAATATAAGTTTCTCAAAACAAAGCTCACTCACTGATATGTAGTTGGGTCGTAGCCGTCTTGCCTTGCCTTGCTTGACCCTTGTACTCCTCGTGGTAAGTCTTTCCTATATGGGAAATAACTATGCCAATCATTAATTTACTCAAAGTTCATAAACACTAAGGAGAACATTTGAAATTCTCTTTGTTTGCTCAAAACGGAGCTAAAAAGTGTTGGAAAATTCACATGTGCCGCCACGCGCCCCGGCCACGCGTAGACACGCACAACTGCTTACAAAGCTAACGACGTTAGTTAACGCCGTTAGAGTTAACGGAATACTTAACGGTTATCGTTAAAGTTAACGGAATATGCTAGAATTTAACATAATATTCTTAACGGCGCTAAAGGAATATACTTGAAGATATTCCCGGTCTAGACTGGGTCTGAACCAGATTTGCTGACATCATGACCGGGTTCAAGCCGGTTTGAACTAATTACTGCTGCAACTCAACTCGGTCGCCGACGTCGCCATCCGCCGACGTCTGAAACTAGCCGATTTTTGAAAAAATTTCAAATCTTCGTAACTTGTTCATTTCTTAACCATTTTACACGATCTACATATCAAAATGAAGCTAGAGAGAAGGAGAACAAGATTGTACCTATTTGGAGTTTGAAAAGTGGTCAGAAATGGCCTGAAATTTGTCAAAAATTCTCAATCTAAAACCAAGGTCGGATCTGCTCCAAAACACGACTAAAACACACGAGTTTAGTATGAAAATTCATCTACTCAACAAGAGGAATCTAATGGTGGTGGTTAGAAGTCTCACCTTGGTCGGAATTGGCGAGAAACTCTCCGAAAAATCTCGGTTCTTCTATGTGCGATTTTTGTTGATCGGTGGGGAGTTTGGGCAATCGGGTTGTACGGTTGAACTCAATGAGTTGCGACGAATAAGGTGGTGGTGGTGGTTCGGCTCAGTTCGAAGGAAGTGGTGTGGCCACTATTTGTCTAAGTGTAAGTTTTTCACGAGAAGAAGAAGAAAAAAATGGGGGAGAGAGAGAGAAGTCTGAGGGAAAGAGAGAGAAGATAGATTTGGTTTCTAAAATTAGCGGGGGATAGGGGGTCCCTTGTGGCACGCAACACAACATCCCAAAATCAGGAAAGAAATATTTAAACATACGTAACGTTTTCGTTACACGTCGGATTTTCGTCCCATTAGCGCTCACGCGTTCGTATGGAGAGTACTACAAGAATACGATAAGTAAGAAGTCAAAATTCAAAAAGAGTTCAAATGTCCACATAGGACTTCTACTTAGCCTGTTCAGGGGTATTTTGGTCAATTTACACGTTCGAAAAATAAAATACAATAAAATTAGGGACGGTTCGTCACAATTATTGAAAACATGATTGAGTTATAAGCAATTAAAGAAAATTCATAGAAAAAAAAAAGTGGGGTTTATTTTTCTATGATTAAGGAATCACAGTGATCTCAGTACTAGGAACATGATGCGCGCACGGACGCAGGTGGACTATTTTGTCCAGTAAGGCCTTGCCTTGCAGCTGAAGAAATGGAGTTTTTCTGCTGATATATGCCTCAGAAGCTCCTTGTCACAAGGGGATCGTAATCATATTCTTCGCCAGCTTTAACAAATCTTCCTTTGACGCGTTTTCTAGTATCAGCTCTGGCCTTCCTAGAGGCGTATCTTATTTGTTTACCAAACCTACACATCAAAAACACAAAAAACTATACAAATGTAAAGCGAGTATGCCTTAATTAGTATATATGCCATTCTAATATGCACAGATTAGTATAGATTATACATAGGTTAGACACGTACGTGCGAGTTTTCTTTTTCTCCTTGTATCTCATCTTTGCTTTGTCTCTTGCTTGTGGACTGCTAGCCTCCAAAGTTGACTCCCAAGGCTCTCCGGTTAGAAAGACTGGTGACAATCCACAATCTTGGTAATCAGGATTGCTTTCCCTAGTGATGCTGGACAGCGAAAGTGACATGCTCGGATGAACTTGTTGAGCGGTAGGAAATCCAAGGTTGATGCTTCTGCTGCAAGTGGGATTCGTGAGTAAGCAGTTTGCACTACCATTCATGCCTGGCATCACAGTATCTGATCCACAGGAGGATTGAAATGCCACAGTGTCTTGTTGTCCTGATGATGATGCCTAAGGAAAACAATAGTCATGCGCATTGTGAATAAATCCGGTCAAATCAGAATGCCACCGGATTTGCAACGAAAGGACAAGAATTCTTGTTTTCAGTCATTTTATCAAATTGTTAGCTCATAGAATCATTCCTTGAACATCAAAGCATATAAAAATAATTACTTCTTGCAGTGAATCATTAAAAAAAAATTGTTAATATGGTAACTAGCAGTTCCTTATAGTCACATGTTTTTAACCTACCAAATCAAAGGCTGCACCAAGTAATGTGTAAAAATGGATTGCTAATAGCAGCAATTTGATTGTCACAGAGACCACGAAAATAACTATATATCATGTGCCAACAGAATCATTTCATTCCTAAGATATCATTAATTTATGTAAAATTGGCTATTAATATTTGGAATCAAATCTCAATTACTGAACCGATCAAAATCAAATATTGACAACATATTTATCAAATATTGATAGCATAGTGATCATATATCAACGACATAGAGATAAGATATTGACAACGTATTGAAAAATTGACCATTTCAGCAATTGAGGTTTGAAAAACAATCGTTTTGACCAATTTCCGTTAACTAATCATTATCATTAATTTCATATCTCAAAACAGTGGCATCATATAATAAAAGAAAGATGATTTCATGAGAAAATATGAAACTAAATTTAGTTATAAATTGGAGTATGCGAGGACCTGTGCAGCATTCTCATTAGGACCATTAGCCTCTGATAAGTTTTTCTCCATTAACAAGCAATCCATTTCTCCATCCTCAAACTGGTATCTGGAAGGAACTTGTGGACAGAATATCCCATCGGGATTTTCAAAGTTCAGTGGAACATCGTCAATGTTGAGGCCATCACATAGAACATTGCTACCCTGAATTGCAAGATCTTTAAAATTGGTACAACCCTGAAGCACATGAAGTGGTATAGCAATGCATCAATCAAGCTTAAACAAGCAAAACCCAAACAAAATCATTTATAAGGGGTATATTAAATAGCACATAATGATGAAGAAGACTAGTTTAAAAGTGCCCCTCTATATGATTTTTGCAGCTTTAATTATTAAGTCCTTTTGAGGCCCTCCTAAAGCAAAGTTCATTAGTCTGATTCTCACTGCCACAATATTTACTTGCATTGTTATTCATCATCCAAAACCTTACTTTTTGAAAGATGTATATATCTAATCCCTTCTTAATTAATAAGAGGATCCTTTTTTTTTGTAATAAAAAAAAAAATTAATCTCATCACACTGTTGAGGTCATGCTGCAATGTGCTTCAATAATCCAAACGTCTAATTTGAGATCCTCATATATAAGAATCTTCCCTGCAAAGAATCAACAAAAATCGAAAAATCGCTTGACCATTTTATAATCAATATGAATATTTCTGTGTTTATCGGAAACACTATGTTTGTCAATTTATTTGGTCATAATTGGACGACCAAATAGTTTCCAATTTAATTGACTTCTCTTGTAAGAATGATCCTTGAATGGGGACCTAACAAATAGAAGGTTCGGATCATTGAATCGCATTCAAGATTGGATTGCAAAACTGTCTAACTCTTAATACGATCCAATCATTCAAACCGTCTTAAGAAGGATACCACAAATATCTCAATCTATAGTTGCATTAAAGATGTGGTTGCATTAAAATACCATAACTAGCTAGTACAGAATGTTACCTTTGGCAGGCTAGACTCCTGAGGCAAGAAAGGTGTTTGTTCTTTACCGTGAGGCATGCAATTCGGATTTGAAGGAATCAAAGTAGAACTACTGGCTAACCAAGGATCAAACTTGCCGCCACAAGACTGATCTAATGATGATCCTCCATTCAACTTGCGAGCAGTGACAACCACCCCAAATGATCTCTCATTACTATCTCTACCTTCCACACTAATGCAATTAGTCTGATCCTGATTTATTGCCAGTACAGCTGATCCAAGTGACTGATCCCAGTTACTACTTTCAAAATTACCACCAGGAGAAGAAGATCCTTCAAGAACTGAAGACCAAATTCTCGAAAACTCAGACAAACTAGGGCAACCCGTGTAACAAGTCAATGCATGAGTCCTATGTCCCCCCATCCCACCTCCTGTTGAAGCAGTAGTAGTTCCACTAATACTGTTATTGTTATGATTCCAGTGATCACATCTCTGACATAAGGACATCTTCTCATCCATACATCGGACGATAGCAGGCTGAGCATTGCACTTGTCGCATAGAAGGGAACGAGGGTGCCGGCGTGACAAAGCGTTGGCTGAGTGCACACATCCATCACAGTGCAAGCAAAGGCGAGCCATATCCGATTTACAGTAGACAACTGCCCTTTCCACCCCACAAAACTCACATAGAGGCTCCATTGTATATTTTTTTGGGGTATAAAAATATATGAACTGAATATAAATATGAAGATGAATAGATGTCTTCTTCTTTAATTAACCTACTAATTAATTACTACCCTTATTACTCTTATTGCTTATTCCTCCTAGCTAATCTATGTTTGGAAATCATAGTTCATGGCGGGAATACGTAGCGTTTTATGGTTTATAGCTCCAACCACAAAAAGGCTTTCTCTTATCCTTCATCATTTTCAAACAAACAAAAAACAAAAACATATCAGCTACACAACATTAATTACAAAAAACACAGATCAAGAAATACAATTATCTAACTAGTAACCTGAGTAACTATGCTCCAAAACAACAGTAGTGTATGGCTACAAACTGATAGTGAGAACAACTTTACTCTATTTTAATTTCACTTTGAAAAATTGCGTTAAATATATTACGTTTATATATATCATAACTGGAACAGACTAACTATAGCAATTGCAAACCCTCACCGGCCTGAAATGGAGCGAATTCCTGCCGAAACCATCAAAACAAAATCAGCCGGGATCAACAAACATGCATTCCATCGGTAAGCGCATCAAATTCAAGATTTGTTAATTATTAAAATGAAATTTTTTGATCGAAAACAAGAAGTGTCGACGGTGAGAAGGTAGCAGTAGCAATAAGAACTTAAAACCTTGACTTTGACGCAGTTCATCGGCTGAGTAAGTAAAAGGTCGCTAGGGTTTCTTTAGGGTTTGTTATTTATTCACATTTGTCCTAGGGTTTCTTGGTGGTTGACACATGGCAAGATATGGGCTGAAGGACATACATGGAATAGGTTCACCGCTACGTGACGTTCCGTATCTAATAATACATTGCCAAGTGCAAATTTTTCTTCACGTGACAATGTATTATTGTATTAGGACGTCACGTGACTGTAAATTCGTTTCATATAAGTTGATCTTTTATCAATGAGGATAAATAAGTGGAAAAAGGAGGTGGGTCAGTGGGAAAATTCAATCACAAGCTGATCGACAAGTCAGCGTAGCTCCGAGCCTCCGAATACAAAGATCACAGTTGTGATGTAGGGATTTAGGAGAGACCTTCGGATTTTATGTGGTGATAAATTGACATGGAGAGTCCAATCTTAAGCAGCTTTATTCCCAATCTATCCATCCTTTTAATTTCCACAAAACTATTTATAAAAAAAACCAAATAAACAGTTTATGGAAAACAAAATTTCCAATTCATCAGGTAAAAAACGAAGCTAAAGTGTATATCAAGCAAAAGATCATTCCTAAAAAAGACCCACCAAAGGCAACAAACTGCTTCCCCACAGTTTGAAAAATCATGGTACTCCTCTAAAGGCCGCAGCTTCTTGTTCAATCGTGGGGGAACATCCACAACCGTGGCTCCGTGCCACGATAAGTTTCTAATCGAGACACCCAGACTAAAACCCATGAAATCCGATCTCAAATTTGACATTTCTTCAAATCAATATGCTAATCATTATTTACTCTAGAGCTCAAAAGTACAAAATTCATAACCCTTGAAAGAAACAAATTAATGTAAGTGATAAACAGTAAACAAGGAGATTGAACACCCACCCATTTATTCGATTTCTGCCAATTAATCTCAACAATTGGCCTTAGGACCCAACAAGCTCTTGCTCCACGTTGGGTTATATGGGAACCTTTTGGAGAGTCCTCTGTAAAACTTAACGTTGACAGCTTGGTTGAAGCTTCGATCACTACTGCTGCTCTCTATTTCGCAGTTCATAACTCTGCTGCTTTCTGTTGCTTCCAGGTGAGAGATTAATTATCGAAGCCAAAAAGACCTTGGGGAAAGGTCTTATTCTTAGCTCTTAGAAACACTAGTTGTGCTTTTGTGTATTCAGATTAAGGCTAGGGTTACTCTAATTAGGTAAGTATAGTAATTAATTACTAATCAAATTCTGCGATTGGGTTGGTTGGAACTTGTGAGGCTCCCCGCAGTCCCCGCAGTATAATGATACAAATCATAACATTCGCGACAAAAAACATAATTATGTGAAGAAAAAAAAAGTTTTGATGAACAATTATGTGAAATTCAGACATTTACTCTTGTATAAAAAAAACATTATGAATATTCTAATCTATGAGGTTGTGGATATGGCAGTGACATGTGTTGGAATCTCCTGGAATATCAAACTCTCATGGTGAAATCTTATGTTAATTTCGCTATTTGCGGTCTTGGAATATAGAGATTTTAGGGGCATATCTTTAGGTGTTATTTGTGCATTTATAGGGCATTTTATTTTTTATTTATTTTTGTTTTGATAATCACTGAACATTTTATGTGGTATTTAGCATCTTATATGTAGGAGAGAGATGCTCTAACAAAATATTTAATTAACTAACTTTACTAACCATTTTTTACTTACTTTAAATTAACCACTAACTTTCTCCTGGCATGACGCTTCTACCTATGTGGCTCATTTGATTTCGAATATTTAGCAAGTCTATATATTGAATGCTTAGCTAGCAAGAAGAAAGGTAACTTTTAGATGGGGAGACACTTGCATGTAAGTGCGTTGAGTCCAAGTTTACAAACATGCTTTATTGTAAATTTAACTACCCAACTTAATTATGATAGTTTCATGGCATATATAGATGAGGAGGCTTACGAATCATGGTAATTTCAATATACTTGTTTTCACACCGATTGTATGTTATTCCGTTTTTTAGTTTGCCTCGATTTGGTGCTAAATTGTAACACAAATATGATATAGTCATACTAAAAAGTTCAAAGTAATCAAATACGAAATTTCATCTCTATAAAGATCATTTTCAACCTAACTTTAGGTGAAGACACCCTACATGTAACAAATATTTCATATTCTTTTTTGTTTCTTAGACCATTTTTGCTCACTCACTACTACAAACACTAAAAAAAATCAAGAACTTCACCCTAGAAAAAGAAAGAAAATAACTTTTATCTGGTGCATTTGTTTTGAGAGTTGGATCAGTGAATTAATGTTAACTTTATATGATCATGGTTCTCTTTTGAAACAATTATTGATTAGGACAGGCGGAGGATCCGAGAGAAACTATTTTGGCCTCGGCATGAGAATCTGTATTTCAATAATTGATTGATAACACATATGTGAAGAGAGATAGACACAAAAAAATATATATTATTGTTCCACTTAAATTAAAGCTTAAAGTTCAGATACCAACGTGAAACAAGTTAAAAAATTATGTAGTACTAAAATTAAAGTTTACATTATGTGTTTGAACGAAGGATTTTCAAGTAACAAGATATTTAGGCTATTAAAAATGCACTACATTACTAATGTAGCCTAAATCCGTGTAATTTTAAATCCCTTGTCCACACACAACATAATGTGATTATGATGAATTTTGTTTTTGGGTATAGTTGTGAGGTTCCATGGAGTGATTTGCATTCATATAAGAGTGCTGCTACTTAGGTCACGCATTTACTAACCAGTCACCACTAGATTTGTATGTATTACAAATGACGTTATTCCTTTATGTAAATAACATTCGTATAAAAATCAGTTTATAATGATCATATTACATATCACAAATGAAACCTTCCTACCATAGGCACCACCGTACATGGAAATTCCACAAATTCATCTTCTTCTTTATTCTTGGACCACACTCACTATAAATAATAAGAAAAATGTTATTCAAGACCTTGACCAAGAAAAAAAGTAAAAAATGAGAATTTATTTTTAATTTCACAAGTTGTGAATCATAGGTAGGATGGTGGCTCTAATTCTGGAATATCATAATGAGTATCTTCAACAAAATCATCAAAATTGAGTTGATCGGGGCTGGCTGCTGGATGATCGGAGTTATCCCAGCGTGCCGGAACATCGGAGTTATAATCCCCTCCTCCCCGCCTCCCCCATTGCTTTCCGTTGCATGGAGAGTCTCTGCCGATGACACAAGGCCCATATTGAGCCTCCTCAGCACGAGCTGCTACAGCAGCCAGAAAAACCAGAACCAAAATTGTCAACAACTTCCACATTGTTGCTTGCTTGTTGGAGTAGTGGTGGGAGTCATGAGGATATGTGGAGTCAACTTATATAGCTACATACCACTGAAATTCGATCAGTAGTCACTTTTCGTAAAAGTAATTAATTTGAATAATTCAATTCTATGTCACGTTATGAAGTTGAACAGATGTAGGTTACTAGTTTGTTTATTATTCGTATGTAGCGCTTTGCAATTTGCTACACTAATTAATTCAGTAACGCTTAGTACATGTAATGCATGCCGGTTTTGGGTTGCTGCAGCCTGCAGTTGTTGTAAGCTGTGCTAGGGTTTACATTTGTTTTTTGTCGAATTGAATAGAGATAATCAACTTTGTAAAGATTCTAATCAAGAATATAACAAGGGTCCAACTTCAGTGGTACGTACCATTAAATGGTACGTACTGTTAAATGGCTAAGATTTATTTGGGGCCCACTGCAATTTAATCTGAACCATTCAATAGTCGTACCATTGAATGGTACGTACCACTCAAGATTTTTCCATATAACAACATGCTTCATTATACTCATGACCAAATTAACTCTTGGTCAATAGTATTTTTCTTTTCACTTTTACGAAAATGTCTTAAATTTGAATATTCTTTCGTTGATAAAAATTAAAAAACACATATACTTGTATTAATGAATTGATCTAAAATTCTTTAATAACACATTGCGTGATTGAAATTACACTCACGTCATTTTTAAAGCAAGGATAGATAAATCTTCTTTTACTTTTGAAAATGATGAATCTTCTTTTTCTTTTGACAATGATGAAGTCTCACCTTCTATAACTTATACAATAATCAAGTTCAAAAACTTCTAAAATCCATTTGTGCTACCCACATTGTTATTAAATATGAAAGGAGAACCAATCGAATCAAATCTTCTTCCCATATATTTGCACCACACTGTAATGTCAAAATTCCTAAACCCTTAAATACCTAAATTATAAAGAAACAGAATGAAAAATTAAATTGAAAGAATAACAATGTTGAAGAATTAAAAAGAAGAAAAAGAGTATGTTGTGAGTGTGGAGATTGGACTGGCTTAGGAATGATGTTTATATTGTTGGGATGGGCTCAACACATAACCTTATCTCAAACTTTAGATGGGCTACAACACACCCGATCAAGGTTGGGTCTGTGCCTGATTATATATCGAACTCATCACGACAAATATGTGTAGTTCTTGCATTCATATGAGTCAAAATAGGAGACATTTTTTAACTAAGTGTAAAACCATTAGACTAAATGCCAATTGGTAGTAAAATAATTCTCTCACGAAAAGAAAATTTCTCTCAAAATAATTGTGTTTGGCTTATGTTATTCCACCCGTTTATTAATGGATTGTGTTGGGTTGTTAGGTTGAAAACAATAAAAGAGAGCTTTTTTGTACATCCAAAAAGATTTCTGGACACTTAATATTTTGAAAAATTTTGAAGGACAAATTATCCCATGGTAAAATGACCCAAAAATCCAATTAAACGTTTCGGAATGAAAAGTAAAGAAATTAACATACTTGTTGTGGCCTATTTTACTGAAAGGTGCGGCAAAGAGAAAAAGAGAGAAGGAGAGAAGGGCTTGAGGAATTGTAGTACATATTTCTCATGTCTAATGCATTTATTTATAGTGAAATAAGCACAATCATAATAGAACAATGACTTTAGGATGATGAGAATATCCCAATCCATATCTACCTAGGATTTACACAATCACATTTATCACATGTCAATATTATTTACAACACTCCCTCTTAAGTGTGTAAATACTCAAGTTTGCATTAGATCTTCAAGATGATGTAGAGATAGTTGATGAAGTCGTCTCGTAAGCACGATAGAGAACACACGAGTCTCATATAGGGATTTGCACATAAGAGTAAGTCTCACAAAAACCTGGCTATTGTAAAACCCAAGGTAGGACAAAACCCATAGTTTAAGGAGAAAAAGTGAGTTAGTGCAGTGTCGATACTTAACATCTTCAAGACGTAAGTAGTAAGAAAACACACACGGGTATGACCATCCCGATGTGGATGCCTCATCAAAACCTCGTCAAGTAACAAAAACCCAATGGAAAAAAATGATCCTGATCGTAGGGAAAAAGAGTACATTAAGGTCACGTGAGTATACTTCAAGATACTCCCCCTGAGTTCGACCAAAACTCCCCCTGAGTTCGACCAAAACTCCCCCTGAGAACTACAAGCGTTGCAAATAAGAAAATTTGCCATACCAAATCCTCGAACAAGCTTCTTCGGCAGTGACTTTGTGAAGAGGTCAGCAAGGTTGTATTCGGATTGGATCTGCTTGACTTCAATCTTCTGATGCTCATGCTGATGTGATGTAGACACAATATACTTGGTGTTGACTTATTGGATGTATTATGTTATGGTCTGGTCAATACATGCGGCGTTGTCTTCATAGATTGTCGTTGGGACTCAATGAAGGATGAAGAATTACAAATGCTTCGAATATGCTCCCATGTACACCTGTGGCTTCGTGTATGGCGATGAGCTGGAAGACGTTGCAACTAAGGTTTATTTGGTTGATCTCCAAGATATTGCGGTGTTCCTAACGGTAAAGACATAATCCGTTTAGAAACGTGCCTTGTGCAGATCAGACAGATAGTCTGTGTTAGTGTATCTCACAAGGTAGGCATTATTCCTATAACCAAGAGGTTGTGGTTAATTCTGAGATGCGTAGGGATATAATAAGTCCAACTCCGTAGTAACGGAAAAACGTCTTTAACACCTATTTGGTCGTAACGTGTAGGTGCAATGTTGTATCTTACCAAAAGATCAATAACGAAGGAGATGTCATATCTAATGCAATGAGCTAAGTACAATAAAGCGCTAATTGAACTTAGATATAGAACTTTAGGTGCCACAACCTTTTCAAGGGTCTCATTTGCATCTAGCATATGAACGGTCATGGGTGTACTCGAAAGCAACACCTTCTGGGTGTAGTTCGATTGGTGGACCAGAATATCATCTTAACTTTGCTCAAAACTTCAGGTTGAGACAAAAACGAGTTTTCCTAAGATCTTTCATCTCAAATTCTGACTTCAGGTGCGAGGCAATCTTCTCAAGCTCTTCCAGAGTCTAAGTGAGATTCATGTTATCGACATAGACTGCAACTCTAGCAAATTCTGTTTTGTACAAGCAGGGGCATACTTTATTCACATATCCTTAACTGATCAAATATTCACTTAGACGGGTATACCACATCGACTGAATTGTTCCAATTCGTAAAGTGAACGACTCAATTTAATAGAGAGGGTGTTCTGTGGTCTAGAAATTTTTGAATCAATCTATGAAAGTCCTTCAGAAACTTCCATGTTGATTTCTGTATCATGATCCCTATAGATAAGTTACAACCACGTTCATAAGCTGCATATTCATTTTTTCAGAAACTATCAAGTTGATAAGGTAGGGGAATGTTATGACGTCCATTACGAGGGAATAAATCTTCTCGTAATCAATCCCAGGGTGTTGAGAGAAGCATTGCACCACAAGGTGTGTCTCGTATCGCACTATCTCATTCTTCTCATTACGTTTTTTTACGAAAACCCACTTGTAACCAACAGGCTTCACATGTGGAGGTGTAGGAACTACAGGCCCAAACACTTTACGTTTTACAAGTGAATCAAGTTCGACCTGGATCGCTTGTCTTCAGTTTAACCAATCGGTTCTACGTCGACATTCATCAACATAACGCAATTCGATATCGTCACTTTTCACTATTTCGGGTAGTTACCATATACGTGAATATCATCGATGATAATCTCATTCCAATTTCATAACTCATCCATGCATGCATAATGGACCAAGACTATAGGTCTCGGGATAATCCGGATTAATTTCATGAGCTGGAATGGTTGAGATAGCGATCGAGGAAGGGATTCATTTTGTGCCATGTTTCTCCACTTCTAGGGAGGTGAATCCTTCGAACCTAGTGATATGCCGCGCTTCAAGCCGAGAACAGATTGATTGACTAGCCGTCAGCGTACTAAGCCGTCCAACAGGGCGGCCAACCATCCTTCAGGGGTGGCACACCCTTCGGGGATGTTAACTCAACGTCCATTACGTACGTCTATCCTTACAAGCATGTTTTCAGGTGGTATGTGTGATCTCGTCACTTTAGCTAGATAAGAGAAAGCGTCTGAAGCAACACTCTGAAATCTAGAATACAGGGATTGAGATGAGACATAGTGAAGATGTCCACAATAATTCGTGCCGTTCTTCAAGAATGTTGACGTTCTTATCTCCCCCTAACGGCTGGAAGACTGTCTCATCAAAGTGACAATCCGCAAACTAACAGTAAAGAGATCGCGTGCAAGGGATCTAAAGAGCTAATTTGAAGGAGAATCATAATTGACAAAGATTAACATCTTTCTTTGAGGACCCATATTTGTACGTTGCAGCAGCGCAATATGGCATAAGGTGCATACCCAAAATGAGCAAATGCGAAACATCAGGTTTGTACCCAGTAACCAACTGTAACGCTAAAAAGTATAGGGTATCAATGGGTCTCAAGTGGACAAAATGGTTGTATACAAGATTGCATAGCCCTATGCAAAAACCAAAAGCTTGGTGCGTTCACCAAGGTCTGGGCGATCAATTGATAATGCGCTTTATGATCGCTTCTGCGAGGCTGTTTAGGGGTTGAACATAGGGAATTCAATGTTCAATTTCAAACCAAAAGACATGTAATACTTATTGAAAACTCTTCGATATAAACTCTCCGGCATTATCCAATCTTCCAGACTTTATGAGATAATTAGGGTGGTGAGCCCTTAAGTTAAAATTGGCCAGGAGTTTAGCAGCAATGTGTGTGGACAAATATGTGACCATTGTGTCGATAAGTCAACCAAAAACCATATTTACATGGCCTGCATTTTGGTTGGATTAGTCCACATTATTCTTTTGAATCCACTGTGAAAAGAGGGTTATGTAGTAGTTTTGCTAGGGATGATAAAAAAATCCAATTTCCCAAACGAGCAGGCTTGGCAAAGTGTGCTTGTAGGCACAAAATCCTGACTCTATGTAAGGTGATGCGTTGTGTAACACGTTGCATCGTGCTTCAACCTGAATGTCCCAAATAGTCATGTCAAAGCAAGTAAACTGCTCGAATCACTCGGCTCCAGGGCAGCCTATATGTGGCATGTCCCAGTTGGAAGGTAGCCCATTGGCCCCAAAACATAGCTTCAGGCTTTATATTTTGGAGGTGATGCAAAGATACTTCACTCTATTTTCTACAATGGTTTTCATGATCATTGTTCTCTCGAATATCCATAAAACTCAATGACGTTCTTCAGGAACGAAGAAAATATAAGGCCTCTTAATAGTAATTCAGTACCATTAATATGGTGAGAAGTGGTGCCAATGCTCTTAATCAGGTTAGATAGACCTGAATTCGTTGCTAGATGGGTGATTTAGGTATGAAGTTAGTGTGCGTAGTAGCACATTCATCTAGACAACTAACTTCTCCACATTTATACCGTATCCAGTGGCGAAGCCAGGATTTCTCAGGGGGAGGGGCGAACTTAAAAGAATGCAAGGTTAAAGAAAAATGGAAACAACTAAATCCTTTTATATGGCAATGTCTTCCATAATTAATTAATACAAACAAATTACAATTGTTGCCGGCGAGGTTTCATGTCATGAAAACGTCACATAATAGACTCATTATCAATACAAGCAAATACATCTTTCTCAATGTAAACAAGCATTCTATCACTCAACCATTGATCTCCCATTTTGTTACGCAATGGTGTTTTCACAATCTTCATAGCAGAAAAAACTCTCTCCATTGAAGCGGTTGCAACCGGTAACACTAAAGTCAATGTAAGAAGCTTATACACTAACATATTGGGTTTGGGAAACTTGAACAGTTAAATTAGACAGTCGGCCCAAAATATATTGGGTCTGGGTTTGTTATTAACACAGGCTTCGACCGATAGGCCTTGGCGTGCTGGTTCATAAACTATTTGCTAATAAATTGCCGGTCATATTACTTCGTCTAACAAACAAATCCAATCATCGCGTTCCCACTAACTATTCGTCTGTCACCACTAACTTCCTCACAACCCATTAGAGAAATCTCCCTCCCTCCATTTCTGGTTAAGTGAAAAATTAACTACCATTTCTGGTTACCTACTTTACTCTTGAACAGTCCAACCTTCATCACACAGATCACCCAAACTCCAAAGTGCTTCCCTTTCAACGCGATTTTCAATATTGTCAGTTTGATTTTTTCTTTTAATTTTTTTAAATTTAATTTTCATATGTTGACCGTTGTTTTATTGAATCATATATATATTTTCAAGTATTTATGGGTCAAAGTCACTGATCAAAAAATTCGATTTGGTTGCAGGGTTATTAAAGTCCGTAGTTTTTCTTCTTCTGGAAACCGATCGAAGCAAAAATGTTGAAGCGGGAGTTTGGGAAGGCTAAGAAGGAGGCCAATCCCCTGCCTACGATTCACAAATTAAACGATGTATGATTTTTGGGGTTTTTTTTTGGATTTTTTATTACTCGATTTTGTTAATTTTTGCAGAAATTATGACAATGAATTGGGTTTTGAGATTGTAATTATTTTGGGATCTTTTTTTTTTTTTTTTCTGATAAGTGTTGGTTTTTTGGGATTTTGCAGACACTTGAGATGCTGGAGAAGAAGGAGAAAGTAATAGGAGACGCGTACAGGTAGCCGTTCTCCTCCTCCGCCATCTTCGTTCTCTCTCTCTCTCTCTCACCTTTCATATTACTAACTCCCGATCATTCATTCAATTTCGTCTCAGTTTCCGATCGAACCAGGGGGTTCAAGCTTGTACTGCCTTTGTTTTCCGACGAGCGGAGGGGCGGCCGCGTGGGTTCGCTCCAACGTAGTTTCGCCCTTGACCGTATCACATGTTAATTGAATTCGGTCACATGTGTAAGAAACATGATTCAATTAATTCATATTCGAGGACAATATCCATAACTAAAACATACACCAAACTTGAATCCAAGAACGTAGGAAATTGTTCATAAAGTAAACCAAATTTGGATAGGGGGTTCGGCCAATATGGCATTCCATGTCAAAATTATGCTTTTCCATATGTGTTAGGTTAAGCAAAATTAGTCTCAAAGATTGACTACGGGAATGGTACTCATCAACAACATTAGTAAGGGCACAAATAAGTGCATAACCAATGATTTATTCCATCAAAACGAAAGTAAAGTTTGCATGATTGAGGTTTGAGAATATTGTCCCTTATTCTTGAAGTTTTAGGTCTTAGTTGCCAAGGGATCACGTGTTTGGTCGTGATGCCACCCCTTTGTTAGACCCTGATTCTACCACTATTCAGTACTCTCCAGCTGAAGATGGATGAGCATATTCGGTAGGCATTTGTCGAAGCAGAGTCTTGTGTTCTGTACACCTTTGCTGAAACATAACGCGACCTTCGATAGATCCCTGCCGAAGTAGGGCATGCCATTCGGTAGACTCCAACCGAAACTAGGTCACACCATTCGGTAGGCTCCAGCCGAAGCTAGATCTATACCATTCGGTACCTCCCAGCCGAATCACTGGGATACCTCTTTCACTGTTGTGCTTTTCAGTGAGCAATATGGTAGTAATCAGATCCGAGAATTTAGTGAACCTCCGCTCTCTACAGTGCTTTTTCAAAAGCATGTTAAGAAGCATGGAAGGATAAGAAAATCTTCTCCAGTAAAAATTCAATCGGATTTTATAAACTTCATGATTGTACCTATTCACAACTGAGTTTCAATCATGTCTTGTGTCAGGCAAAATATGTTTTGCTTCGGGTAAGATCATCTTTTCATGATTGGAAGGGTTCGTAAAGTAAGTCAAAGAGCCATGGAATCCTCGTTATTGAGGTACTTCTATTTTCAATGCTTCAGGCATAAGTCTTCAAATGAAGATCACGGCGGAGGCTTATTTAGCTTTATCCACGCTATTGTTGGCTTCAATGATTTCTCAGCTTCTCGGTAGTCAAGTGGAGTTGCACAACTCGCACCCACATAAAGTAGTTTCTGCTAGAAACTTCCATGTTAGTGAAGTCAAACTTGTTATGGTTCGAAAATCCACTAGATGGAAGGAACAAGATTGTGGTTGGTGCTTATGGGAAATAAATTCTCCATAAGCATCAAAGTTAGAACATTCGGGTTCTAAGACATGGTTTGGTTTAGTGGATTTAATCATGGAGAACTTCGGGTCTCTACATGAATTGTGAGTTTTAGGAAACATAAAAAATGTTTTTATGGAACTTTTTCGAAACTTCGGATTCGAATTTATGAACTTCAAGTTCATGGGTACCTGCAAGCAAACGCAATATACAAGTACAAATACATATATATATATATATATATATATATATATATAACCAATAGGTTCACACCTTTGGGTTCTACTGCAGGTTCCTACAGGCCCAATTACCAGTTAAACACTTACCAACAGGCATTAGCCAACCTATTTGATCCCTTTGCAGACAGTCAATCTCCTCAACCACAGTCATCCAGTTTCATTCATCCCAAATGTTCACCATACATTAAAAAGATCTCCTCCGAATACCTTTTTAGTATTCCTTCATCCATTCCAAAGAGCTTTGGCCCAGAGAAAATAGTCAAAACCTACCTTCCACCAAACTTCCTTTATATATATATATATATATATAACACAAACAGTTAGATGAAGATGGGTCTACAGGGCCCACAAGGTGTGAAAGTCACGGTCCAAAATTTTTGGGTGGATCGAATTTGGAGCTACATGCCTAAATAAAAGAAGTTGGGTTGCAGGCCAGTAATGGAGAAGTAGGGTTAATATAACCTAGGTCCAATAATTTGGGCTAAGAGAGAAAAAGTGAAAATTAAACATCTGATCCATTGACTTAAATTTTCAGGCGGGCCAAAAAAAGAAGCCAAAAGAAAGAAAAAACAAAATTTAAGGCCCATAGTTGCAGGTGGCCATGTGCTGCACGAAGGAGAAGGCCCAATTAGGCCTGTGCAGGAGGTGGGCAGAGACCAGGGGCAAAGTCCAAACGGTATGGGTGGCCTGCAAGTATCCCAGTCGGAGCTGGGTGTGAAGGATTGTCAGAAATAAGCAGCGGCACCGTTGCAGGAGGGCAAGGGCTACTGGACGGAGGCGAGGCAGGCCGTGGTTCGCGGCGGCGAACCAAAACCTGACGGAGAACTTGAGGTTCTCGACGTCGAGGATAGCAAATCGAAGATTTCCGCTGAGATTTCATCGGAAAACTTCAAGATCTCCGTCTGGGACGACGAAGGATGAATTTGGGACAACTTCAGGTGTTGGGGACATTGGTTTTCACCAAAAAACAGTGGCAAATTTGGCCTGGTTCTCAAGTCTTCAAGCAAGATCCGGGTTGGGGTCGTGGCTCGGCTCTATTGAAGCTGTGGCTTGGCTCGGTTCGGCTCGGCTCAGTGCAAGTTAGGGTTTTTTTTTTCTTTTTCTTCTGTTATTCACACATATTCAAATCACCACAATTATAATATAACGATAATAATTGTGAACAATAATTTAAGCAGAAGATTATAATTCTTTTAAAAGCGTAAAATTAGGGTTCATGCATCATGGTGAATGTTTCATGCAATCAAGGCTGAAAAAATATCATCATTGAGACCGTGTTTTAGAAGTACTTGAATTGCAGATGAATATTGTGAACGGGTTTGTAGAAGAATCGCCTTCAATTCCGGATTTTCATCTTCAATATGTTGAATCTCGTTCAACATAAAATAACAAAGAGAAAATTGAATCAATAGCAAGTATATTAATTCAATAAAATAAAAAGTAAATCAAAGTAAGAATTATTGAAAATAATACTCCCCATGATTGAAGATAACCAAAACTCCGATATAATTTTGTTGAGCACATCGAAAAGAATGTGTTGATAACGTGTTGTGGCCTATTTTACTAAAAGGTGCGGCAAAGAGAAAAAGAGAGAAGGAGAGAAGAGCTTAAGGAATTGTAGTACATATTCCTCATGCCTAGTGCCTTTATTTTTAGTGAAATAAGTACAATCATAATAGAACAACGACTTTAGGATGATGAGAATATCCCAATCCATATTACGCAATCATCTTTATCACATGTCGATATTATTTACAACAATTCTTTGTTTGTTGGAATAAAGAAATTAACATTGAAAAATTAACATTTTTTTAATATAAAAAACAAATAAATAAAAAATAATAATAAACCCAGCCAAAAATTGAAGAACCCAACCGCGTTCCCTACCCCCTCTGCCATCTTCGCCCATCCCCCACTCATCTCTATGCATTTTCTCAACCCAGCCGCATGCATGCTTCACCACCTCGATTTTTCATTGATAAATCGACATCCAAACCCCAAAAAGAGATTTTCTTTAATCTAGAGATATCATTACTCAAGTTAAATATATAATATTTTTTTATATAATATTACATATAATAATATTAATTTATATATTTATTAGATACAGTTTGATTCAGTTAATTCACAGCTTGTAAAAATTGAAACCGCATCCTAAACCAATTATTGAGGTTTGGTTTGGCTTTATAAATTGATTGGACAAAAAAAGCCAAACTACACCAATCCATACGGTTTGGTTTGGGTGGTTTTTCAGTTTGTTTGCTCAGACGTAGAAGAGACCACCCAAACTCTCAAAATAAAAGTACTTCGCTGTTTTGGCGTGTTGATCGGATCCAGTAGTCTCCAGTTTTGGGTATTTTTGGGCCTGTCTTGTTGATTGTTTGTAATCTGGTTATATATTTCTTGTATTCACTTCATTACTTTGGATTTTATGCCATAGAAAACGACGACGTTCCTCGTTTTAATATTGTGTCGTGTTTTTGAGAAAATAAATTTTCTTTTTAATCTTCTTTTCTGATGCAAGTCATAGTGTGGAAGGAAGGGGAATTGACATAAAAGGAAAAAAAAAAGGTTAAAACTCTATTCGTGGTCTAAATTTTTCATTGAGCAAAGCCAAAAAAATAGGCGAGTAGTTATTGATATCGAAGTAGTCACTTGAAAAAAGTCGAACTTAAAATTTATTATTTACAAATAAAATAACATTAGATGACGATTGTAGTGCCAATACATGCAATCTACTACTTCTAAATAAAATAAAATAAAATAACACTAGATGACGACGGGATTGCCGGCAAATGCATGATTTTGAGAAGAAGGTGACGGGGACTTTCCAATTTTAGGTGCTTCTCATTTTCATCGTCTTCGTCTCTAATAAAATGGACCAAAAAACACGTTTTCGAAGGAGTAACCAAACAAGCCTTAAACTACAATTTAAATCCTTAAACTCCCCCCTTGAGTTATTAAAAATTTCAAATTAGGTCCTTTTCTAATTTCTAATTGCCATTTTACGTCTTCCCTCTCCTGCTTAGTCCTCACTCAAACCCCATCAACCTTTTGCACCAGATCAGGTTGGAGATCCAGGGAACCCGTTAAAGGTTCGCATTGCAAGGTAACGTTTATTTAATCAAAACCCATTATTTTTATCCCTCTCTAATCTCCGTTTGGATCTGATCCCTGTTCATCTCTTCCAATCCCACCTCTCTGCATTTGCTGATTTTTGGCGCTTTCTGCGTCTGTTGCATTACTTTCTGTTGAATTTTGGGAATTGGGTATCGATTGGTTCATCTGAGTATTTTGAATTTTTTGTAGAAATTTTGATTTGGGTTGTGAGAAGCTGTATTCATCAAGTGGTTTGGTGAATTTGGCAGGCGTTTTTGATAAGGTGGTTTGCGTAATTCTGATTGTTTAGTTGTTTGATGAAATGGGATTTGTCTAATTTTTTGTGTGCATCTAATTAAATGGTGAATTTGGTGCTTGTTATTCATAAAGATAGGATTTTTAGTTACCCATCAATGCTGGTTGTTGAAAGTCCATATCTTTATTGTACTGTTAATATCTTAATGTTGTTGTTCAGATGCATTGTTTTTTATTCAGCTGAATTGGTTACTGTATCACATCAGAGCTATGTAGTTTAGACGGCGTTCGGGATCTTAGAATAATAAGCCCCATTTATGTTTTTCTTTTGGTAGTTCACATAACGAAGTTTTTGCATCTATGAATCATTAGTTAGAAAGCAGTTCTGCTTGATATCCAACCTTCCCAAACTTTAAGACAATGGTTTTCCAAATTCTTTTGATCGCTTTTAACGAAATTTTAAATTTCTCTGTGACTTCATTTGCTGCAGTTTCTTGGCTGGCTTAGCGGAGGAAAAATTCCTAATTGCTAGTTTTATCTATGTTTGGAGGTGTTGCGACAGCGCCTTCCAATAGTCCTCACTTAAGAAAGTCGGGTAGCAGACCTGTTGTCTCTGATCTGGGTACAATTAAGTGTTTGAGTTATGACTTATGAGTTCTGATTGATATTGTGTAGATATATCTACCATGGGGGGCTTTTTTTCTCTCGTCTCGGTTTTATAGTTATAGAAAAAAATCTTTCAGGCACAAGTGAGCTCGAAAATGGTGCAGAGGAGGGTTTCTTGCGTCTGATAGAGGGAAATGATATGAAGGGTGGAAGCATGCCAAACATACCAATGAGTACTGCTGCAATAATGCCATCTCCAGCTATGTTATGGAGATTTAAGGTTTCGTTATTATAATATTCTTAGACTTTCTAATATACTTTTCCAGTTATTTTCTGCTTAGTTTTGCTGAATAATTGTAAAATTCTCAACTTGGTAGAAGAAGGGAATTTCAATTTATTTTTCATTATTTATTGTCTTGGAGAATTCTGAAATAGACGGCATGGCTCATCAAAGTTGGATGCAAGTAGATCATTCCTTCTCTGCTTTATACTTGTGTTGGGTTTCAGCTCAATTGCATGCTACATATATCTTCGCATCTTCTATTTTGTGGCTTTAGTTTCGTGGCTTCCTAAGTTGGTTTTATGTACAGGTCCTACTGTTCTTTGTTTGGGGTTTCATTTGTTGCAAGGTCAGTTCTTCACAATTCTATTTTTACTGCTGGTGATAGGGTTCTGATTTTATTACCAAAAAAATTGACAAGAACCAAAAATACGTTAGTTTTGTGCTGCAAGGATGTTGTTACCAAACTACCTGCAAATTTACAGGTTGGATGGGATTCTGTCATGAGGATGAGTGTGGATCTGCGAGATTTATTTCTATATGAGGCATTTTTGTATTATAATCCTCTACTTCTTGTGGTTAGTTTTCTTATCAGAATTTACTATCCTATCATACTTCTGCATTCTTTATCTTTCTATTGAAACCTTTTCGTCTGTTTTTGACATGTGCAGACTATGATGGTTTGGTTTTGGGGAGTCAATCTATGGGTTTTTGCTCAGGGCAATGTAAACTATGCCAAAATTTTTGATCTTGATCAAAATCATTTGACCCACAGAGAAATATGGAAGGTACCAGTGCAACAACTCAGTCAAATTGAACTATTAGCCTAATTGTTATGAGTTATTCTCTGTTGCTGTTGTCATCTGGAACTTTAAAGGTTATGCTACACAAACATAGGCCTTGCAAATTGCAATGTATATTTTTTTCTTATGGAAACAATATATGGAGTTTTATTTTTCATCTGCTTTGACTTGACTGTTTAATGGCATTTTTTTGGAACTTTTCTTTAATTTAAAAGTTTGAAGTCTGTACTCTATAGTGACTGGTAGCTTTCAGTAAGTATGTTTTTTTTCTTATTACTACATACATATATATATATATATATTATATTGGAGGAAACTAACGGTGTGAGGAGCGTATTGCATCTTAGCTGTTCTTGTTAACAGGAGATTTCATGTTTTCTTAATGGAATGCTGTTGGTTAACTACTTTTGACATATCTGACATTCGAACTTTTTTCTTCTCCTCCTGTTTCATTGATTCACTCTTACCATTCAGTATGCTTTTTGCAGTGTGCGACATGGATGACAATTGTTGTGCCGACAAGCATGACAGCATATCTTTATCTCTATTCGCATGGAGAAGTGTCACTTGCCGCATCACAACCAGTGTAATAGATGCATCCATATAGATTCTGAAGTACCTAATTAAGATAGCATTTATCTGTAATAAAAAACCATAGTTCACTTGTTTGAATGACCAAGGCTTCCAAGCCTAAGTAAAGTATTCCATTCTATAGAATAAACAGTGCAGTTATATATGTATGATTGTTCGGATTAGGATCTACATACTATTATTTATCATACTGACAATGCTATTGTCCATTTTTTCTCTTCCATGTATTAGTATCTTGTAAATGTGCTAAGTTTTAATTGCATTCTTCTGCAGGTACTGTTATATGCTGCTGTTGCAATGCTTTTGATATTCCCTTTTGACATTTTCTATTTGTCATCTCGCTTTTACTTGTTAAGGACTCTTTGGCGTATAGTTCTCCCATTACAGGCAAGTTTGTTTCTTTCAAAACCTAATTATGGACCTTCTCCCGTCTGTTTGATTTTGTTTTCTACTTACTCGAAAGTATTGGGAGAACTATACACACTAGAAAGTAAAGTTCTCCCATTTAGTTAATGCTCAGTTGCCTAGAAGTGATTTATATTCTGGTCTCATTTAACGCTTTGATTTTTGTTGTTTGTCTGTAGTATGTTTAATTACAGTTTGTTATTTGGTGAACACAGGTAATATCATTTTCTGACTTTTTCCTGGCTGATATTTTGACCTCCATGTCTAAGGTATGTATCCTGATGTTTACTTTTACCATTATCCAAGTGATTTCACATGTACTAGAGGGCAATTTTTGTGATAAAAAAAAAGATATTAAAGTTGTTGATAGTTGTGCAGTGCGTGTGCAAGTTTACTCTGGTTAACCTATTAGGAGTGTAGAATCAAGAAATAGTTTGCCATCTATGATAAGATATCTGATTGTCACCATGCCTTTTGATTCCGATTGTGTTTGTCATTCCTATGCAGGTGCTTTCAGATTTGGAGCGATCAGTATGTCGAATGGTCCATCGACAGGTTAGGGTTTCACCTTTTAATTGTGATTCTTCTTCTATGTCGCTTTTTGCTAATCACCAAAAAAATGATTCTTATTCTAAAATATTGTAGAATGCATTTCAGTGTATCCTATGCTGAGTATCTATAACTTTGGGTATAGTAAAATTTGAGATGGACTATGTTTTTGGATAGCTTTCACTCTCTTTTATTCTCCAATGAGCATCCATTTTTCATCCTCTATCATTGCCATGAAGCTCGAAGTGAGGACTGAGGAGACCTTAATATAAGTTGCTAAAACAAAATGGAAGTGATGGTGGAATTGCATCAACCAAACCACTTAGTTGTTTCTTTCTTATGGTTTTGAGAAATTTATGGTGCCACGAAAAAATACATTCAAGTACTGATGAGTAATTGAAGTTGCATAAAGTGATATGTCAAAAAAGTGATGAGGAGATTTGCATGTGCTAATACACATTCTTTGTTATGTCTTTTAATCTTTCTTTTCCGATGATTATTTGTCTTTTAAAATTGTTCTGTTGTATTGTTCAAGAGATCTTGTGGCAGTTACTCTGCTGTGATCCCTTCAGTTCATGTTTCACTTTTGTTTGTTAAAGAAATACTGTTGATACTTCACTTATATTTTATTAAGAGGTTTTATTTCAAAGCAGGTTGCCACTATTGCATGGTTTGAAGCTGACTCAGTTTGTGGAAGTCACTCTGTTGCAATCCCTGTGGTTCTTGTTTTGCCTTACCTCTTTCGTTTGTTCCAATGCCTTCGACAATATAAGGATACTGGGGAGAAAACAACCCTTCTAAATGGTATGTTTACTTGGTCGTTTTTCTTAAATGTTTTTCTTTCAATGGTTCTCTTTGACCTCAAATTTTTCCTAAATTTGTTTGGCCATATTTCTTCCTAGTAGAGCCTTATTGACACTCATAGCTGTTTTTTAGACACTTTTAGAATTTTTGTTTTGCATGGCTATGTAAAATAAAATTTTAAATAACCATCAAATAATGTAAAAACATCCGGTTATCTAGACTGTTGTGGTGCATGTGAATTTTAGTGTGTGATCTTGCAATTCTTATTATGCGCCCGCTCTTTTAAGTGTGGTTAACTTGGCAAGATCTTTAATGGTCTCTGCAATTTCTGTGTTGCTTCTCTTTATAATCTCTATTTCTATGTTTCTGAATAGCTGCAGGTTTGTTCTTAAGTATTGATGGATTTTTTTGGTTCATTACACAACTAATTTTATCTGCTTCTGGTTTCAGCTTTGAAGTATTCTACTGCAGTACCTGTGATTTTTCTTTCAGCCCTCAAATATCATGTCTTCCCTGAAAAGTGGACGACCTTTTATCGGCCCCTCTGGCTTCTCTCAGGTGTTTTGAACTCTTTGTACTCATTCTACTGGGACGTGACTAGAGATTGGGACTTAAGGTATGTGAATGTTTTTATTTCATATACTATTAATATTAGATAAATGCTGAACCTGTAAATTTTATGTTTCCCATTTGTTCTTATGTCACCTTAATTAACACGTTAACTGCTGGATTGAATCTCTTTTCTGCTGTGAACCCATAATTAGAGCCTAATTTGTGGCTGAGCTCTGGATTATGTCATCACGACTTCTCAGTTACCAGTGTCACTGCTTTGTTCAACCAGATTTAAAATGAACTCATGATTATACGATGTGGAACTTATTTTCCAGGCCGTGTAGTGATTGTTTGCTTCTTTGTAAATCATTGAAAAGATATTAGAACACGGATTGTTCATGTTTTGAACTTGTTGCATCCCTAGGATCATTTTGCCATGCCCTCTAATATCTTATTCCCTTTTCTCAGTGGTTTCACTCGGATTTTCAAGTCCAGCAAACAGCATTTCTTGTCAAACCTCATACATGGACGGAAATGGGTAAGGATATACCAATCTTTCTTCTGGATTTAGTAGACAGATTACTTATTCGACTTCACACTCGTACGCCAACCAAATGACCCAACTTTTCCTTAGAAATAACGTTTCCAGAGTGGTCCTCGTTCGTTGAATTAGCCTTGAAACATTTTATGTGAAATGGGTTGCAGGTTTACTTCTGGGTGATAGGTAGCAACCTGATTCTGCGTTGTACCTGGACATACAAGCTCTCTTCCCATCTCCGCCACAATTACCTTACCGTGTTCGCAATCACTGCCTTGGAGATTTTCCGCCGCTTCCAATGGGTTTTCTTCCGTGTAGAAAACGAGGTGAACAAGATGAACTCTAAATCAAACATTCAGCTTTCCAAAACCGACAACCCAAACGAGGAAGACAGATTACTCGTCTCTAATGGCCACGACGTATAGACCATTAAGCAAATATCGCCTTCCCCGAATCATCACCATTCCTAGTTTTGTATAATTTTTTTCCCCTAGAGGGATTGCCCTTTATTTCTTCAATTGCAACGTACATGAACAAATGAAAAATGTTTCATGTTTATAAATTGAATAGGCTGTTCAACATTGCAACATTAAGGAGATAATATATACGGAACCTCATTTTGTTAAACGACATTCATATAATGGTTCCTCTTTGAATTTTCTGATGCAAGCGGTGTTCTACTTTAAACTAGTTATAATGCGGGGAGAAGGATTCGAGCTTTGAGTGCACAGGGAAGCACATTCGATGTAGTCAATGTGACTATTCTCACGAGTGCATAGGAAAGCACATCCGTTGTAGTCAATGTGACTATTCTCACGTCTGCTGATTCCTCTTTGATTTCAGAAGATCTGAAATTCTGCTGTCGAAGAATTTCCACCACATATTTCATGCATTTGGTGCTGGCCAATTAAAGTCCATCTTCAAATCTCGTGCATTTGTCTGAAAACCAAATGACCAAAATGTTATGCACACGTGGCAAACACCCAATTCGTCATTCGTTTACCCCAACCCAGATAATATGCACACATGCAAGGCCAACTCTCTTCAAGTCTTAACCACCCATACACTTCCCACCTTATACCACCAACAATAATGAGTTGATGACCTAAATGTTACCCGCCGGCGAGTTCACTGACCTCCATAGCCGGCCAGAGCCGAGCATCCCCAGAGTGTTAACCATACTCTCTTTCGTACTTGAGAAATTGGTGGCTCGAAATAACACGCTTGTTGATAACCTGAGCCAACAACTCAATGGGCTGAGCTGTGGCTCGGCGGGGATTGGAAAGAGCTTGGATGTGTTTCACGGCGTGAGGGCGCCGAGCATAAGCATACCGAAATACTTGGAGAGGCTGTACAAGTACACAGATTGCAGCCCATCATGCTTTGTGGTTGGATATGTGTATATAGATAGGTTGCTTCATAAGCACCCTGACTCTCTTGTGTTGTCCTTGAATGTGCATAGGCTGCTGGTCACAAGCGTCATGGTTGCTTCTAAGATGCTAGATGATGTGTAAGTATTTATATCTACATCTTCTTTTGTTTTCATGAATTGGGATTTTGATTTGTGTCAACGATATGCTAGAATTTTCAATTTTGATTCGTTGTGGAGCTTTAGGTTGACACCAATTGTGTTTTTGAATGATGTAATGAAGCATTACTAGGGAAAATTGAATTGATTCATTACAATATTGTTCTTAAAATAGTTCTAAGAAAAAAGATGTGCGAGCAAAAAGCTTGTAGCTCAACTGTTTATGAGCGAGCACTCACGTATGCTCCCTAGGTCCTGTGTTCGATTCTCCCCTCCTCAGTGTCGACTCACCAATACACGTCCGAGGTCCTACGTTTTATCATATTGTGCGCTTCTATTTACAAAAATTATGCATATGCAGGCACTATAACAATGCATTTTACGCCCGGGTTGGGGGAGTGAGCAATGCTGAATTGAACAAATTAGAAGTGGAGTTGCTTTTCCTGCTGGATTTCGGAGTCACGGTGAGCTCTAGGGTTTTCGAGAGCTATTGCTTCCACTTGGAAAAAGAAAATATGCAGAATGGGGCATGTCAAAGGATTGAAAGGCCATTGTTAGTCCTCAATGGTGTGGATGATGTGCCTGAAATATCAGAAAATACGGAGAGTAATTCCTTACCACCTCAGATGTCAGAAGTTACACAGAGTTCCTCACTTCCTCAGATTGTGGACTGACCCTGATAAATTTTTTTTCCATAGCTCATGGTTTAACCTTTTTCCTTTCTTTACCATTTTTGGCTATAATTACTCATCATTCATGTAAAAGAAAGCTTCGGCTCAGCTTTGTGACTGTCTTTTTCCAAAATTGAATATTAATTATACAAAAGGAATTCACTCTTGAGGTACAGGTTGGAAAGTTTGGAGATTAGGAATAACTTCTGAGCAACGTAGATGTCACTGTTATAATATGTCAATATCCAAAACTAATAAGATATTCCTATGTGGAAAAGTTAAAACAAACTCCAATACGTGATTGGCTCGGAATATTGCTAGTTGTATTTCTAGTGTAAGTAAGATCTTACATGATTGGCTTAGAAATGAAAACGAAAGTTATGCTCAATTATGATGATCTTATTGCTTTTGAAATTCTTCTAGCTAGCCTTCGAAAGTCATATTTTACAAATATGAGGTCCAAGAATTTTTACATCCATTGATGGATTTAAGCCCCCCTGTACCTCTAATTAAGGCTATTATGCCTATAAATTTATGATCAACAATCAAAATTCCAAATTTAGAAAATGTAGCTAACAATATATGAAGGTCTAAAATATTCAGTTCTCTTGAGTACAAGGCAACACTTATTCTTTGTGTGGCCAATATCTTAGAAGAATCACCTCTCTATGGTTTTTGTGACACTAATTCTGAATGGAGAACAGCTTACATGACACGAGTACACCATCACGTGACATCTTATGCAAATGAAACAATGCATATAGACAAAAACTTACACATGTTTTCATTTTATTGGCACGGAATGCCACTGTAGCGGAAATCTCCTGTGCCATGTAAGTCCTTGTCCTAGAATGTGAACAAAGTGATGTGCACCTTTCTCAATTTCCAGGGTGGTCAGTTTGGTTGTATACTTGTATTTTGTTTTTTTTTTGTTTTTATATATGAAAGGATAAACTCTAATGTTAATGATCATGAGATTCGTATGTAAATATGGATTATTTCAACATGAATCATTATTCGATCACCACCTCATTTTACACACATTAGATGACATTTGTGTATGTATAAAATACTATTCAATGGTGAACGAATCAAACTACTTAAAAGTTTGCTACGGTTAAATTTAAATATGTTGAGAAATATTGGAGAAAACTGAATATTGAAATACAATGCTAAGCTAATTTAACCTCTTCTCTATTTTTTGGTTGAAATGCCAATATTTTACCCTTCTACTTAGGGGTGGGCACTTTTACTGGTCAAATGCCCAAACCAACCAAACAACTGAAACGGATCAGTTTGGGTCGGTTATAATTTTAAAAAGATGAATAATGAGTTGTAACCCGGCTACCTGTATATGGAGCAGTTGACGTACGGTTTGAAAAATTCCACAACCGACGGAAACCAACCCACCCGTGTAATATGGTCCATAATCATGTAGGACATGTGACTAAGTTTAATTGGCCCAGCCGCCCAAACACATCATTGCATCTTTCCTCCATTTCAAAAGCTCAAATCACACTACATTTTAGTTTAATTTTCAGAAGTTATTAAGTATTTAATAGTGTAACATGTTCTTCTTTAATCTTCAAGTACTGAAATGATGCAAGTTTTTGATTCATTGTATCATTTGATAGATTAATGCCAATTGTGTGCATAGCATACCAACGGAAAATTGAATTGATTTATTAGAATATTTTTCTTAAAATAGTTCCAAGAAAAAAAAAATGTGCGACCAAGACGCTTTTAACTCAACTATTTATGAGCAAGCATCCTTTCCTCAAGTTCTATGTTTGATTCTTCCCTCCACCATTTCGATTCACCAATAAATGCCTGAGGTTGTATGTTTGATGTACAGATGTTGCACCTAGGACTTGAAATAAAAACATAAATTCTGATGAATTGTGAGAATCCTACAGATTCTTGGATTGTTGTTGCTATATAGCCTTAGGCTCATATATATTTATGGAGGGAAAATACTCGGATCCACCCCCTTAAATACAATACAAGCTCCAAAAAAGTATGCATCCATTCATGGATTTAATCCCATTCTAATTAAGGCAATTAAGCCTCTAATCAATGAAGCAGCCTTATCCACCAGAGTAATCAACGACCTTATCTATCAAAGTAATCTACCACTTGCAAAGTCATTGCCACTCAACACTACAGTTTAGCGGTATTCATCTTCATTTGTAAGATGTAGAGGTATTCCTCTCCACTTGTAAGTGAGAAGTCTTAGATTAAACTCTTTTCGATGGCGACATGAGTTTTATACCAAATTATTATGGAAGACTTATTGTGTGGCTTAGCCAAAATCCCTCACCCCTTAGTGTTTATATATCATTGTATTAAAAAACCCATTAATCAAAGATCAAAACTCCAAGCTTGGGTTAGCCGAGTGGTGAGAGTTAGTATAAGATGATAGGCATGAGTAGACTAAGGGCTAGTTTGGTATTGTTGTGCTTTGAAAAAAAGCTGTTGTGAGAATAAGCGGCTGTGTTGTGAGAATAAGCAGCTGTGAAATAAAGCCAGCAGAGTGTTTGGTAAACTTTTTTGTAAAAGTGCTTTTGAAAAAAAAAGCAGTATGATAGTGTTTGGTAAACTTTTATGTAAAACAGCTATGACTGTGTGAAATGACCAAAAAGAATATAATACTAAATGTGCTATTAATTTAATTTTCTTAACAAATAAAGATTTAATTTTCTTGTTTCCTCCACAAACCCTAATTTTTTCCCCAATTACTTTTTTCCACAAACCATATCACCTTCCCCAATTAATTTTTCCCCACCCTCCGTCCCCAATTGTTTTTCCCGACACCTATACCCTCATCCCTTTGCTCTTCCCACCCCTTTTTCCCTCTCCCATCCCCAAAGTTAAAAATCCATAGCCCAAAAATAAGCGCGAGCTGGGCGGTGGTGGCCTTGGACTTTGAGATTGCGGCTTCAGTTTCTCCTCCTGGATTGGATTCAGAAGCGGCTTTGCGGATTTGGGATCTGGGATCTGGGTTTTCTCCCAAACCTAGATGGGAATTCGCCGGTTTCGCTCAAATGGCCGATCTTCGAGCTCGAATCTCGAATCTGGCACATTGGTTTTGTTTCTTTTGAATAAATTCCAAATGGGTAGCCATAGATTCTGATAAAGCTTGAAAATTTGGAGAATTTGGGGGATGTCTGGGGTTTCTGGAGCAGAGGATATGAGTGTGTTTGGATTCTGGTGAGAAGTGAAGAGGAGGAGGGGGACGAGAAGAGAGTGAGGAGCTCGAGCAATTTTGGATTATTGAAAAATTCATACTGTTCATCTGTGTTTTTGACAAAGAAGCTGCAGCTGTTTTTGAAAGCTGCTATTTGCAGTTTTAGCTTCTCTTTGAAAATTAGGCTTTTTTTCACCTTAGCTTAAAAAAAATTTACCAAACACTTAAAAACACTCCAGCTTTTTTTCACCCCAGCTTTTTTTTAAGCACCTCACTCCCAAACTAGGGCTAAGCTTAAGATTCGAAACCATCCAACATAACCAATGGAAAAAATAATAAAAAATTGCAATTCCAAATTCAGTTGCCTTGAGTACAAGGCAACACTCATTCTTTGCGTGGCCCATTAAATATCGTAGAATCACCTCTCTACATAAGGGTCATCGTTAGGGACAAACCCTAGTTAATGCCTATTGGACGTAACTTTTGACTGCGAATAAGGATGATCATGATATTAATTTGCATGTAAACTTATTAGTTTAACATGAATCATGGTTCTATCACCACTTCACCGTGGATTTATCATATGACCTTTTGGTATGTATGGAACACTTTCAATTTGGGCTGATAAAAAGAAAATAGAGATGTTGTGATATTGGAGAAAACCAAATTGAATGGTAAGCTAATACAAAAGCTATCAACTATATTGATGATTTTTTTTTATTTTGTGAAGCTTACAGGATTGCCATGAACTTTTTTGGCCGCGCTCTGCTCAATATACAAAGCTAAAATTAATCAAGTCTGCTTGGAATGCAAAAAATATAACCTGATAGAATATTCTTATAAAAATTGAGCTATTCCAGTCATTGGGATTGTTGGGCTATGTTTGAGGCGTCTACAAATTTGTATAAAAATTTGGTTAATTTGAACATATAGAGTGACATTTTAGTACAAAAATGTCCATCTAATTGTTTTAATCCAGGATTCGATGGTTAAAATAGTTTGTTTTTATGTAATTCTTTTAGATAATATTTGGGTGAGGGATTTATAAATTTTAAAGCATTTAGTCAAAATAAAGGAGAAATAGATCACAAAAAAGTTAGATAGGAGGAATTTAAAAATGTCTTGCATGAGCATTACAAAGACATGTTAGAAGGATTTGTAAATGACTCATTCCAAGTATTCATTTGCAAATCACTCTCACGTGTCTTTGTAATACTTATGCGGGACATTTTTTTAATTCTTCATATCTAACTTTTTGTGATTCAAGTAGGGGTAGTTTGATAACCATTTAATTTCTCTTAAACCCTAAAATTGAAAACTAAAAAGTAAAAACTCAAGAAAGTAGTTGTCTGTTTTCATTTTTTTGAAAATTGAAAGTAGTTACCAAATAAGATTTCTGAAATACCAAAAACTGAAAAGGAAATGGTTATCAAACGGCCCCGTAGTTATTTACAAATCCCTCTTACATGCATTTTATAATGCTTATGTGGTGAATTTCTAATCTCTCTCATCTACAATTTTGTAATCCATTTCTTGATAACTATGCTTAAATCTCTTATAATTTGAAAGTTCATCACCCAAACAGAAAAAAAAAAGAACAAAGCGATAGACAATTTGGCACTATGAAGAAAAGGAAATTTTATTTTTATTAACACATCAAAGAAAAGGAAAAAAAAAATGTAATTAGCAGGACTGAACACTTTTGATATTTGGTTACATAAATGATCATGTGTGTTGTGTGGTATTTATGTCATCATTGTGCCGTCGATATATGATCAATATGTCGTCATTATTCAAAAAAATGTATTTCCTTAACTAAATGTCAAAAAGTGATCATTCGTATTAGGGGTGGGCAAACAAACCGGCAACTCGAAAAACCAACCGAACCAAACCGTTTGGGTTGGTTTGGTTTGGATTTTTTTTTGTCCATTCGGTCTATAAAACCAAACCAAACTGAAATAATTGGTTTAGTATGTGGTTTTGATTTTTTACAAATCGTGAGTTAACCGAACTATATCGCTTATAAAATATATAAAACATTATATAATATATACAATACTATATAAATAACACACATATATAATATTATATGTTTTAGTATTTTACTAAACATCTTGAAGTTATGAGATTAGAATTTGAGACTTTTAGTTGTGATATAAGATTAAGTATTTTGAAGTTTAGGGTTTATTACGTAGTTTTGATTGTAAATTTAAGTTGATAGTTTGATGATGAATTTTATAAATAAGTTTATATATTTTTTTAATATTTACTTCGACATAGCTTTGAATTTTCTATTTGGTAATAGATGCTTGTTAAATCGTAAGCCGAACCAAACCAAACTGCAACATTGGTGCACCGATTACATCAGTTGAAGCTATTGTGGTTCGATTGTGGTTTGAAATTTAGGCAAACCGAAGCGTGTGGTTTGGCTCGTAGTTTGGATCCAAAACCAAACCAATCCAAACCGTGCCCACCCCTAATTTTTATTAAATATCTTTTTATATGTGACCACATAACCATAGGCCTCGTTTGGTACGCCGTATAGCGCACCGGATAGTACTAATAATCCGGTCTCGGGTGTTTGGTGCGCTTCGTACTAAAATAGTCGCCCGACTATTTAAACCGGGCCCACCATTTAGTACCCCTCACACCCGACTAATTATACGCCCAAAAACCTCCGTATAATTAGTCGGGTCCGTCCCTCTCACTCTCTTGGTCTAGCATGAAGGAAAATATTTGAATTACAAGTTCATTTGAGCAATACTTAAGCATGCTATTAACAAATTAAAGGCTCTTAGCTAGCATATTAGTACTCAAAAACAAAACTTTGCTCGTGACTTTTTGAAGCCTAAATGTTGTGAACCAAGACACAACTCAAAATCACATTAGTAAGTTGTAGCATCCTAGACCTTTGTAGAATCTTCTTTGCATGAGCAAAGGCTAAATACCCAAGAGGGCCTTCAATCTCATCTTGGATGAACACCTTTGCTTGGAGAAGTTGTGGTTGCACTTTGAATCAAATTGAAGGTTACCTATACGTACTTCGTCTCCTACGAAGATCAAACCTTTCGTAGTTCTTGCATTTGATGAGGATTTGAGTGAGTTTGTATGAAGAACAAATTGTGTTCTTCACACACTTAAGACTGCCCAACACAGTATAAATAGTCTGATACTGTACAAAATGCCTGACTAATTTAGTCAGCACTGTCCGATGACAGATAATCCTATTTGACTGAAATAGTCAGTTCAGTCCGAGCTGCCAAACGAGGCGTAACATATCGATACCTGCTTATTTTTGCAAACAAATGTAAAAAAGAGATTATTCCTGTGCTAATTGCCCAAAATAAAAACATCAAAAATAAAAATAAGAATCCGCAATTTCCCATCAACGCAACGCCTCTCTCTTTACTCTAACTTTCGTCGTTGACAAAAAGGCACAAGCTTTCGCTCTGTGTAAATTCCAGAGATATATATGCGATGATGGGAAGGAGGAGGACCTGAGGTCTACAAGCTGGTTCTTCACCAATACGTGCTTGTCAAAACGACGCCCTAAAGCTTCTCAAACGACGAATTATCGTTGGTTAAGGCCATGGCCGAGTCTTCAAAGGAAGAGCTGCTTCAGCTCATCAAGCGCTTCGGGGCTTATCTCACTGTCAAGATGTCCAGTCTCTTCCCGATCTCCGTCCACAATCTGGTTAGTACCTCAATTTTGTGCCTGTTTTCGTTATCTTTTCGAATTTTCTCACGGATCTGACCCGCCAAAAATTGTTCATTTCTGCCAATTATCTTCAATTGCTTCATGGGGTTTTCAATTTATGTTCCAATTTTGTTTGTTTATTTGATTCGGGTCCAATTCGGTGCTTGTTTCGATGTGAATTGATTTGGGATGTAGGTTTTTTGAGAAAATTTGATGTGTAAATGGTCCATAACTGGAAATTAGAGGAATTTATGGATGAATATTTGATATTTTGTAGCATTGGGGAAAAAGATATGTACTTGCGACTATTATGATGTTGTTATGAGTTGGGCCATTGGAATTTTCAGTGCAAATGACTTAGTGAAGCTTAATCTCCATTTTGTGAATTCTGATGCATGCGTTTGTGTCTACGTCGTGTCTTTTATTTAGTACTCGGGAACCCTGGTTCATATCTTAGTACCCAGGAACCCTGTAGTTACCGCATTAGTGTACTCTTTGGACAATGACTGGCTTTGAACTGATAGACAATGCTATGAGTAGAATTGACTAAGGTGAAGAGATAGATACTCATGAGATAGGTGAAGCTAATGCGAACCCTGTCAAGTGGTGGATTTTTCCTTTTCTTCTGTTTCAAGAAAAGTGGAATTCTATAAGCCTGACGGGTTGTAGTGGATCTCAAGAGGTATTAGTATCACTTTTCAGGATTATCCCATTCTTTTATGCTTCATCTTTGGCTTAGAAGTATCAAAGTAGTGCTGGAATGGAAATGCAAAAATTGAATTGTCTAACGAAATTTTATATGGTGTCAGAATTCACGTTCTATTGGGGCAATTGCGGGCTTTGCTGTCGCAATAGTTTTCACATGGAGGCTGCTGAGATCACCCAGTGGACCTCAAAGAAGGCAACCAAAGCGGCAGGCACCTGCATCGAGTAGTTCTGGCATCAGTTCAAATTCAAATGCAACATTGACAACTTCAGGAGTTTCACCTTCAGAGGACTCAAGAGCCCAAAACGTTGTTGATGAATTTTTTCAGCCAGTAAAGGTAACTGTCAAGTTATGAGTCTGCCTTATGGGTTTGGGTACCACTTTGTATTAATATGGTTTATGCTGAAGCCTTTTCTTTTATTTCCAGCCTACTTTGGGGCAAATAGTCCGTCAAAAATTGAGTGAAGGAAGAAAGGTAAGTGTAGCTGAGAACTTGTTTCTTCATCTCAGTATAGTGCTTTTCAGCTTCTCACTGCATGTTGTGAAAATTTCATGGTGAAGTTACAGAACCTCTGGGTTTTACTTTTAGATGTTGCTGTACTTCACGATTAAAACTAATAAGCTTCAAATGTTTAATACTGGCAATTTAGCTGGTATTTGATACCCTGTGAAGTAATTTACTGTATTGAGAATTTGTTTGATTTTTATAGGCATGAAAGTTGTTGGTTTTGATTTTTTTGAATTAACAATTTCACCGTTTTAAGCATCTGTAGGTAACTTGTCGTTTACTCGGAGTAGTCCTTGAGGAAAGTACCCCAGAGGAACTTCAGGTGGTCTAATTTTCTTTCCAGAAACATTCTTTTCGTAAATTTGGTGATATAAATTGTAACTGAAAAAGGATTAACATTGCCTTTTTACGTTGTTCCTGGCAGAAACAAGTGACTGTGAGGTACTCAGTGCTGGAAGTACTCTTGGAAATCACAAAATTTTGTGATCTGTATCTCATGGAAAGAGTTCTCGATGATGAAAGTGAAGTGCGTGCAAGCCCCTCTGTCTCAATCATTTTACTTGTGCTCTGTAATTTTGTATGAGATTAATAGGTTTCCTTGCATGTTGTTTTACTCCGTTTCTTTGCTCATGGTATTTAACTTCTGTGGTCTATCCTTGCCTATTGCTTTATATTCATTTCATTGCCATTTACGGGATGATATCGCTTATTGCTTTCAGAAAAAGATTCTTCTGGCTTTGGAAGATGCTGGGGTTTTCACATCTGGAGGTTTGGTCAAAGACAAGGTAGGTATATGGGTTGATAGCATTATAAGTTAACTTTTAAGAATCCCACCAATTCTTTTGGTAATTCTACTTGCTTGTTGTTGGTTTATGTGCATGCAGTTGTTTTTGGCTTTGTCGCCACTTTTTTCTTTCTATTGTCGACCATGAACAAACAAATTTTATTTGAACCGATAAGAATTACAATAGAGTTTGTGGAATGAAACATGATCTTGGAAACTCACCAGTACTTGTATTCTTGGATATCAATTTTTCCATGTGGGTTGAAAGAGATTAAGAGTAATAATGTAAGGGGATTGTGGTTTGCAAAAGATTAGGGGTCAACCTTGGAAGGAAGGCTCAATAGTTGCTCAAATTAGGAATTGACTGTGGTTTGATTGGTGTGTAGAACACTACAACAGTACGTTAGAAAGTGATGAACTTGATTGCAATTTGTTCCACACTTGACATAATAGAGCCAGAGAAGTTGAATTGAAACATTAATATTTCCAATAGGTATTATTTGAAGGATATTTTTCGAGTATATTGAGATGTGCTTTTCTGATGGTCGTTATAACTTTTAAGTCAGTTCTGGAAATGTTTACCTACTATAAGTAGTCTTGAATGGTGCAATGAACTGTGCGATATACTACTTCTAGCTTGTCATTTAGCTTTTTGAGAGAACGTGACAAATTTGCCCATTTGATATTTCAGTTATTTCCGTACTTTTCAACTTGCTAGGATGCTGCTATTTCTTTCTGTTTCTTGCGTTATTTAAATAATTTATGTGATTTGATTGCAGGTTCTCTTCTGTAGCACAGAGAATGGACGAACATCTTTTGTTCGGCAATTGGAACCAGATTGGCATATCGACACAAATCCTGACATCATATTTCAATTATCTGTAAATTCTCAGTACTTACCTTGTTTTTCTACACAACATTCTTCGATTTCATTTCCCATGTTCTGATGTATATGCTCATTTCCATGCTTGTCATCTGAATTATTCATTTCTTTATTGGTTACAGAGGTTTATCAAGTATCAGCTTCACATTTCTCCTACCAGAACGGAACGAGCTTCGTCTAATGTGTTCAATTCCCCATCCTTGGAACAGTTCTTTGGATGTGTTTGATGCGGCAACAACGAAAGATAAGAGTATAATCTTTAGATTTCTATTAGGGTTTTATTTTCCCCACTTTGGGTTGTGTTAATCGTACTTTAAAATTCCCATTCCAGCTTATTAATGCAAAACGTTTGTCTTCGTCTCGGTGTATTTTTGTATCCTGTCGTTGGTAGTCAGTAGTCAGATCATAGACTTGCTCTGTATCTCCCCACTGTTTCAAGGGATAATCCCTTTGTTTGAAATTTGTGTGATAGATTGATAAAATCCAAAGTCCAACTTGAAATTTTCATGAAATTGTTACTGGTAATGTTTGTAATTTACTATCTGTGTACAAGTTGAAAGTAGTCTTGATGGATAGTAGTAGTACTGCTTCTCGTATCATCGTCCTGCAAATCTACCGCCATCTGTAAATGTTTTCGGTGCGTTCTAGTGTTCCCACTCTCCTACTTAAAATGCAAACATAACTAGAAACTACGAAAAATCTTTAGTGTTATGCATCATGGGGTACCACGAGATGATGGACATTGATTCATATTTAATCTAATGGTATACATCAATTAAAAAATAAAAATAAAATGTGGTTGTATTCAATAGTACTTATTATTAAAGTAATACCCTAATAATTGCGAGTGTAGTAATTAGTAAAGGCTCATATGGTGCTTAGGATTGAATAATTAGTATATTGCAATTGAAAGTGAATGATTTTTCAGATTAAGTTTGCTTCAAGTTGGACAATGTGTTTATTTGTTTCAAGAGCTCAAATTTGATTGTCACGATTAACTTATGCAATTTATTACAAATTTTTTTGTTTTAAAAGGGGATCAATTGATGGTTAAGTCACTACACTTCACTCTTTTGAGACTGGGAAGACTCATCGAGATTTCAGTCTTTATTACAATTTATTTATTCTTTTTAGAAAATTAGCACATGAGTACTATATGCGAGGATGAGTTGGACCTTTTTGAGATGTAATTAAATTAATCCACTGTTATTGTATTGCAACAATTAGTAAACTAAAAGGGTGAAATTGATGTAATTAAATTAAGCCACTGTTATTGTATTGCAACAATTAGTAAATTACAAGGGTGAAATTGCGATGATATAAACTATATGAACTAAAGTAAAATTTGCGCTCGAACTGCAAGGATCAAAATTGAAATTTGACCTCCTAATAGTGAACATTTCTTCATTTGGTCGATGAAGTGAAGTAAAAAAGGTAATTGCAAATTACTCCAACCCTTGTGAAAAAAGTTTAAGTGCAATCACACTAAACCGCCATCGACCAAAAATAAAATAGTTTAAAAGAAAAAAATTGGATTTAACTTATTTTTTGGGTCTTTCCTAAATAAATAACTTTTTTTTGGTTTGGGGTTAACTTACAAAAAGAAAAGGAGGCGCAACCGCGCAAGTTCACCGATTGGCCGCCATTAGCGTTCAGCAACTCACTCGTTTCTACTGCGTGTGTTTTGATGGAGATCGTTTGCCCGATCGATGCTGAGCTGGGCGGCGAAATCTCTGCTCTTCTTACACCTCCGTCACCCGCCGACGTTGAGGAGTACTTGAACGAGCTCATCAAATCCAGCAGCAGGCAATGCAACGGCATCACAGTGAAACAAAACGGAGAGCTCGGCAAAGGTGAATCCAACACACACGTAAACACCTGTAGTCTTCAAATTCCGCATCCATCGTTTCAACCTGTAATCTCTAATCTGCTCTTTGATCGTCAGGTGTCTTCGCAGAGTCGGACTTGAAAGAAGGAGAGCTTCTTCTGAAAGACCAAATGCTTGTGGGTCTTCAACATTCTTCCAACAAGGTCTTGAGTTCTTTCTCTGATCAAAAGTTTGAATTTTTGCTTCTGGGTCTGTTCAGTTTTCAGTTTTTATGTGTTTTTTCAATTGGGTTTTGCAGATTGAGTGTTTTTAGTGTGTAGCTTTTGTTTTCGTGTCCCATTGACTCTGTTGAGCTTCAAAGTTGGAGGAGACTAAGAATTAGGTTTGATGAACAGTTTTATCTTTTGCTTTTGGGTCTCTTCAGTTTTCAGTTTTCGGTTTTTAGTGTGTTTTTGCAGTTGGGTTTTGCAGACAGTGAGTGTTTAGTGTGTAGCTTCTGTTTCCGTTTAATTGGCTCTGTTGAGATTTAAATTGGGAGGAGACTTTATTTGCAAGGATTGGGAGTTTTTTTATGAAAGATTTTATCTTTTGCTTTTGGGTATTTTTAGTTT
Organism: Gillenia trifoliata; assembly: GCA_018257905.1. Classification (NCBI taxonomy): domain Eukaryota; kingdom Viridiplantae; phylum Streptophyta; class Magnoliopsida; order Rosales; family Rosaceae; genus Gillenia; species Gillenia trifoliata. The sequence continues at coordinate 7,831,611 of CM031082.1, forward strand.
TCATTTTTCAATGTGTTTTTTCGATTGTGTTTTGCAGATTGATTGTTTGGTGTGTAGCTTCTGTTTTCGTTTCATTGGCTCTGTTGAGCTTCAAATTGGAAGGAGACTCTATTTGCAAGAGTTGGGAGTTTCCGTCGGTAGAGATTGCTGTGAAGCTGACCACTCATCTGAAGATGAAGACTTGGATGATTGTGGGCCTAGCAGTTCTAGTTACAAAGAGAAAGTTCCTCTTCCGAAAGGGATTGCGGAATCTGTAATGAATGGTGGACTCAAATTTCCTTACTCTGATAAGTTCTCACTGCCTCCAGCTGTTCCATGTCCTGGTGGCTGTAAAGAAGCTTATTACTGCAAGTGGGTAACCCAAATTTTTATGTTTGAAGCATGTTGGACTATGAAAATGACACTGCAATTATAAATTAACTTGCTTTCATTGCACTGTGGTTTATCTCTTTGGGAATCAAGTACTCAATAAATGAGTTGTCATCGTGTTGCCAATATCTTGTAGCAAACAATGTGCAGAGTCTGATTGGGATTTATCTCATTCCTTACTTTGCACGGGGGAGAGGTCTGAAGCAGTCTCTAGGGAGGCACTTATTAAATTTATACAGCATGCCAATGGTAAGTTGAGTTTGTAGTTTGATCTTCTTTACCTTCTTATTTGTTTTCCCTCTATCGGCTTCTTATTCTATCCTTCTTTTTTTGCTTTTACCAGAAACAAATGATATATTCCTCCTTGCCGCGAAGGTACATTCTATGATAAACATCAATTCTAATTTCAGTCTTTTACTTTTATTGGGGCTGAGCTTCTAGCAGACTATATGATCTAGTACTTGCTTCTCATGATATGTTTTCAGCATGGTTCACTATGGGTAGTAGCATCACTTTTCCGTTGTACTATTTGAATAATATGAAAACATAATGGAATCCATGGTACCTTATGTGTTGCATGTCTTACTTGTCATGCCCGATAAGTCTCCTATCATGTGCTATGATGTAGATCCAATCTTGGATGATCAAGTTCCTCTGTTTCTTTCCAGGCAGTGGCTTCCGCCATATTAAAGTACAGGAAGTTGAAAGTGGCTCATTCTGAAGATCAAGATAATACACCAAATGTTTCAGGCAGCCCTTATCTATCTGTACTCTTAAAAGCTTGGAAACCAATATCAGTGGGACACAAAAGAAGGTAGTTTCATTATGTATATAGTGAAGACTTGATGAGTTGTGTCCGAAACAAGCTTAACTACTCCTATTGTGAGCATTCTAATATTAGAATTGAAAGAAAAGTGTTTTCCATAGTACAGTGCAGAAGTATGTTGTACTAGTATACTTGGTACACCATCACTCTTATAAGTTCTTCACTTTAGGTGCCATCAGTCGCATAATAAATGTGTGCAACAGTTCTGAAAATTTTTACCTCACGGTTTCTTTTCTCCTTTTTTTTCTCACATTTTATTTTCTCTTAGGTGGTGGGACTGCATTGCTTTGCCATTTGACGTTGAATCTTCTGATGAAGCTGCATTTAGGATGCAGATAAGAGAGTTGGCATTCATGGTAGTACTTTCTCCACTAGATAGGTCGTTTTAGAAATACTAGCTTGAGCACTATATTCTGTTATCATCTTCTGTGAGCTTCCATACGAGTTAACTTTATGTTTAATTCATATGATCATCATGATCCAAAATAGTACTAAGCAGATTATTTGATACCTCAGGTTTCAAGTATTATATCCTGCTCTTATAAGTTCTAACTGTACAGTTTGAATCTTTCAGTCACTTGAACTCCTAAAGGCAGCCATCTTTGACGAGGAATGTAAACCAAGTATCCTACCCAATTTAGAATTTGGCATATGTTTTCTTATTAGAATCATGCTTACTATTTTGGACAGTTTATAAATTTGAACTCCTTAATGCTTCCCAGTATTCTCCCTCAATATCTATGGGCATATAATTGGCATGTTTGAGTTGAATAATCTGTAAGTCACACTTTGTCACAGATTCCTCCCCTTTTCTGTCTCCTCCATTGAGTACTTATAGAGTGCAGCTGTCAATGGTGGTTGAAATAATTCACGTCCATTGTCAAATTGCATATGTAATTGCTGTGGGCATCGAGCTCTTACTTTGATTTCACTCTGTTTCAGTGATTTGGTTGTAGCATCTCCAGTGGAAGATTATTTTTTGTACATTGATGATCTTCCTTATTCTGAAAAGGTTAGAAGTCATATTCTTCACCTAACATATTTGGAAAGTTGAACGCTCTAATGCCATTTACCTGCTATTCATGACAGAAAGCAGCTGAGGATATTACACGACCATTTTTGGATGCTCTTGGTGATGACTATTCAGTTTGTTGCCAAGGTATGATTGTCTTTTGCACTTTCTTTGCCATTATGCGTCAAAAGTTCGACGACTTATTTTGTATAAATTTGTGACAGATACATTTGCCTTACGAACTCTTTTAAAATCTAAAGTGGCCAGGAGAAAAATTAACTTCCAGTATTTTTCAATTTTGTTTTAGGCACAGCATTCTATCCTTTGCAGAGCTGTATGAATCATTCTTGTAGTCCAAACGCGAAAGCATTCAAAAGAGAGGAGGTACGTAAACTTCCAAGTTTCTTCTGGTGATTTACATCATCCAAAACCACTTTTTATAGTGAACGCCCATCTACAACTTTTTAAAGCATTCCTTAATTAATTTTTATGCGTCTGCATTCATGCTTGTTCTTTGTTACCAGGACAGAGATGGACAAGCAACGATAATTGCACTTAAACCGATTTCCAAGGGGGAAGAGGTACGAAAGTGAATGTCCAACTCGGTCTAGTTTGCTATTATAAGGTCTCGTTATCCTTTTATCGAACTTTGTTCAAATTCTGATGGTCACTTTGAATTTTTCCAGGTTACCATTTCTTATGTAGATGAAGACCTTCCTTACGAAGAGAGACAAGCATTACTTGCAGATTATGGTTTTAAGTGCAGGTGCCCGAAATGCTCAGAAGAAGAGCCATAAACATTGCTAGATAAGGTCCAAGAGGATTCAAAACTAAGATTGTTTTGTATTTTGTCATCCCTTTGTAATTCTGTGATTAATCCGCCGGTTTTCTTGCTGATCAAACCGCATGTTTGACAACCATTTCATTTTACAGTTTTATCCTGGTGCTTCCCCATTTTACCATTTATGTTTCAGCATTGTTCGACTCGTCTCTTATACGCCAAAGATGTTACTGAATTTGATCTTGGTTCAACTGATCTTGTTACGGCTTATGTTAAGTGCACTGATCCTTCCCAACAAAAGAAAGATGACCTGAAAATATTTGGGAAAGAGAGGGAAAGTGCACTGTAGTGCATATAAACGAAAACAAAGCGAATTACTTATCGACCCAATGCTGTGTACATTTTGCTCATTCACTAATCACTCCTCCCACTATGACAAGTTAATCCATCGGTCCGTCCATCGACTCCGCCAAACCCGTATGTGGTAGAAATTACGATGAATATTTCTTAACATACAAGGAATCCTAATCTAGAAAAAAGACTTACATGGAACGAGTTTACTACCGCGTGGTGTTCCTTGTCCAATAATGTATTGTCATGTGCAAGTTTTTCTCTATATAATAATGTATGATTGAGTCGGGTTGTTCTCTAGATAGGATTCCTTGTAACGTTAAGCATTTTCCAGCTTTGCTTAATTACGTGGAGGTGGAGGGGGGCGCTTATAAATCTTTGTTTGTACTTGTCAAATCACTTCGCAGCCAATATCAGTGCGAGTTGTTTAAAGTGGAAATCCAACAAGGTTCAGGACAAATTATGGAAGAAGATGAAGAAGAAATAGGAGGTAATCAGGATGACGATAAATTCCCGCTGCTTCGTCCTGTAAGCAGCTTCTTCGAGAAGCACTACTTGGATCTCCCCAAGTATTATGACGTGGCGGCTGCAAGCACTTGTTCCAGTTTATTTTTCTTATTAAGTTACAAGGAGGAGGAGGAGGAGGAGGAGGAGGAGGAGCCATGTATCGAAGGACGTGTTTTCAACACACGGGGTAACATATTCGGCAGATTCGACGGCCCCAACACACCTTGCAAGCGAGATGGAACTCTGATTTCTGCATGTGGCAAGCTTTATCACATGGCGTCGCCGACAAGAGAGTCACATCCGGTAGTGTTGGGGCAGTTTGATCCCGACTGTGGCAGTTGGAACACCCTGGATCCTATTCCCACCTCTATCATCTGTGGAGAAGTCATGGAGATATATGGTTACGTTGTTTATGACCGCGATATTTTGCTTTCCGTATACTCCAACTTCAAGGAGGATTTCGATTCATTGCCTTCAACGTAAGTAGTTGCAAATGGCGTGAAGTCAAAGCAAATGCATCCGACTTAACAAGCCAACATTATCCGTTTCAAGGGAGGGCTGCCGTTGCAGGAAACCATATATATGCTTTATCTAGCCAGGGGAGATTATTGAGTTTTTCTTTGATCCCATCAAGGATTCTATGATTTCCTAAGCACACTATTTTTCTGTGAAAATTCTTCCTGCCATTTGTTTTCTCTTCTAACGACGTCACAAAACGATTTTTGAAAAATGAAAACGGAAATCAAACATGATCCATCAATCCTTAAAAATATACATGCATAGAGTTATAAACTCCAAGTAACGCAAGGAGGAAGATTGTAGACCAAACACATTAACAGTGCTTCTGTTTATCCGCCCTCGTTCATCCTCTTCAACAACTTTGCAAAGCCGGCATCAGATGTCGAAGGACATACTTGAATTTATCTTCTCACTCCTAAATACTTGCACCATCTCCTAGTCAACTCCCTGCACATCTATAATCTCATCATCTCCCTCATACTGCATTGAAAAATGCGACTCCGTCAGGCACCAAAAATAAAATTTGACAAAAGAACGAATATAATCACAGCATGATTTGAATACTTGAGAGATGATATCCAGTGCATTGAAAGCTAGAAATTCACGAGAGAGGGTGCATGAACAAAGAACTTCAATAAGCAATCAGAAACAATGAAAAGCGCTTGAAAAATACTGACCTGCAAATAGTTATTTCTAGGGATTGGAGGTGGTGGAGGAAGGGGAAATGAAAAGCGCACACTCTCATATGCAGCTCCTTCCTCAATTCTAGCAGAACCATTCTCAACCATCTCACTTTTATCCTCCAGTTCATTTTCAACGTCTGTGTCAACTGCGTGGGCAGCCATGCTGGTTGAGGGTACGACAGGTCCTGACTCCGAACTCTTTAACTACATATTTGTTGTACAAAAGATTTCAGTGCAAGTATAAATAACAGCTGCACCTTTATTTAAAGCATACATACGTAGCTTTTGTTCAAGGAGGAAAAAGATTAGTTCAGTGTTGAAAAAGAAGACGAAGTTCAGAGGCAACTCAAGCAACTCATTCTAACATAAAAGAGGTGAGATTAATTAATTGAGAGCATGCAGCAATGTCAGCGGAGTTAAACTGAATCGGAATTTCAAATTGCCTAAAATATATAGCTGCTGGCTTCAGCAAAGATTATACCATCTGTATAGTAATTAAACAAATTTCCCGTAGAAAGTAACAAAGATGCACCTTATCTGCAGAGAGGATGCTTGAGGAAGCAGTCCTTCTCCTGTCATGCTTGCCTTCCTTTGCAAAAAGCTTTGGACAGCCAATTCCATTGTTCACTGGCTCCTCCTTGTCAAAATTTGATTGAGTAGGGTGTATGCTCCACCGAGAGAGCTTCTTTGGTCTGCTAGATGTTGTCAGATGTCCTCTTGTTGAATGAGCTGGTATACATCTCTAAAGTGTGAGCACCCATAATAAAAACAACACATAGTATCCATGACGGAAACAACTTCAACAATATAATCCAAAGTCCAAATAATCAAATGAAGCACATGAATTTTGAAGAAAAACTGATAAGCTATAAATCATTAAATTAGCAAAATCTATTTGTCCTTCGGAAAGGAGCTAAACATGTCTAAGTTGGTCCACACAGAAAATTAACAAAACTACCCACAAATGATGAGACTCTAAACTCTAAAGGGCTTTTATTTATACTTCTGCTTTCAACAAACAAAAAGGAGGTTGATATATAAAACTTCGAAGCTGAGAGAGGAATAAACTATATATTTCATAAAATCCACAAAACCCCATACATGGAAATGTAAATACCTACCACTTTGTTTTGATTCTTTGGCGGAATCCCTAATAGCATCCAGCCTTTTCTTGCTTGGAGAAGCATCATTCAGCCGCTCATTATGTGGGGTGACTAGAAAACCAGTAGTCTCACCATCACTGACAATATTAATGCTCGAATCCTCTTCATTGGCATCAATTCCATAAATATCTAAGGCAAGCTGATCTCCCAACTTCTTAAGTCGGAGCTGTGATCTACAGATTTTCAATACAATTAATCAAATTCCAAAAGCTCTACAAACTCCAATAATGACTGAGCGCCAAAGCAACCAGAGGAATTTACAACTATATTAAAAAAATATTTGCCTTTTTAGTTGGTCTTGTATCCTTGAATGACGAGAATGTGCTTTTACAAACTTATTCACCTTGTAGGAGATCCTGAAATTTTGAAATCCCGGAGAAGAAGAAGAAAGATCAATCAGTGAGTGAGACTTCAGTAAACACACTACCCTGTAGCAGGCAACACAAATTCCTTTTACTCTCTATTCAGTACCTCTTACATTCCTCTTTCTCTTTGTATAATTGAGCCTCAAGCTCCTTAATTTTAGAAGTAAGACTATCCACTTCTTGAGACTTCTCTTCCAGGTGGACCTGAAAATAACAACGCATTGCACGCAAAAAGTATAACTAAAAGACATTCAATAAATCCTGGCAGAAATCCGAAATAAGCAGACAGTTTAATAGCAATGAGAATAATGGAAAGAAAGACCGAAAGGCACATTTTCCAAAGAAAAGTAATCAATAACTGATCTGAAATGCTTTAATGCAACATTATATTCCCACCATCTTAATGAAAGTAAAGTGATATCTACTGAAGAAGATACACCTAAAACAACTTGTAATAGATAACAGCACGACTGAAAATGCAAAATACCTATTTTTTACTGACTAGTACTACATCAGCACGGTGTATCATTTTGACTAACTTCGTTTTGGTCGACTATTTTCAGCAACAATGTACAGAATAAGTTGCCCAAAAGACCATTGAAAATTAGAGATTGGCATGTTCATATTTACATAAAAGAAAATTAACTGGCAAACATCACACTTTCGGTGACCAATAAAAAAAAAAAGTCTGGGTAATTGGAACTGACCCCTAATTGAGATTTATGGTGATCAAGCATGTCGATCTCCGACTGCAATTGCTTTAACTGCTCCAAGTTCCAAGGAAGAATATCAACACAGAATCTCAACCAAGATTAGAAAAGCATTTTAGATAAACTTGTGATGAAAACTTTTGATCAGAATTCAGACCTGCTCCTCAAGAACACCTGTGGAATCAAGTTTAATATTTGCTTCTTTAGCTTCATCTTCAGCTTCATTTGAAATTCTCAAACTTCCAGAAAAATCACTCTGGCCATCCAAGTGTTGTTTCTTCCTTCGTTTTCTGTTCCCAAAAGAATATTTAAAACGAAAAATAAGTGCTAAAGTGATCAGGAAAAATTAAAGTGACAGAAAAATATTTTGTGCTGTTTATAAAGAGTAGATTATTAGAAGGATAAATGCTCAACATGTGTGGCATTCACAAAGCAAGAATATATAGAAACAAATTTCCCAAAATAATCAAAGAGGTAGAGGTTGAGACAATAACAGAGGAAAAAATTGCAAGGGGATCCATTTACCTTTCTCTCTCAAGGGACCTGGATGGACTATATTCTGTCGTTTAATTTCCGCCAAGACAGTTGTTGGGAAAAAAAAATAGAGGCAAATATCAGCCAGAACTCAGAAATAGAAGTTAAAATATCAAAAATCACCAACTCAAAAGTTCTGTTCACCCTTGAACGGTGAACCACAGTAGTCGGACTTTTAACAAAAGAGAAAAAGAAGGGACTATAAACCAAGATAAGTTCGATAACATTTATATGACGACACACCAAAACTCTGCTCATACTCGTTAGGCATAACTATAGAAAGAAAAATATGGAAAAAAATACAACAGAAGATTTATATAAGAGTGCTTTCTAACCACGAAGTATATGACGGCCTCTAGGATGTCTCTCTGGTGAATAACTTCGCTGCGGAGAATGCCTTCTGTCAAGCCTAGCTCTCAAGTCATCGCCTCCAGAGTCCCGCCTACCTACAGAGAGTGAAGAAAACTTTTCAATAAAGCAGATCTAATAACTAACTAGTAACTCGTCTGTCTGAAGAAACAAGGAGAGCACCCCTTATGTGACAATGAGGCTAAGCTTACCATCACATGGAATAACATGAGTAACTTAATAATGAACAGTAATGTTGAATCCTTGCCAGTTTCAATTGGGCCATAGACAGTAGAAACTACTGCTCTCATGTAAGAAATAGATATAGTAAATCCATGTGTGAGCTTATAGATAACCTTCATATATCAGAGAAGCATTGGATAGCGGAGAATTGGGATTCCCGTCATCTTGCTGAGCAATAGTATAAAGACGCAATCAAAAATGTCAAGAGGTTCTCCAAGGTTTCATATAAGGCTACGGATATAAGTTATCCGAAGCACACGTAATAATTTAGTTTCTTCTGACAAGAACTCCCATAAAAATAGCATTCTTCTCCATCTCAGAAATCTCTTGAAGAATAAAGTGAAGAATACAAATAAAGAGAGTACCATGATCCCCTTGAAATTCATAAACTACAGAAGCAGCAAATAGAAAGTACGCATATTCACCGAAACCATCTTGTGTCTTAACTCTATAGACGACGATATATTCCAGAACTACCTAACCCTGATGATCCATCAGAGCATATCGAAGATGCAACATAATGACAAGGTTCCCACAGAAATACCACAATTGAGTCGGCTACAATATAAACCACCCAGAACAATCCATACTGAAGAATCAAAATGATAACCTTGCTAGTCGACATGAACTTGAAATTTTCATAGACACCTCGATACGCTGACAATGCTACATGTCTCTCAAGAAGAGATTTTGATACCAGCTCTAACCACTGAATGACTAAATCTGCAATCTTTCTGGAATAGTACTTAACTCCTGAGTCCTTAAACATATATGGTCCCATTTGCTCCATCGAACGTTAACATATATCCGATTGCAGGCGCATCATAGTTTCAAACATGGCAAGGATTGGATTAGATGATCATAAATCAGAAGACAGCTTGAACACAGAGAGTGAGAGAGAGAGAGCATTGAATCACTTGAATTCATTCAAGTTAAAAAATCATTAAACTTAAAGGAAATTTAAATCAAGCATCTAGTTTCAAAGAAACACATGCAAACATATGACTTAAAATCTGCAAAAACTTACTAAAATTATCAAAATTTGACAGTAAATTGTAATTCTGTGCAAACCCAATACAGTTACAAGTTCACTCTTCAACCCAAAAATTTTAAAGATTAAATTAAAAAAAAAACCCACTTTCATAAGATAAGCAGAGCTTCTGAGTAAGTCACTGAAGAGAAAGAACCAATGCGAAGCAAATATAAATATTACCGTGAAAGGACCCGCCCGAGAAACGGCGGAGCTCCGCCTCCCCGTGAGCAAACGAGCAGCTCTGCCGCGCGCACCGTCCTCTCTGATACAAAACGCACAGCTTCGTCTTGAATAGCTTCCTCTCCGCCATCGCGCCAATCAGAATTTCGGAAGCGTAAGAGAGTTACAGAGAAAAGAAAGTCAAGCCATTTATATATATATACATACAGTACTACTTCATCATTGACCGTACACGTGTCCCATCAAGTCATATATAGCCATTCACCAGTAACGTACGGTTCAGCTCTTTGACAAAGATGTTATGATTCGTTCGACTCGCCTGGTCGCCTCACTCTACTCGCTCGAGTCACGCCGCGTCTTCCTCTCTCTCCGCCGTTCTCCAAACACTCTTGCGCAATTCTCCACCGTAAGGAATCTCAGATTTATTACCTCTGCCACTGCCGGCGGTCCGCGTCAGCGAGACCCGATACGGCCCCTGATGGACCCGGAATCACCAGTGCCCGACCCGGCGGCAGCTGAAAACTTTGTCCACGTCCAGAACCCTACGATTGAGGACCTGTCCGATAGCATCGTAGGCGTCGAAGCGCCGAGGGACGAGTACGACGACGACGTTTCGACGAGCGCCGCGGCTGAGAGTTCCGAACAGAGGAGGTTTCTTCCTGAGGAGCTGTCAAGGAGCGTGGTGGTGCTCACTTGTGAGTCCACGGCTGAGGGCGGCGTTTGCGACGTGCACCTGGTTGGAACGGCTCACGTTTCGGTGGTAAGACAATTCAATCTCTGTTTGGTTGGTGAGAAAATTCGAAGTGTCCAATTTCTGTTTGGTTGGTGAGAAAATTTGAATTGAAAGCTTTGGTCTTTGGTTTTGTGTGTGGCTTGTAGGAGTCGTGCAGAGAAGTTGAAGCAGTGATCAGCTATTTGAAACCAGAGGTGCTTAATCCGTTTTGAAACTTGCTTAATAAGGTTTATATTGAGTTAATTATAATAATAATGTCTTCAAATTATGTTCAATTATAATAAAGTTTATGCATTTTCGTGTGATGTATGTAGGTTGTGTTCTTGGAGTTGTGCTCGAGTCGAGTGGCGGCACTCACCCCTCAGAATTTGAAGGTCTGAATCTATGTTCAGGTTGTGCTTAATTTTCGAACAATCGAACATGATTACCAATGCATTTAGTTCCTCAGGTGCCGACAATGGGAGAAATGATCGAAATGTGGAAGAAAAAGCACAATGCCTTTGGAATTGTTTACAGCTGGTTCCTTGCCAAGGCATGTTTTCATCTCCTCACTTGCCATACATTAATGAGTTCAGAAAAGTTTTCATCTTTGATCCAACGATAATAAGTATAATTTTCATATGCTCTCAGTATATTCTAGCGGTGTAATTTTCGTGTAATTTTTCTGCTAGGTTTCAAGTAGGCTTGAGGTGTTTCCCGGTGCTGAGTTTCGTGTAGCATATGAAGAAGCAATGAAGTATGGTGGTAGGGTGATACTTGGTGATCGCCCAGTGCAGGTATAATACATCATACCTTATCATTTTGGTGCCCTGATATCTATCAATTGCAGCCTGCCCTATGCCACCCTGCTAGATTCCACCTTTTGGATGAAGAAACATTTATTAGCTATACAAGTAATTTTGATGTGTAATGAAAGTGCACTTTCATTTTAAATGCTGATTATGATGGAGATTTCTTCCAATCGAATGCTACAGCTCTGTTTTTTTTGTTGTCAAGATGCTCTCTAGATGAAACCGTAAACCAGACTTTCGGAATGTTTATGCCTGAAGTTCTCTTTCATATCCATTCCTTGCAAATTTGGTGGCAAGTTCAAAATTCTAATATCTATTGCATGTTAATTGTCTCACTTTTATGATTCTTTATTCTTTTTTACACTGACCCTGCTATAACAACTCATCGTTTACAAGCTGGCTTTCCGTAGTCATATCTACCCGTATTCCAGACTTTGTATTATTTTCCTGCTGAAGAACTAATTTGATATGACTTTACACTGACTAAAACAGATTACGTTACGAAGGACGTGGGCAAAGATGCCACTTTGGCATAAGATAAAACTGCTGTATTCCTTGCTTTTTCAAGCAGTCTTTCTACCAAGTCCTGATGCTCTTAATAATATGGTAGACATCTACTTGATTTGTTGAAGGAAACCACTTTTCTGTGCTGCTAATGTTTTGTTTCGTTAATTAATGATTCGTTCTTGCGTATCTTCAGTTAAAGGAAATGGATGATGTTGACATGCTGACTCTCGTGATTCAAGAGATGAGCAAGGAGTACCCAACTCTAATGGAAACACTCGTACATGAGCGAGATCAGTAAGCCTTCTGAGTTACTTATTCTATGAACTAATGCTAAGATCAAATTTCTGCCCTTTTATTGTCATTTTTTTCCTGCTGTGTTGGTACCAACAATTTGACCACAAATGTTTATAGTAGTAATAAGCTCTTGTGTCCAGATTGCAAGTTAAGTAGATGTAGAGTAAGAAATGGTGATGGTGGTGATGATGATTGGCGTATTTTAACTTAAGTATTTTGAGTGACCTAATTACCACCTCCACGTATGCTTGTGGAGGTTGGAGAGGGTAAATGAACAAAGGTTTCATTTTGTGGATTTTATCCGCATCCAGATCTTGAACGACATTAGATTTTATCCAAATACATTTTTATAGATCAATCTTTGGATCTTTGAGAAACCTGTAATATAACTATACTTTTGTACTTATAACTAATTTGCATAGATTCTCATTACATTTTTATCTGATTTTAACTGTTGATTTTTAGGTACATGTCATCTACATTACTGAGAATTGCCAGCGAGCACTGTTCAGTAGTTGCGGTAGTGGGAAAGGGGCACCTCCAAGGAATTAAGAAGCATTGGCAGCAGCCTGTTGTGGTTGGTGAATCCTTCCTTTTTATTAAATTCTATTAGTTGTATCATATCCCTACACGTTGGCAATTCAGTTCCTTTCCTTATCATGCACTGATGCACCTTAGATTTGTTTTCTGGTTCGCCTTGGCTTTCTGATTTCTCGTTGATAATTTCTTGTCATTTTTCATCAAATTGGATGGAAAGTATTTGTTGGCTCTGTTTAGATATAAAGTACTTCTTATTTGTCTATAAACTTCCATGCTCTGTGTTTTGCCATGTATTGCAGGTAAAGGATCTTATGGTAATTCCATCACAAAAGTCGGTTTTTTCCACTGGGAGAATCCTTAAATCTTTGGGTGTGGCGGTGACTGGGGCGGCCATAGTATCAGGCATCTATCTTGCATCCAAGAGGAAGTAAAGCTCAGAAAATGAATCCTGACCAACTGAATGAGAAGTAGAAGGCCAGCCAATATACAACATGTGATTCTTTAATTGAGAAAATCCAGATTTCCGATTACCCAAGGGAAAATGTACTAGAAGTTGGGGTTTTTGTTCCTCCCTCCCAAGTATCTGAATCCATTTTACTGCCAAAACAAATAAGAAATATGTGCTGAGCTTGCCTTCCTTCCCCAGGATTTGTGTGGATTTTTGCAGTTGCCCGTTGCCTGCCACCGACGGGCAACTGCCTTAGTTATTTTTCGTTTCACACAGTTTGCGTTGCTTTACCTGTACTTTTAAGCCGTTTATGCCCTTTAATTAAAAGAATGTTTTTCTGATATTGTAAATACAAGTTCAGGTGATCCAGCACTTAAACTTGTTTATGAACGCCATTATTACCAAGGTTCTTTAACTTTTGGTCCCATATTTTCAGTCGTCTCACGGTCCAACCCTAACACCGCAAGTTTAATCGCCAGTGATGGAGATTTTGCTTTTGTGAAAACAAAAAAAGAGGAAATGTGAGAAGCTCGGTAAGCAGATCTGTCGACAGAAAACGACGACCGGCCAGTAAACTTCCCAGTTTCAATTTAGCTACAGCCGTTTTGGCCAAAATCAAGATCAAGGATACTGAGTTTTGAATCCTTCTCTTGGTACAAGTAGCTCGCCTTTTTCATAAAATTCTAACTGGTTAAGGTGAAACTTATTTATTCACCCATCTTATATTCATTTGTTAAAAGGTAGGTCAAAAAATAAGGCAGATGAGTAAAAGTCACAATCTCTTGTGAAGAATTACAGAAAATGCCCCCCTCATACAGAAAAGGAGAACAGCCCATCACAAGCACATTTGATTTGTTGATTTTGTTATTTCTTCGTGATTCAGAAGCACTTTTAACATCGCCAAAAGCACTTATGAAAATATAGATTGAATTGGTATGAATTTGTGTAAGGTATGTATGTGGAGTTTCCCGGATCCAATGGCATTGCGAATCCAATGATCAGAATAGCCACAATAATCAATTTGGCGTCCGAGCCATTACATCAGGAGGAACCAAATAATCCTCTCGAATTGGTAATGGACGCAAATTTCACATTTTTATTACAATTTTAACTAAAAATTTATATACTTTTTTTTTATAGAATTTCAAAAACTATGTGGGGAGTGTGGGAGCTCAGTGGAAGGAGAAGTCGTTTTGTTGAATGAGCTCACGGCAAGAACCCCAAAAGAGGCCTCGTCCACTGCCCAAAACACGTCCAAGTGTTTCATCTCATCATTGCAACCACAGCACACCCACCAATCAAAAATTCCAAATTTCCACACAAAAAATTCTAAAATTCTAAAAAATAAATTGAATTTGAGCCTCAGTGTGTGTAACAATCAGATCATTGACCCTAAGGGCTCACTGAAATCCGCTAAGATAATGTATGTTATCATCATAAGCCCCAACTTTACCAAAAACCCCTAACTTTGAAGAAAAATATATCAATAAATTTCAGAAAATACGACGACATATTCTGTGGGTAAAAACCAAAAATATGAGATGGGTAATACTTGAAAAGCAGTTTTTTATTTTTTGAGACCAGAAGATTGGGGAAAGAAAAAGAGGAGACGGAGAAGGTGTGCTCAGACAGCCAAGGGTTTGTAATCAAACTTTAGGGAGAAGAACCCAGATCATAAACTCTAGTCCACAATATAGCCTCATCACCGCACACTTTTGATTCAACACAAAACACAAGAGAATTGCATAAATTTGAATTCGATTGAAAACCCTAGATTTTGGGATCTAAGAAAACTAAAGCGAGTGGAAACTGGGGAGGCAGAGGGGGATGAGAAGGGGGATGAAAGTTGGGTTATATATATAGGCTTAGGGTTTAGGGTGGGAAAGTTGTGAGAGATGGAAATTAGGGGTCTTGGCTTATTGGGTTTTTGGCGGCTATACAAAAATGGGCCAAATAAAAGAGTTGAAGCCCATTGTAAGTTTACGAAAACGTAAAAGCCCAGTGCCAGTTCTGGTATTCGTTTTTTTCTTTTGAAATTATTGTAGTATAATATTATTTTCCTCTCACGAGCGCCCTGGGGCGTGGGGTGTGGTTGGTGGGGTGGGGTTGGATTGGAGGAGTTATTATTCACTTAAATAGTAAACTGTCTTAACAAAGATTAATTATGCCTCCACTCATTATGAATATAGACATGGCAGTTACTATTTACAATAGTATTTTATTTTTCATGTATGATTTCATTATTTTTGAATAAATTTATGTAATTATGTGTCTATATATTATTTTTGATGAATAGTATTATTTTCCGTGAGTAGTGTTTTTTGGGATTTTTCAAAGTCTATTTCAATATCAAGATACCTTTACAAAAAAGGAACAATGAGACAAATTAAACTCGTTGCTTCGTCATGACTAAAGATGAATTTCAGCGTTTTAACTTTGTTTAGAGTCTTAAAAGCAACTTTAAATATATATATATATATATATATGCATATTTCATGTACTTTTATAACTCACACTGTTGATTTTTTATAATGTTTTTGGAATTGTGGTGTGAGGATAAAAAAATGGGTAGGGAAACATTAATAGGCAAACAAACAAATAGTAGTTTACTCTTATTTGAAAAAAAAAAATCTGATTTTTTTACGATTTTTAAAATTTTATTTCACCAAAATTTGAGGGTCGTTGGATTAAATTCACAATTAGAGTCGGACGACTAGGAGCTTGCGTGGGTTGGACTATCTGTTGGATGTGCAGCTGACAGTAGTGGTGGGTCCCACACGATGATTTTTGGAGGATAATACTTGGTTACTCACTAGTGAGTACCCTATATACTCAATTTCTGATTTGGCCCAATAAAAAGATGACTTGTGTTCCTTATTTTTAAAAGCCTAAGAAAAATTAATAGCATATGTTTTATTTTTTAAAACAATAAAACATGTGTTAAAATATCATTGGACCAAATTATTAAAGTAAGTATATATGATACTCACTTGTCAGAACCTAAGTATTGTCCATTTTTGGAGGCTTCACTCTCTCTTTAGGCGCGTGTGGCTCATGCGCCCGATGCAGAAAAGGGTCTTTTTGTAGCTGACGTCAACGAGATTTGGTTGGGCTTGGGTCTTGCCAGGCCTCTAGCCTTGGCTCCAAAAATCCAAGGCTCCTAAAAATGGGTGGGATGTGTTTGGGAGTGGTTTTGGCACCTTGACATGGCAAAAGGGAATAGGTGGAAAGTGCTCTAAAGTTTCAATATTGAGAAGAGACATACTATTAGATTAAAGAGCTAGTTGGTCCTTGTACAATATTCTTGATTTGTAAGTTTTCGCAACCATATGAAAGATTGATATGCATTTTCTATCTACGGTAGCATGGACGATGAAGGAAAAAGGGGGTGAATTTGTAGTTTGATTGATATGCATTTTCCTCCTACGCCCTTGCTCCAGAGACTCTCCTGTGCTGTCCGAATGCCTACATTCGATTTGATTGAGGGGTGTGACTTAGCTCTTGCGTCTGCTACCCCTTTTGAGACAGAATCGTCGTTCATTCAATTGAAGGTGTGCAAAAAGAATGGTTTGGTTTCGGTGTGAGGCTTTTCCTCGCCTCCTTCTTTGGTTTCTTGATTCATGTCTTCATTTGACCGGCTTTGGAATTTTGTTCTAGCTGGTCCCTGGGTTGTGGATAAAGTTATAAGACGTGGTTGTTTGTCTTGGTTGATAGGTTGATTGGGGGTAATTTTTAGTTTTGTACTTGTTGTAATGATGTTGTATGTTTAGGGTTTAGATTTGTAGGATTGATTGACGGTTGATAGGTTGTTTAGGGTTTAGATTTGATTGGCGTTAATTATATATTTGTTTCAAATATTCTTATTAGTAGATCATCTTTACAAAATCTCGTTCAAATCAAAAAGCGTTCTTTTATCTAATTATGACAAAGAAAAAAAAATGAAATTTTCATTGTAATAATTAAATGACTAAATGATTTTTGATCTGGACAAATTTTTGTAAAAAAGATCTATGAACAAAGATAAAAAATGGTCATATAATGAAAAATTATTTTAAAAATAAGCTCAAATGCGTGATTAGTGCCGTATTAAATTACTAACTAGTCGCTATGTATGTATGCATGTATATATATATATATATATATATAATACTTATGATTTTCATATGAAAACTAAAGTTGAAGAAGTTTTTTACTAGATAATAGATTGACCATATAGAATGATGCATAGTTGTTCACCTCAATTCTAAATTTACTATAGCTAAATGATTTTTTTTAGTCATTAGTCATTAAAGTAGTGATTAGTCACACTTGTGGTTTGACTAAGATACAAAAACTTTTTTCTCCCCAATACCCCATAATGATTTAGTATTACATACACGAAGACAATGTTGACTAAGAGAAAGCAATACTCCAAATGGACCTCAATTTTATTCATACAAAACAATATAATATCAAAAGACATTACATGCAGTTTACAAACATTATCAATTTTATTACACCAAAACAAAACAAAAAAAATACTGAAAATTAACCAAAGATTTTTATTTTCTAGCTATTCACAACTGAACATTGCTTCCTAATCTCACCAGCCGATCCAGTCTTAACGTTAGCCCGACCCATTTTCTCCATGGACTTTCCAAACTGATCGTAGAAGTTCTGCAGTGAACCTTTGAGCAGCTGGTTGATATAATTAAGAGTTGTTGAGCTGGTTGTCAAAACAGCATCGGATTCAAAGAGCCCTCGCCTTTTGAGCAAAAGTGTGTAGTAGCTTAGGTCAAAAGTCCTGACGCTTCCAGGGTCCATCTCAACGATTGTGGTGTTATCAGTTGGAGTTTTGCACTTGTTGGCCTTGAGATTCGCTGCGTATTGGGTGTTCAAAGCGGGGTCCTGGTCACCCACTCCGGTGAAATTGTAAAGGCGGTTTGAAAATGATGGGCAATGAGAGACCCCAATTGTGTGAGCACCTGAGAAAAAGCAAAATTAACCCATGTGGTGTGATTAGGTATCGTATATATTAGCTTTAATAGGGTAGCATTATTTTCATTATTTTATTGTTTCGTTGTCCAATGTATCACATATGCTCTTAGATATTTTCTTATCTGAATTATCGATCAAGTTAATTATTGATCAAGTTAATTATCATTAATTTTGATTTTTAGTCTGACAATATAAGTCTGATAAGAGAAAGTTGCCTTGTATATGTTGTGAAATTATAATCTAAATCATCTTATATAACAGGTAAGATAATTATTTGGCAAGAAGATTCGTTTCCTTTATTTGCATGTTTACTATTATATGTTTAAGAATTAGTTTTACCAGATAGCAAGACCAAGTCCTTCAAATCAAGACCCACGCTGGCAAAAGTTCTTTGGAGAGTGCTGAAGTTGGAAAATGGGGGTGGGATGTTGGCTAAGGCTTCTGCCCTCCTTGCGATCACCCCATCTCTTCTACCTGTTGGAACCTTCCAAGTTGGACCTCCCTACACACCATGCCAAGAAAATAAAGATTCAAACAAAGAAGAAAATCTAATAAACTAATTGGGACGTTTGATTATTTTGGTTTCTAATAATCTTACCGTCGCAACAATAGAGTCTCTTGCTGCCAAAGCAATAACATCTGCGCACGAAACGACTCTAGGGCACTGAGCTTCAAGTCGGCTCTTTATTCTGTCAATAAAGTCAAACCCTCTGAGGGTTAGATTTGGAGGAGCATCTTTCTCAGCTTGGTTACTTGAAGTCGAGTTCAGAAGAACAGATGCATCACAACCCTGATAAGCAAAAAGCATTCATTAGTTCCAAAGTACAATGCTCACCCTAATAAAGTAGAGTTGTAAAGAATGTTAGCGACGTAGGATTGGAAGAGCATATTAGAAAGGTGAACTTTGATGTGAGTAGTAATTAGGGAGAAGAAGAAAATGGACACAAACCCTGACAAAGCAATCATGGAAGTGCAGCCTTATGAGGGCTGCTGCAAGTGAGGGTGCATTGTGTATATGCTCCTCGACGTAATCTTTCACAATCTTCTCTGCGTTGGGGCAGTTCTTGGCATAGAAACCCAATTGCAATTGAGCTTCACTGAAGCCTATGATCACCAGAAGACATGAAACCAAAATCCCAGAAAATCGAATCGATCCCATTTTCGTTGCAACTGAGTTTCGACTTGTACTAATTTAGAGGAAGAAACTTGATGAATATGTTGCAATTACAAAACTGTGATTTGAAATTTATAGGCCCTCCCAACTTCAACTTTGTGGACCTGTGCAAGATAAGAAATTGCAAGGTGACGAAAATAGTCCAGCTATCCAACTAACATGTCGCTTGGAGTTTCTTTAATATTATAACGAGTACGAGCAGTTAGGGTTGTTCCTCATCAGACAAGTGCAGTAAATCCCATAGTAGGAATGTCTTTTGTACTTTAGTGATGGATTATGTTTGAAGCTAGCGTGTGATAACACATATTTTTTGGTCTCATTGTCCTTTTTCATGTAATTGGATATTAAACTACTTATGCCTTACGAATAAATATCGATTTTTCGGTCTGATTGTCACACTACCACGTAATGTTACCAATTTTACTTATATTGTAACATGTGTAGGCCTCGTTTGGCAGCTCGGACTGGACTGACTATGTCAGTCGGATAGGATAATATGTCATCGAACAGTACTGACTAAATTAGTCGGGTGTTTGGTGCAGTATCGGACTAATATTGACTATTTATACTGGGTTGGCCTGCCCTAGGTGTGTGTGAAGAACACAATTTGTTCTTTATACAAACTCACTCAAATCCTCATCAAATGCAAGAACTACGAAAAGTTTGATCTTCGTAGGAGATGAAGTACGTAGGTAACCTTCAATTTGATTCAAGGTGCAACCACAACTCCTCCAAGCAAAGGTGTTCATCCAAGATGAGATTGAAGGACCTCTTGGGTATTTAGCCTTTGCTCATGCAAAAAAGATTCTACAAAGGTATAGGATGCTACAACTTACTAATGTGATTTTGACTTTGTGTCTTGGTTCACAACATTTAGGCTTCAAAAGTCATGAGCAAAGTTTTGTTTTTGAGTACTAATATGCTAACTAAGAGCCTTTAATTTGTTAATAACATGCTTAAGTGTTGCTCAAATGAACTTGTAATTCAAATATTTTCCTTCAAGCTAGACCAAGAGAGTGAGAGGGACGAACCTGACTAATTATACGGAGGTTTTTGGGCGTATAATTAGTCGGGTGTGAGGGGTACTAAATGGTGGGCCCGGTTTAAATAGTCGGGCGACTATTTTAGTACGAAGCGCACCAAACACCCGAGACCGGATTATTAGCACTATCCGGTGCGCTATACGGCGTACCAAACGAGGCCTTAGTGTTAGAGATACTATACTCTAGGTTCATAAATTTTAATTATTTTTTCCACTCATATTATAATATGTGAATTAGCAACATCATTTAACAATGTGACCGTCATATTCCAAAACGAATGTGAGACTGGATTAACTTGGTACGTACCAAATTTTAATAAGGAAAATGTTGGGGCCGGAGACCATTTCTTAAACCATATTTTGCAAACCACATATGTAGCAATAAAGTAAGACTTTATATATAATGAATTTAAAATAGAAGACCAATCGTCAACAACCATGTCATGTAATTTACAAAATAGTTTAAAAATATGGTCTCTCTAGCATTACCCTTTTAATAATGGTGGCGGCTTTACATATATATGAATGTAACGTGGATTTGGTGCATCATACAAGCAGTATATTCACCTGCTCCTATACTGGCAATTTTAATTTTTATCATTCTTCTCATCTATCCAATTTTCTTATCAATATCAATATCAATAATTGGCTATCTGCTGCCACCTGCGTTGCTACCCTCATTAAACAAGCAGAATATTACGCAATGAATGACAAAATGGCAAAGAACAAATCAATCGAGTCGAGTTGATGAACCTAAGGCCTCAGCTAAATATGGTAGCTGGTGCAATTTCTGAAGTCGCTTCTTTAATCCCTGTCCATATATAGATCTATGAAGTTTCGGGACTAAGATGATATGGGAATAACAAGGAAAAATTTTGAGTGGTACGGACTATTTAATGGTTCGACCATTAAATGATTCAAGATTAATTTTTGGCGGACTCCAAATAAATCTTAAACCATTTAGTAGTATGTACTATATATTGAAGTTTAGCTCGAATAACAAAACAAATTAGTAACATCTAGTACTTCTGTAGCTCTTTATTCCTATCATGGAAAGATGTACCTCTAGGGCTTTAGAACAGTTCATTGAAGAGAATCCGCTTTAGGGTTTCCATTAAAAATAATTAAAATTAAAGTTAAAAAAAGTAGTACTAAAAGTGAGGATGCCACATGATAAATCTTTGTTAGCCTGTCGTCTACTTTGTTATCGAACTTTTAAGCATATATATACAAGAGGTTGGTTATATATATGCGTGTGTGTGTATTTTTGAAGGAAGAATAAATTGCTCTAATTTATCATTAAGCATACAAAGAGGTTGGTTATTATGTGTTTTTGAAGGAAGAATTGCTCTAGTTTATTAATTATTTGTATAATCTTGGTGGAGATATTCTCGTGTGTCACTAGTTTTATATAATCAAGTGTCACGTTATGAGAGAAATATGTTACACTAAAACTCTAATTCTCTATTCGGATTTGGTTTCACAGTTAATTTAGAAAACAAGTAAGGTTAGAGTTTAATGAGGGATATTTCTTGTGTACCGAGTTAAGTGATATTCTCGGATTTAACTTAGTACTATTGAGGAATTTCTTGTAAACTAAGAAAGCCACGCAGGCTTTGATCACTAGTAGAAAAAATGGTTTGGGCGACAAACTTTTAGGCGACGAAACATTTTTCGTCGCCCAAAACGATTATGGGCGACAAAAAAAAATTTTCATTGCCTAAAGATGGTTTAGGCGACGAAACTATAGGCCACAAACATTTCCGTCGCCTAAAGGAACTTAAGGCGACGACTAGTTTTCGTCGCCCATATATGTGTTTAGGCGACGAAACTATAGGCGACTAAAAAGTTCGTCGCTTAAAAATGAATGGGCGACGAATAAGATTATTCGTCGCCCAAAAGATGGAAAAACTGGCGGCAAATAAAGTGTTTGGCGCTAAATTTTTGGGCGACGAATAAGATTCGTCGCCTGAAACACCTTGAGCGACGAATTATTCGTCGCCCAAAACCTATCAGATTTAACACTCCCCTTTCTACCCGAGAGACAGTTTTTGCAGAAAAAATATGCAAAATTGCCTCTCAAACTCTCCCTCACATTTCTCTCTCCAAATCTCTTTCCCTATCTCACTCATCTCCATCTTTCTCTCCCTATCTCACTCATCTCCCTCACCATCTCACTCTCTATCCCTCTAGATCTCTCTCTCTCTCTCTCTCTTTCTCTCTCCCCCCCCCCCAAGAAGGGAGGATCCTCCTCCTCCTCCACCACCATTTATTGTCATCATTCTCCTCGTCCTCTTCCTCCACCACCGGGAATCATTAACGGTAATTTTTATTTTTTAATATTTTAAATATTTATTATTTATGAATTCTAATTAACATAAATTAATTATTTTTGTATAGGTTTGTTGCATAGGATTTTTGGAGGAGCACCAATTTGAAGGTATATATTTTCTTGATTATTTTATGTTGTTGACGTACGAATTTATTTTATATGGTTGTGTATGCAAATAATTTGTATGTGTTGAATAACTTTATGTTGTGTTGTACGTACGAAGTTAATTAATGGTAATTAACTTTGTACGAATTTATTTTGTGTTGTACGTACGAAGTTAATAGTAATTAACTTCGTATCTATTTTTTTAACAAAAACTTAGTTTCTCGTTTGAGAATTAGTTGGATTTTGTGCATGGATGCGAAAGCGTGATTGCGATTCAATTGATTCTTGAATTGTCCCATTTTTGGACAGTTTGGGAGTGCACATTTGTGTGTTGTAGTTTGCGGTTCACGGATTAGGTTTCGATTGTGGGTTTTTGGTAACATCTTCTTACGTTCTTCGAGTGCATAGTAGGTATTTGATATCTACATCGTGTACTTGGAGAACTGTAGGGAGATGCTGCCAAAATTTGCCCACGTCGAAATCTAATCTTGGTGGATCCGTAAACTACGACACACAAATGTGCACTTCCGAATGGGATAGGGCCTTTACCGGAGGCATAAGGTGACGAGACATAGTTGAAGTTATTCTAATGCTCCCCTCTCTCTCTCTTTAATGTGGTAACAGGAAAAATGGACAGGCAGTGGATACATAATCCGAACAGATGTGCTGCTGAATATTTGGAAGGAGTAGATAATTTTATTGAATTTGCAACGAGACAGAACCGGGGACCTTCTCATATCAAGTGTCCGTGTAGGTCATGTAATAATCATATGTGGGAGACCCTTGACAATGTTCGCCATCATTTGGTAAGAAATGGGATGACGCATACCTATACGATATGGAATCATCACGAGGAACCATTACATCAAGCTTTGTCTTCGTACCAGTCACGAGCGAAGAGTGGTGAAGGAAATTTATTTGGTAATGACCAAGTTATGGGTATTGTAAATGACTGTTATCCGTACTCCTCGAGCAATGACAATGAGGAAGTGGGGGATGACGTGCCGCCCACCATGGACAAGGAAGCATTCGATAAGTATGAAAGGTTATTGAAAAGTGCCAAGCAAGAAGTATACCCGGGTTGCGAAGACTATTCGGTTCTTACGGCGATTGTGGAGTTTATGCAAGGCAAGATGAAGTTCCGTATGTCAAACTGGTGTTATGACTACTTTATTGGTATTGTGTGTAGGATGCTTCCAAAAAACAATTGTTTGCCTAAAGATCATAAAAGTGCTCAGAAAGTGCTAAACGGTCTGGGCTTAGGGTATGAAAAAATCCATGCATGTGTAAATAATTGTATATTGTTCTATAAGGAAAACAAAGAGTTGGATAAATGCCCTGTTTGTAATGAGCCGAGATATAAAATCACACCTAAAAAAAGAAGGACGAAGATTCCAAAAAAAGTGTTGCGTTATCTTCCATTAACGCTTAGGTTGCAGCGCTTGTACATGTCGACGCACACTGCAATCGACATGAGATGGCATAAGGAAGAACAGGTAGATGATGATGTTATAAGGCATCCTGCAGATGGACAGGCATGGAAAGACTTTGATCGGATGCATCCTGAATTTGCAGCAGACCCACGTAATGTCAGACTGGGAATTGCCACTGATGGATTTAATCCGTTCGGAGTTCTAAACCAAACCCACAGCACTTGGCCGATCGTCGTAGTTCCTTATAATTTGCCGCCTTGGAAATGCATGAAAAAGGAATTTACAATGATGAGTCTACTAATCACCGAAGATCCAAGAAAGTCCATCGATGTCTATTTGCGCCCGTTGGTTGATGAGTTAAAGAATTTATGGGAAAACGGTATGCATACATTTGATAAGTCCACTAGGAAGATGTTCACCTTGCGAGCAGCATTGATGTGGACAATACATGATTTTCCCGCTTATGCAATGATTTCCGGTTAGAGTACGAAGGGTTATATGGCATGCTCAGTCTGCAAGGATGACGTAACATCTGATTGGCACGCTGGAAAGGTTTGTTATATGGGTCATCGTAGATGGTTGTCGTGGGATCACGAGTGGCGTACGAATGATACATCTTTCGACGGCAACACAGAGACCCGTATCAGACCCAGAGAGGTCGGGAGATGACATTCTGGCTAAGTTGAACACTTTAGAATTTGGTCCATATGGCAAAGGTGTTAGTGGGCCCAGACCAGCTTCGTATCATAACTGGACGCATAAGAGTATTTTGTTTGAACTCCCGTACTGGTCCAAGTTAAAGCTTAGACACAACCTCGATGTGATGCATATTGAGAAGAATGTCTGTGATACATTGGTGGGGACAATTCTAGACATTGAGGGGAAATCAAAAGACACGATAAAAGCTCGTCTAGATTTGGAACGAATGGGCATAAGGCGACCCTTGTGGATGAAGAAAGTTGGCGGTGTACTCAGAAAGGTTCATCCGTTTTTCACTGTGAAACCGGAGGGGAAGAAACAATTTTTCATGTTTCTTTCTTCCGTACAATTTCCAGATGGGTATGCTTCAAATATCTCGCGTCGCGTGAACGTGGAGACAAATCGATTTTCGGGATTAAAGAGCCATGATTGTCATGTGCTAATCCAACGCCTTCTTCCAGTTGGTATTCGAAGTCTGTTGCCTTCTGATGTGGTTAACCCGATAGTGAAGTTGTCCAGATTTTTCGCACAGTTGACTGCAAGGTCGTTGAGTGTGTCAAATGTAAAAAAGTGCGGAGATGAAATTGTACACATCTTTTGCAAGTTCGAGCAGATTTTTCCGCCAGCTTTTTTTACTAGTATGATTCACGTGATGATACATTTGGCGGATGAGGCGTTGCTTGGTGGACCAGTTAACTATCGGTGGATGTATCCAATAGAAAGGTAACGTCGACCCATGGCCTTTGTATAATTCTTCATCATTTTATACATGTTTATTAATTACAACCATCGCTTTTTGATTTTGCAGGCTTATTGGGGAGTTTAAAAAATTTGTGCACAACAGGGCCAAGCCGGAAGGATCCATTGTGGAGGCATGGATCGCATATGAGTCGCTCACTTTTTGCGCAATGTATCTAACTGATGTTGAGACGACTTTCAATCGGCCCTTACGCAATAACGACGGTGGTGTTAGGAAAGAAAAACTTTCGGTGTTTGCACAAACTGCACGTCCGTTTGGCTCGTCACCAAGAGGCGAATCATTTTCTAAAAAGGACATGGAGGTAGCGCATTGGTTCGTACTGAACAATTGTGACGAGATTGGGCCGGTTCTGGATGAGCATGAACAGTTTATCAGCAGTTCATATCCTTCAAATTTACATGCCGAGAAACACCGTGCATTGTTTCCTCGTTGGTTGAGCGAACGTGTAAGTTTTGTACTCTTTGGTTTCTTCACATTTTAGGTTTTTCGTCATTGTCTTCATATGTTCTTGAACTAACAAGATTACAAATTTTTGTACATATTCAACTAGGTTTTGAAACTGAAGGAAGAGAATTCGCCGTCATACACCGAAGAATTATATAACTTGGCGGTCGGACCGTTTCGCGCTGAATTGTACTCTGGGTGTCATGTAAATGGCGTTAAGTTTGTGGATGCTCAGCGTGATGACAACTTGTTAACTCAAAATAGTGGGGTCTTCGTCCCGGGCGGTGGCGACAGTGCCGATATTGAGTTTTATGACAAACTAACAAGTGTTGTACAAGTGCTTTACAAAAACCGATGCCAAGTGATTTTGTTTAAGTGTCATTGGTTTGATACAAATCCAAACAGGAATGAGAGTATTAAGCGAGACGAAGGGTTAGTATCAGTGAACACTAACACATGTTTGTATCAAGGGCAAATTCACTAGAACTAAGAAAAAAAGTTCAACTAGAAGCCAAAATTTGCTAGAAATCATCCACACAAACATTTGTGGACCATTCCCAACTCCAACTCATGATGGATACAAATATTTTATCACTTTAATAGATATTATTCATGTTATGGTTATCTATATCTTCTAGCTGAAAAATCAAGTGCATTGGCAGCCTTCGAAGTCTACAAAGCTGAAGTTGAAAATTAACAAAATATGAAGATCAAAGTTGTACGTTCATATAAAGGTGGAGAGTTTTATGGACGTTATGATGAATCAGGAAAAAATCCTGGACCTTTTGCCTTGTTTCTTCAAAAGCATGGCATTGTTCCTCAATACACAAATCCAGGCACACCTCAACAAAATGGAGTGGCAGAAAGACGCAATAGGACTTTAAAAAACATGGTCAGAAGCATGATGTGTAGAACAAGTCTTCCAATTTTTCTCTGGGGTGAAGTTATCAAAACTACAAACTACTTGTCAAATAGAGCTCTTAGTAAATAAGTTTCCAAAACACCATTCAAAATATGGACAAAAAGGAATCCGAGTGTACATCATTTGAAGATATGGGGATGTCAGGCAGAAGCTAGAATTTACAATCCATTGGAAAAGAAGCTTAATCCAAAGTACCTAAGTTGTTACTTTGTAGGATGTCATGACAAATCCAAGGGCTATCATTTTTACTGCCTTAACCACACTACAAGGTTTGTTGAAACATGGAGAGCTAAGTTCATTAAAGTGGTTGGTGATAAAGAAATCAACAACGAATTTGTTTTTTAGGATGTGTCATTGCAACCAAGTGTTGAAAAGCATGTAAAAGAGAATGTCACAACTCTAGTAACACCAATCCCTGATAACATGGTCACTAAAAATCATGTCATTAACAATAGGGTAGTGTTATCCACACACCCCTTTTTACTTCTCACAGACCTCTTGTTAATTTCTGGCCTTAAATCTTTTTCAATTCATTCAATTCGACGATCGGAATTGAAAAGGGTGTGTGGAAAGTAGAAAATGGTATGTGGATAGCACAACCCTTGACAATAATATCAATGTAAATACTGATAAAGTTATAGAGGATGTTGGAGATGAAAACAATGCTCAAGAAGACAAACAACCTACTCCAATTCAAGCATTAGTCCAAGTTCCACAACCAGTGCAAGCTGATCAGAAGCCATAACGTGAAAGAAGACCATTTATATCAAGTGACTACATGTTATACCTGTAAGAAGCTGGTTTTGATGTTGGTATGGAGGATGATCCAGTAACATTCAAGCAAGCAATGGAGAGTTCAAATCAAAGTAAATGGATGGAAGCAATGCAATTAGAATTGAACTCTATGAGTAACAACAAAGTTTGGAAATTAGTTGAATTGCCATAAGGTTGTAAACTTATTGGCTGCAAGTGGGTTTCCAAAACCAAAAGAAACTCTAAAGGAGTTATTGATAGATACAAAGCTAGGCCAGTAGCAAAGGGCTACACAAAAAAGGAAGGCATCGATTACATTGTGACTTTTTCTCTAGTGTCAACTAAAGACTCATTCAGAATTCTCATGGCTCTAGTAGCTCACTTTGACTTGTTTCTGTTCGATTTTTGGACATATTATTAGGATAAATTCATTTCGAATATTTAAATACGCAATAAAAATAATAAATAACATACAATATGTTATCCCAATTATATATCCGGTTTGTTGTAATCAATAAAGCAACAAACAAAGAAGTAGAAGAGATTAACTTACTTGAATCTCTAGCCACGCGCATGCTGCGTGATTGGATCATCACTATGTTTGTAATCTTCCTCTTCATGATTAATCACGTGAAGCTCCTCAAGTGTTGACCCTCTAAGAGTATTCACTGATAAATCTAGGAACAGATGATGAAGTGATTGGTTTAAATGTGCTAGCAATATCTCTCACTTGGATCAATGTAGAATGGGTAGCACTAAGGTGTTTTGGCTTAGCATATGAGAGAAAACTCCAGGTGTATTTATACACCCTATGCCGCACCTCCCTTAGGGTTTGGCGTCTCAGGCTTTATCCCACGCGCCAAGCCTACTCGCTTACCCACTTTGAGTTTGTGACTTGGACTCTTTTTTAATTAAATGAAATCCAAAAATTATTTAATTAAAATCATGTCCAATTGGCTCAAATAATTAATCCAGTATAATTAACAATTAATTATATCTTATCATCATCCATATAACGTTACTAGAACTTATCATAGGTGTGTGACCTCTTAGGTTCTAACAAAAATCGGCAGTGAAATTAATTAATAAATTAATTTAATTCCATAAACCATGAGTGATACTTAGAAACGTGTCATGGCTACCCGAATTAGTAGAAGTATACGCAAACTAATCATGAAACTTTTTCAAACCTTGATTGTAGTTACAATGCAATTCGGTTCTTCTATCAACCATATCCCGATCAAGACTTATGTGATATGGATTTATGTCAAATCACATGTAGTCATCTATGATCACCATGATGCATCTTATGTTGAAGCAGTTCTTACAAACATTGCTTGATCAACAAGTACTCTGCGCATAGATTTCCGAGATGGATCTTCAAGTGGCTTTGAGGGATATCTTCTCCAATTGAACAATTACCAAGAGGTGATAGATTCCTTATTGCTCATTCATATATCTTTATACTCATCTACATGAATCCAAGGAACACACTATCGGGCCCTGTGATCTCATTGAGGGCTTTGAGGTGAAGTTAAAGTTCATATTTATAAGCACAAGATATCCAATGATAATGCCTTAGGTCTAAGAACTATTTGCATACTACAACCGGAAGCTTTGTAACATTTGACATGTGGTAAGCATCCATACATTTAAGCTTATTAGGCGGTCAGTGTTTAGTGAACTTATTCAACAAACAAGCCACTTGTCCAACGCGTGTATCACGAGACCATGCTAACCTTAATGCGATGCACACTAGCCTTTTCAAATAGTCAATGTCCAGTTGACTCTCCAAACGGCTAGGAACTTTATTTAAGAACTAAGTGACTATGAAATACAAGTCTTCTTGCCCTAACTTCGTTTAGGATATTGTTTTCATACCTTAAATCCTATGGATTCATTCATAGTATATTATCACCATAATGTAAAGTCAAACTCATGAATGAATACAACTTACCCTATTAGTAATCAATTAACATAGAGTTGTTACATAATATCCAATATCACGAAATTGGCTCTTAGGACACAACTCCAACAGTTTCTTTACCAAATGGACGTGAAAATTGCATTCTTAAATGGAAACCTTGATGAAGAAATCTACATGAAGTAGCCCGAGGGTTTCATTTAAGAAGGGAGAGAGAGTTTGGGTTGTAAGCTTAACAAGTCCATCTATGGTTTGAAACAAGCCTCCAAACAATGGTATCTCAAATTTGATCAAGTTGTGAGCTCACATGGGTTTGAAGAAACTTCAGTAGATGAATGTATCTATCTCAAGGTTAGTGGGAGATATTTTATTTTCTTGGTGTTGTATGTCGATGACATACTTCAAGCTAGCACCAATTCATCTCTACGCAAGCTTTTCTATCTAAAAGTTTCAAGATGACATATATGGGAGAAGCTAAATATGTTTTAGGCATTGAAATAAGTAAAGATTGAGAGAAGGGTCTATTAAGTTTATCTCAAAGAGGTTACATTAACAAGGTACTCAAAAGATTCAATGTGGAAGCTTGCAAAGGTGTTGATATATCTATCTTAAAAGGTGAGAAGTTTAGTAAACAACGAAGTTCCAAAACTAATGCTGAGAAGATGAAGATGCAAGATAAACCCTATGCTTAGTTTCAAAGCCTATTCAGTTGTGGTGTGACAACAATGTTGCTGTTTTTCATGCTAAGAACAATAAACGTTTAGATGATACTAGACACATGGATATCAAGTACAAAGAAGTGAGAGAGAAAGTCAAAGTTGGAGTGGTGGTGATAGATCATATTCCAACTAGAGAAATGCTTGCAAATTCCCTTAACAAGCCAATACCAAATGCAGCTTTTCACAAACATGTTGATAGGATGGGATTAGTTTTTTAGTTTAGATGCCTGAAATATGTGGGAATCAAATTAGTTATTTCAATTCAGTTAAGTTATAGTTGTTCCAGTTAGTACAATTTTGTTTTTGGATTGCTTTTGGTAATATATTCATGGAGTGAAATATTTTAGTTTTCAATTTGTTTGTTAAAATTATGTTTTAATTGATTTTGCTTTACATGCTCTTACAATTTTTGCGTTGAATAAGGTTATGTGTATCATTGGATCATTAAAGTTACTTCTTGTTAAAGTTATATGTACATTAAGGTTGTAACAACAAACTTTTTGATGATGTCACAATAAAGTTGGTATTATAACTGTTTCATATAGTTATAAAGCTTCGTTGGAAGCATGCAGTAATCTCTATGTAGATTGCCCAAACAGGACCATAGTGTTATAGCATTGTAAAGATCACATTAAGGTTAATGCATGGTACTTTATTTTATCAAAGTCTAGAACAATTCATGTGAATAAAATTCTTAATTGAGTGCACTAGTAGAAAAAAGTACTTGGGCGACAAAATAGATTTCGTCGCGCAAGACCCCTTTTCGTCACTTAAACATTTAAGCGACTATTCATTTGTCGCCCTAAAGTTGTCATGCAAAGCCTGTTGAGCATACATTTGCGCGACGAAGAAAATACATTCGTCGCGCAATGCACATTTGTGCGACGACTTTTGGCAACGAAAATATGTGTGGCAACGGAGTTCAGGTAACGAATAAGTTTTGTCGAACAAACCTTTAGGCGACGAAAATCCTTCGTTGCCCTAAGTTTTCAGCGACGAAATATATTAATTGCCTATACTTGAGGCAACGAAATATTCAATGATTCTATCATTGTGCAAAGGTTTAGGCAACGGTGTTTGTTTGGTCGTGCAAAATATTTAATAATTTTATTTCAATTCATTTAATTATTATTTTATTTTTTTTGAAGTTAATTTTTTTAATTAATTAATATAATGAATTAATTGGTATTTAAAAGACAATAAAATATAATAAAAAATGTAGAAAAACAAATTATATTATATAAAGAAATGTACGCAAATATTTAATAATAAAAATAAATTAGAATCCTAAAATGAAGTGGCTATTGAGATGCCGGCGAGAAATATGGTGAGGGAGGGGGCTGGGAACTCGATGGCTGGGAATCGGATGATGTAATTCCGGACAACTGGAGGGCATGTAAGATTTGGCTCATCTGGTTGCCCTGAGTCGTGAGCTGCCGCCTCAGGTTTTGAACTTCCTCCTTCAACGAGGTGACCTCTCTCGAATTGTTTTTAAAAAATGACGCACCCATCTCACAGAGTCGCACTTTCCCCATCCCCCGGTAAACCCTACCAGGCCTAGGACCAAGGGTCTGGTCTAGCGTCTTCGTTAGTATATGAAGACCAGCATCCTCAGTTGGAGTCACGTCCTCGATAGGGGTCTCAGGGGGAAGCTGCGATGCCACTTCTTCGAGAAGAGCATTGCTCTTCTCCACCATAATGGCCTGTAATAAGAAAATAAATATTATTGTTTATAATAATTATAAAACAAAAGTAACAGGTAATTAGAGAAACTTACATGGAGATGCTGAGCCGTCTCATCATCTGGGCGGACATAAACTTCCTTGAACATGTCAATCTCCGGAAACTTTGCACCTTCCTAAAAAAGTTAATAAAAGAAGGTTAAAATTTATAATTCATAAATATTAAATTATATTAAAATTAAAAAAATGTAAAGTAGTTTTACCTCTCGTCGCTTCTCCACTCTATAGGAGAAGGGCTTCGAACCGGAGTGGTGTAGAAGTTTCTTTTTCGACCTATTTATCTGGTTGGCTCGAGATCGTTATGTTAAACCCAAAATTTGTTAGTGCATATATTAATTGTTGAGTAAAATTATAAAATAAATTAGTAAACTTACCAAAAAATTAGGATCTTGAAAGTGGTTACATAATCACTCCCAATCCTAAGGCCGCTCTAGCAACTCCTGAGGGCATCATTGGGCTACAACAGCCTCCGCGTCTGGATACAACTTAGAATGGTTGTGGAGGTCACTCTTCCACTCTTTGTACCAACTTGTGAAAAGCTCATCTATGTATGCTGTTCGGTCGGCATCAAGGTCCGTAGTATTAAAGTTGATATGCAAATATAAAAAAATATTATTAAAATATAAAAAATATTAGACTTAATTATAAAAAGTAGTAGAAAGTGTTACAACCCGTCCCAAAGTTTGTGTGAAATTACCAAAATACCCCTATTGGTCAATGTTAACTTTTGTTGACTTTTCGAGACGACTTCTGAAAATTTATTTCTTTACATATTCATTATGTACTCGTCGATACGAACGCGTGGACGCAAGCGGAACTCAATTTGGAGTTAAAACGAACGTTTTATGAAGCTTTAAAGTGTAGGGGTATTTTAGTAATTTTTACTCCGTAAGTTGGAATTAGGGTTTTTGGCTGGCTGCTGTGCAGCCAACCCTTCCCCATTCATTCTGCACGTTTCATACAGCCTCCCTCTCTTTCTCTCCCACTTTTCTCTCTAAGCCAAAAACCTCCAAAAACCTCACTGAAACCCTAATCTTTGGACGAATCACAAAACCGTCAAACCGTTGCCCAAAATCCATACCATCACGATCGTCTTGTCATTCTGGACGAGGCTGTGATTTTAGAATCTCCAAACTCGAACCCGATCGATCAAACCGACGTCGGAACGGTTTCGCCAAACTGTCCGTCAATTTCCTGTGCAAACCAGACCAAGGTAAGCCTCGAGACCATTACCATTGGTTTTATTGGATTGATTAGGTACAGATCGATATAAATAACGTCCAATTTGGTGCAGTTTTGAAGGAGAACGGAATTAGGGTTTTCCGAAGCTACCCGGCCAATTTCAGGCCATCTCCGGCCATTTTTCCGGCCTCA
Source organism: Gillenia trifoliata (assembly GCA_018257905.1). NCBI lineage: Eukaryota > Viridiplantae > Streptophyta > Magnoliopsida > Rosales > Rosaceae > Gillenia > Gillenia trifoliata. Next base: position 7,864,948 of record CM031082.1, read on the forward strand.
AATTGGTATGAAAATATTCTACTCGTAAATACCTTCATTTTGATATATGGCGCGTTAAATTTGGTAAAAGAACGAAGAAGTTATGAATTTTTGAAGTTTTGGAATTAATTCGAAAAATTTCCCAGAATTCCGGCGAACCAGACAGCGGAGGACGGCAGCACCGGCGGCGGCTTCCGCGACCGGTGAGAGGAGGAAGAAGAAGGAATATTCCGTCAACGGTAACGGAATATTCCTGACGGCGTCAGAATATTCCGTCAGAAAGGTATATTCCTTTAAGTTTGACTGACGCCGTTAACTTTAACGGCCCTGACGTCAGCAGACGCGTGGCTGACGTCAGCATGCGCGTGGGAGTGACGTCAGCAGGCGCATGTGGCGCGTGGCGACACGTGCCAGCGCGTGGCCGGCGCATGGCGGCGCGTCCAATCGTTTCCCGGCGCGTGCGGCGGCGGTAGGGTTTTCAGGCCCCTGAAATCGTTTTTCGAGCCCGTTTTCGCCAAAATAGTATCATTTTTTGGAATATTTTCCTATAGGGCCTATATTAATTTATATTAGGGAGGTTCTAATTTTTCCCCTAATATTAAATAGGTAATTCTTCGGCGCAACACTTCGAGGAGGGCAACGCCGATGGAGATTTCACTCCCGATCACCAGTGAGTGGACTTTTGGTTTATTAAATGATTTCTATGCTTTGCAATGATTACGGTTTTCATATATTAAATGATTTTAAATGTTTTTGAGACATGTTTATATATATATATATATATGGTTAGATATATATATTATGAAATGATTTTGAGATTTGAATATATATGGATATATATTATTAAATGAACGTCGAGGGACCTCCTTCCAACTTTGCACAATCTCTTATGTTATGACCACTTTGTACTCTAGTACCACACACATGTAAGCTCTTGACCGATCAAAGACGTCACAACCAAGTCCTTACATCAGGACCTCCCGATAATAAACACAAATGTAAAGACAAGCTTGCACTAAAATATTTACAGGACAATATTCCCGGGAGTACAAAGGCGTGTGACTCATACATGCAAGACTCTGGCCCTACGACCGTGAGATGGTACTAAAACGTAGTTGAAAGCATACCAAGTGTGTGAAAACATAAGTCACGTGAGATTAAATGCATGATCATGCCATATATAAAAAATCAATGTTTCGAAGGATAGTAATTATAAAGCAAGTCTAAAAATGAAGCAAGTGTGTAGGCATGATCGTAAAACATATTCAAAACCATTCATAACTCTATATATATATATATATTAGATATTAAAACCATTTTAGAAACAAAAGTCCACTCAATACAATGCGTGAGTGTAATCCTCCTCAAGGTCAAGCTTGTTTATAGACAAATGTTTGACCTAAATATTCGTAAGAAAGTAAATTAAAACATTTCCCAAATATAAAATAACCCCTCCCTAACTAAAAGAATTTAAAATACTATTATTTATTGGAAAAATGGGCTTGAAAATGATTCCCGTAGTCCGGTCTGGCTCATCTGCACCTCCGCAAGCGCCTCGCCGTAGCCGCCACGCGCCGGCAAAAAAGGCCACACGCACCCCTCACGCGCCGGCAGCAGCTTGCCATGCACCCCACGCGCCGTCACGCCATTAACTTTAATGTACATTCCAAAATTTTACCGAATATTCTAACGGCCATGTGGTATCATTCTCGTTTAACATCGTTAGTCGGCTTAACTAATATACCTTGAACTAATGGAATATGATGACTGTCAGGAATATTCTCGTCAATTATGGAATATTCCTCCTCTTCTTCCTCCTCGCTGGTCGCTTGAGTCCCCCGCTGCCTCCGTCTATCTCGCTAGATTCGAAAAACTCGTCTGAAATTTTTGAAAATTTAGAGCTTTGAAACTAGGTCAAAACTCAACTAAATTTCAACATTTTTATATTAAAATGAAGGTATTGAAGAAAAGAATTCAATCATACCAATTGAAGTAAAAAGATGATCAAGGTAGCCTGAAATTGGCCGTAAAGAGAAATGGAAACGCCCTCTTTGTGCGTCAACATGGCACCAAACGTCATGTATTTTATATCATTTTGAACCTACTCAACGAGATAAAAGCTATGGTAATGGTCTCGAAGCTTTACCTAGGTCGAAATCGATCAGTTAGTTGGAAAATTTTGCTACCGTTGTGTTCGAGTTTGACAATTCCGAGGCTACCGTTTCCTGTGTTTAGAACAACGAGGCGATCACAATATGTTCGTGGGTCGTGGTTCCGACGGAATTCAACGATTTCACTCGTGGCTCACGATGTGCGTGTGGAGTGTGTTTTGCAGGAATGAGAGGTGGAGGGTCGTGGAGAGAAATAGTGTTTGGATGAGCCTTGAGAGAAAAGAGGGGGTCAAAAATCCCACTCATGTTAAACCCTAATAGAATACCGATGTAAATACAAAAGTACTCTTAGATTTTAAAGTCTCATAGAATTTTCATTTCCAACTTCAAATTACGCCATGCTTGATCCCACGCTTTCGTATCGACGAGTACTACAAGGAAAAGCTAAAAGAATAATTGATACATGTCATGACGACAAAGTCAATAAAAGTCAACACTTACCCTCTGGGGGTATTTTGGTAATTTCACAACTATGTGCGAAAATTTACATGAAAAATTAGGTACCTGCTCGAACATGTATATTGTCATGAATATTTGATAAATTGTATATACATGTCTGTTGCAATAAAAATTGATCTAATATAATGGATTTCAAGTGATGGAGTTGTTTTAGGGATATAACTTCGCATGGTTTTACTTTTTAAGTCTTTATTCAGAGACTGCAATTTACAAATTTAATTCAAAGATTAATTAAGTAAAATTAAATTGTTTCGATGTCAATTTAAAACTATTGAAACAAACTTAAAAAGCTAATAAGATCAATGTTTTCTTTAAAATTTTACATCACAACAAACGTATATTTGTAACATTTATAAAAAATTCAAAGTTACTGATCAATTACATTGTCATGTTACAACATGCATGGTTAATCCATCAAACAAAGCTTCGCTTTGATCTCCATACATGATTCAATAGATAATGGCACAGTGTAGAATAGGAATTATATGAATTACAAGGTCTCCTCTGCCATAAAGGTGGGACTAACCTTTATCTGCAGGTTCATCTTTTTCTCATTCTAGTACTACAAACATGTTGAAACTATCTTACCATAAAGGTGTGAGTATATATGTGTTTATGAAGTTAATATTAAAACCTGCATAGAAAGTGTTTATTTGTTTAAATTTCTAGCACCAAGTTTTCAACACTCCCATGAACACAATTCAAACCCTAACTCGAAGTAATTTTAAAAGTGGAAACAAGATTTAAAGTACACTCTAGGCTACTTTGATTTCCATTATCACAGACCGAATGAGAATATAGCCAATTTTGCATGATGGAGATATTCTACGACTTGGAAGACCAAGTGGCGACGTAAGCGGTTAAGGCAACAAGATGGCGTTGATCACCATGAAGAAGTCGATGTCTCGATTCGATTCGAGGAGTTATTCCACTCCAACTCGCCCAAAACCTTCATTGAATCACCGAGGCAAAGCTGACACACCCCACCCCTCGATACCCACGGATTACCGAGTGCGAGCGTGCCGGCCGACACCTCGTAAGTGACGAAGCCATTAAATGCATGACAACACTTGTGAAAACGAAATTAATTTATAATAAAGTTTGCGGAAATCAATGTCAATATGCATATGGTTCGCAGCGTACTAAATTTGAAACAATGAAACAAATAATAACCGAGTTCCTAGAATCTCTATCCATAACAAGTGGATGGATATTATTATAGAAACTGAGGAAAGAAGAATCCCTGTCATGGCCTGATGAGATCGAGCCGCCACGTAGAAGTCTCGACTCACCAGATGCTATCTCACTCATGCCCGCGGCGCAAAACAAAGTGAGTGGACAAAAATCAAAGTTTTCGCAAACCTTTCTCTTTTCAACATATTAACCCCTCTTTATTCGAAATCCAATATAATCGTAAACATATTATCATACTATAGTTCAAAAGGTACTTTATGAGTATACGTAACATATCAAATGTAAAATATCTATAACCACATTTCATAATTTAAACATAATATAATACGGAAAACCAACAGTAGAAAATATCACCAAGGCATTGCCAGGAATGCCAATCACCGTAGATACACTTACGTTATCCATTAATTTGTACCCTAGTACCACACATGTAAGCACTTGCGCTGCTAGCCACGTCACACCCGAGTCCTTACGTACTGGGGCCTTTTCCCCATAAACAAACATAAACGTTAGACAAGCTTGCACTAAGGTATTTACCTGGACAATGCCCCCGGAGTACAAGGCGTGTGACCCAAACGTGTGAGAGACTTGTCCTACGGCCGTGAGACGGTACTACAACGTAGTGAAAAGCATACCAAGTGTGTTTGAAAACATACATACATACTCATGTGTGTAAGTGAAGAATATAACGTACTTCATAATTTCCCAAAATATAAACCTTGTGTAATTGAGTATAATTATGCTTAGAAGCCCGTAATTAAATACCAATATTTCCATAAAATTATATTCAACCTTCAAAATTATTTCATAAAATAGACTCATGTATAAAATCATATCTCAAATCATTTCATAATATATCCCCATAAACAAATAAATAATATAAGGTTGCATAAATCAATCCCCAACATATATATATATATATATATAGGTATATATATATATATATATAAACATGCACCAAAAACCATTTTAAAATCATGAAGAAATCAATTTCATATTTATTTTCAAACATACAAACCATTTAATAAAGCAAAAGTCCACTCTCCACAGGACGGAGTGAAATCTCCCTGTCATCTGTGCTTTAGCTCAAGAATTACCTATTTAATATTAGGGAACAAATTAGACTTTCCCTAAAATAAATTAAAAATAGCCCAATAGAAAAATACCCCAAAAATAATACTATTGTAGCGAAAACGGCTCGAAACGATTTCCGAGACCAAAACCCTACCGCCGCCGGCCCACCGGCCGGCGCCGCCGCGTGCGCCGCACGCGCGCCACGCGGCCGAAACGGCCGGAAACCACCCACGCGCCTGCACGCTGCCGGCACGCGCTGAAACTCCCCGACGCGCCCCCCACGCCGGGAAACCATTTCACGCGCCGGCCACGCCGCAGTGGCTTCACGCGCTGCACGCAGTCGCCACGCGCCGGCACGTGGTCCTGACGCCGCCGGCGCGTGTCCCCCACGCGCGCCACGCGCCCCACGCGCCTTGCCGACGCCACCCACGCGCCGCCGACGCCGCCCACGCGCCCCACGCGCCTCGTCGACGCCGCCGACTGTTAAGTTTAACGAATATACTCGTTAGGAATATGCCCCTGAAAGCTGCTAGGGAATATTCGTTACCGTTAACAGAATATTCCCTCTCCTCCTTCCTCCCCGCCGGTCGCCGGAGCTTCCGTCGGCGCTCGCGCCGCTAGCCTCCGGTCTGCCTAACTGGGAAAATAATGCCGATTATGTCCCTAACTTAAAATGTCCATATCTTCTTCGTTCTTTGGCCAAATTGACGATGGTTATGTCAAATTAAAGGTATTGAGGAGTAGAACATTTTCATACCAATTTGAGGCCGGAAAATGGCTGGAGATTGCCTGAAATTGGCCGGAAAGCCTGGGAAACCCTAATTCCGTCTCCTTCAATACCGCACCAAATGGGACGTTCTTTATATCAAATTGAACCTTACTCAATCCAATAAAACCAATGGTAATGGTCTCGTCACCTTGGTCTGGTTTGGTACGTAAAATGGACGGATAGTTTGCCTAAACCGTTCCGACGTCTATGAACTAACGAACGAGTTCGAGTTTGAAGAATTCGAAATCACAAATTCTCGTCCGTAATGACGAGACAATCGTGATCGTATGGATTTTGGGCGACTATTGGTGGTTTTGTGATTCAACCAAGATTAGGGTTTCGGTGAAGTTTTTGGTTTAGAGAGAAAATGGGAGAGAAAGAGAGGAAGAGAGGAAAAATTGACGTGCAAGAAATGGGGGAGGTTGGCTGCCGTGGTGGCCAGTCTAAAAACCCTAATTCCCACACATGGAGTGGAAAATTACCAAAATGCCCCTACACTTTAAAAGCTTCGTAAACGTTCGTTTGAACTCCGACCGAAGCCCCGCTTGCGCCACGCGTTCGTGTCGAGCGAGTACATCAAGAATATGTAAAGAAATAAATTTTTAGAAGTCGTCACGAAAGTCAACAAAGTCAACATTGACCCTAGGGGTATTTTTGGTCATTTCACATAAATTTTGGGACTGGTTGTACCAAATCTACCCCCTTAAATAAAATTTCGTCCGCGAAATTACAAGCAAAATACTAGAATAAAGTGATATGTGCTCGCATATGCTCCCGCTCTCCCAAGTAGCCTCACTGGTGGTTACTCCACCGAACCTTCACCAAACAGGTAATCACTTCTTGTTCCACCTTGTCTTTTCTCGTCTCAAAATCTCTACAGGTGTTCCTCCTCGTAACCTCAAACTCCCTTGGTCCACCCGGCAAAGTGGCCGTGGTTGGATTACATGTGACCTCGTGCGGCATACTTCCTCAACATAGAAACATGGAAGACATCATGTACCCGAGATAACTCCGCGGCAAGGCCAAACGCATAAGCAATCGCGCCAACACGCCCCACAATCTCAGACCAATGTACCTGGACTTAATACCCGCTTACCAATCTCTCACCACACCCTTCCAGGCGACAATTCAAAACACAAAGTCGCCAACCGCATACTCACGATCCTTAGAGTGTTTTGTCCTCACTCTTCTGTCTATCCCGGGCCGCTCAGGTTACGCTTAATCACTCCGAACCTTCCTCGTAGTGTCATCTACCAATTTCGGGGCCCTCCGCTCGCCTCCCTACCTCACCCAACATAGTCGGGGTTCTACACGCCACCATACAACGCCCTCATACTGTGCCATACCGATGCTAGAGTTGAAACCGTTATTGTAGGCGAATCCCTATCAACGCCAAGTGATCATCCCAACTTCCCCCGAACCATGACCGAACTCAACATGTCCCTTGCTGTCCCACCGTCCTCTCGACGACCATCTGCCTCGTGGGTGGAAAGTCAGACCGGTACGTAGTTTCTGCTCCCATGCTGCTCGAAATGCCTGCATTTGAAGTGAACCTCGGATTCTATCCGATATGATGGAACCGGGTACCCCATGAAGCACTATCCGATCTACGAACATCTTCGCCAATTTATTCAACCGGTAATCCCGACGAATTGGCAAGAAATGAGTCACTAGCTGGGCCTAAGCCGACGATCACCCAAATACCATCACACTTTGCTCTGTAGGCGGTAACCCAAACACGAAGTCCATGGTAACATTCTCCCATTTCCAAACCGGAATAGAAGCCTCCCGCACAACCCCGAAGGCTCGCCTCTCCGCCTCTTCACCTCGCCGACAAGTGAAACACTAACTCACGTATACCTAAGAGATATTTCTTCCTCCACTAATAGTAATAAGGTCTCGATGGTGTGGTACACTGCATTTCCGCTACCCGGGATGCGTAGCATAAGCGTAAATGTGTGCCTCATCCGTGATTTCTCTCTTCAATCCACCATCCCCCTTGGGTACAAATAATCACTCACCCAACACGGCAATCCATCCTCCCCGATCACATAATCCCGCTCACACCACCAAGAACTTCCTCCTGCCGTACACACTGTAATCAATCCCCGGGCCTCTCGAACTTTATCCACCAAACAGCATCTAACCTGAAATGAGCTAGCAAAGCTCCATGATTATTCACATTAGCGATAGCACCCGTGAGCCTCCCTCAACTCGCCCAACATCGGAATGTAGGTCGCCCGAATGGATGCCAACCGCCCATGGACTCTCGACTCGCAGCACGGCCACTACATTTCGCTACGTAGATGATAATCGATGGTACAACTCTATAATCACCGATCAACTCCATCCAATCTCCTCTCGTCTCAAATTCAACTCACTACAGAAGATATACTTGAGACTTCAGGGCTCCATGAAGACTCGCAAAGTCTCCCCCATACAAATAATGTCGCCAAAATCTTCAAAGCAAAGACCACAAAGTAGCCTAACTCTGTGTCAGCGAGTAGGATAATTTATTTTCGGTGTCAGTTTGAGTTGTCTCGGATGCATAAAGACTTTTCCATGTCAGATCAACACAACCCAAAACCATGCAACGAAGCATCAAGCAGATGACATCAAACTCACCACTCTCACTGGGGGAAGCACCAAGACCGGTGCGTGAGTAAGATGATGTTTAAGTTCCCGGAAACTCCGTTCACAAACAATACGCAAACCAACTAACATCCTTCCTAGTGAGCTTAGTAAGTGGTCCCATATAGACGAGAAATTCGCACGAAAACGACGGTTAGTCCGCTGCCCAAGAAACTTCTCACCTCAATTACATTAGTCAGTCGCTCCCAATTCACCACCGCCTCCACCTTCTCGTGGATCCACAAAAATACCTTCAAAGAAATCACGCCCAAGAAACTAATACGATCGAGCCAAAATCGATTTGTCAACTTCGTATACAATCCGTGTCAGTCCTCAAACTCTCCAAAAAACCATCCCCGTGTTCCACATGCTCTATTCCTCACTGAGTAAATCACCGTCGTCGATGAACACAATCACAAACCGGTCCAAATACCTGGCCGAAAGACTCGTTCATCAAATCCATAAATGCGGCTGGAGCATTAGTCAATCCGGTCCGCATCACCGTAAACTCATAATGTCCATATCTCGGCTCGAAGTGCTTTGGGCACATCATCCTGCGATACAAAGAATCGATGATTCCGTAGACGCGTATCAATCTTGAGAAAACTCGTGCACCCTTCAAATGATCAAAGAGGTCATCAATCCGGGAGGGTAAATGGATAACTAAGCCACCGGTCACCCGATTGAGTTGCCTCAGTCTATGCATAGACACATACTCCCATCCTTCTTCTTAACAAACAACACCTATGAGCACCCCAAGGTAAGTGTCAAGTTGAATAAACCCCTTATCAACTAACTCCGGTCGGGTTTTCAACTCAATTCACTGAGCCATACAATACGGCGGAAATAGGGATCCGATTCTGCACGTATCAATCGTGAAACTCGATCTCTCGTCGAGAGCTAAACCATAAGTCCTCAGGAAAAACGTCGGGATATTCATTGACCACGCGAACATCCTCGACACCTGACCGGAGAATTTTCCTTCATCACCACATGGCCAAGTACCCTCGACAACCCTTCGCAACAACTTCTTCGCCCCCAAGGATGAAATCGCACGCCCCGCAAAACTCTTCTCTCGCCTTGCGTACAACCGGTCTACCATGTTTGAATGTGACCACTTTGTACTGATTTATCCACATGGCATGATACTTGGATAACCAATCCATACCTTAATAAGATCAAAATCAATGATGTTTAGAGAATAAAATTCGCTTCGCGAGTTCGTCACCGACGAAACCGGACAATCCTTAAATTCCCATTGAACGACACTAGTCCGCCTCTATAGGCTGAGTAATAACTAACTCACACTCAAGAGTGCGTAGTGGTCAGGGGATTTACTTTCTAAATAACATAGGAGATAAAACCGAATGAGTAGCACCTCGGGATCACTCAGGAACTCTAGTATGGAAACCGAAACATTTAACGACTCCAAAATGATTCTTAAACCACGGTGAAATCTCAGTGGAAAGTACAACCGTACTCCCCGAACTACATTGGCAATGACTTGCCCTGCATGGGCAAAGCCTGGAGCAACTGGGTTGGACGCCGAGGTGGCACACTCCGAATAAGGAAATACCGAGATACTCGCATAAAGCAACGACGTACACCAAGTGCTTGTCATAAGAATTCTCTCAACCTATGCTCGATACTGTAACCGACACACCCCACCCCGATACCCACGTGGATACCGAGCGAGCGTGCCGGCCGACACTGTAAGTGACGAAGCCATTAAATGCATGACAACACTTGTGAAAACGTAAAATTAATTTATAATAAAGTTTCATGGAAATCAATGTCAATATGCATATGGTTCGAGCGTACTAAATTTGAAACAATGGAAACAAATAATAAATTGAGTTCCTAATCTCTATCCATAATGTGATGGATATTATTATAGAAACTCGGAGGAGCTAACTCACATGGTCGCGATGAAAGATCGTAGCCGCCACGCAGGTCTCGACCTCGCCGATGCTATCTCACTATGTCCCGCGGGGGCGCAAAAACAAAAGTGTGAGTGGACAAAATCAAAGTTTTCGCAAAACCTTTCTTTTTCAACATATTAACCCCTTATTTGGAAACTAAAGATAATCGTAAAACATATTATCATACTATAGTTCAAAAGGTACTTTGATGAGTATAACAAACATATCAAATGTAAAATATTCATAAACCACATTTCATAATTTAAACATAATATAATACGGGAAAACCAACACAGTGGTATGCGATCACCCATGTACCTGGCCGAGGAACAACCTCTCAATCACCGTACAAGCACTTTACGTTATCCATTAATTTGTACTCCTAGTACCACACACATGGGCACTTTGGGGGCCGCAGCCGCGTCACACCAGTCCTTACGTAAAGGGGGCCTTTTCCCCCATAAAACAAACATAAACGCAGGACAAGCTTGCACTAAGGAGAGCGACTCTGGACAATGCCCCCTCGGAGTGGGCGTTGCATGTGACCCAAACGTGTGAGACTTGTCCTACGGCCGTGAGACTCGTACTCACAACGTAGTGAAAGCATACCAAGTGTTTGAAAACATACATACATATTCATGTGTGGTAAGTGAAGAATATAACGTAATACTTCATAAATTTCCCAAAAATATAAACTCGTGGTAATCAGCATAATTATGCTTAGAAGCCCGTAATTAAATACCAACATTTCCATAAAATTATATTCAACCTTCAAAATCATTTCATAAAATAGACTCATGTATAAAATCATATCTCAAACATTTCATAATATATCCCCATAAACAAATAAATAATATAAGGTTGTATAAACGAATCCCAACATATATATATGTGTATATATATATATATATATATATATATATATATATATAAACATGCACCAAAAAACCATTTAAAATCATGTAGAAATCAATTTCATATTTATTTTCAAACATAAAAACCATTTAATAAAGCAAAAGTCCACTCACAGTGATCGGGAGTGAAATCTCCCTGTTGCCCCCTCCCTGTGCGGAGTCGAAGAATTACCTATTTAATATTGGGAACAAATTAGACTTTCCCTAAAATAAATTAAAAATAGGCCCAATAGAAAAATACCCCAAAATAATACTATTGTAGCGAAACGGCTCGAAAACGATTTCCTGAGACCCGAAAAACCCTACCGCCGCCGGGAAAGCCGCTCGTAAGCCGCACGCGCCGCCACGCGCCGGAAACCACTGAAACTACCCACGCGCTCTGCACGCGCCGCACGAGCTCGCACGCGCCGCGCACACGCCGGGGGAAACCCCGACGCCCCCATGCGAAACCATTTCACGCGCTGCCACGCGCCGGCTGAAGCGGGTTTCACGCGGGCCGGGCACGTTGCCGCCACGCACCGGCACGTGGTCCCACGCACCGGCGCGTGTCCCCCACGCGTCACGCGCCCGCCGACGTCAGCCTCACGCGCGTCGATGTCGCCCACGCGCCCCCACGCGCCGCTGACGCTGCACCGTTAAGTTTAACGAATATACCTTCGCCAAGTTAGAATATTCCTGCTGCTTAGGAATATTCCGTTACTGTTAACGAACAGCCCTCTCCTCCTTCCTTCTGCCAAGGCCGCCGGAAGCCTGGCCGCGCCGCCTCCGCCGGCCCGGTTCGCCGGAATTTGGGAAAATAATGCCGATTATGTGTCCCTTCAAAATGTCCATATCTTCTTCGCTCTTTGGGTCAAATTGACGTATAATATGTCAAATTAAAGGTATTGAGGAGTAGAACATTTTCATACCAATTTGAGGCCGGAAAATGGCCGGAGATGGCCTGAAATTGGCCGGAAAGCTTCGGGAAACCCTAATTCCGTTCTCCTTCAATACCGCACCAATAAAACCAATGGTAATGGTCTCGAGGCTTACCTTGGTCCGGTTTGCACAGCAAAATGGACGATAGTTTGCCCAAACCGTTCCGACGTTCTGGGCTTGAACGAACGGGTTCGAGTTTGAAGAATTGAATCACACTGGCCCGTAATGACGAGACAATCATGGATCGTATGGATTTTGGGCGACGGCTTGGTGGTTTTGTGATCTCAACCAAGATTGTGGTTTCGATGAAGTTTTTGGTTTAGAGAGAAAATGGGAGAGAAAGAGAGGAAGAGAGGAAAAATTGACGTGCAGCAAATGGGGGAGGGTTGGCCGTCGTGTAGTCAGCCCAAAACCCTAATTCCCACACACACGGAGTGGAAAATTACCAAAATGCCCCTACACTTTAAAGCTTCGTAAAACTTCCGTTTGAACTCCCACTGAGTTCCGCTTGCGCCCACGCGTTCGTGTCGACGAGTACATCAAGAATATGTAAAGAAATAAATTTTTATAAGTCGTCACGAAAAGTCAATAAAAGTCAACATTGACCCTAGGGGTATTTTGGTCATTTCACATAAATTTTGGGACGGGTTGTAATACAAAGTACACTAAGTCGTAGAAGATATAAACTTGCCACTCGATGAATACTCGATGATCCCAAAGTACAATCCGGCCAAGAGTGTGTAAGAGAACACATTCTTAGTCTAGCCGAAGTACGAGCTAAGCTTAATGATCTTGGTTTCACTATTAAGGACTCCTTCCTAGTGCTTGATGCACTACACTCCCCCTCCTTTAACAAGACTTTCATAAATGTATAAGCTAAGGTTAATGATCTTGGTGTCACATTTACAATCGCCATAAATGTGCATGAGAAACAAAGGATGAGAAGATAACCAACCAAGTGAACCTTGTCCAAAACAATAATGCTAGTAGTCAAACCTTAAGGAGAAGAAAGTGGTTGCCAAACCAAAAGGATTCAATGTTAACAAAACCTGTTCGGGATGACTTGCTTTCCGCAAAAATTTGACACATGAAGAAGAATTGTAACAAGTACAAGCGTTGGGTTGCAAGGAAAAAGGTCAAGGAGGCTAGAGGTAAAATTCAATGTATTTCACCTATTTTTGAGTCTAATTTGGTTGAAATCCAATATGATACTTGGTGGATTGATTGTGAAACAACTATTCATGTGTCTAATTTCAGTGTGAGTTCATTAGTAAGAGAAAGCCAAACAAAGATGAAGTGAAGGTGGAAGCAGAATTCATCAAGTTTAGGCTTGGAATTAGATTCATTTTGTTTTGAATTTGATGTCGTTTTATGCCTTTTCAATAAGGAATTTGATTTTAGTTGGTAAACTTGTTAGACAAAATTCAAGTTTGAATTGGAAGAATATGGTTTTAATATTTTTCGAAATTTATCTTTTGTTGGTGATGGCTTATTGATCGATGATATGTTTAAGCTTAACCGCAAAACGCCTAAATTGGTTATGAACATTGTAGAGAGAAAAGAATTTAGACAAAGAAACCTCATCCATGTTATGTGATAAGAGTTTAAGTCATATTTCTCAAGGAAATAATGCAAACCCTAATCAAAGAAAACGTGTTGCCTTCATTAAACTATGCGTAATTTCACGGTGTATAGATTGTATCAAGTGGGCAAATTCACTAGAACTAAGAAAAAAAAAGTTCAACTAGAAGCCAAAATTTGCTAGAAATCATCCACACAAACATTTGTGGACCATTCCCAACTCCAACTCATGATGGATACAAATATTTTATCACTTTAATAGATATTATTCATGTTATGGTTATCTATATCTTCTAGCCGAAAAATCAAGTGCATTGGCACCTCTTCGAAGTCTACAAAGCCGAAGTTGAAAATTAACAAAATATGAAGATCAAAGTTGCACGCTCACATAAAAGGTGGAGAGTTTTATGGACGTTATGATGAATCAGAAAAACCCCGACCTTTGTCTTGTTTCTTCAAAAGCATGGCATTGTTCCTCAACACACAAATCCAAGCACACTCTCAACAAAATAGAAAGTGGTAAAAAAGATGTGAATAGGACTTAAAAACATGGTCGTGAGCATGATGTGTAGAACAAGTCTTCCAATTTTTCTCTCAAGTGAAGTTATCAAAACTACAAACTACTTGTCAAATAAAGCTCTTAGTAAATAAGTTTCCAAAACACCATTCAAAATATGGACAAAAAAGGAATCCAAGCAGTACATCATTTGAAGATACGGGATGTCGCGTAGCTAGAATTTACAATCCATTGAAAAGAAGCTTAATCCAAAGTACCTAAGTTGTTACTTTGTAGGATATCATGACAAATCCAAGGGGCTATCATTTACCGCCCTTAACCACACTACAAGGTTTGTCAAACATGGAGAGCTAAGTTCATTAAAGTGGTTGGTGATAAAGAAATCAACAACGAATTTGTTTTTTAGGATGTGTCATTGCAACCATGTTGAAAAGCATGTAAAAGAGAATGTCACAACTCTAGTAACACCAATCCCCGATAACATGGTCACTAAAAATCATGTCATTAACAATGTGGTAAGTTATCCACACACCCCTTTTTACTTCTCACACACCTCTTGTTAATTTCTCGTCTTAAATCTTTTTCAATTCATTCGATTCGACGATCGTAATTGAAAAGGGTGTGTGGAAAGTAGAAAATGGTATGTGGATAGCACAACCTGACAATAATATCAATGTAAAATACCGTTAAAGTTATAGAGATGTCAAGAGATGAAAACAATGCTCAAGAAGACAAACAACCTACTCCAAGCTTCAAGCATTAGTCCAAGTTCCACAACCGCTGCAGCCGATCAAGCCATAACGTGAAAGAAGACCAGCTATATCAAGTGACTACATGTTACAATTGTAAGAAGCTGGTTTTGATGTTGGCATGGAGGATGATCTAGTAACATTCAGCAAGCAATGGAGAGTTCAAATCAAAGTAAATGGATGGAAGCAATGCAATTAGAATTGAACTCTACGAGTAACAACAAAGTTTGGAAATTAGTTGAATTGCCATAAGGTTGTAAACTTATTGGTCATAGCGGGTTTTAAAACCAAAAAGAAACTCTAAAGGAGTTATTGATAGATACAAAGTTACAGCCGCAGCAAAGAGGCTACACAAAAAGGAAGGCATCGATTGACCGTGACTTTTCTCTAGTGTCAACTAAAGACTCATTCAAAATTCTCATGGCTCTAGTAGCTCACTTCTTTGACTTGTTTCCTCGCTCGATTTTTGACATATTATTAGGATAAATTCATTTCGAATATTTAAATACGCAATAAAAAAAATAAATAACATACAATATGTTATCCCAATTATATATCCGGTTTGTTGTAATCAATAAAGCAACAAACAAAGAAGTAGAAGAGATTAACTTACTTGAATCTCTAGCCACGCGCATGCTGCGTGATTGGATCATCACTATGTTTGTAATTCCTCTTCATGATTAATCACGTGAAGCTCCTCAAGTGTTGACCCTAAGAGTATTCACCTGAGCAAATCTAGGAATGTATGATGAAGTGATTACGAGAACAGGCAGCAATATATCTCACTTGGATCAATGTAGAATGGGTAGCACTAAGGTGTTTTGGCTTAACAGATGAGAAAACCTGTGTGTATTTATACACCCTATGCCGCACCTCTCTGTGTGGTTTAAGGTCTCAGCTTTATGCCACGCCGCCAAGCCTACTCGCTACCCACTTTCGGGGTTTGTGACTTTGACTCTTTTTAATTAAATGAAGTCCAAAACTTATTTAATTAAAATCATGTCCAATTGGCTCAAATAATTAATCCAAGATAATTAACAATTAATTATATCTTATCATCATCCATATAACGTTACTAGAACTTATCATAGGTGTGTGACCTCTTAGGTTCTAACAAATATCGGCAAGGAAATTGCTATTAATAAATTAATTTAATTCCATAAACCATGAGTGATACTTAGAAACGTTTCATGGCTACCCGAATTAGTAGAAGTATACGCAAACTAATCATGATACTTTTTCAAACCTTGATTGTAGTTACAATGCAATTCCTGGGCTCTTCTATCAACCATATCCCGATCAAGATTATGGATTTATGTCAAATCACATGTAGTCATCTATGATCACCATGATGCATCTTATGTTGAAGCGCTTTACAAACATTGCTTGATCAACAAGTACTCGCGCATAGATTTCCGAGATGGATCTTCAAGTGGTTTCGAGGGATATCTTCTCCAATTGAACAATTACCAAGAGGTGATAGATTCCTTATTGCTCATTCATATATCTTTATACTATCTACATGAATCCAAGGGAACACACTACATCGGGCCCCCGTGATCTCATTGAGGGCTTTGAGGTGAAGTTAAAGTTCATATTTATAAGCACAAGATATCCAATGATAATGCCTTAGGTCTAAGAACTATTTGCATACTACAACCGGAAGCTTTGTAACATTTGACATGTGGTAAGCATCCATACATTTAAGCTTGTTAGGCGGTCGTGTTCAAAGGAACTTATTCAAACAAACAAGCCACGTGTCCAACACGTGTATCACGATCTCATGCTAAACTTTAATGCGATGCACACTAAGCCTTTTCAAATAGTCAATGTCCATTGACTCTCCAAACGGCTAGGAACTTTATTTAAGAACTAAGTGACTATGAAATACAAGTCTTCTTGCCCTAACTTCGTTTAGGATATTGTTTTCATACCTTAAATCCTATGGATTCATTCATAGTATATTATCACCATAATGTAAAGTCAAACTCATGAATGAATACAACTTACCCTATTAGTAATCAATTAACATGTAGTTGTTACATAATATCCAATCATCACAAATTCGGCTCTTTAGGACACAACTCCAACAAGCTTTCTTTACCAAATGGACGTGAAAATTCACATTCTTAAATGGAAACCTGATGAAGAAATCTACATGAAGTAGCCCGAGGGTTTCATTTAAGAAGGAGAGAGTTTGGGTTGTAAGCTTAACAAGTCCATCTATGGTTCAAACAAGCCTCCAAACAATGGTATCTCAAATTTGATCAAGTTGTGAGCTCACATGGGTTTGAAGAAACTTCGTAGATGAATGTATCTATCTCAAGGTTAGTGGGAGATATTTTATTTTCGTGCTGTATGTCGATGACATACTCTGCTAGCACCAATTCATCTCTACTACATGATGCCAAAGCTTTTCTATCTAAAAAGTTTCAAGATGACATATATGGGAGAAGCTAAATATGTTTTAGGCATTGAAATAAGTAAAGATTGAGAGAAGTGGTCTATTAAGTTATCTCAAAGAGGTTACATTAACAAGGTACTCAAAAGATTCAATGTGGAAGCTTGCAAAGGTGTTGATATATCTATCTTAAAAGGTGAGAAGTTTAGTAAACAACGAAGTTCCAAAACTAATGCCGAGAAGATGAAGATGCAAGATAAACCCTATGCTTAGTTTCAAAGCCTATTCAAGCTTGTGGTGTGACAAAAATGTTGCTATTTTTCATGCTAAGAACAATAACGTTGATGATAGACACATGGATATTGGCACAAAGAAGTAGAGAGAAAGTCAAGCCGAGGGTATGATAGATCATATTCCCAACTAGAGAAATGCTTTGCAAATTCTTTAACAAGCTAATACCAAATGCAAACTTTTCACAAACATAAAAAAGCATAAAAAATAAAATACCTTGATAGGATGGGATTAGTTTTTTAGTTTAGATGGCTGAATATGTGGAATCAAATTAGTTATTTCTACTCCGGCTAAGTTATAGTTGTTCCAGTTAGTAATAATTTTGTTTTTATGGATTGCTTTTGGTATATTCATGGAGTGAAATATTTTAGTTTTCAATTTGTTTGTTAAAATTATGTTTTAATTGATTTTGCTTTACATGCTCTTACAATTTTTGTGTTGAATAAGGTTATGTGTATCATTGGATCATTAAAGTTACTTCTTGTTAAAGTTATATGTACATTGTTGTTGTAACAACAAACTTTGATGATGTCACAATAAAGTTGGTATTATAACCTGCTTCATATAGTTATAAAGCTTCGTTGGAAGCATGCGCACTTATGTGGATTGCCCAAACAGACCATAGTGTTATAGCATTGTAAAGATCACATTAAGGTTAATGCATGGGTACTTTATTTTATCAAAGTCTAGAACAATTCATGTGAATAAAATTTTAATTGAGTGCACTAGTAGAAAAAAGTACTTGGGCGACAAAACGTATTTCGGGTCGCGTTAAGACCCCTTTTCGTCACTTAAACATTTAAGAGACTATTCATTCGTCAGCCCTAAAGTCGTCACGCAGCCTATTGAGCAAACATTTGCGCAACGAAGAAAATACATTCGTCGCGCAATGGACGTTGCGCGACGACTTTGGCAATCTTAAAATATGTGTGGCAAACAGAGTTTAGGTAATCAACAAGTTTTGTCAATAAACCTTAGGCTTACCTAAAATCCCTTCGCTGCCCTAAGTTTTCAGCTTACTTAAATATATTAATTACCTATACTGGAAAGGACAAAATATTCAATGATTCTATCATCTGCTACAAAGGTTTAAAGTAAATCTCAAGTGTTTGTTTGGTCGTAAAATATTTAATAATTTTATTTCAATTCATTGAATTATTATTTTATTTTTTTTGAAGTTAATTTTTAATTAATTAATATAATAATTAATTGGTATTTAAAAAGACAATAAAATATAATAAAAAATGTAGAAAAAAACAAATTATATTATATAAAGAAATGTACGTACAAAATATTCAATAAAAATAAATTAGAATCCTAAAATGAAGTGGCTATCGGGATGCCAAAATGAGAAATATGGTGAGGGAGGGGGTCGGAACTCGATGGTCGAATCTGATGATGTACTCGACAACCTAAGGCTGCAAGATTTGGCTCATCTCGGTCAGCTTCCGAGCCGTGAGCCGCCGCCTCGTGGTTTTGAACTTCCTCCTTCAACGAGGTGACCTCTCTCGAATTGTTTTAAAAAATGACGCACCCATCTCACGTAGCTCCGCACCCTCCCCATCCCTAAACCCTACTGTGCCTGTGACCAAGGCTCGGCTCCGCCGTCTCCATTAGTATACGGCTGACCGCATCCTCGCTTGGAGTCAATGCCCGATAGGTCTTGGGAAGCTGCAATGTTGTTTCTTCGAGAAGAGCATTGCTCTTCTCCACCATAATGGCCTCTAATAAGAAAATAAATATTATTGTTTATAATAATTATAAAACAAAAGTAAATGTGCAATTAGAGAAACTTACATGGAGATGTCGAAATGCCTCATCATCGGTATGACATAAAACTTCCTTGAACATGTCAATCTCCGGAAACTTTGCACCTTCCTAAAAAATAATAAAGAAGGTTAAAATTTAAAATTCATAAATATTAAATTATATCTAAAATTAAAAAATGTAAAGTAGTTTTTTACTCCTCGTCTTCCACTCTATAGGAGAAGGGCTTCAACCGAGTGGTGTAGAAGTTTCTTTTTCGACCTATTTATCCTGGGTTGGCTCGAGATCGTTTATGTTAAACCCAAAATTTGTTAGTGCATATATTAATTGTTGAGTAAAATTATAAAATAAATTAGTAAACTTACCAAAATTAGGATCTTGAAAGTGGCTACATAACCAATTCCCAATCCAGGTGCCGCTCTAGCAACTCCCGAGTGGCATCATCGGGGCTACAAGAAGCCTCCGCGTCCTGATACAACTTAGAATGGTCAGGAGGTCGCTCTTCCACTCTTTGTACCAACTTGTGAAAAGCTCATCTATGTATGCCGCTCTATTTCGCATCAAGGTCCGTAGTATTGTGTTGATATGCAAATATGAAAATATTATTAAAATATAAAAAATATTAGACTTAATTATAAAAAAGTAGTAGAAAGTGTTACAACCCGTCCCAAATTTTGTGTGAAATTACCAAAATACCCTTATTGGTCAATGTTGACTTTTCGAGATGACTTCAAAATTTATTTTTACATATTCATGATGTACTGCCGATACAAACGCGTGGGATTCAGTTTTAACCCATTCGGGAGTTAAAACGAACGTTTTATTTAAGTTTAAAGTGTAAGCATTTTAGTAATTTTCACTCCATAAGTTGGAATTAGGTTTGGTCGGCCGCCGGTGCACCCAACCCTTCCCCATTCATTCTCGCACGCTTCATACAGCCTCTCCCTTCTCTCCCACTTTTCTCTTCTCTAAGCCAAAAAACCTCCAAAACCTCACCAAAACCCTAATCTTGGACGAATCACAAAACCGTCAAACTGCTGCTCAAAATTCATACCATCACGATCGTCTCGTCATTCGGGACGAGGCCGTGATTTTAGAATTCCAAACTCGATTGCCGGAACGGCTCTCAAGAACCGTCCGTCACCCTCAGAAACCAGACCAATGTAAGCCTTGAGACCATTACCATTGGTTTTATTGATTGAGTAGGGTTCAAATCGATATAAAGAATCCATTCAATTTGGTGCGCTTTGAAGAGAGAACTATACCGTGGTTTCCCGAAGCTACCCGGTCAATTTCAGGGGCCATCTCTGGCCATTTTTCTCGTCTTCAAATTGGTAGCGAAAATATTCACTCGTCAATACCTTCATTTTGATATATATGGCGCGTTAAATTTGGCCAAAGAACGGTTAGTTATGAATTTTTGAAGTTTTGGAATTAATCTTAAAATTTCCCACAATTCCCAGTAACCGTACCTACGGAGATCTACGGGCGCTGTGAGGCGGCTCGCGACCGGCGATGAGGAGGAAGAAGGAATATCTCCGTCAATCTTAACGGGAATATTCGACGGTGTCGAATATTCCGCCGAAAGGTATATTCCGTTGTCAATCGACACCGTTAACTTTAACGCCCGACGCCGCCACGCGTGGCCGACGCCGCATGCGTGGGGGTGACGCGCAGCACGTGCTGCGCGGCGGGCGACACGTCCTGCGCGTGCCGCGCGCGTGGCGGCTCTCCCGGCGCGTGGCGGCGCATCCGAGCAGCCGGCGCACGGCGGCGCTGGGCGACGCAGGGTTTTCTGCCCCTGAAATCGTTTTTCGAGCCCGTTTTCAAAATAGTATTATTTTTTGGAATATTTTCATAAGGCCTATATTAATTTATATTAGGGAGGTTCTAATTTTTCCCCAATATTAAATAGGCAATTCTTCGGCACAACACTTCGAGAGGGCAACGCCGGAGGGGGATTTCACCTCGATCACCGCTGAGTGGACTTTTGGTTTATTAAATGATTTCTATGCTTTGCAATGATTAAGGTTTTCATATATTAAATGATTTTAAATGTTTTTTAGACATGTTTATTTATATATATATTATGAAATGATTTTGAGATTTGAATATATATGGATGTTATTATTAAATGGTTTTAGCCTATGTTTTCGGGGTATGCGTAAATATTGGTATTTAATTATTGGCTTTTACGCATGAATATGTTCGATTACACAAGGATTAAATATTTGGGAAATTATGAGATATATGATATTTCTTCACTTTTTACATGATGTATATATGTATGTTTTCAAACACACTTGGTATGCTTTCACTACATTGTAGTACCGGGGCCTCACCTGGGCCGCAGGGACAAGTTCACATGTTTGGGTCACACGCACTGTACCCAGGGTGGCTGTCCCAAATACCTTGCAAGCTGTCTTACGTTATGTTTATTTTTGGGGAAAAGGCCCCAATACGAAGACTGTGTGTGACGCGCCATTGCGCAAGTGCTTACATGTGTGTGGTACTAGGAGTACAATTTAATTGAATGTAACGAAAGTGCTTGTACGGGGATTGGAGAGGCCGTTCAACACGTACATGGGTGATTGCTTATATACCCCGGTGTGTTGGTTTTCCTATATTTATATTATTGGTATATATGGCGAAACAAGTTATAAAAATATGATTTGTTATCTACGGATTTTATATTGATTTATGTTTCTAGTTATACCTATAAACTACATTTGACGTATACTACTTGGGTAGTACGACATTTACTATTATAGTGGATTTCAAATAAGGGGGTTATTATGTTGAAAAGAGAAAGGTATTTCGAAAACTTTTATTTTTCGGGTCCACTCACACCTTTGTTTTTGCCCTTCGTGACCTGGGCGGATGTGAAAGCATCCGGTGAAGTCGTGTAGGCATCCGAGTGGCAACTTCCGACTCTATTTCCGACCATGTATGGATTTATCTTTTTATTAAGTTTTTAATAATATCCATCCCCTATGATAGAAATTCTAGGAATTTGATTCATTATTTGTTTCCACCGTTCAAATCGCACGCCCGAACCTCGCGTACGTCGACTAATTTCTCGCAACTTCTATGGTAATTTAATTTACTTAAACTAAGTGTTGTCATGCATTTAATGGTTTCGGGTCACTACGAGTGCCTGGCCAAGACGCCCAAACTCGGTATCTACGTGGGTATTGAGGGTGGGGTGTGTTAGAAAGTATTGAATACACTCACCGGTCGCCTCTATGCCACATCGCATCCTTCGTTTGATTTGGGACCTAGGGATCTCCATGTTTCATCTCATGTGGCAATGGGCACGTAGTATCACCCTATTGCATTCGCAAAAAGATCATGTTTTCAAAAAGAATCGGGATGAAAAAAACAAACTACGGATATAATACCGTAGTGTAAACGCAACGTGATCGACGCTAAAAATAATATAGCCTTCATGGTTTCTAGTGTTCGATTTTGAGATGACCCCAACGAAAGTTGTAGACTTTCTCTGCAGCGTTTGTATATTTTTTACAAATTTTTCCCACTTCTCAATTACATATTATGAATTTTCCACTGTAGTTAATTTTTCGTACAACCGTTAATTTGTAAAACAATAATACGTATATTTATTTCTTTAAATTTGAACCGTTGGAATATGTACTTTTCAAGATCATTGTGAACAAAAATTACTTCATCCACAAGGGTCGCCTTATGCCCATTCGTTCCAAATCTAGGCGAGCTTTTTGATCGTGTCCTTCGATTTTCCTCAATGTCTAGAACTGTCCCCACCAATGTATTACAAACATTTTTTCTCATTATGCATCACATCAAGGTTGTGTCTAAGCTTAACTTGGACCAAGATCGAGTTAAAAATACTTTTATGCGCTCCGGGCTTCGATGTGTACATGGTCTAGGCCGTAACACCTTGCCAAATGGACCAAATTGTAAACCTGCTCAACTTTGCCGTAATGTCAACTTCCTCGACCATTCTCTAGGTCTCGAGGCGCATCTCGTGTTGCCATCGAAGATGTATCGCCGTACCGCCACTGGGTGATCCCATGACAACCATCTATGATGACCCATATAACAAACCTTTCTAGCGTGCCACAAACAGATGTTACATCCTCTTTGCACCGGCATGCCATAACCCTTGTACTCCAACCTAAATCATTGCATGTGCTGGAAAAATCATACCGTCCACATCACCGCTGCCGTAAGGTGAACATCTTCCCAAGAGACTTATCAAATGTACGCACACCTAAGCTTTCCTATAAATTCTTTAACTCGTCAACCAACGGCCGCAAATAGACATCAATGGACTTTCCCTGATCTTTGTACTAATAGACTCATCATCGTAAATTCCTTTTCACGCACTTCCAAGGCGGCAAATTATAAAGAACTATGACTATCGTCAAGTGTTAGTGGTTTGGTTTAAAAACTCGAACCATTAAATCCGCGCAGCAAGTTCTAGTCCGACATTGAGTGTGGCCTTGCATCTCGCCTTATACTATTGAAACTCGTCGCATCCGTCGTAGAACATCCGGGGTTTCACTCTCCTAGATATCTTGGTCAGTCAAGATCACCGAAGAGACTCATTCTGTGGTTCATGGTTTTCAACAAATACCCAGACAACAATCACATCTTCTGGTGACCCACTTTGTGGTAGGTATTCGAAGAGTTTTCCACAATCGAAATCTTTCCAGCCAAATATCCATGCTTGTCGAGGCTCTAAATATGTACTTCCATCATCTTTGACCAAACTTAAAGTTCGTATCATTCAATCGAATTCCAAATCCAGACCATGTTGGTGGGACTCCATCGAATTCTGGACATGGTTTGGATGGTAACCAACTCTCGCTTTTCTATCTTCTACCATCGGCACCAGGTTGATTGATTGTGATTTGGCAAGATTAAATTTTGATGTAGCTTGATGATTACAAAGCCACGGTGGTTTTGCTTGGTTTCCTCGGGTTCAAATTTTAAGAACATCAGATTTGCCCTTTTTTTTTTTTCTTATGCAATCTTGGCACGCACATTGGGTTTGACGGTTTTAGGGGGTTTGGGAAGAGACAGTCGAAACCTCGCTTCGATACCAAGATAAAAGTATATTTGTTTAGAGTTGAATTGTTCTATTATTCTCTCTCTAGGAGGCATATATATAATCATACATTTAGGCTCTATAAATTAGGAAATAAGAATCACCCATGGCTTCATATATAATCATGCATGATGTAATGGTTCCCCATGATGACATTCCATCTCGTATAAACCGCGTCATCCCATTTCTTACCAAATGATATCGAACATTTTCAAATGTCTCCCTACATATGATTGTTACATCGTCCTACACGGACACTTGATATCAGTTCAACTCCCGGTTGTGTCTCATTGCGAAGTCAATAAACTTATCTATCCCTTCCAAATATTCATCAAAGACATCTGCTCGATTTTGTATCCACCGTTCATTCATTTTTCCCGTTACCACATTAAAGAAAGATAGGGGAGCATTAGAACAACTTCAACTACGTCTCGTCACCTTATGCCTCCAAAGAAGGCCCTATCCTTATTTGGAGTGCACATTTGTGGAATCTTCCTAGTTTACGGATCCACCAAGATTAGGATTTTGAAGGCGCTATCTCTTTTGCTGTAGCTTCTCCCCCAAGTGCACGACGTAAATATCAAATACCTACTATGCACTCGAAGAACGTAAGAAGATGTTACCAAAAGCCCACGATCGGAACCTAATTCCAGTGAACCGCAAACTACGACACACAAATGTACACTCCCAAACTATCCAAAATGGGACAATTCAAGAATCAATTGATCGCGTTAGCCATGCTTTCGCATCCATGCGCGAAATCCAATTAATTCTCAAACTAGAAACTAAGTTTTTGTTAAAAATGCATACGTAAGTTAATTACTATTAACTTTGTACGTACAACAAAAAATAAATTCATAGTTAATTACTATTAACTTCGTACGTACAACGCAACATAAAGCTGTCCAAGATATACAAATGATTGCATACAAAACCATATAAAATAAATTCGTACGCCAACAACATAAAATGATAAAAAATACCTTCAAATTTGGTCCTCCAATAACAACCTATGTAACAAAACCTATAAAAATTAATTAATTTATGTTAATTTTAATTCAAAAAATAATAAAATAATATTAAAAATTAAATTACTCTAAAAACGATTACCTGCCCGTGGTGTGGTGGTGCAGAGGAGATGGTAGCTAGCTCGGGGGAGAGAGAGAGGGAGAGAGAGTGAGATGGGAAGAGGGAAGATGAGTGAGATAAGGAGAGAAAGATGGAGATGAGTGAGGTGGTGGAGAGAGATTTGGAGGACAAATTTGAAGCGGAGATCCGAAAGGGAGAGATGGAGATTAAGAGGTGTATGTTTGTAGTTTTCTCGCAAAAAACCGCCTCCTGCCCAAGGAAGGATTAAATCAGCTTGGTTTTGCTCCAACGAACATATTCGTCGTCACCTAAAGTACTATTTTCGTCGCCTAAAGTCACCGTCATACGACGAACCATTCGTCACGCAAGAAATTTTAGGCTTACGAAATTTTTTGTCGCGCAATTTCTCCTTTTGCCTCTTACTTTTTCCATCTTTTGCATGACGAATGTCTTCGCGCCTAAATGTTCTCGACATTTTAGGCTACGAAATGATTTTTGTCGTCAAAAAGTCCTCTTGCTCGATGAAATTCTCCGTCGCCTAAAAGTTTTGTCAAGAAGTCGTTTACCATGGTGGTTGTAAAGGTTGAGAGCTCATTTTTGCTTCTCGCACTGAGAAGTCACGCTTAAGTGGTTTTATTTGATAATATTGTGAAAATTCTAGTCTTATTAAACTCAAATGGCCACTAAAAATCTTGCTTGTCTCCGAAGGTTAACTATTTACCAAAGTGGGAGATGTTAGACTAAAAATCCTAATTCCCTATCCGGATTTGGTTTCACGCTAACTTAGGAAACAAGTAAGGTTACAGTTTAATGAGGACTATTCCGTGTACCAAGTTAAGTGATATTCCCGGATTTAACTTAGTACTATTGAGGGATTTCTGTGGACTAAGAAAGTCACACAGGCTTTGATAGTACAATCATAGGCTATTAGGATTTTTTAGTATAGTCCGTTTATGGGAAGGACTTATTAGATTGAAGTCTATAAATATTTTAGGTCCCTGCTTGTTCTGCAATTATCACAAATCCTAAACTCCCCATATAGTTCTCGTGATTAAGGAGCAGTAGTGAGGAGAAGATCTCTAAGCTCTTTTCAGCAGTTAATCTCTTTCATCATGTCCAGCTCACAAGGTTAGTTTATTCATATGCGTTTTAATGGTATGAGACTGATAAAAGACTTACAAGATAGACAAATTAATGAATATATACTAATCGGTGATAATTTACTGGTGATAATATATGCAAATCTTCTTGTAGATGGCAACGGAGATAGAGCCAAATTACAGCAAGTTTCTCATTCTCTTTTCAATTTTTGAAGTGCAATCCATGTTATTCTCAAAAGTTGAAAGAATTTTATTTATTTATTTTGAATGTAAATGTTATAGTTGTGATATTTATCCCATATATACTTGGTGGACGCCGGACCATATGATATATAATAATCAACACAACCAGAGCACGTTGATGAAAGTTAGCCATCAATTGTGTCCGACCCTTTGCTGTATACAGACCAATATTCTGTCTCAACCGAATAATATTCAAGCCTTATTAATTTGAAACTGAAATATTTTTTTTATAAAAAAATGAAACGTAGACCACAATAATTTATTTGTCAGAAAATAATAAAACATTTCCTGGACATGGTGTTGAAAGGCTCCCACCATGGCAGTCCAAAATCAATACACACTTAGTAACCAATTTTGGCTGCAACCCTTTTAATTTGGAACACGCAACAGATGCATGCATTACCAATTATGCAAACATTCATACTTACAATTGCAAATTCAAATCACCAATTGAAACAAATGTACACGGAAAGATTTCAACAAACCATTTTCTTTTCTTACACATTCTTTCTTATTCTAACTTTTGGACTGCAGCAATCAAAAGACACAGAAAGAGAAATGAGTGTGCAAAAATTATTTCCAATGTATATAGGATTAATTGCCTTCAATTAACAAAAGCACAATGCTTCCTTATTTCACCGTTTTTGCCTGTGAGGACTCCAATATTACCCATGTTCACCATTGACACCAAAATCTCGTAGAAAGGTGGATCCATGAGTGGTAGCTTGCTTTGTCACATAGGCTTTTGTCTCAGTATCATCAAGAAGAGCTGAGTCAGACTGGAAAAGTCCTCTCCTTTAGCTACAAGAGTGTAGTAATCTTCATCAAAGGTTCTGAAGCTTCCAGGATCCATCTCAACCAGGCTAGGTTGTGTCCCCTGGCTTGCATTTTTTCTTCAGCTGAGCTATGTGTAATTTTTGTCCAATTTCGGGCTCAGTGTCACCTTTTCCAGTGAAGTTATACAAGCGATTTGTGAAGGACGGGCAGTGAGATGCCGATGGTGTGTCCTCCCAAGAACAATGAAGAAAAGAAAGATCAGATCATGTTGATTAGGGTTTCATGAAGCAAAATCAAATAGAGAAATAATATTCACCTGACAGAACCGCTAAGTCTTTAGCACTTAAAACCCTTGGCAGCAAATACTGCTTTGAGTTGAGATATCAGCAAAAGGGAGGAGGTAAGCCTATATTGGCCTCTGAGGCTAATGACACTTCATCTCTGTCCAGTCGGAACCTCCCAAAATGAGCCATATGAACCTGGAAAAAAATATATATTCATTCAATTTAAGCCAGATATATGATTTTTTTTAATAACTAAAAATTCTTTTTGTGCATGATGTTTGTTTTTTTATACAAACGATAGTGAGAGATGGGGAATCAAATTGAAGATCTCAGGTGCATGAAAATATCCTTAACCACTTGAACTACAAGTTCCTTACACACAATGTAGACTGCTTTAACTCCCTTACACATGACATTCGTTTTTTAATTAAAGAACGGACATCCATTCTTAATCTAATAATATATTTAATAAATATTGATTTATGTGAAATGAGTTTAATTTGTTACCATTCTTAACTGCGTCACGAGTTACCAGGGCCAAGATATCAGCGCAAGAAACAACACCAGGACACTTCTTTTCTACTTCAGATTTTACTGCATCTATGACATGGAACCCTCTTAAGCTTTGGTTTGGGATTGCTTCTTTCTCAGCTTGACTGTTTGGTATGGAATTCAATAGCACAGAACCATCACATCCCTGAAAATCAAAATTTAAAGGAATTAGTTACTTTTCAAAATTCGGTAATTAGCAATTGTTGTGCCAACAAAATAATTTAAAGGACGGGGTTTTCAACAGAAATTGTTGTGTCATTAGTTGGACTTGATGGATTACTTATGAGACAAGTAACAATAACCAAACGACATATCACTTACCCTAACAAAACAATCATGAAATGCATCCTTAGAATAGGAGCAGCAAGAGTTGGTGCCCCCAGGGGATATGTATTGATAAGTAGTCCCTGCCAATAGCCTCTAAATCAGGTGTTTTGTAGTAGAATCCCGACTTGCAATGTCTGCGCATTGCTTGAGTCTAAGGCCAACAAAACAAGCAGAACTTGAAGAAGCAAGATTGAGATGAGTTGAAAAGCCATTGTCTTTAGAGAGATGGATTGGAATTGAAACTAGACATGTCTGGTTTTGTAGTTATGTTTAGGCCTTTGAACTGTCATCGCTAAGTTGGTTTTATGAACTTTGAGTTATCTAAAACAATTTGGACGGAAATGATAAGAAAAGGAGGGAAATTTCAACCAATTGGAGGAAAAATTGGAAAGAGAAGGAGAGAAAGGATCAGACCATGTAATCAAGGCCTTAAAGGTCATTTCATCAAACATATGGTGCGAAATGACATATTTACCCTCTTAATTGACGGAGAGATAATGGAATTGGGACGGAAGTATCACAAAGTCTTGTTTTTATAAGTCTGGGCATCTCTGTGATCGGTTTTAAAGTTTGGGCATCAATCAGTCTGGTGAGTGAAAGTTCAGGGCCCGTGGGTGATGAAAACCCATTTAGATTGACGGAGAGATAACGGAATTGAGACGGAAGTATCACAAAGTCTTGTTTTTATAAGTCTGGGCATCTCTGTGATCGGTTTTAAAGTTCAGGCATCAATCAGTCTGGTGAGTGAAAGTTTAGAGCCCATGGGTGATAAAAATCCTAAAAAAAAATAAGAACTGAAAAAACGATCGAGAGTTGACAAATGATGGAAAGAAGCAATTAATACATTAAAGAAATAGAAGAATAAAGCTAGTTTCTCTACAAATGCCCCCATCCCAATACTTATTATTTACAACCCTACTTTCAGTCTTCTTGATAAAATCATAAAATATTTTATTTGCACCATCTACTATGTTTGTAGCTTTCATCTTCACCTTCCAAATAGAAGTGAACAACTTCTTTCGCAGTCACTTGAAGGCAACAGAAATTGCAGTTAATAAAAGAAAGAAAATACTTGGCTCCTTATATGCAACGAGCAATTCTTCTTTACTAATAACAATTTGACACATGTGTATAATTTTTTATTTTATATTTTTAATAAGTCAGTTCGGTATATGTCATCTTTTAATTTACAAGCAAGTCTTAGCGTTCAGTTAATTAAGTAGTTTTCGTTAAAAGATACCAGCATATGAAGATTTGTGTATGTTTTTTAAATGGAGGTTGAGATGATTTTTTAAAGCATCCCTTCACTCTCAAAATTTACGAACGGAAAATAATTTTCATATACCTCTTTTTTCTACTTGCACTGACACATTCCGATCCTGACACGCCAGGTGTCGGGAAGTGCTGGCCGACACGTGTTAAGTGACGAGAGCCAATTATGAAAGTAAAAGTGAAAAAGTGAATAAATAAAGAGTTGGAAGCGGAAGTAGAAGTGAGGTGAAGGGTAAAACCCATTTTTTACAGGTGCATAACAGTCAGAGCATAGTAAATAGAGCATAGAGTAAAAACATTCACATCCTCGTGAGAATGGATAAGTAGAAGTTAACTAAAAGTAGGAGCAAATCCTACATAATCTGGAGAGAGTGTCAGAACCGCCAACCACAGCCAAAGCAAGCTCTCGTGTCTCTAATAAATGTATCCGCCTCAAGTCCTGGAGTGGCGCAAAACATAAAAAGGTGAGTGGGTCAAAAGTAAAGTTTGATAAAACCTTTGTTTTCAATAGCATACTATCCCCTCGTTGGAAAACATGTATAGTTTTTTAAAAATACGTCATACTCCCCTGTATGATCCTCAAAATACTATAATGATAATACGGGTATTCCCCGAAAATCAAATTGACTACTCATTTATATGTAAACACAGAAGCCCAAGTAGATAAGCTACGAGGAACAGGCTAGGTATCTAAGAAATACGCTGAGTACTACAATAATGCGAGTCTAACGCTAATCGTTGTGCACAAAGTGCGTCACACAAGCTCGAGTTGCCTAGTGCAACCTAGAACAGGCTATTACCTACAATAGATCCAAAGTTGCTAAAAATAAATGACTTACTTATTTTTTACTTTTGAATTAAATGACTTAAAAGAAAATCAAGTGCCAAAAGTAAATATAATTGTGCACAAGTAGAAAACGAGTTTGCGCAAGTCATTTCCTTTATAAAGTTAAGTATTTGAAACAGAATGCCTTTGATCAGGACAAAAACAAAACCGAGAATACTTCAAAGCATTAAGAACTGCCCACATGTTAAAAAATGGATTTGCTTGCACATCACTATTAGAATCAAATTAAACAATAATGTATAGAGTTAGGTAATGATTGTGCTAGCTAGCTCTTTCATGCAGATGATGTTAGGGCATTCAGATAAGGCACCACATTATTAAAGGGTTTTTATTACAAACGATTTTTTATGTTTTATCAATTCATCAGTTTGATTCTTTATATTTTAAAATCATTAATTTCGTTATTTATGTATAACTCATGGATCAATGTAATCATTACCTTTATATTTCTGTTAAAAATGCATATGTTTGATTCTTTATATTTTAAAACTGGCTAATTTCGTTATTTGCGTATTAACTCATGATCAATGTAATCATTACCTTTATATTCTGTTAAAATGCATATGTGGTACAAGTGCATGACCCACAAAAACCAATAATATCATGCCATTTGGATTATATAAGGAATTCAAGTTTAAAAATAAAACCATATATACAAATAAAAACTATGACAGCAACAAACCAATATGAATTTACTTTAAAAGGGGAACTAACTAATTATTAATACCTATTTAATTTCCCATGACGCAATGAAGTTTGATGATCGTCAAACAGGGATATGGTTTTGATCATTGTATATAAATTTCTTAAATAATGTTACACGTATATTTTAAATAAAGGTTGGCCATGACTCAAATCACTAACTACACCTAACAAAAAAAAATCACTAACTAATTATTAATACCTATTTAATTTCCATGACGCAAATGAAGTTTGATGATCGTCAAACAGGATATGGGTTTTGATCATTGTATATAAATTTCTTAAATAATGTTACACGTATATTTTAAATAAAGATTGGCCATGACTTTCAAATCACCGACTAATTCCAATAAAAAATCACTAACTAATTATTAATACTCCCTAACTAACTTGTTACAAAGCAACTAATCCTGTTACAATATAACATAATAGAATATGATCTAATCAATGGCATTAATCCTGCTTTTGACTATTGATGATCATATATTAGGTGTCCTCAACGTACCCCGATCCGAAAACGAGCGACTAGGCAAGGATATGATTAAGGGTTTTTATCACTTCACTGCCCCGTAACTTTCACTCACCGGGATCGATTGATGCCCGAATCAGAAACCGATCACGATGCCTGCACTCTAGGTTTTTATCACCCATGTCCCAACTTTTAC
Organism: Gillenia trifoliata; assembly: GCA_018257905.1. Classification (NCBI taxonomy): domain Eukaryota; kingdom Viridiplantae; phylum Streptophyta; class Magnoliopsida; order Rosales; family Rosaceae; genus Gillenia; species Gillenia trifoliata. The sequence goes on from CM031082.1 coordinate 7,897,235, forward strand.
TCACCAGATCTGACATGCCCGAACTTAAAATCGATCACGTAGATGCCTAGACTTATAAAAATGTGGACTTTGTGATACTGGGTCCCAATTTCGTTATCTCCGTCAATTATAGCGTATTACACACGTGCTCCCACAAATGAGGGCAAAAATGGACTTTTCACCTTAATTTTGTTATGTTTTTTATGTTCTCATTTTTATTTTTTTTTGTCTTTTTTTATTCAATTTTATACCAAAGATGCAAATCACATTGGCAATTTTGCTCTTTCATTCAATATTTCAATTATTGATTCATCGAATTAATTTATCGGGCGTAGTCTTTTATCATTTGAATGTTTATAATAACATAAGAGGTCACTAACTAATTGATGGAAATGATAAGAAAAGGGGGGAAATTTCAACCAATTTGGGAGGAAAATTGGAAAGAGAAGGACCCAAAGGATCAACACCATGTAATCATGTCTTAAAGGTCATTTCCTCATCAAACATATGTGCGAATGACATATTTACCCTCTTAATTGATCAGAGAGATAATGGAATTGAGACAAGTATCACAAAGTCATGTTTTTATAAGTCTCGGGGCATCTCTGGGTGATCAATTTTAAAGTTCAGCATCAATCACCCGTGAGTAAAAGTTCAAGGCCCATGGGTGATAAAAACCTCAAGTCCGGCATCTCTCTCCGTATCCGCTTTTTTAAAGTTCCATCAATCAACTGGTGAGTAAAAAGTTTAGGACCCGTGGGTGATAAAACCTCATGATTAATTATCCGCCAATCGACTCGAACGCATAATTTTAACTCCAACAACTTTGCTCAAAACCTACTCTCTAATATAGTGATAATCTTTTCCGCCCTAAGTGTGCGCGGACTCGCCGTGACTTAGCTATCGCTTGTCCCTTTAAAAAGAAAAAAATATAGTGATAACCAGTTCAACATGCTTCCATCAGAGCTTAACAATTTTGTTAATAATCAAAGTATAAGTACTTCTTTGTTGAGAAGATTAATTAAGGGTAGTTATTTTCACTTTCTCAGTTTTTCGCTTTTGTGTCTTCTCAATTATTTTGGTCTATTGATTTTTCTTTCAATTAGTAAATTCTATAATAAAAAATTAGAAAAGAATTATTGTAGAAGAAAAAAATAGTGCGAAAAATCACTTTCAGAATAAATTGCTCACTTAATTAATAAAAGTCAAAACTGGTAGGATGTGGCTATAAAGATAATGCAACATGCAAAGATATAGTAAATGAATATGACCTAAAGCAATATTCTGTCTCAAAGTCGTGTTCGTGCTACTGTGTTTTCAAGCTTATTTTAATGTCTCTAGTTGTAGGGAGTTTGGACACGGTCTCACAAAATATAATTTTCATTGAGGAATACCAAAATAAACAGTTTCTGCTACTCTCCAGCCAAGATCCAGATTCTTAGAATGAACTGGAAACGGGACGGGACAGCTGTGCAATCCTACAAGTCACCCACAGAGAGTTACCGATTACATCTCTACTAGCTAGGTTTCTGCTGCGGTGACAACCTGCTCGGGCCCTGCCAGAGCAGTACTCGTGTAAGAAACATTAGTTGGCTAGCCGCAGATTACACCGTCTGTTTTTGAAATTTCTCAAAGAAGCCACTTTATTCCTTGGAGATTTCTCATGAGGCCTTTATGTTGGTGTGTATTATCAGCGTGCCACTATTGGCTTATACCAATAGAATGATGTAATTAGATCAAAGTTGAATTATGTTATAAACGTATTAGACATCACTTCCTGCGCCCACAAGTAATATAACTTCTTTCTCACAAAGGATTGGGGCTTATCTGGATAGCCTCTTTGTTAGGTTCTTTTTTATTGCCTTGCTCGTTAAGAACTTTTAATTGTCTCTCGATGTTTATACTAAAGACTACTAAGATAAGGGCTTGTTATAAATCGTTATAGACAAAACACCCCACTCTTACGCATTCGTGAGAAAAGTAAAGACTAATATTGAAAGACGTAAAAATAAAGATCGATAAGTAAAGACATAAAATAAAGATTGATATTGAAAGAGCGAATATAAAGACTCGATAAGTAAAAGACAGAAGTAAAGACTGATATTAAAAGACTTTTTATATAGATAAAAGTATAACAATCCTACATATAAGGGTCATGTGTAATTGGTAAAAACTCACATCGGATTGAATATAGATCCATCGGGATGATCCCATGCCGCTTCCTTGTAAAGGAAATAATCAAAGACACGTTGGTGCCTAAGATTGATAACCGATACTACCAAATGAAAGGGATTTGGTCGTAGAGCCAATTCAATATTCTTTAAGGATTTTAGAAGGTATGATCCTAGAATTCTAATCCTTGATCTCAAAGTCACAAACTACACAAGTAGTGTGAATGAGATGATTACAGAGCAGAGAGTTTTTATCCTTTTGAAATAAAACTAAAATGATTTGTGGCCGAAAGGAGTCAAGTGTGAGGATTTCCTCGCAGATTGATTTCTGCACTTAAGAGCTCGTTTCTTTTGGTTGTTTGAGTGTCCTCGTGCTTGAACTCTTCCTTTGCTTATATAGAATTCATTTGGAGTCTATATGAGCGTCAAGTTGCATCTCGTGACCATCTTGAATTCTCTTTACTGTAAGTGCTTGTCCGAGAAAGTACGATAATATCTCCGATCAGAGATCTCCTCTCACCGAGAGAGTTTTTACCATAGAATATTTCCCTCTCCAAAATGTTGGAGTGCTTTTGCATTTAATGTTGGTGGTGGAGAGAGAAACTCTAGGCTTTCTTTCTTCTTATTTACCGAACCTCGGCCGCGCCCTTTCCCCGAGGCCCAAAACCATTACCATAACAAGGTTCTAGTCCAAGTTGAATATTTTTAGTGTAAACAACCTCATATTATGCACTTCACGTTCGTTTCAACCGCATATTTTTTGAAATAGTTTGGACATGGAAATGAGTTGTGGTAATTGTAGAAAATATGGAGAATAATATAAAAGACGACTTTGAGGTATGACTTGAGTCGTTTTCTTAAAGAAATTATTTGTCACCGCCTCAAATAAGTTTGCTAACAAAGTTCTTGGCAAATCACTTTTAGGATACAACAAAATTTGAAATCGAACAAGAAATACGAAGTATTCCCTTTAGAAATAACTAGAAAGAAATTGTATGATTGAGATGGAGAGAAAGAGTAGGAAACTGTTTTAGCGTATTCTGATTTCTAATGATAACCAACTCATGGCAATGTTGAGTATTTATAGAGATTGAGTGAGTGCATCTCGCATCCATTCAATTCATTTGAAAGTGGGCAACTGTTTGTTCAAAGGGCACATACCCTTTGAGTTATAAGAAATGCAAAAACACATTAGTAATCCAAAGAGTCATATCCACTGCCAAGAGATACAACCAAAAAATCATGCCTATTAACAAAAGGCATATTGATTATTAAGTTGCACTGATTAAATTAGAATCACATTGGTTAGCAAAGACCCAACCTTTCAATTGCCATGTACCTTTTGTATCTATATAAATTATATATATATTATTGAAATACATCAACATATTAGGGCAACATATCCTAATAAGCTAGGTCAAATGTTCCGATTTTCTTCCAATGTAACGAAAATGAACCGTGCACATAAGTATTGTGTGTGTGTGGTGGGGGCTAGGGCAGCATATCCTTCATGAATCATGCTCGTGATCAAAATTTGAGAATGCTTTTTGAATGAATTCAACATACATGTAGAATGACGGAATACTTATGTTTTGACATGTACCAAACTTTTGAACTTAAAACCATTTTTTACCAGCCATTGGTGATACAGGGGAGTGAGGCTCAATGAACGTGAATCGTTGTCAAACAAATAAAGTAAGAGAGATGAATACCAACGGTGTCAAAAGAAGCAATTTGTTTAAGTTGGAATATCATGTATGGCTGGAATATCATGTAAATTTGTTTTATTTTCTACTTAGGACAAAAATTGATATGATCATAGGTCACTAACCAAATTCTTCTCGTCTAGATTCAATTGAATGAAGAAAGTTAAATGAAGCAAAATGGGATTGTCGTGCCATACCTTTACATGGAAAGGCTATATTTTGAAGAGTAAAAGTAAAACTATATATAACGAAAGCACTTACAATTAGACAAGAAGAATTTGGTTAGTGACCTAAAATCATATCAATAATTTTGTACTACATGAAGAACATGGTGACAAGAAGAATCGATTTAGTTTGGTTGCGCGGTTTGGTTTTGCAATTTACGATGACGAACATGTATGGATCGAATCGAGATGTTCAATGGTGAGTCTTGGATCTTTTGAAAATTTGAAGAACAAAGAGAGAGAAGGAAGAGAGATAAAGAGAGAGATGCAGAAATGGTTAAGAGAGAGAGAGCCGTGGCAAAAATGTTGATGAAGACAATGAAGAGAGGGAAAGTGGCTGAGAGACAATGAAATATAAGAGGCTTTCTACTACACATCAAAGGTACACATTTATGCTTACATACTTCCGAATAAGCAGCTGCTAGATCATTTAACCTAATAGAATCTAATGACTTTTTGTTCGTATACGTAAATTAAACGCAGACACACGCATTCAGAGAAAATTCCTATGGAATAAGAGTTAGTATTGGGTTGTGGGCCTAGGGAACTAAAGAAAAGGAAATGATCTGTTTTTTATTTGGACCATCAGAATGCTCGGGGAATAGAGTTGGCCTTTACATACAATCAAGCCATATTATTATTAAAAATAATAATAATTAACAGGTTTTGGTTCGGTTTGTTCCGTATTTTTATGATAAAATCGGTTCAGTTTTTGGTTCATGTTTCTTTTCGCACTCTTTTAGCTTTATTTGTTTGACAGTGCACAATTGTCACATATAAGCAAAGAAGTATTAATCCTACTGAAAACAAGAAAGAAAAAAAAAAAAAATAAAACAGGAAATTATTCTAAGGTAATCATAAATGATATCATTATCTTAGTATAATTTCAATCACATATATACATGTATTTCAAATATTCTGTACCATGCATGACGTACATCATTTGTTTTATAGCAGAGTTACAGACATGTGCCTGACTTTGACTAGTTTTCTGAGGTTTTGACAGCCTCATATGTTGGCACTTCACCATCTGTTTCAACTGCTTGATATTTTTTGAAGTAATGTTTTTTCTTTAATGTATAAGTGGGTTATATTCTAATCTACGACCGGAGAGAAATTTGAACTTGGATGCCAGATGGCAGATACACTGCCCTAGCTAATCGACATAACCCTGAACTGCATATTTTGGAAATTATTTGACATAAGAAATGAGTTGGGATTAGATTGTAGGTTAAAAGTTGGATTCTCTCGAATGAAGAGCGACTCTCTGTCGAGGAGGAGTTCCTTGTGGTACAAACTTCTTCGAGTTTGCTTAGTGCGTCAAGCATTCCGGGTACAATGAAGGAATTCCGAGGCAAGTTAATGAGCTGAGGCAACTGCTTCTGAGCAGGAAACTTTCCCGGTTGATGATTATTTGTTCATACACAGGCAGAGAGCCATGCAAGACAACTGCAGCCTCAAATGGCATGGTGTGGAAGATGGAGATTCCATTTATGTATCAAAGAGACAGTCTGTCACAAGCATGCACGAGTACAGTAATTCTAAGGCTGAAAATCAATCTTATACTAGTCATACTGCTGAAAATCTGTAGAGAAGCATAAGTAATAAGCATTCTAGATCATCACATCACATGTGCGATCTGACAGTCCTGGGAAGCTCCTGCTGGGTTCAATTGCTTTGGAATCTACCGGCATTTACACTTGAACTTTGCGGTGGAACAAACTTTGATCTCCAAGTGTGGTACTTACACCCTGGAGTTTCATCATACAATGATACTTTGGGGGTGCAATGGCACCTGCCTGTGTATAGCTCTTACTCACTGCTGGAGCTTGCCCATAAAATCCCCTCCCTTCATTCAAAAGCGCCAATTCTGAGGATCCCGAGGCCGCCACCGCCATACAATCATTGGAGGCACAAGACGTCTTACATTTACCTTTCCCAAAAGGGATTCCCTGCCAACTCTCATACTTAAAACCCACAAAGCTCTAGCCTTATGCCCAGACGGCCCAACATGAACTTCGAACAATGTGTTGAATTTTGATATTGAATGTATTATTCTCATCACGAATTGTAAGTACAATGAAAGAGAAATATATAGAGGATTACATAGCAAGCTAAGATCCAAAGGTAACCAACCATGGACCTTCACCCTAACCTAAGCCCTAAGTTTCCCGGTCTTGGAACTATTTACAAGGCAACGGCCACCAACACAGCCTACCAAATATGAGTGTGTGGTTAACCCAAAACCTTAGCTCTAAGCTAGCTAGAGGAGATAATGACCTACAACCCTAGCTCTTACCCGATGAATACAAGACTAACCCGATGGATACAAGACTAACCTCCGACGTATACAAGACTAACCCGATGAATTGATTCAATAATACTCCCCCTCAAGCCGGATTTGAGGAGATTCATGGATCCAAGCTTGAATAATAAACGCTGAACCGAGTGCAGGCCAGATTTAGTGAATATGTCTCAAGTAGTTGATCGTGACTTAGAGTGTACACAATTTCAATGACTTTGACCGAACTTGATCGCCTCACAAATGACACCACTTCGATATGCTTGGTTCTTTCATGAAACATTGGGTTGGAAGCTATATGCATAGCCGTTCCGATTGTCACAAGGTATATACATTGGCCGAGTGCAAGCTAGTTCCAAGTCACGTAGTAAACTCTTCCAACCGTATCGTCGCTCATAGGCAAGGGATGCCATTGCTCGATATTCCCGCTCTCTCGCAGACTGACCTAGCAACAACCGTTTGTTTTTGATTTTCCAAGTCACCGTGCTCTCCTCCTGGCACACAAAGGCAAGTACGTAGCCTCGTTAAGCTGATTTTCGATCAAGAGCATTTCCACCCCGCCCGTATCCGTGTATCCCAAGATGCTTTAAGTGACCATTGTTTTGTCATGAAGATGCCCTCGACCAACCGAACCTTTCACCCGAGATTCTCTTGACTATGTGAAGATGTTGGTCCGTTGGTGCATGCATGAATTGACTCACTAAGCTCACCGCATAGGAAATATTCGGTCGTGTAATGGTGAGATAAATCAACTTACCAAGACGCCGGAGCAGACACCGAGCATTCGCAAGAGAGACTCCCTTGGACATCTAACTGGAGTTTGCTATCAAGAGGAGTACGTATTGTTTACAATCTTGAAGATCACTGCATATGAGACTGGAAGGATATACTTGCATTGGTCAGAGAGGAAGAGTCATTTAGAGGTGGTGGCCATTTCTATCTCAAGGAAGTACTCTTCAAGACTCCAAGGTCCTGATGGCAAACTTCTTATGAAGGCTGACTTGAGTGAGGTGATCTCTTCTCTCGGATTATCACCCGTGATGACAAGATCATCCACATACAAGTGACCACTAAAGTACCAATTGCCATTTCGTATAAACAAGGAAGAGTCAACATTGCTTCTCTTAAACTGCACAAGAGCATTGAATCATTGGAAAATTAAATCTCGGTAGAGATTTGCTTCGTAATTCATAAATAGCTTTGTGAAGTTTACATGTATATAAATTTCTTAAATAATGTTACACGTATATTTTAAATAAAGATTGGCCATGACTCTTCAAATCACTGACTAATTCCAATAAAAAAAATCACTAACTAATTATTAATACTCTGGCTAACTAACTTGTTACAGGCTAACTAACTTGTTACAATATAACATAATAGAATATGATCTAATCAATGGCATTAATCTGTTTTTGACTATTGATGATCATATATATTAGGTGTCCTCAACGTACCCCCTCGATCTGAAAACGAGTTTAATTAGGCAAGGATATGATTAAGGGTTTTTATCACTCACGGGCCCTGAACTTTCACTCACCAGACTGATTGATGCCCGAACTGTAAAACCGATCACAGAGATGCCCAGACTTAGGGTTTTTATCACCTATGGGTCCTGAACTTTTACTCACCAGACTGATTGATGCCCGAACTTTAAAATCGATCACAGAGATGCCTAGACTTATAAAAACAGGACTTTGTGATACTTCTGTCCCAATTTCGTTATCTCTCCGTCAATTATAGCGCGTATTACACACGTGCTCCCACAATGAGGGGCAAAATGGACTTTTCACCTTAATTTTGTTATGTTTTTTATGTTCTCATTTTTATTTTTTTGTCTTTTTATTCAATTTTATACCAGCATGCAAATCACATTGGCAATTTTGTTTCATTCAATATTTCAATTATTGATTCATCGAATTAATTTACTTGGGCGTAGTCTTTTATCATTTGAATGTTCTATACGGAAGAATATTAAGAGGTTGGGTCAACCAATTTGGATGGAAATGATAAGAAAAGGGGGGAAATTTCAACCAATTTGGGAGGAAAAATTGGAAAGAGAAGGACGGAAAGGATCAGACCATGTAATCAAGGCCTTAAAGGTCATTTCATCAAACATATGGTGCGAAATGACATATTTACCCTCTTAATTGACGGAGAGATAATGGAATTGAGACAGAAGTATCACAAAGTCATGTTTTTATAAGTCTGGGCATCTCTGTGATCAATTTTAAAGTTCAGGCATCAATCAGTCTGGTGAGTAAAAGTTCAAGGCCCATGGGTGATAAAAACCCTAAGTCTGGGCATCTCTGTGATCGGTTTTAAAGTTCGGGCATCAATCAATCTGGTGAGTAAAAGTTTAGGACCCGTGGGTGATAAAAACCCTATGATTAATTATCTGCCAATCGATCTGAACGCAGACAATTTTAACTCCAACAACTTTGCTCAAAACTGACTCTCTAATATAGTGATAATCTTTTCCGCCTCTGGAAGGGTGGACTGCCGTGACTTAGCTATCAGTTGGTCCCCTTTTTAAAAAGAAAAAAAAAATATAGTGATAACTAGTTCAACATGCTTCCATCGAGTCTAACAATTTTGTTAATAATCAAAGTATAAGTACTTTGTTGAGAAGATTAATTAAGGGTAGTTATTTTCACTTTCTCAGTTTTTCGTTTTGTGTTCCTCTAATTATTTTGGTCTATTGATTTTTCTTTCAATTAGTAAATTCTATAATAAAAAATTAGAAAAGAATTATTGTAGAAGAAAAAAAAATAGTGCGAAAATCACTTTCGTGAATAAATTGCTCACTTAATTAATAAAAGTCAAAACTGGTAGGATGTGGCTATAAAGATAATGCAACATGCAAAGATATAGTAATGAATATGACCTAGCAATATTCTCTGTCTCAAAGTCGTGTTCGTGCTACTGTGTTTTCAAGCTTATTTTAATGTCTCTAGTTGTAGGGAGTTTGGACACGGTCTCACAAAAATATAATTTTCATTGAGGAATACCAAAATAAACAAAGTTTCTGCTACCTCCAGCCAAGATCCAGATTCTTAGAATGAACTGGAAACGGGACGGGACAGCTGTGCAATCCTACAAGTCACCCAGCAGAGAGTTACCGACACATTCTACTAGCTAGGTTTTCTAAGGTGGTGACAACTGTTCGATTCCGTTGTATAGTACTCAGGTAAGAAACATTAGTTGGCTAGCCGCAGGATTACACCGTCTTGTTTTTGAAATTTCAGCAGGCTTCACTTCTATTCCTTTGGAGATTTCTCATGAGGCCTTTATGTTGGTGTATTATCAGGCGTGCCACTATTGGCTTATACCAATAGAATGATGTAATTAGATCAGGTTGAATTATGTTATAAACGTATTAGATACTTGCGCCACAAGTAATATAACTTTCTCACAAAGGATTGGGGCTTATCGGATAGCCTCTTTGTTAGGTTCTTTTTTATTGCCTTGCCTGTTAAGGACTTTTAATTGTCTCTCGATGTTTATACCAAAGACTACTAAGATAGGGGTTTGTTATAAACTGGTTATAGACAAAACACCCCACTCTTACGCATTCGTGAGAAAAGTAAAGACTAATATTGAAAGACAGAAAATAAAGACTGATAAGTAAAGACATAAAATAAAGATTGATATTGAAAGACATAATATAAAGACTGATAAGTAAAGACAGAAAGTAAAGACTGATATTAAAAGACTTTTATATAGATAAAAGTATAACAATCCTACATATAAGGGTCATGTGTAATTGGTAAAACTCACATCGGATTGAATATAGATCCATCGGGATGATCCTGATGCTGCTTCCTTGTAAAGGGAAATAATCAAAGACACGCAGGCCTAAGATTGATAAATCGATACTACCAAATGAAAGGGATTTGGTCGTAGAGCTAATTCAATATTCTTTAAGGATTTTAGAAGGTATGATCCTAGAATTCTAATCCTTGATCTCAAAGTCACAAACTACACAAGTAGTGTGAATGAGATGATTACAGATAGAGAGTTTTATCCTTTTGAAATAAAACTAAATGATTTGTGGGCTGAAAGGGAGTTGAAGTGTGAGGGATTTTCTCAGTAGATTGATTTCTTGCACTTAAGAGTTCTGTTTTTTGGTTGTTTGAGTGTCCTTGTGCTTGAACTCTTCCTTTGTTTATATAGACCATTTGGAGTCTATATAGGAGCTGTCAAGTTGCATCTGTGACCATCTTGAATTCTTTACCAGGTAAGGCTTGGTCTGGAAAGTATTGATAATATCTCTGATCAGCGTAGATCTCCTCCCACTGAGAGAGTTTTTACCTATAGAATATTTCCCTCCAAAATGTTGAGTGCTTTTGCATTTAATGTTGGTGGTGGAGAGAGAAACTGTAGGCTTTCTTTCTTCTTATTTACTGAACCTGGTTGCGCTCTTTTCCCTGAGGCCCAAACCATTACCATAACAAGGTTCTAGTCCAGTGAATATTTTTAGTGTAAACAACCTCATATTATGCACTTCACGTTCTGTTTCAACTGCATATTTTTTTGAAATAGTTTGGACATGGGAAATGAGTTGTGGTAATTGTAGAAAATATGGAGAATAATATAAAAGACGACTTTGAGGTATGACTTGAGTCGTTTTCTTAAAGAATTATTTGTCACCGCTCAAATAAGTTTGCTAACAGGTTCTTGGCAAATCACTTTTAGGATACAACAAAATTTGAAATCTGCGAACAGCAAAATACGAAGTATTCCTTTAGAAATAACTAGAAAGAAATTGTATGATTGAGATGGAGAGAAAGAGAGTAGGAAACTGTTTTAGCGTATTCTGATTTCTAATGATAACCAACTCATGGCAATGTTGAGTATTTATAGAGATTGAGTGAGTGCATCTCGCATCCATTCAATTCATTTGAAAGTGGGCAACTGTTTGTTCAAAGGGCACATACCCTTTGAGTTATAAGAAATGCAAACACATTAGTAATCCAAAGAGTCATATCCACTGCCAAGAGATACAACCAAAAAATCATGCCTATTAACAAAAGGCATATTGATTATTAAGTTGCACTGATTAAATTAGAATCACATTGGTTAGCAAAGACCCAACCTTTCAATTGCCATGTACCTTTTGTATCTATATAAATTATATATATTATTGAAATACATCAACATATTAGGGGCAACATATCCTAATAAGCTAGGTCAAATGTTCGATTTTCTTCCAATGTAACGAAAAATGAACCGTGCACATAAGTATTGTGTGTGTGTGTGGTGGGGGGCTAGGGGCAGCATATCCTTCATGAATCATGCTCGTGATCAAAATTTGAGAATGCTTTTTGAATGAATTCAACATACATGTAGAATGACGGAATACTTATGTTTTGGACATGTACCAAACTTTTGAACTTAAAAACCATTTTTTACCAGCCATTGGTGATACAGGGGAGTGAGGCTCCACGAACGTGAAATCGTTGTCAAACAAATAAAGTAAGAGAGATGAATACCCAACGGTGTCAAAAGAAGAATTTGTTTTGGTTGGAATATCATGTATGGTTGGAATATCATGTAAATTTGTTTTATTTTCTACTTAGGACAAAATTGATATGATCATAGGTCACTAACCAAATTCTTCTCGTCTAGATTCAATTGAATGAAGAAAGTTAAATGAAGCAAAATGGGATTGTCGTGCCATACCCCTTTACATGGAAAGGCTATATTTGAAGAGTAAAAGTAAAACTATATATAACGAAAGCACTCACAATTAGACAAGAAGAATTTGGTTAGTGACCTAAAATCATATCAATAATTTTGTACTAAGCATGAAGAACATGGTGACAAGAAGAATCGATTTAGTTTCGGTTGCGCGGTTTGGTTTTGCAATTTACGATGACGAACATGGTGGGATCGAATCTGAGATGTTCAATGGTGAGTCTTGGATCTTTTGAAAATTTGAAGAACAAAGAGAGAGAAGGAAGAGAGATAAAGAGAGAGATGCAGAAAAATGGTTAAGAGAGAGAGAGCCGTGCAAAAAATGTTAGATGAAGACAATGAAGAGAGGGAAAGTGGCGGAGAGATAATGAAATATAAGAGGCTTTCTCTACTACACATCAAAAGTGCACACATTTAAGTTACATATTTGAATAAGAGCCGTTAGATCATTTAACCTAATAGAATCTAATGACTTTTGTTCAGATATGTAAATTAAATGTGTACTTTTGACATGTACTGGAGAAAATTCCTATGGAATAAGAGTTAGTATTGGGTTGTGGGCCTAGGGAACTAAAGAAAAAGGAAATGATCTGTTTTTTATTTGGACCATCAGAATGCTCGGGGAATATAGAGTTGGGCTCATATACAATCAAGCCATATTATTAAAAAAATAATAATAATTAACAGGTTTGGTTCGGTTTGTTCCGTATTTTTATGAGTAAAATCGGTTCAGTTTTTGGTTCATGTTTTTCGCACTCTTTTACTTTATTTGTTTGACAGTGCACAATTGTCACATATAAGCAAAGAAGTATTAATCCTACTGAAAACAAGAAAGAAAAAAAAAATAAAACAGGAAATTATTCTAAGGTAATCATAAATGATATCATTATCTTAGTATAATTTCAATCACATATATACATGTATTTCAAATATTCTGTACCATGCATGACGTACATCATTTGTTTTATAGCAGAGTTACAGACATGTTCGACTTTGACTAGTTTTCTGAGGTTTTGACAGCCTCATATGTTACACTTCACCATCTGTTTCAACTGCTTGATATTTTTTGAAGTAATGTTTTTTCTTTAATGTATAAGGTTATATTCTAATCTACGTACCGGGAGAGAAATTTGAACTTGGATGCAAGATGGCAGATACACTGCCCTAGCTAATCGACATAACCCTGAACTGCATATTTTTTGAAATTATTTGGACATAAGAAATGAGTTGGGATTAGACGGTTAAAAGTTGGATTCTCTTCGAATGAAGAGCGACTCTCTGTCGAGGAGGTAGAGTCTTGTGGTACAAACTTCCTCGAGTTTGCTTAGTGCGTCAAGCATTCCGGTGACAATGAAGGAATCGAGGCAAGTTAATGAGCTGAGGCAACTGCTTCTGAGCAGGAAACTTCTTCCGGTTGATGATTATTTGTTCATACACAGGCAGAGAGCCATGCAAGACAACTGCAGCCTCAAATGGCATGGTGTGGAAGATGGAGATTCCATTTATGTATCAAAGAGACAGTCTGTCACATGCACGAGTACAGTAATTCTATGGCTGAAAATCAATCTTATACTAGTCATACTGCTGAAAATCTGTAGAGAAGCATAAGTAATAAGCATTCTAGATCATCAAGCATCACATGTGCGATCTGACAGTCCTGGGAAGCTCCTGCTGGGTTCAATTGCTTTGGAATCTACCGGCATTTACACTTGAACTTTGCGGTGGAACAAACTTTGATCTCCAAGTGTGGTACTTACACCCTGGAGTTTCATCATACAATGATACTTTGGGGGTGCAATGGCACCTGCCTGTGTGCATAGTTCTACTACTGCTGGAGCTTGCCCATAAAATCCCCTCCCTTCATTCAAAGCACTTGAGGATCCTGAGGCCGCCACCGCCATACAATCATTGGAGGCACAAGATCGCCTACATTTACCTTTCCCCAAAAGGGATTCCCTGCCAACTCTCATACTTAAAAACTCCACAAAGCCTAGCCTTATGCCCAGACGGCCCAACATGAACTTCTGAACAATGTGTTGAATTTTGATATTGAATGTATTATTTCATCACGAATTGTAAGTACAATGAAAGAGAAATATATAGAGGATTACATAGCAAGCTAAGATCCAAAGGTAACCAACCATGGACCTTCACCCTTAACCTAAGCCCTAAGTTTCGGTCTTGGAACTATTTACAAGGCAAATGGCCACCAACACAGCCACCAAATATGAGTGTGCAGGTGGTTAACCCAAAACCTTAGCTCTAAGCTAGCTAGAGGAGATAATGACCTACAACCCTAGCTCTTACCTGATGAATACAGCACTAACCCGATGGATACAAGACTAACCTGACAGATACAAGACTAACCCGATGAATTGATTTCAACAATACTCCCCCTCAAGCTGGATTGAGGAGATTCATGGATCCAAGCTTGAATAATAAACGCTGGAACTGAGTAGAAGCCAGAGATTTAGTGAATATGTCTGCTAGTTGATCGTGACTTAGAGTGTACACAATTTCAATGACTTTGGACTGAACTTGATCGCTCACAAAATGACAGTCCACTTCGATATGCTTGGTTCTTTCATGAAACATTGGGTTGGAAGCTATATGCATAGCTGTCTGATTGTCACAGTGCATATACATTGGCTGAGTGCAAGCTAGTTCCAAGTCACAGAGTAAACTTTTCAACCAGATCAGTTCATAGGCAAGGGATGCCATTGCTCGATATTCTGCCTCTGCACTGGACCTAGCAACAACCGTTTGTTTTTTGATTTTCCAAGTCACCAGGTTTCCTCCCACAAAGGTACAGTAGCCTGTTGTTGATTTTCGATCAAGAGCATTTCCAGCCCAGTCTGCATCTGTGTATCCCAAGATGTTTAAGTGACCATTGTTTGTCATGAAGATGCCTCGACCAACTGAACCTTTCAAGTACCTGAGGATTCTCTTGACTATGTGAAGATGTTGGTCTGTTGGTGCATGCATGAATTGACTCACTAAGCTCACTGCATAGGAAATATTCGGTCGTGTAATGGTGAGATAAATCAACTTACCAAGATGCTGATAGACACTGATATCTGCAAGAGGAGACCCTTGGACATCTAACTTGAGTTTGCTATCAAGAGGAGTACGTGCTGGTTTACAATCTTGAAGATCAGCTTCATTAAGGAGATCAAGGATATACTTGCATTGGTTGAGGAAGAGTCATTTAGAGGTGGTGGCCATTTCTATCTCAAGGAAGTACTTCAAGACTCCAAGGTCCTTGATGGCAAACTTCTTATGCAAGGTTGACTTGAGTGAGGTGATCTCTTCTGGATTATCACCTGTGATGACAAGATCATCCACATACACAAGGACCACTAAAGTACCAGTTTTGCCATTTCGTACAAACAAGGAAGATTCAACATTGCTTCTCTTAAAACCAGAAGCCAAGAGCATTGAACTCAATTTTGAGTACCAATCTCGAGGAGATTGCTTCAGACCATAAATAGCTTTGTGAAGTTTACATACCATACCCAGCTCGTGTTCTTGGGAATGGTCAGGCGGCAGTTTCATGTACACTTCTTCTTCAAGATCACCATGCAAGAAGGCATTTTTAACATCCATTTGATAAAGAGACCATTTCAAATTCACAACAACTAATAGTAGGACTCTGACAGTGTTCATCTTTGCAACTGGAGCAAAAGTCTCCTTATAGTCCACTCCAAACGTTTGAGTGAACCCTCGTGCCACTAGCCTGGCCTTATATCGTTCTACGGTCCCATCAGAGTTGAACTTGGTTTTGAAAATCCACCTGTTGCCCACAATTTTCTTTCCTTTGGGAAGCTTGACCACACTCCATGTGTTATTGTCATTCAGTGTTTGCAGTTCATCTTGCATGGCCTTCTTCCATGCTGGTAACGTGTTGGCTTCGTGAAACTTGTGTGGTTCAACAACACTTGATATTTGACTCAAGAAAGAACGATGTGAAGAAGACAAATTGTTGTAGTTGACATACTGAGAAAGAGGATGCCTTAAGGCATATTTAGTAACATATTCTTGAAGCAGTGTGGGTGGATGTCTGGCACGGAGAGGATTTCTTCAAGGTTCTTAAGGAACTGCAAGAGAGTTTGGGAAGAATTATTGAATATTCGATTCTTCTTGTGCACCTTCACTGGTTCAAGATCCACAACAGGTTCCTCATGTGCAGCTTCATTGATTTTAAGTTCCTTGTCAGTGGGAATACTCTTAGTAAAGTCTGTGGGTATTGGAACTGGAGACAACTTAAATATTTCCTCCCCCAGTCGACTATTCTCAGAAGACTTTGAGAAAAAACTTCGAGACTCATCAAACTTGACATCTCTAGAGACTAACAACTTCCTAGTGTGTGGATCGTAGCACTTATAACCTTTCTGAGTATAAGAATATCCCAAAAACAAAAACTTAGAAGCTCTACGGTCTAACTTGTCTCGATGAGAAGACTGGATATGTACGAAGCAGGTACATCCAAACAATCGAAGATGTGATATGTTGATCTTTCTTCCTTTTAAAACTTCATATGGCGATTTGAAAACACTTAGTTGTCCTAGATTGGGAAGTTGGAAATGGAAGTCTAGTGAACTTAGACACATGACAGGTCTCACACTCATGTGAGGTTTCACAAAACTTTGGAAACAAAGTGAACAACACTTGTGTAGAAGGATTGACACACCCCACCCTCGATACCCACGTGGATACCGAGTGCGAGCGTGCTGGCCGACACTCGGAAGTGACGAAGCCATTAAATGCATGACAACACTTGTGAAAATGAAATTAAATTGTAATAAACGTTGCGGAATTCAATGTCAATATGCATATGGTTCAGAGCGTACTAATTTGAAACAGCGGAAATATAAAAGTGAGTCAAGTTCCTAAAATCTCTATCCATAACAGGGATGGATATTATTATAGAAACTGAATAATAGAAAGATAAATCCCTACATGGTTGGGATATCTGATCAGAGCTGCCACGTAGAAGTCTCGACCTCGCCAGATGCTATCTCACTATGTCCTGAAGGGGGCGCAAAAACAAAAGCGTGAGTGGACAAAAATAAAAGTTTTCACAAACCTTTCTCTTTTCAAAGTATTAACCCCCTGTTTGAAAACCAGTATAAATATACCATCGTAGTATAGTTCAAATGATACTTTAACATTATACGAAAACATATCGAAAGGTATAATAACATAAATCACAGTTCATAGTTCCGTCAACATATATATATATATATATAATATGGGAAAACCAACACAGGGTATATGCGCGATCACCCATGTACGGGTTGAGGAACAGCCTCTCAATCACCGTACAAGCACTTTACGTTATCCACTATTTTGTACTCCTAGTACCACACACATGTAAGCATTTGCGCCGCAGCGCGTCACACCCGAGTCCTTACGCAGTGGGGCCTTTTCCCCATAAACAACAATAAACGTAAGACAAGCTTGCACTAAGGTATTTACCGGACAATACCCCTGGAGTACAGTGCGTGTGACCCAAACATGTGAGACTTGTCCTATGGCCATGAGAACGGTACTACAACGTAGTGAAAGCATACCTAGTGTGTTTGAAAACATACATACATACTCATGTGTATAGATATGATAAGCAATATCCATTTCATAATTCCCAAATATTTATCATTGCATAAATAAATCCTTTCCCCAAACCATATATCAAAATACCGTTAAATATTTATGCAAAAGTGAAATCATAGCATAAACCATTTCAAACATATATTCATACTTGGTAAATAGTCCCAATCACCAATTAAATCCATTTCTCAACATATATACCATAAATAGAATAAATATGGTTGTATCAACAATTATCAACATATATATATATATATATTTAATAATAAATATATAAAATTAAACATGCTCAGAAAACCATTTAAAACCATAAAGAAATCAATTTCATAAACATTTTCAATCATAAAAACCATTGCATAAAACAAATGTCCACTCACAGGTGATCGGGAGTGAAATCCCCCTCGGTGTTGCCCTCCTGGGTGTGCGGAGCCGAAGAATTACCTATTTAAAGTTAAGGGATAAATTAGAACTTCCCTACAAATAATTAAAATTAGGCCTAATAGAAAAATCCCCCAAAAATAATATTATTGTAGTGAAGACGGGCTCGAAAAACGATTTCCGGAGCCCGAAAACCCTACCGCCGCCGTCCACCGCCGCCAGCGCCGCCGTGCGCCGCCGCACGCGCCGCCACGCGCCGGGAAACCCCCTCACGCGCCTGCACGCGCCGGCACGCGCCGGGAAACCCCCGGACGCGCCCCCACGCGCCGGAAAACCATCCCACGCGCCGGCCACGCGCCGGCGAGTGGCTTCACGCGCTGGCACGTGGTCCCACGCGCTGGCACGTGTCGCCACGCGCTGGCACGTGGTCCCACGCGCTGGCGCGTGTCCCCCACGCGCGTCACGCGCCCCACGCGCCTTGCTGACGTCACCCCACGCGCTGCTGACGTCAGCCACGCGCCCCACGCGCCTGCTGACGTCAGCACCGTTAAAGTTAACGGAATATACCTTTGCCGTTAACGGAATATTCCGTCGTCCCCTTCCCCTTGCCGGTCGCCGGAGCTCCGCCGCCGCCGTCTGGTTTGCCGGAATCTGGAAAATAATGCCGATTATGTCCCAAAACTTCAAAAATTCATATCTTCTTCATTCTTTGTCCAAAATTGACGTGCCATATATCAAATTGAAGGTATTGAGGAGTAGAATATTTTTATACCTATTTGAGGCCGGAAAAATGGCCGGAGATGGCCTGAAATTGGCCGGAAAGCTTCGGGAAACCCTAATTCCGTTCTCCTTCAATACTGCACCAAATTTGACGTACTTTATATGAAATTGAACCTACTCAATCCAACAAAGCCAATGGTAATGGTCTCGAGGCTTACCTTGGTCCGGATTGTACAGAAAGTCGATGAACAGTTCGCCTATTCCGTTCCGACGTCGGTTTGAACGAACGGGTTCGAGTTTGAAGATTCCAAGATCACAGTCCCGTCCAAAATGACGAGAGGATCACGTTGGTATGAATTTTGGGCGACAGTTTGATGGTTTTGTGATTCAACAAGGATTAGGGTTTGTCGGTGTAGTTTTGGCTTAGAGAGAAAATGGGAGAGAAAGAGAGGGAGAAGGAAAAGAACGTGCAGCAAATGGGGGAGGGTTGGCTGCTGTGCAGTCAGCCCAAAACCCTAATTCCCACACACGGAGTGGAAAATTACCAAAATGCCCCTACACTTTAAAGCTTCGTAAAACGTTCGTTTGAACTCCGAATTGAGTTCCACTTGCGCCCACGCGTTCGTATCGACGAGTAAATTCAGAATATGTAAAGAAAATAATTTTCACAAGTCGTCCCGAAAAAGTCAACAAAAGTCAACTTTGACTTTAGGGGTAATTTGGTCATTTCACAAAAATTTTGGGACGGGTTGTAACAAGGATGACCAAGACATTGATGCCACAATAGTTGTTTTTGAACAGACGTGGAACTGGCTTGAAAACATTTTGAAATTCTTGATTCCTTTGACAAATAATACAAACCATTCAAGAAAAAACCTTCACCAATCGTCTTCTTGGTGACTCGATCCGGAAACACAACACCATGAGAAGAGAAAGTGACTAGACAATCCAATGAGTTTGTTATTTGTCCAACGGACAGGAGTTGAAATGGAAATGAAGGTACAAACAAGGTTGTAGACTCAATATTATTTGATTATGAGGTTGATTTTTCCTTTTCCAACTACTGGAACCCCCGTCCCATTTGCAACAAAAACACGGGATGGTTGTGAGAATTTTTTAAAATCATGTAAATCAGTTAATTTATTTGTCATGTGATCAGAGGCACCTGAATCTACAATCCAAAAATCACTAGAATGACTGATATTTACAGCAGTTGAGAGAGCACTCATAATACCTGGTGTGTCTTCTCGGGTTATCGAGTTTGTGTCTGCTAGAAACCCAGCAAACTTACCAAGCAATGCAGTTGAGTTTCCAGTTGTCTTCTCACTGCCTTTCTCTTTCTTCTTTTCAAGGTATGCAGCAAATTCATTGATCAAGGCAGCAGGATTTGACATGAAGTCTTTCATACCTTCAGTCACGAGTTCAGAGATTGAAGTGGTGGTGAGATTGGCTCAGGTACTGAAATGGTAAGGACCCTTGTTGTTCCTTGGGTTTCTTTGTTCTCTATCAAACTTTGGTTTCATTTCTGGGTACAAAACCCAGCATCTTTCTCTTGTATGACCAATTCCTTCTCGACCTATACTTTCACAGTGTGAGCATTTTAGGTTTGGTCTTTTTCCTTTGTACATCTTGTCACTAAAGACTTTTCTATTTACTGCAAAAGCCCTAGCTTCTGACACGCCAACTTTCACTTCCAAGTTCATGACCTTGCGTCGTGTTTCTTCACATTGGATGGCATTGCAGACAGTGGCAAAGGAAGGTAATTCTGGATTCATCAAGAGATAACTTCTGAGATCCTCATACTCAGACCCCAAGCCTGCCAGTAGTTCAAATACCTTGTCCTCATCTGCCCTCTTCAGTAATATCTTGGCATCAGTTGTGTGAGGTCTGTACATGCCAAGTTCATACCACATTGTCTTCAATCTTCCAAGGTGTTGGACAAAGAAGTTTTCTCCTTGCTGCATACTTGTCAGATCTCTTTTAAGTTGAAACACTCGAGCTACATTGTTCTGATTCCTATACATGTCTTTGACATCATTCCAAAGAACACGTGAAGACTCAGAATCACTGAATATATCAGATATTCTGGGTTCCATGGAGTTGAAGAGCCACGACATGACAAGTTAGTCTTGTGACACCCAAGTTTTATAGCTTGATGAAGAGACATCTGGAGCTTCACTTTTTCCATTGATGAAGTTCAGCTTTGATCTACCACCGAGAGCTAGAGGTATGGCTCTTGACCATGGAAGATAATTGAACTCGTTCAGTAATACTGAACTCAATCGTTGGTTTGGATTTGGATTGACATCTGCTTCAGGCATGGCTGAAGCACTGGCAGCTTGAGAACTCTCAACCTCTATGTTGAAAGGATTTTCTTCCGCCATTTTAGCAACGGCGATGAAGAAGATATACAGAAGCATGACTAGAAGATTCCTGCTCTGATACCATGTTGAATTTTGATATTGAATGTATTATTTCATAATGAATTGTAAGTACAATGGAAAAGAAATATATAGAGGATTACATAGCAAGCTAAGATCCAATGGTAACAAGCCATGGACCTTCACCCTTAACCTAAGCCCTAATTTCCGGTCTTGGAACTATTTACAAGGCAAACAGCCACCAACACAGCCACCAAATATGAGTGTGCAGGTGGTTAACCCAAAACCTTAGCTCTAAGCTAGCTAGAGGAGATAATGACCTACAACCCTAGCTCTTACCTGATGAATATAGGACTAACCCGATGGATACAAGACTAACCCGACGAATACAAGACTAACTCGATGAGTTGATTTCAACAATACAATGTTTACAGACTTTTGCTGGATAAACCATCAGAAACGTCTCCATGCCATTTCTAAGTATTTCCCATGCCCTCAAAGTTCCACTGGCAACCAGAATCAGTTCATTGGATGACAAAGACTCAGCTTCATCAATGCCAGCGCAATCACTTTCAGAGTTTCAATTTAAATGATTTCCATCATTCGCCCCTGCTTGCCAGCATAGCTCAACTGCAGGAACACGTTCAAAGTCAAAACTATGATGGTGTTTTATAACATCCTAGAGCATGTGCTTGAGGAGAAATGCCTCTAATGGAACAATCACATCTTTCGAACCACCAACTATCCATTCATGAACCCGATTCTTGCCACGATGTTTGAAACGACAACAAGTCTGAATTAAGTGGCCTTTCTCACCTACATATACTTGTGGACAGAACTTGCAAAAAATAGGCCTTTATTTTGAGTCACAGAAATTGTTCAAAAGGAGCAGTGGGGAGAACGAAAGATCAACTAGATAACTCTAGTTTGGAAATAGAATTTCGGGAGCTCAGGAGTCGGGAACATGCAGATATACAAAGTGGTCTAATTGTTCCTAAACAAAAACTACCGAACATAAACTCAATTTGATATTAGAAAGCAACCAAATTAACCACCAAAGTATAACTCTTTAATTGATTCAAAACCACTGCTTCTGAAAAAATACCGCCTTCCACAGTTACTTCCCCATCCACCCAAGTTCGAGTCAACATCCCATAAATTAGAGTAGTGTAGAATATTCTTCGTAGACAATGTGCAATTCAATTTTCCACTCACTATCATAAAATTGAAATCAACCCAAATTGCACAAAATGCACATAAGGCCCTACTAGTTCATATGAATCAATGAAAATCCAAAAGAAATTAATCATCAAACAGTGACGAGGACGAGAACAATAAGTATCTGAAAGCAGAGAGACTACTCTGAATCAAATCAAGCGATGGAGAAAAGGAGATAGATCGGGGGAGGGGTTTATGTGGAAAACAAAGAAAAGGTAAACGGTGCAAGCGGGTTAATTTTGATAGGAAAATCAGGAATAAATTAGGGAATGAGGAAAAAGGTATTGGCTAGGCTGGGTATCTATCTGTTAAGAACTAAAAAGCTCGAAGTGTGATGGAGTGATGGTCCACCACTGCTTCGAGCCTTTGGCATGTCTAGGAAGAACAATAAAAACCTAAAGTGCTTAATTATTTGTGCTACCTTTTGACCAAAAAAATAAAAAATTGTGTTACCTTTTGAAATTATTGGCAAGTCCTATTTAGAATATCTCCAATGGTATAGGCAATTAAAGTAGGTATAATTATTTTATAAAGACTAGCTTGACATGTTGCCTAACAAAAACTTAGCCAAACTGGAAATTATTGTTATCGTATAATTTTTATTGTTTAAAAAGTAAATGATTTTTTCGTTTGTTTGTTTGTTTGATTATAGTTAGATTGATTAAATGCTATATGATTTTGTTATTTATTTATTTTGTAAAGTTAATTCTTGAAAACAATCTAAAAGAAAAACAATTCATATGATTAGATGATGTTACGGCGTGGGTCAAAATGAGTGATTAGGGCTATATTAGCTTACTGGCCAACCGCTTGATGCATGAGCGCTCATGTTTTATGAGGAGTTTCTTTCCTACAACAGGCATAAAACACCCACAACTCCATTTTTATATTTTATTTTGTTGCTTTACTTTCCAAATTATGCTAATAGTTGACAATAAAATTAAAAAACTATGCTGAATACTTTATAAATAGGATTTCCAAATCGTAGTAGAATTTGGATTTTGCTAATAGGATTTCCAGTGATCACTTCTATATTAAATTAATGCGACCACTCAAATTAATTAAGCATCACATTTCTCAGTTTTTTTTCAATTGTCCATGCTGACTCTTGCAAAATAAACATCGGTTCATAACTTCAGTGTTGTGCCATGCGGAAGCGGTAGATACATATGATGAGGTCAATAGTTTGAAGACTGGGCGAGGAAATCCAACTAATATCAAATGGAGGTTACAAAAGTGTTTCTCACTCGGGAACCCAAACCCCAAATACACTCAAGCCCCTAAAGTCTAATTAAGTATTTTTCCCTGTCATGAAAAGTATTAAATTCGAATATATCGTATATAAAGAATTTAATACGAACTTATTCCCCCCTCCCCCTTAATTTAATTATATCGTTGTGTCAAAATAACTCACTCGAAAAACTGAATGCACACAAAAACAAGTGTGCATAGGAAGGCACAGCAGCCTACTAACCAAACATAGGTAATATGGTCAATCTAAAGTCAAGAGACAAATAGTTCAACAAAAAGCTAACAAATTAAAAAGCTCATCCATCAAAACAATACTTCATATGTAGCATGGTATATAGAAACAAGAAGAGCTGGCTTCGATCAAGAGCTTATGCAAAGTCCAGCAAGATATATATATATATATATATATATACATAACTCAAATGATAATATCATTTGAGTTAACTGGGCCGTATTTGGTATCAGAGTCAAACTGTTATAAGTAGGCTTCTTACTGACAATCTTTATAGACTAAAATCTTGATTAAGTATTACCTCGAGGAAATTTCTATGATCTCTGGCGATTCGCAAGTAAGTCCTGTGTAGCCGTGTGAAGGCGTTGAAGGCAGTTAAACCGAGGGCAGGTAACTAAATTAATACTCGTAATACAACTTAATCAAAATGGCAAGTCTATTTAGATCATTTAGCAAGAGATCTACCCGTGATGGTGAATGCTCTACTAGCGGATCTAGCTCGCATAGCATGAATGTTAATAACACCGAAGAAGCTACTATTCTTAACGTTGAAAAAGACTAAGAGAATTGGAGTATACCTAAGGTACCCACTTATGATATTTATAAGAAAGGTACTTTTGAATTTAGATCTAATTATGCAATTAAAATGGTTGAAAAAACCGTATCTGTTACTGACTGCTCTGCTGAGTTTTCTATGTTAGCACAGAGGCAGCTCGATGAAGCTCTAAGAAGAGGGCATAACTATTTGCACATCGGCTTAGTGCAAATAGCGGTGAAATCATTGACCCGTACAGGGTTAAATACTTCAATCCTAGTCAGTCTGAGAGACAAGAGGCACAAAAAATATATTGATTCTATGTTAGGACTGGTTGAATCCTCTCTTAGCGAAGGACCCGTATATTTTAACTGTTATCCAAATTTTTCTGTGTCTTTATTTGATCCAAGTGTACTAAGAGCTTTAACACTTAATATCGACACGCAAGGGTATGATATGGAGCAAGGATCTCAGAATCTTGCCATTATTTATTGTATTTGTTGTAAAGTAATGAATACGATAGCCCTTCGGGCAAAAATAATGGATAAGAAAAAACATACCACTCTATTCCAAACTAACCTTGGTTGATCCAACATTGTAGTTCCAAAGCTGATCAGATGGAATGCAGTAACTATGCCTGAAAGGTGGACACTGCCAGAAGCCGCAGTAGCGAGACCTCTCCAGAATAGAGAGCCGTCTCAAATAAATCTGCAAGAGTAAGTGTAGACTCTTCTCGAAGAAGTATAGATTCTTTTAGAACGGCTAATCCGTCTTTGTTAAGATCCATTTCTTCTAGAACCATTGATCCTTTTGATGCAGAACATGATCAAGCTCTTTTAGTGGGATTAAGAAGTCACAAACAAATTCAAATCCCCTATACAGAGATGAACCCATCGAACAACCTGCCAGGAGAAACCCTGAGCAGCCTAAACTAGTGTGGAATGATGTGGATTCCACAATAAATGTTATTTCTAGTTTTGAAATTAATTACAAATTTCATACTAAAGAATATTTGCATGTTGATAACAAGGAAAAGAGGGATTGGTTGGAAAAAACCTATGATATGGGAATGGTCAGATACTTCCATAAGAAACACCATCAATTCATGAAGGAAAAACAATTTAATAGTTGTTTCTTTTCATGGTATGTTTATTATACTAGGAAGAAGTGTTTACCTGAGTTTTTGCAGCGTGTTAGTGTTTTAGACAATCCGTTTAGAACTTATAATACTAAATCAGGTAAAGAGCAAAAGGCCATTCATCCGCCATAAACGGTGATTGTGATAAACAACCAAGGAACACTTGCAGCGCCCTACAAGGACGCAAGTGAAGAAGGAAAATGTGAGTTATCTGCTGTCATTCAACAGAATAATTATACTAATATTTTCTTGTAGTCTCTAGGAAAGCAAACTTCAAGGATAGAAACATCCTTGTATAAAGAAGAAGCTGGAAGTTCTAGTTCATCAGAAGCTAAGAAAAAGGTAGAAAGACCTTTGGTAAGTCCAACCTTTGCTAGACTGGAAGGATTTAACTCCGGAAAACGTGATGAAGATTTCATCGATGCGTTAGCCGAAAGGTTAAGTTATATATATATATATATATATATATATATATATATATATCTTGCTGGACTTTGCATAAGCTCACTAGCCATTTTCTTTGACAATATTTCAATCAAATCCATCATAACTTAATTGCATGTCTTAAACCAAACTATATAAGGCTTAAAGACTAGTAATAATTAAGAGTACCAAAGGCACTCTTAAACCAAACTATATAAGGCTTAAAGACTAGTAATAATTAAGTTAATAACCACCCTCCATTTGCATCTTTCTCTTTTCGCCCTTGTCCCTTTTCGTCCTTGCCTGTCCATCTTCCATGCAATCCCTGAGTCGTAAGACAATAAAAAATCATATCAACAAAATATAATTTGGCTTTTGGGGGCGAAGCAAAGAAAGAAAAAAAAGAAAGGAAAGAGAAACATTGAGGAAGAAACTTACGGTGGGAAGCTGAACGTGATGCCGAATTGCACATCCGGGCCTTCCTTGGTGCACAAATCACGAACAGTCGTATGCAAGGTCTTGATATATCTTCCTGAACTTTCAAGGACAATTCGGAACGTGGTGATCCACAGAGGTTGGCGATCTCGCCTATAGTCGTCAGAGGCGGTCTGGCCAAGACAAAAATCCGAGCCCCCCAAATGAACCATGTACATCGATGGATATCCATAATCCGAGGGTGGACAATACACGGGCTTCAAACCCGGCAACACAAACGTAGAACTTATGGAATAGTTACTCGAATCAAAGCAGAATTCAATAACCTCCCCTAATTTACGAGACAAAGCATAGATACGACCTCCTACAACCGCGGCCCTCCCTCGGAAATGATAATGTTGGCTGGTAAAAGCAGATACATTTGCTACGACGTCATGCCGTGCATCTAGTTACATCATAAGCAATGAATCTAAATCCTCCTTTGAAAAAGCTGTCCACTGAAATCAAAATATTATTGCCTTAAACGGCATGACCATGTATCTTCATTACGTCCTCAGAGGTAACAGAGGTAGGAATACGTTTCAGGGTCTTCCAACTGCGATCCCTGGGATCATACCGCTCGAAGAAAAATGGATATGATTGAGGGCTACTTAAATCCATTATCAGCGGCGGCGCGATGTGATAAAGCTCGCCAAATGCAGAAATCAGAGCTCCATATTTGTTAGGTGTTTTGGGGCTGTTGAATGTGCCAAATTTGTTGCTCTGCGTGCGGAAAACATGTCCTTCGACCTGGTCGGAGTAGGGAAAGGGACAAGGGGCCCGCCGGTTTTTATCGTCACTTAACAGGATATATAAATCGGAATGAATGCTTGCGGCCGCCACAGAGTAGTACTTAGGGAGATCGAAATAGGGCTTCTCAAAGAACCTCGTTACAGGACGAAGCAGTGGGGCTTGATCTTCATCTTGATTACCTCTAGTTGCTGCTCCACCTCCTATTTCTTCTTCTTCCACAATATTTCCTGATCCCTGTTGGATTTTCACTTTGAACAACTCACTTGATATGAGCTATCAGGTGAATTCACCAGTACAAACAAAGATTTATAAGCGGCCCCCTCCATCTCCATGTAATTAAGCAAAGCTGGAAAATACCTGCTAGTACCTACAAGACAATTAAGAGTGATTAATCAAAAGGCAGCAAACTAACCAGCAAACAATATTATCCAGTACAAAGTTATTGCTTTTTACTCAGTTAAATCCAATCTAATGCAATGAAAGATACTGTAAATTAATATGAACTCATCAACAACATAAATACGCAACATATATACAGGGAGATTCATCAACTAATCTCATGCAATTGCTTGAATTTTACTAACGAGTGAAACAAACAAGCGTAGCCTGTAGCCTGTAGCCTAATGCATAAACGAAAGAAGCCTATGCGTGGTAGTCTAATGTCCACGGCCATTCCGCTTATTTAAGTATAAAAAATATGCCCAATATTAGACATAACAATCAAATGAATCAAAACCCTAGGACGCATCACTCTCGTCTGCTGTATCTTCAACTCTACCTACCCTCATAATTAGATACAGAACAATACATATTAACCCTTTGAAAACAAAGATCCTCACTGATCATATATATACACCCTATCGCAATAACCATACCCAAATTTTCATATCCAATTCTTCCTCTCGCGGGAAACGGTTTAGCGGGTGAAATTTTCTATCCCTAATCAAACCCTAATCGGTTTTTCAGATAAAAGCAATTGAATCCAGAAAGATTAAAAGAAAAAAAAATATTACCTACAGATATGTAAGGGTGCTGCGTCGGGATTCGACGCCAGAGACAGAGAGATTACTAGTCGATGCGACGCGAATGAACAAGGGTTTTTTGTTGGATACTACAATACAAGGGAAGTTCGCTAAGTATTTCATCTAGCACACTAATTTGGTAAAATATTCGTAATACCAAATTTGCTTCTCTCTATATAAAATTATACATGTTATTTAAAACCAGTTACTAACCTTTTTTTTTATTTCTTATTTTTAAATTACATACATATAAATTATTTATTTTTTAAAAGAGCCAATTGCCACACGCATACGCGTGTGACAAGAAACTAGTATTATATATAGGTGACACTTACCGACTCATCCCTTTTCTTCTACAAGTTAAAAATTAAAACTTTCTTAAAGCTGGAATAAACATTCCCTTTTTAATTTTCACCCTATCAAATTAAATGAAAAGAAAAAAATATTATCCAACGAGAGTTGGTTGAGTTGATAATGATCGTTCTCTTCGCTAGATCAAGGCTTAGGTTCGAGTCCAAATGTCGATAATCTCTTTTGGTGGGCGATATGTAAAAATCAAAAAATGGGCTAAGACCCCCTTTAAAAGTCCTCAAAGAGGTATATGGTATTCCCTAGCCCTCCCCCACCCCCCGCCCTAAACTTTTTGTAACCGCAAATAATAATAATAATAATAATACATGAAAATAAATACTTTTGAAATTAAATGCTAGAAAGCTTTGTTTCCTTTCCAAGCATGAATGGTAAACCAATAACTATGATTTGTGAATTCTCTCTACCACGTTCGGTCCATAACTTAATAAGGTTCTGTGTACTCTCAAGTTTCGTCTTTGGACACCCTTGTTTTTATGGACACCCAATTTACTCTCATACATTTCTTTGGACACTCAAAATAATTTATTAAACTTACCCTTCTTTTACTTTTTATGAATTTATTTTTCTTTAGACACCTTTTTTTTATTTTCTTTGGACACCTATTTTCCTTGTATTAATTATGAAGTCTTTTTCTTCAATTTGGCAATTTTCGCTGATGGCATAATTCATTGTTTTACATGTGACTGCATGGTTCTTTTATTTCATGAAGCTTCACTAGAATTTTAGAGAAGCACGACAAAGTGAAGTTTAAATAAGCACGGTAAAGTGAAATTCAATAGTCGCAAAGTTCATCAGTCGCTTGGTTACCATGTTGTTTGTTGCAAAACCCTATATGTGGAGCCAAAAATAATCCAGAAAATTGTAGAGCTGACACGTAGATTTTCATTCACTATTGATGAGAATGCCCTCATTAATTGGCGAGACCCGCATTTATTATCTGATAGTTCAATCGAGTTAGAAGTTTTGAGTTGCTGACTACAATTATTCCAAGCTAAGCTGCCCATGACAAGGAGATAAGGCAAGAGAATGAAAGGTGGAATTATTTACTAATTCCTACCTTTAAGCTTTTCAAATTGAAGATAAATTCATTTAATCAAGGAAGCACAATCACATCCAATCAAGAATTCTCCAAAATAATTCTTAAGATATTATTAATTAACTTTAATAATATCTTCAAGGATTATTCTCTGTATCTTTAAGATACTCTCAGCATCTTGAAGATACTATCTCGTACTGTCATTGCACAAGTACAATTCCATCCATTGGATGACACAATTTGACCAACTGAATGTCGACATGTGGTGTGGACTTTCCCACATATGTGGCCGACCATACTCCTATAAATACCCCATTTACAGTCAGTTCTCTAGTACCCAATTATACTCTGAAAAACACCATATTCTCTACACAGAGTTTTCTGACTTAGGCATCGGAAGTTCATTGGCCAACTTCTGGGCTTGTGATTTGGTCTTTAACCAAATGTGTCTTTTTGTTTTGTAGGTACAATTTTGTCAATTTAAAGGCTGCAAAATTTTGCTACCACACTCATCTCTTCTCCCAGCTTCTTTCCTATTTCATGTGTCCAACTCAAAATCAGAAGGCAGAAGAAATAATATAATTAAGGCAAAATGGTCATTAGAAAGTGTGTAGTGATCGCATCATAGTTGTCACGCCTTGGGGCCTTGGGCCCAAAATATGGCAAAAATATACCGTGTTCGACGAATGATATAAAACAAGGTAAAAATACGACACTTAAACAAAAATGCAGGGCATGCATGACAGAGGTAGATGATAAACAAGAGAAGCTAGTACCGACCTTGGGCAAGTGCCATAGGAGCTTCTCCAACACAAGGCCCCCATCTCAAAAGGGCCCCAACTTCTATTTTATTTATATACGACATAACTTAATTCAAAATCAGAAGGTATGAGAGATAAAAGTATATTTTTTTAGGGTTGAATTGTTCTATTATTCTTCTCTCTAGGAGGCATATATATAATTATACATGAGGCTCTATAAATTAGGAAACAAGAATCCCAAGATATACAATAAATCAATCATGTAATCCTATTCTAATTACATTCCTAAACCATAAAGTTGACTCACGTCAACACTCTCTCTCAAGTTGGTACGTAGATATCACCTAAGCCCAACTTGTCGAGTGAATCTTGAAAAACCTTCACCGATACTACATGAGTCAACACATCAACTAACTGTTCTTCAGACTTTACACACGGAATGTCAATCAACTTAACGTCCAATTTTTCCTTGATAAAATGTCTATCCACCTCCACATGTTTTGTACGATCATGTTGGACTGGATTATTGGCTATCACTCTCGCTGCTTGATTGTCACAGTATAACAACATAGACTCTCGAGGCTTAAATCCTATTTTAGTGAGAAGAATCTGGATCCATAACAATTCACAAATCTCATGTGTCCACCACATTTTGTGGATCTAGATCCACAACATAGACTCTCGAGGCTTAAATCCTCGATATTCCGCCTCGGATGTGGATCTGGCCACCACATTTTGTTTTTTACTTCTTCAAGTTACAAGATTTTCTGCTACAAATGTAAAGTAGCCTGGCGTGGAGCGACGATCAGTAATGTTTTAGCCCAATCAGCATCAGTATACCCTTTTATCTCCATATGTCCATGTTTCTTGAAAATTAATCCTTTCCCAGGTGCATCTTTCAGATAACTCAATATACGCATTACGGCTGTCATATGATCCTCGCTAGGAGAGTGCATAAATTGACTTACAATGCTAACTGCATATGCAATATCTGGCCTCGTAAGTGATAGATAAATCAATATTCCTACTAACCTCTGGTACCTCTCTTTGTTAGTCGGAATTTGATCCTGGTATATTGCCAGGTGATGATTCTGCACGATGGGGGGTTTTTGCTGGTTTACATGCCAACATCCCAGTTTTAGAGAGAAGATCTAGCACATATTTTCGCTGACACAAGTAAATACCATCACGAGAACGAGCAACTTCGATTCTGAGAAAGTATTTCAAGCCCCCTAGATCCTTCATCTCAAACTCCAAGGAAAGATAACTTTGCAATCTCTTTATCTCTTTTGTATCATCGCCAGTGACTACCATATCATCCACATAGATTATCAACAAAGTGAGTTTACCTCCCATGCATTGCATTCCCTTATTTGTAACCATAACTCTTCATTGCTTGAGTGAACCTCCCAAACCATGCTCTAGATGATTGTTTGAGTCCATAGAGGGCCTTTCGAAGTCTGCACACGTTTCTAGCTCCATTTGGTACTTCATATCCAGGTGGAAAATCCATGTATACTTCTTCTTCCATATCTCCATGTAAGAAGGCATTTTTCACATCAAACTGTTTCAAGGGCCAATCAAAGTTAGCAGCTAAAGACAATAGAACTCGAATAGTATTCATTTTTGCAACTGGAGCAAATGTTTCTTGATAATCAACTCCAAATGTCTGCATGTACCCTTTAGCAACCAATCTTGCCTTGTATCTATCTATGGATCCGTTTGCTTTGTGCTTTATAGTGAATACCCATTGACATCCCACCAGTCTCTTCCCATGTGGTAATGATACCACGTTCCATGTTCCATTTCTTTGTAAGGCCTCCATCTCAACCTTCATGGCTTCTATCCAACGAGAATCTTGCAGGGCTTCTTCCATTTTGCTTGGGATCTTGACTCCAGCCATTTGACTCACAAATTCTTGATGCTTAGGTGATAGACGATGTGTTGACACATACTGTGCAATTGCATATCTCACTTTTTCATCCGGAGAGAATCTATCAGGTGATTTACCACGATTTTGCCTAGGAGGTAAGATATAAGAATTTTCAATAATACTTGAATTATGAGAACGCACCTCTTGGATATCCTCAGAGACATGAGCGTGTATTGGTAGAGGAGAATAAGAGTTATTATTTGCTGGATCTACTGCTTCGGTGCTATCCATTTTCCTTCTTGATGACCCAAACAATTCAGGCCCATTTATAGGCCAAGTCAAAGGCTCTCCCCTCAATCCACTGCTGCATTCTGCATCATGTTGTTCATAATCAGCCCGTGGGTCAACACTTGGGCTGCCCAACTCCACATTTTGTTCCTCATAATCAATGCATGAACCAAGTGGGCCTACATTGGTGGTCAAGTCAGAACTTGGGCTACTTCCAAATGTACTAGTAGCAAGCTCACTATTTTCTTGGTTGATTTCAACCCTCCCATTGGACAGCTCCAGTGGCATATCAAACCACCTATATTCGTCTTGTATACTAACCAACTCCCCCTAACGAGTAGAATGGGTTGGTTCTGTAGCAAAGAACATTTCAGTTTCGGAGAATGTGACATTCATGGTGATGTATAAACGCCTAGTAGAGGGATGATAACATCAGTTTCCCTTTTGTTGGTTTTTAAATCCCAAAAACACACAACGAATTGCACATGGGTCTAATTTACTGCGTTGGTTTTTTTGAAGATGCACATATACCACACATCCAAAAATGCGAGGTGATAACTGGAAAGAGGATGGAAGAGAGACACGATCCGTCAAGGCTCTCAGAAGGGTACGAAAATTATGAACCCGGGAAGGCATTCGGTTCAGGAGGTAACAGAATAGGTGATAGTCTCTGCCCAATATGTGTTAGGTGCCTGTGCTTCAATAAGAAGTGCTCGACTAGTTTCCAAGATATGTATGTTCTTATATTTCGCCACACCATTTTGTTGTGAACAATGCCGTGCTCCATGAAAAACTTAGAGAGTTCTGAATTAAGATATTCTCCACCATTATTTGATCTGAGGACTTTAATACGGAGGGAGAATTGATTTCCAATCATGTGGTAAAATTGTTGGAAGATTTGACCAACATCATTTTTTTGTTTCATTGTATAAAGCCATGTCATTCATGTGCAATCATCCACAAAGATAACAAACCACCGAATACCATGTTGTGTAGTTATTGGTGAAGGACCTCATACATCAGAGTGAACTAACTCAAAAGGCATTGTTCTTTTATTGAAACTCAAATAGTACAAAGTACGATGACTTTTTGCAAGAATGCAATCATTACAGTGGAAATCAGACTCTGAAATGCCACTAAATAACGACGGAAGTAATTTTTTCAAATAACCAAAAGGTGCATGTCCTAGTCGACGATGCCATAACCAAATTGTCTTGGTCTTATTACTGCAACTGCTGCGCACTTGATTGACTCGGCCTGGTGCCTCATCCTCCACATAATATAACCCTATCCTCTTAGTACCACGCCCAATGATCACCCATGTCTGGATATCTTGAAGTAGGCAAAAAGTAGGAAACATTAGTACTACACAATCCAACTGTT
Source organism: Gillenia trifoliata (assembly GCA_018257905.1). Lineage (NCBI taxonomy): Eukaryota > Viridiplantae > Streptophyta > Magnoliopsida > Rosales > Rosaceae > Gillenia > Gillenia trifoliata. Next base: position 7,931,165 of record CM031082.1, read on the forward strand.
TTGTAACTTGACCAACAGAGAGTAAATGATTTGATAATGATGGAACAAGTAGTGTATTATGCAAAGATAAAGATGGAGTAAGGTCTATTGAACCAACTCCAGTAACAGGAGCAACTTCGCCATGTGCTGTGATAACATTCTCCTTTGGTGAGGAAGTCATGTGGTAAAATAATAATTTGTCGTATGTCATGTGATCAGTAGCCCCAGAGTCAATTATCCAGCTGGAATCTTGTTTAATGGATGATATAAGTGCAGTACTGATGTTACCTGAATCCTCATTTGAAATTTGCTTAATTAACAAGAACATCTGGTCAGCATCTTCCTCTGCTGCAGGTTGCAATTTTTTTGTTCCTCCAAGCTGTGGGCTGTTGCAATTGCAGCTTTCCCAACATTGCAATTGGACTCTATGTGGCCTGTTGTCATAGCAGCCCCTCCAGCCTCAGACTCGGCCAATTTAGCCTGCCATATGTGCTTCCCTTTGGTTTTCAACTGTTTTTTTAATTTCCAGTACCACTCTGAATACCTATGTAATTCAAAACATGTTTCTTCAGTGTGCCGCTTTCCATTGCAGTGATTCCAATAAAGTTTATCCTTGTCAATGTCTTCTTGGGTACGATTTGGGCCGGTGTTCCAATGGATGGTGATGGGGACTTGGTGACCATTGCTATAGAAGAGCTTGTTGTCGTGGCCTTTGTCCCAAGCATAGTTGTCTTTCTTTGTGCTTCACGTTGAACCAAGCTAAAGCACTCTTCAATCAGGACTTGGTCGAAGCCATTGTCTAGTTCTGCTAGAAATTCATACACCCTGTCTTTTGAAAGCTCTTCCTTACGGGTTCGAAGATCAGCTGCACACACCATCTTGATAGGACGTCTTTTATCAAGGTCTTGCCATACTCCTTTCAATTCTGTGAAGTATAAATTTACCAGATGACCATCCTGCCTCGTCCGTGTGGCCTTGCATCTCAGTTTATAATATTGAAACTCGTCAGATCCGTCGTAGAACATCTGGGTTGCACTCTCCTAGATATCTTTGGCTGTCAGAAGATCAATGAAGAGACTCAATAGGTGTGGTTCCATGGTTTTCAACAGTCACCCTCGCACAATCGCATCTTCGGTGACCCACTTTGTGCAGCCTGAACAGTCTTTTTCCACAACTGAAATCTTTCCAGTCAAATATCCATGCTTGTCGAGGCCTGCAACATAGACTTCCATCATCTTTGACCAAACTTTAAAGTTCGTATCATTCAATCGAATTCCAAACGGTACGCCACTGATGTTGGTGGACTCCATCGAACTTGGCATGGGTTGGATGGTAACCAACTCTCCAGTTTTTCTATCTTCTACCATCGCACCAGGTTGATTGTGATTTGGCAAGATTAAATTTTGATGTAGCTTTTATGATTACAAAGCCACGAGGGTTTTGTTTGGTTTCTGGGTTCAAATTTTAAGAACACCAGGATTTGTTCTTTTTTTTTTCTTATGCAATCTTTGCAGAATGCACAGTTTGGGTTTGACTTGTTTTAGGGTTTTGGAAGAGACAGGTCGAAACCTGCTCTGATACCAAGATAAAAGTATATTTGTTTAGGGTTGAATTGTTCTATTATTCTCTCTCTAGGAGGCTCTATAAATTAGGAAACAAGAACCCCAAGATATACAATGAATCAATCATGTAATCATATTCTAATTATATTCCTAAATCATAAAGTTGACTCACGTCAACAAGAAGAAATAACATAATTAAGGCAAAATAGTCATTAAAAAGTGTGTAGTGATCGCATCATAGTTGTCACGCCTTGGGGCCTTGGGCCTAAAATATGGCAAAAATAATATCTCGTGTTCAACGAATGATATAAAAACAAGGTAAAAATACGACACTTAAACGAAAATGCAGGGCATGCATGACAGAGGTAGATGATAGACAAGAGAAGCTAGTACCGACCTTGGGCAAGTGCCATAGGAGCTTCTCCAACACAAGGCCCCATCTCAAAGGGACCCCAACTTCTATTTTATTTATATATGGCAATAAAGTGAAAATTTTAAAAAATACAAAAGTTACTTTCTCTCTTCTTGTTAAAAAAATTCCTATATTATCTTTTACATATACTCGATCTTGGATATATTTCTTTTGAATTCTTTCCTATCAATTGTTTACTATGATGATATGGTGTTACAAAGTTTATTTTTATACCAAGTGTCATATGTAGAAAAATACACGAGTAGAAAAAGTTTAAACACAAAAAAATGGTCTTGAAGATGAAGAGAATCTATTTTAATTTTGGTGTCATATAGAGCTCCCAATATCTTAAAGACGACCTGAGCGAAGGATGTGAAAGGGATGGGTTTGACCGATGGGGATTGCTTAAAAATTAAATAAAAAAATAAAGAAATTGAGCTCGTTAAAAATGTGGCATAATCTAGGCCATACGATTGTTTCGAACGGTTATTATAAAAAATAAAGAAATTGGAAAAAATCTAATAATTTCAAAAGGAAACAAAGCCTTCTAGCATATCATAATTTCAAAACTATTTAATTTTAACCTTATGTTTTTTTTTTTGAAAAGGACGAGAGGGGAATGTTGATTAGCTTTAAGAAAGTTATCATTTTTCAAAGTAAAGATCGACAAGTGGCAAATTATAAGTCGGTGAATCTATATATATAAAGGGAGCATACTAATTTGATAAAACATTCGAAATATCAAATTTGCTCCTCCCCAATATTAATTATACTAAATTAATTATAAAGGAATAAAAAAAATTATACATGTGATATAAAACCACTCTACCTTAGAATAATTACTAACCGTTTTTATCTTAATTTTAAATTTTAAATTATTTTAAAATTAAAGAAATATAAATTTTTTTTTTTCAAAAGAGCCAATTCCCACCCTACCCTACGTACTTTAACTCCCCTTGTATTGTGTATTCCAACAAAAACCCTTGCTTTCGCATTGCATCGTATCGCATCCCCGAGTCCCGGAACCCTAATCTCTCTGTCTCTGGCGTGGAGTAATCCGACGCAGCACCCTTACATATCTGTAGGTATTTTCTTTTTTCCTTTTAATCTTTCTGGATTCAATTGCGTTTATCTGAAAAACTGATAAGGGTTTGATTATCGCTAAGCTTGTTTCCCGCGAGTGAAAGGATTGGATATGGGAAGTTGGTATATGGGGACGCATGCATGTGGGTAAATCACAATTATCCGACTCGGTTTTGGGTGTGGGTTTTTGCGGTAGGGGTATGATCTTAGGATTTTTGTTTTCAAATAGTTAATATTTAGTGTGTGTGTGTGTGTGTGTGTTTTGTTTTGTTTTGTATCTGGTGAGGGTAGAGTTCAAACGAGAGAGACGGGTCCTAAGGTTTTGATTTATTTGTTTTTATGTTTAGTTTGACATGCCAGTGTATTATATCGATCTCATGCTTGCTGCCTTTTGATTAATTACTCTAAATTGACTTGTACGTACGTAGGTACTAGCATGCAGGGGGACGCTTATAAATCTCTGTTTGTACTGGTGAATTCACCTTATAGCCAATATCAAGGTGAGTTGTTTAAAGTGAAAATCCAACAAGGAACAGGACAAATTATGGAAGAAGAAGAAGAAGAAATAGGACGAGGAGGAGCAGCAACTGAAGATAATCAAGATGAAGATGAAGCCCTGCTGCTTCGTCCTGTAACCAGGTTCTTTGATAAGCAGCATTTGGATCCCCCCAAGTATTATTCCATGGTGGCCGCAAGCACTGGTTCCTGTTTATATATTTTGTTAAGTGACGAGAAAAAATGGCGGGCCGCTCGTTCCTCTCCGTACTCCGACCCCCCAAGGCTGAGGAGGAGGAGCCCCGGGTCAATGGACATGTTTTCAACACACAGGGCAACAAATTTGGCACATTCAGTGACCCCGAAACACCTAAGCGATATGGACCTCTGATTTCTGCATGTGGCAAGCTTTATCACATCGTGTCGCCAATAAGAGATTTACGCAGCCTTCAACCACATCCAGTAGCCTTCGAGCAGTATGATCCCGACTATGGCAGTTGGATGACCATGAAACCTGTTCCTACCTCTATTATCTCTGAGGACGTAATGGAGATATATGGGTTATGCCGTTTACCGCGACGATATTTTGCTTTCAGTATACAGCTCTTTCAAAGGAGGATTTAGATTCCTCGCTTTCAATGTGACTAGTTGCAAATGGCGTGAAGTCGAAGCAAATATATCTGCTTTTACCAGCCAGCATTATCCTTTCCAGGGGAGGGCCGTGGTTGTAGGAAATTGTATCTATGCCTTATCTAGTAAATTAGGGGAGATTATTGAATTTAGCTTTGATTCCGGTAAGGATTATATAAGTTCTACCTCCGTGTTGCCGGGTTTGAAGCCTGTGTATTGTCCATTCTCGGATTATGGACATCCGATGATGTATATGGTTCATTTGGGGGACTCGGATTTTTGTCTTGTCCAGACGGCCTTTGACCACTATATGTGCAATCGCCAACCTCTGTGGATCACCACGTTCCGAATTGTTTTTGTTGAAGGGAGAGGAAGCTATATCAAGACCTTGCATACGACTGTTCGTGATTTGTGTACCAAGGAAGCCCCGGATGTGCAGTTCTTTCTCAAGTTCAGCTTCACGCCGTAAGTTTCTTCCTCAATGTTTCTCTTTCCTTTTCTTTTATTCCCCCCTAAAGTCAAATTATATTTTGTTAACACAATTTTTTATTGTTTTATAACTCAGGGATTGCAAGGATGATGAAGCCACAGATGCAAAGAGAAAGAGACGCGCGCAATGAGAGACAAATGGAGGGTTATTATTCATTAAGCCCATATGATGTTATGGTTTACTTTTAAGAGCACATCAACTACAAGTTACATTTTAACCATTGACAACCTTGCAATCATGTTTTGATGGATGAGCTTTTTGTATGTTGGCTTTCAATTTTTCGGTAACAAATATGTGTCTTTTGTGATTTTACATTTTGATGTGGTGTTCATTTTGGATTTCTCTTATTCACATATTTGGGTTAATTTTGATTTGAAGATAATTGATAAATTGTTAATATCTTGATGAATCAAGAAAGCACACTCCACTTTTATGAAGAGAAAAAACCCATGGCTTTTTAGATCTGTAACTTCCTCTAGATCTCCTTGCATGTCTGCAGCCTACTTTTCGTGTAGTGAGGAAAGAAAAATGAAATGAAACAAAAAGAAAAAGAAATGAAACAAAAACATTGAGGAAGAAACTTACGGTGTGAAGTTGAACGTGATAAAAGAATTGCACATCCTGGACTTCCTCGATGCACAAATCACAAACATTTGAGTACTGTAAGAGGTCTTGATATAACTTCCTATCCTTTCAACGACAATTTGGAACCGTAGCGATCCACATAGGTTGACGATCAAGCATTTTTGCCGTCAAAGGCAGTAGTCCGAACAAAGAAAAAAAATCTGAGGCTCCCAAATGAACCATACAACTTGATGAAAATCCATAACGCGATATAGGCCTTCAAACCCGGCAACACGAACGTAGAACTTAAATTTTTAATTTTGTTCTCATGTAAATATTTCAATAAATGAAATTTTGGTGCCCCTTTGGTATTGGGCCTTGAGCGGTCGCACTTGGTGAACTTTCCTTGAGTATCTCCATGCACATAGTACTTACAAAGAGTTCCTCAGAAATCTTTCTTGCCATTTAGGAAGAACTGCATATGAGAATTTGGATGGAAAATTTCACCCACTAAACCTGTTTTCCGAGATATATAGGAAGAATTGGATAAGAGAATTTGGATATGGTTAATGCGATAGGGGTATGATCAATGAGGATTTGTATTTTTCAAATGGTTAATATTTAGTGTGTTTTGTATGTAGTGAGGGAGTTGGAATATTGATTCTTTCTAGTGATCATGAGCTGGACTGATCCAAACTATTTTTGTATGAATAATATTTGGGTACTTACTAGTGAGTACTCTATACACTCACTTTCTAATTTGGTAGAATCATAAGATGACATGTGTTTCTTATTTTTAAAAGTTCAAAAAAAATTAAATAGCATATATTTTATTTTTTAAAATAATAAAATATGTGTTAAAATAACATTGGGCCAAATTATTAAAATGAGTATATAATACTCAGTACCTAAGTATTTTCCTTTTTTGGATTTGGCAAGAAAGAAACGATACAAATTCCCTACTTGGAAGAACAACGCTTTGTGTAGGATTTCCTATTTTTATGCATATTTTTTTTAATTACTAAAATTTTGGATTTTGTTAATTAGGATTTCCGATCCATTGATCACTTCTATATAAGTTAATGCGACCACTCAAATTAAGCATCACATTTCTCTTTTTTTTTTTTTTTTTTATGAAGCCTAAGGTATCCCACACCCCAAAGGATAGGACTAATCACTAGCAACAATCAAATGGCTCAGGTCCTCCCAAATCTTTCAACCAGAGAATCACGTGTGTTTTTGCCAACTCCGCACCTCACACCCAAGACCAAGAAGCATACCTCCCGTGATTCATTTCCACATTTTGATTGGACCACTTGCCGTGGTTCATTTCTCAGTTTGTTTCAATTCTGTGTATATGCGCCGACTCTTCCAAAACAAACATCAGTTCATGATGAGTAAACGCTCATCCATCAGATCTCTTAAATATTTCAATGGCTTCATAGCTTTTTTCCTCATTAAATGAATAGTTATGCACCATGGTATATAGAAAAGAAAGAAGAGCTGGCACTAGTGCCAAGCTTCGATCAAGAGCTTATATATCCAAAATTCAGCAAGACCGTGTTTTTGCTCAATACATTCACAATGAATTATTGGAGGAGAACGATCATGATCCTTGTATATATAGTATAATGCATTGTCTTTGATGCAGTGTTTTAAAAAGCCCCACCTAGGCCTCACCGGTTGGCTACCGTCACAATTAATCTCTTAGCATTTAAAAAATAAGAAAGGACGCTTAGGTCGCGAGTCTCACTTAGACAGAGAATAGATAACTTCCATTTTTCATTTTATTTTTTTTTAATAAATTGTAAGAGATTTGTTGGATACTTGGATGCAGTGGCGAAGCTACGTAGGAGCGAAGGGGGGCGGCCGCCCCTCCGCTCGCCGGAAAAAGAAGGCCGAGTGATCCTTGGGCGGAAAGTGTGTGCCTTGCTTTCACATAAGTGCAGGTGTCGAGCCCATCGGAGGCCTTCCCGGATTTTCCTTTTCCTTTAACGCCACCGTCTTCACTGCCACCCACTGCCTTTCCCTTCCTCTTTCCTCCTCCCTTCGTGTCCTTCCCCATCTCTTTGACTAATTTGCCCTAAAAAATTACTGTTTAACCAAAATTAACATACAAATTAACAAAACCCATAAATATTTTTAAAAATTTAAATCTTAATTCTTACCGATTGGAGGTCGGAGTGTTCTTCTGGGTTTTGGGTTTCAGTTCAACTGTGACTGAGGATATGCCCTCCCTTGGTGCCAAGACGACGACCTGGACTTTGGAGATTTTTGGAGACTAAAGAGAAAAGTGCTTGGTTGGGATTTGCCCTCCAATTTGTGACATATTAACGATTTGCTCATATTGGTTTGGTCCTTATAAAGAGGAGTTCTGTTTCTGTTAGGTAAAAAAGAATGGGCCCATATTTTGTTTGAATTATTTTAGCTGGGCCTCCTAGTCTTTATCAAGAAATTGAACTCCAAAATGAAAGATTTAACTAAATTTTAACTGTTTATACATAAAAAAAATGTGAAACCGGTTGCAACCACTTCGGTGGAGAAAGCTTTTTCTGCTATGAAGATTGTGAAACCACCATTGCGTACCAAAATGGGAGATCAATGGTTGAGTGATAGCATGCTTATTTACATTGAGAAAGATGAATTTGCTTGTATTGATAATGAGTCATTATGCGACGTTTTCATGACATGAAACCTCGCCAGCAACAATTGTAATTTGTTTGTATTAATTAATTATGGAAGACATTATCATATAAAAAGATTTAGTTGTTGCCATTTTTCTTTAACCTTGCATTCTTTTAAGTTCGCCCCTTTCCCCGAGAAATCCTGGCTTCGCCACTGCTTGGATGAAAACTCATTATATACTTATTTTGCATGTTTTCAATATGTTCTAGTACTTTATAATTTATATGTCATTCTATTTTACAATTTATGTATACCAACAATTATGTATTGTTTTAAAGCATAAGTAGACATTTATTTACATATTATATAATAAATTCAATTAGAATTAAAAAATCCATCTAGGCCCCATCTTAGCCCCTGCCTAGACCTCTAGGTGTTAGGCCTCTGCCTATTGCTCACCTAGCGCCTAGCGCATTTTAGAACCTTGCTTTGACAACGTTCAATCTTCCTCCTTCATCCTCAATTAGACTTTCAACACAAAGTAAAATTCATTTGATTTTTTATTACGTCTCTGCTTCTTCTCCATTCGCTTCATCATCATTGCAATCCCTGAGTACTCAGCAAGAAAGGGGCATTAGTAATAGTAACAAACTTATTAAGGACACATTTTTACGAAACTAATTTTCGTGTCTCTCTGTCACAGTTAAAAAAAGAGTGACTAGTTTACAAATGTTTTACTAGTTTTTCATTATTTTATGAGTGGTAATATATATATATATATGCTGAAGCCCACTTTTGTGAAAGAAAATAAAAGAAAAGAAAAGGAAAAAAAAAAAAAACCCCTCACTTTGTAGATCTAGAACTTCCTATATATCTCGAGAAACATTGACGAAAAATCATATGATAACGAAAAATAAGTGAAAGAGAAAGAAAACGAAAAATCTCCTTGGACTTATCATCAAGCAAGTCATAAGATAACGAAAAATCATATACACTTTAGAGAAAGAAAATGAAAAAGAAGTGAAAGAGAAACATTGAGGAAAAAACTTACGGTGTGAAGCCGAACGTGATAAAGAAATTGCACATCCAAGCTTTCCTCGATGCACAAATCACAAATAGTTGAATGCAAGGTCTTGATATAGCTTCCTCTACTTTCAACGACAATTCGGAACGTGGTGATCCAGAGAGTTTGATGATCACGCTTTTGCTGTCAATTTGTCAAAGGCAGTACGGACAAGACAAAAATCTAAGGCTCCCAAATGAATTATACACTTTGATGAAAATGCATAACGCGACCATGAAAAGTAGATAGGCTCCAAATTAACCCGGCAACACAAACGTAGAACTTTTAGAATAGTTACTGGGATCAAAGCAAAATTTAGTAACCTCTTCAATAGCATGTCTAGATCCCCCAGATAAAGCATAGATACGATCTCCTACAACCGCGGCCCTCCCTTGGAAAGGATAATATTGGCTGGTAAAAGAAGATATATTTGCTTCGACTTCATGCCATTCACAACTAGTTACATTAGAAGCAATGAATCTAAATCCTATGGAGCGGCTATTTACTGAAAGCAAAATATTATTGTGGTAAACGGCATAACCATTTATATGCATTCTTTCCTCAGAGATAATAGAGGTAGGAACAAGTTTTAGGGTTTTCCAATTGTCAATCTCAGGATCATACCGCTCCAAGACTACTGGATGTTGTTGATGTCTACTTAAATCTCTTATCGATGACGAGATGTGATAAAGCTTGCCATATGCAGAAACCAGAGCTCCATATCGCTTAGGTGTTCGGGGCCACTGAATGTGTCAAATTTGTTACTCTGTGTGTTGAAAACATGTCCATTGACCCTATACTCCTCCATCATCAGGCGGCCGAAGTAGGGACATAAATTGGCCTGCCATTTTTGCTCGTCTCTTAACAAGATATATATAAATTGGAACAATTGCTTGTGGCTGCCACAACATTGTTTGGACCTAGATTTGTCATCCCTCGTTCAAATCAAGGGGTGCACTTCCAAGTCGGCCCATTCGAGGTTGAACACCCTGAATGCACTTTCCGTTTGAGGTCGAACACCCCAAACGCACTTCCTATTCAAGGTCAAACACCGCGAATGCACTTTCAGCCGTAGTAGCTCAATTACAAGTTGGCCCATTCAAGGTCGAACACCTCGAACACGTAGATCACTAATCAGCACGTTCAAGGTCGAACACCCCGAACGCCTTAATCCAGATGGGCCAAGTTTCACTTTCTTACCATTTGTAGTCTGAAAGAGGTTTACAAGGTAGCAAAATCAATGCTCGTGATAAAAGCTGTCAAAAGGGAATAAAGTTTCAAATTTTCAAATCCTCAACGTGAATTGTGGAAAACCGTATTTAGGCTGATGGAGGCAATCAAGGGACGAAAGATTATACGGGCGTTAATTGAAATCTCAATAGTATAAATTGGACCCTCTAGGCCATTTGTTAGGAGCCCTGCACTAACCACATTTTTGCATTCTATTGCTCTAACTTTCCATTCAACTCTAGGTAGAATTTATCTTTTTAATTGTTTTCTTTTTCTTCAATTTCATGTTTACCAGCACTTCAATTTAGTAACTTAAAGTGTATTTCAGCATTTTATTTTAATAATTTAGATTTATTTTTCGCTTCGTACTTTAATTTTTAATTTAGAATATTTTAGTTTATAATTGATTTCCTTATCAAATCAATCCCCACTACCAATTCGTCCGAATTGATGTGATTCATCGTACACACTCATATCACCTACCACTCCACCAATAACTCAATCCACGACATGTTCACCATATCCATCACGTGCAAGTATCTCAACCCTATCAATTTCTCGCCCATCACAAGAACATTCGAATTCACCCATCACGTCACAAAACCTATAGTTGAAGATCAATAACACCTTTCAAAGTCCTTGCACATAAGGTACGAAGAACCTACGACCGAGACGAGTTCCTTCCTCGGTCACAATCGTTTTGAAAGAAGTCAGACATGCGCAAATCACATTTTACTCGCTTGGCCCCCAGGCCCCGACTTGGCACGCCATCACTCAATTAGAAGGACCAAAAGATCTCGAAATCCTTGGCTTTGTTGACCAAGACTGATTTTGGGACCAACATCTTTTGGCACACCGAAATAACTACCACTAAGCTGTGATGGGGCAATACGGTTACAATGGACTCCACGACCAGTGCAGTTCTCGGTTTTGCTATTATGAGCCAAATTATATTTATAATCGAACTGAAAACATGACCGAGGCCAAATTAAACATGGGTAGTTTGAACCAAAACCTCAATGAAACAATTCATATGACCACCATGACGATGGCAATAGTCAATAGTACACTCAATGCATTGTTGCAAGCAGTGAAAACTAATGGAGGATGTACTGCACCACCACCATCTCTAAACTCAAGGTGTAACTACTGGGTTAATCAAAGAGTTCAACAACAACAATCACAACTATTACCCGAGCTCTAACCATAGCCACAACTCATTTGTCAATTACAGTCATATGGGAGGTCCATGGAATGTGTCGCTCTACCACCATCACTGAACTTCGGGTGTAACTACTGGGTTAAACAAGGGGTTCAACAACAACAATCACAATTATTACCCTAGCTCCAACAACAGCCTTAACAGATTTGTCAATTCCAATCATATGAGAGGTCTATGGAGTTAAGATTCAAAGAACAATTGATAAACCAAGTTGAACCGAGCCCCGTTAACTATCATCAAACTGAAGTTATTTGTATGGTTAGGTCACCAACACATTCTCCTCTTCAAATAGAAGAAAATTTGGTATGACTTGTTACAAAAGCATAACTTCCTTCACTGCAAACCATCATCTACACCACTTGCTGCCAAGGTTGTTCTCTCTAATAATGTCGGTCATCTTCTTCCATCTCTCACTGAGTTTCAGGAGCTTGTTGGCTGCCTCCAGTACCTTACCTTAACCCGTCCGGATATTCGCCTATGCGTCAACATTGTTGCTCAATTCATGAGTGCTCCCCATGCTCCTCACCTCATTGCTGCCAAGCGCATTCTTCGGTACGTTAAAGGAACCCTCAATCATGGTCTTGTGTTTCATCCTCAGCCTTGTACTGCTCATCTATGTGTTGTTCTGACGCGTGCCGTTCCACTAGTGGCTATCTTATTTATTTGGGCTCAAACCTCATTTCTTGGTGCTCTAAAAAGCAACTAACCTTTGCATGTTCTAGTATCGAGTTTGAGTATCGCTCATTGTCTCACTCTTGTGCCGAGACTACATGCCTCTCCTATCTGCTTTATGAACTAGGCGTCTCACTACAATTTCCAATACTTCTCTACTGTGACAATCTCAGTGCTACTTATATGTCACATCCCGGACCAACTCCGTTGTAGCACGATATTGTCCGCTTTGGGCCACGCCCTCACGGTTTTGTTTCTGAGAACTCACGAGCAACTTTCCAGTGGGTCACCCATCTTGGGATTGCTCTAGCCCATACTCACTTAACTTTGGAGTTCTGATGGAATCCGAAGCCAGTGAGCTCCCAAAAAGTCTCGTGCTAAATGAAGGTGGGATGTCACATATATGGCTGCTAACCCTGTTTTTCATGCTCGCATTTGTCATATTAAGCTTGACTATAACCTTGTACGTGAAAAAGTAGCAGTGGGAAATCATCATGTTTGCTTCATTCCCTCTGTTGATCAGCCCGCCGATGTGCTCACCAAGCCTCCGTAATCTCCTTGATTGAGTTTAGTATTGTAAGTTGTAATAGGCGTTGACTTGGTATGCACTCAAGGCAAATTTAATTACTTTCTGTGCAAATGTATTCTATATATATATATATATATATATTGTATATTGGGAATGATTCAATGCAATGAAAACCTATTTCTACATACTCAATATGATGAGGCTTTTATATAACTGTAGAAGCGACTTTTTAAAATAGTTGAGTCTTTTCTTGAAGAGTCAATAGTTGCATATCTTCAATCAAAAGGCAAAGGTTGCACCATTGTTCTCTTTAAATGAACAATCACAACCTTATTCATGAATAGTCACAACTCATCAAATATAATTTTCATTCACATAAAATAATTTAATTCATTTTGAATTAAATTTTTCAACACCAAGTCAGTAAAAAATCGATTGGCTATATGAATTCAAAATTATTTTCCTACCAGCCAAACTTCACTATGTCTTTACTAGCTAAGATAAATTTTCTTAGAGGTTTTTGGAATGTAAATTGAACGAAAGATAATAAAAAAACTTCCAAGGGCTCATCTTCCTAAATTGTAGGAACTCAAATTGATGTACAAAATAGAGGAAATTGGAATCCCCTACAAATTTTTCACTTTTTTAAAACTAAACATATGTTACTTTTTATGATTTGATTAAGATGCATCAATCAATTGTCACCTCGTCAATTTTCTATTTATTTGATAAATATTCAGTTATGATGGCTAACAAGTAGCATCTAATTGCCTACAATTTAGGATTTTTATTTTCACGACTTTTTTTATCATAAAAAATTAACTTAACTAACTTCAATTAAATACGTCTATTTGAAAAAAAAAATTAAATACGTCTATTTTGTTATAATTATATTTATATAAATATCTTTCTACATACTTTCCTAAGAAAACTTCATTGGTTTATTAAAATTTTACGTATAGATACATAAAAAAAATGTAATTAAAACTTATTATGATACATTTGAAATCTAAATGTATCAAATTTTACGTATAGATACATAAAAAATGTAATTAAAACTTATGGTACATTTGAAAATAAATGTACCGACTTTTGGTACGTTTAGATTTCAAATGTACAAAGAAACTAAATGTACCAAAAATTCAAATGTACCATAAAACCAAATGTACCCATATTATAGGCCGGCAACCAAACGTACCAAAATATACCATAAAACCAAATATACTCGTATTATAGGCCGGCAACCAAACATACCTTTATTATATTTATGTACGTGACAATGAGTTTTGAACATTCTATTCAATTCACTAAATTAAATATTATAATAAACAATAAAAATATCAAAATCAGCATAATGCATTGGTATAGAATTAATAGGGAAAAAGAAGAAAAAAAAAAGTAAAGAAGTGACGTGAAAAAAATGGGTAGAAAACAATTTCTTAAAGAAAAAAAAACGTTTAAAAAAAAGTACAGAAAAAAAGAAAGTAACGTGAAAATTTAAACTTCTAACAAAATCACCAAAATTGTAGGAAAGATGTTTAATCAAACTCTTAAAAGGAACGTATGTTTAGTTTAGGATATTAAAAAATGAGGCACCAATATCAAAACACCTCCTAATAAAAAAATTTGGATTTAAACCTTCGTGGGTAAATTCAGTTAAAATAAGCCCAAAATTAAAATTTCCGTCAACTTCTCAGTTAAAATTCCCACCCCTTTACTAGATAGCCAATTGCAGCATTGGAGGAAATAATCCGGCTGCTCCTTAACTCCATTGGGCAAGCAAATCACTAGTATTTCCTCCAAATTTTGAGCATGTTCACGCATATACTTTGCAAACACGAATCCATTAGTCCCGTTAGTAGGCTCGATGATTACATACTTCAACTGAGAAATAAACCCCAAATGTTGGCGTTCCCAATATCGCCTACTATAAAATTAACAAACAAGCAATTCAATAAAATTTCTCAAATAAGAAAGGAATCAAGGATAACTAAGATTGTCAATGGTACTGGGATTGGCTAGTGCTGCATTTAAAAAATCTAGTCGTTCTGATGGACAAAAGAGCTTTTAATGGATTCGAAGCATGGAGCAAAGAATTCATAGCCTTGGATGAATGATGAATGAGATTTTTTTTCCCTTTTGGTTATGAACGCTGAATGAGTTAAAAGGAAGAAAATGACAATTTTAGTCACACATGTGAGGCTCCAATGCAGGGTATTAACAGAGAATTGACAGAAACTTCAATTTTGGGCTTGAATCCTAACGAATATCACCATGAGGGTTTAAATCCTAATTTTTTCACCACGGGGGCTATCTTCCGATTACCCTATCACTACGGGACCATTAATCCAATTTGGCCAAGAATAAAGAAAAACCCGAGTTTTGTGTGGTTCGCACGACTTTTTCTTATCCTATATAAACCCCTCCACCCATTCTCTCCGTTTTCCCCATCCTTTTTCTTTGTTTCTCTCTCTCCCCCTTGTTTGGATTCACCCTCTCTGCAAATCAGGTTTTTTTTTCTTTTACCTTGTTACTGTTTGATTGGAATTACCATCTTTCATATTATGCTTTATTGCTTAGTTCTATATACTTTTTCCTGATTTGATTTGATTTGATTTGTATGAGACATGCTTCATGCTTGAGGAATGGATTGTTGTTTATGATTTAGTTTTTGTAATTAAAAGTTGGTTACGGGTAATTTATATGTGGGTTGTTTATGGAATTGGGTCATGGGGAATTGGATCATGATTTTGGATTGATTAAAGATATGTACTTTGGTAATTATTGAGGTTTTCTTGTCCCCATAATATCACGAAAATATCAAATTGTAGCTTTGTATTATATAAACAACGGTGGTGTCATTGGTACTAAAAAAAAAGTCGTTCTGCACTCTTTTATGTATTTTTTTTCCTTATATTTCTATATATTTGGAGTGCAGAATGATTTTGGTGGGCCAATAACAGTTCAATTGTGAATATGTTATGGAAATGGTGATTTTGGATTTTTTTTTTTTGTCAATTGGATAAATTGAAGATGTGTAATTTGGTTTCACCCGAAAAAAAGATGTGTACTTTGGTGATTGTTGAGGTTTCTTATGGCCTATAATATGATGGAATTATCAAATTGTGCCTTCTTTTTTTTTATATATAAAGCATATGTGAACATGTAAATGCATGTATATTTATATATATGGGTGACTTGTTCCTATGTTTTCGGGTTTTTACCCTTTTGTGGAGCAGATTTTATATTGCATTTCAAGAAAAATCCCTTTTGTTGGTTACTTGATCTTCTACCTTCAACAGTCAAGTTTCATGTCTGAATTCGACACCCAGGTCCCATCTGCTTTTGGTAACGTTCTTTTCTTCTAAGCTAATTTCATTGAAGTGGTATGATTTATCGGAAGCATCATACTTGCAAGGAATTTGAAACGGGTGACTTATTGATGTTTTGTTGTGTCTTGTGGATTGTATGTACGGGCAGATCCGTTTGCTGATGCAAATGCTGAGGACTCAGGTGCAGGGACAAAAGAGTATGTGCATGTCCGCGTACAGCAGCGCAATGGGAGGAAAAGCCTGACTACTGTGCAAGGATTGAAGAAGGAATACAGCTACAATAAGATTCTAAAGGACCTCAAGAAAGAGTTCTGTTGTAATGGTACTGTCGTCGAGGATCCTGAGTTAGGCCAGGTTTGTTCCCGTCCTTTTAGTAGGTCAAGATGCGTTGTTTCCGTACCATGATTATTGTTGCTAATGTGATGTGATGAAAAGGGTTGAAAGTAGAATTGTTGCATGTGTAGGGTGATTGTACACCTCGCAAATATTATGTTTTCACATTTCAGATTTTCCGCGTTGTATGAGCTTGATGTTTATTAGACAACGAATATTCAGAGCTTCGATCCATTGTCCTTGAAAGCAAAGCCTTTTATGTCACTGTTGCATGGTTGCAGGTCATACAACTTCAGGGGGACCAGAGAAAGAATGTTTCCTCCTTCCTTGTGCAGGTAACGCTTTGTGCCTGGTTTTCTACTGTGTCGCCACAACCACAATATGCAATTGGTTCGTGTATATAACTTGCCAACTTCGCGTGTTCATTTAAACAGGCCGGCATTGTTAAGAAGGAGCACATCAAAATTCATGGTTTTTGAATAGCAGCAGCACCGTTCGCCCATGTAGATTACACCCTGTCAACCTGCATAGCGAGTATTATATCGACTGGAATTAGGTGTTGCTGAAACTTGCTCTCTTATATGCACCTTATAAAGGGTCTGATACAATACTTTAGTTTTCGTTATAGTTCCGCTGCTTGCTGTGTTATGTCGAAGGATAATTCAAATCCCTTTATCTTGAATAATATATTCCTGATTTCTGCAAGTAGCAAACTCGTGTGATTTTTACTTTCTGGGCAGTGGTCGTTTTCCCACTTCTCATGGGCTCATCTGACCTACTCCAATGGGCTTGTGTCTTAAATTTTTCAGTCTGTTAGGCTTAAAACCTCTAAGCCCAAATTGTGAGACCTGATTTGCGTGCTCAATCCCTCACAACCAACCCAAACAACGATATTCTACTTTAATATAATCCGAACGCATTTACACTAATTAATATGACTTGCTCATGTTAGTGACAAGGAAAGAGCAATTTAAAGTTCAATATAAATTGGAATTACATTGAAATTATTTAGCTATTTGTTTCAGTTCTAAGCTTAAGACAAAGAGGTGAATAAATACAATGTAAGAATAGTGCTTAATTTGGTAACTGAATTTCAATTTTGTTGGGTGTCTAAATAGAGCATGACAAGCAACTAGCTAAAGAATTTTCCGATATTTCATCCATTTGACGTTTTATGTGTTTTTGTAGAAAACTTATAATTGTCGTTTAGTAATCTACTAAAAATACAATCTATATTCAAATAGGAACCACTTGTTATTTGTTAGTCAACGTAATTTTGTTTTCATCCCCTATACTATGTTAATTATCTTTTCATTCCCTTATAATTTGTATTTATATGTAAATATCTTGTTTTTCAATTATGGGTAAATTACATTTTACACTCCCAAGTTTTACAATCCTAAGTTTGGGTCCAATTGCAACTCCATACATTATCTTTAAAACATTGCAATGTCATACACCAACTTATATTTTAGTTACAATTTCATACATCTGTTAGTTAATCCTTCAATTTGACCGTTAAATGATGATGTGACAACTACAGATAAAAAGAAAATTAATTAGAATTAAAAAAAAAATCTTAAATCAATATTTGTAAAAAAAAATATATTTTTAATTTTTTTTCCTATGTGATATATATGTGACAGTCACATCGGTAAAATAGTGGGATCCGTAGTTGTCACATCATCACTTAACGGTCAAATTGACGATTTGACTAACATATGTATGAAATTGTAATTAAAATACAAATTGGTGTATGACATTATAATGTTTTAAAAATAATGTATGAAATTGTAATTGCACCCAAATTTAAGAGTGTCAAAATATAATTTCTCCATTTTTTTCAATCAAGTTTTTCATTTCATCCCACTAAATAAATAGACTGAATTACTTAGCTTGTTTGACTGTGAGTCTCAATTAGTCAAATAACACAGCTACTTTTTAATTCCTGGAAAATGACAATCCTCCTCATATAATGCGAATCTCCTCTCAAAAAATTAAATTAAAAGTACATCGAAGGATAATTGCCTTCCGACTTCAGAGTTCAGAGTATTGTAGAAAAAGATGAAAACCGGATCTACTGTGGCCGTCCAATTACTCTATCTATCACTTTCTTATTTGATGTCTCTGTCGCACACCACCACCTTAACCACGTGCAATACAATCCAGTATGAAGCAATGAAGCAATACAATGCAGTATCAAGCATGTTACTACATTGTTAATCCAAAAATGTTTTATAATTAAGGAATGTTTATAAGGTTAGTCGCGTACACGTGCATGCAATGTCAGATTTACACTGAGTGAAAGTTATTGTCCTTATTAATTACGTGGTTATTTATAATAACTTAAAATGCTATATAGACTAGCCGTTTGACAAAAATAATTTAAGGCAAGAAGTAAAGTGACTTATGTATGAATTGTTTGACAGAAAGGGAAAGGTGGTGTGGTTTGCTACATATCGGTCCGATTGGAAAGTTTTTTTTAACTCACTTTTGAGTGTGTGAGGATGATAACAATAAATACATCGTTGGATTCACTTGAAATATTGTTACTACTTAATATATGTGAAGCGAAGCGACTGGTCGTAGCATTCGTATGAAATGAGACTTTATATCTAATTTTCTAATAGATAAATCAATTTTGTAGGGTGTTACAGTTTTCCCAGATGGCGCGTGAGTTTTGTTCAAGTTCTCCAGTAACTATCAGTAAACAAGTATTTGGCTGGAGACAAAAGAAGATAAGAAGCTGAGAGGGATGGAGACATTACAATTTTTAATTGGCCATCATCGAACATGCTGTCGTATCATATCGTATTATTTTTTTGTTTTCTCATTTGGCATTTTCTTAATTACTGCTAAAACACTAATCCACTAGATAATAATTCTCACCAAACAATTAGCCCCAAGGAATCACTAGAATATATGTACCTCATATCAAAGCATACCATACCTTGCAGATTAAATAACCAAAAAACCAAGTAGTTTTGAGGGATTAAGTTTGATGGGCGTATTGTTCTCTTTTCAAATTTATCTTAATTAGTGGAAACACTTTTATAATGTTAGACTGTGAATCTATCAACAAGATCATTGATGCAGATTCATTAGTTCATGTTATCAAATCCACGTGGTTAAAAAATATGGTTAACCATATATATTTAATTTGTGTGATGAAGTCTATTAATAATCTTAGTAATAATAATGATTGATTTTTCTTCAAATTCTATACAAAGTTGCACGTGAGGCTCACATGCATGCATAGCTAAAAATACCAATAAAATGACTTTTTTGAACCATGCAATAACATTTTTGATGAACATCATACTCATGTGATGAATTTAATTAAGTGAATATGTGAGCGCTATCCGCAACTCTTGATAAAACGTAACTAGCTTCACCACATGATTACAAGAACACTTTTAATACCACATATATGGATCACCTCAAAACATCTCTATATGATCATAGTGATAACAAATGTATATTTCCCAAACTTGAAGAGTCAACATCTAAAGACTACCTATGCTTAAAATCAAGTGACCTAGAATGATTTGATCATAAAAAGTCAATCATTTGAGATAAACTTGGACTTGGACGGTTGGAGACCCACACTCCATTGCTTTTTTCTTTCACTGTGTACTGATTTAGAGGTATGAGTACAAATACTCCAAGCTTTCCAAATCATCAAAAGTTCTATGCCAACAAACAGGTAAGTATTCAACTACCTATCAAAGGTTGGACTAAAAAAACACCCCAGTCTCTCCAACTACCATTCTTCCCTTTGCCTTCCTCTCTCTCACCTCACCGCCCATTCTCCCCTATCCTATCCATCATCATGCACGACATTATCTTTCGAGGATTCTTCCTCCTATTTATACTACTTCGACGACTGCCTTCAGTTTCAAACACAGTTTCCTGCACTAGCTTTTTTCTATATATGCTCTCATATATATAACCCCCCCAGTTGTTGAAATTTGCGGCTCCAATTTTTCTCATATTTTCAACTCCAATGGCTGACTTGGATCACTCCCACTCCTCTTCTGCTGACAACTCTGTGGATTCTAGAGGTACCCTTTTCATAATTTCATGTTATTTTTCGAATTATATTGTATTTCTTCAATTTTGCAACTTTGTATTTCTATTCTATTGACTTACTTTGATCGAAGTCAAACCATCATCTTGATTGCAACGATCTTATTCGTTGTTCCAATTTCAAAAAATGAAAACCGAAAACTACGTACTTGAGTTTTCAAAATTTAACTTTAAGTTTTTGCTTTTTGGAATTGAAACTGAAAACGAAAGTTGTCAAACCCTCCCCTTAGAATTTCATATGTTATATATGGTATGTTTAGTTTTTTGGATCGATTTTTCTCTTCCCATAACTATCTCTGAAATTAATAATCAATTAGTTGTTGTGATTAAACATGCATGCACTTTGTCTTAATGTGATTATAGTTTTGGGAATTTTTAGTTTTTTCTCGATAAATTACTCACAAATAAGCACCTTAATTATATATCTCAAATTTTTGCAGAGGAAAGTAGTCAAGACTCTAAGCTTGACTTTTCAGAAGATGAGGAAACTCTAATCACTAGGATGTTTAATCTGGTTGGTGAGAGGTGCGCCATTATTTTCTTCTTCTACATTTTTATGTCTAACTTTTTCATATTTTCCTTAATCAACTTGGCTAGAGCAGTCGGGTCCTCCTCGACTCCCAAGTTCAAATTCTCCTTTCCATAGTTAAGATGATTTTAGTGTAGAATACCGCTCATATAAATAAATGTCCTAATTTCCCTTATCTTTTATTTTCTTAGGTGGTCTCTGATTGCTGGGAGAATCCCTGGAAGATCAGCAGAGGAGATTGAAAAGTACTGGACTTCAAGATACTCAACAAGTGAATGAAGTGCCAAAAACAATGAATGGTTAAACGGCGTCTCTCTCTCTATTTAGAGCAGAAAATTTTGGGGGTGTGGTTAACAAATGTTTGGGTGTACTTAATATGCATGGGTTGTGTTTTCCAGTTTTCTTTGCTTAAACAAGGAAGCTGTAGTAATGAGGTTTTTGCTTGCAATCAAATGGGGGCATTATGCAAGTGCCCATCTCTCTGTACAATAGTTATTGGTTTAATGATGTTTGGGTTTTCAGTTTTAACTTCTGTTTATGTAAAGTTTGCATCTTTGACGGTATTCCAAATTTGTATCTGTGACGGTATTCTAAATCAATCACACATTGTTATATATTTAACTTTCCGTATGTTAGTATATTACTAGCACGGAATACTGGCATATATAGTAGTAATGGTGTCACAGATGTAAGTAATTAATTAATCCTTCTCATTTGCAGAAAAGGCCATGCTGAACCATATTAGCCTTTTGTGCCCTGATTCTTTCAATTTTGAGGCATCTGCCAAGGTTTAGGCAGTAGAACCAAATTTCCAATTTATGAATTTGGGTGGAGGACAATTTCACAATCACCACATTTGCCAAGCATGAATGAGTTTAATTAGACTACATCATGCACATTATCAAGTTTGGTTCATTCCTTTCTCAAAAAAAAAAATGAAGGCCAAATGTTGCTCACATGGTGACAACAACAAGTTGAGGTTCCCACATGCCATGTTCAATCTAAAACTGAGGAAGAAATTGTTTTGAAAATTCTTTACAAACAATTAAATTAATTAAGGAGTGATATAAAAGAAACACTGCATGGCTCTTTACAACAAGAACTTATTCTTCTCAGTGGCAGAGGTAGGATTGTGGTTCAAGAGCGGCCTAAAACGCTCTCATTTTCCTAGAAAATTTTGGCGTATCTTGCTTCGACCAACTATCTTTTGGATCTGGAATGGTGTCTACCTCATCATCCTCTTTCTTAGACTCTTCGGGACTTAAACTTGCAATATCACGATCCTCACAATAAGTGGTGGGGATTCATAAATATTGAAAAGTGATTTTCAAACTCATTTCTCCATTGGAGCCACCAACCTCAGATCAAACCCGGTGAATGAAAAAACAAGAGAAGTGTTGGGTTGAAGCTCTGAAAAAAACTCAAAGGCATAGCATAGTACTAATTTTTTTAAGGGTTCTTTAGATATAGACCCTTGTAATTCTTGTTTTTCAAACTTAAACCTATCTATCTTTAAACATTCAAATAAAACCCAAAATTCAAATTTGTTGACATGTGGGAAAATAAGTAACTTATTATTACAAATTATTTACAACTTATACCACAATACCCTAATTATGTTAATGAAGCAATTTAACATTTTAAAATTCAAGTAAAGTAGGTGCACTATTTGTGGGAGTGAAAAATTGTATTCTTTCAAGAGTTGACTTCACAATTATAAATTTATGGTATGCAAATAATTTACCTATACTTTTTATGTAAAATATAGTTAAATTAATGTTTAATCAAATAACATATATATAAATTTATTTATATATATAAATTTATATGTACTAATTAATTTACCTATATATAAATTTATTTATGATTAGCACGTTATTTATTTTTGTAGGTAAATTATTTTGCATTTATTATTATTTTATATGCAAATAATTGACCTATATTTTTATGTAAAATACAGGTAAATTAATTTTGAACCAAATAACATTTCTTTATTTTGTAGGTAAATTATATTGCATGAATTTTTACATATATTAGGCATGTTTTTTTTTTTATTATACATGTGTGTGTGTAAAATAATTTACCTACATTTATATGTAAAATATAATTTTCGTGACATTAATTAAGCATGTATTATTACATATATTAGACATGTTTTATTGTTATTATATATAAGGCAATGAATTTGTAACATTAATATTTTTTTTCTTTTTTTCGTTTTGGAAAGTCATTAACTCTTCCTTACTACCTGTATGGAATTAATTGTGTACATCAAACATTCAAATATGGGTATTTTAGGTATCCAAAAAATTTAAAATGTGTAAAGTCAAACATAATTAATAAATTTGCTTATGTGGAATCTAGTCAATGGATTATATTCGAGTAAAAAACTTATGTCGGGTTTTATATAGATAAAATTAAATTTCAAGGGCTAAAGTCATATTTTCAGTTTTTTTAACCTGAAAAAAAAGAAGAAAAAGTCAGGGTAGGCCTGGGACCATTCTGGTCCCTTCATGGCTCTGCCTGTGATTCTTCTATAGGTCTAACTTGATAGTTTGATAAATATGCAAAAGTAATTCATTAAAAGTCACAAAAATAACATTTTTTACACACATTTTAGAATTATAATTCATATGCAAAGAGACATGATTCGTTACGTGTAGGTACTAGTCAAGTAATTTTTTTTCAGTACTGTTAGAACAGATGAAGCAGCCAACTAATTTTTGTAGAAATCGAATTGTGTTTAAATATTTCAAGTCGTAAATGAAATATATGTCCATCTTTTTTAGATTAATTTATAGGAGAAGTGGAACCTGAACTCTAGCGTAAAAGCGTAATCATGATCCAAGGATAAAAAGCACCCTTGTGGCCAAAGAAAGTGGTCTACAGAGAAGAAAGACCAGGCAAAAGGAAATACATATCTTTTATGCTTTTAACTCAGTGACTAAACGAAATTAGACACTTGGAAAATACTTAATACTATATCATATTCTTTTTGGCCTGATTTATATGGATAGTCCTTATTTTATATTCTCATATCATCATATTTATACGATGAATGATTTGCCAGGGCGAAGACCGTTAGCTAGATTAAGATGAAGCAAAACGATAGGAAATAAAAGCATGCGAGAAAACATGGAAATCGTGGAAATCAATGGATGTACATTTTTGAAAAGATGGCCAACCGACTTGCAATTCAAATTGGATTGACTATATAAAATTTATAAAATCCTACCGATTAATAATAAATATGACTGTAGATTAGCGATATCTTGCCAAATAACTTTGGCTATTTTCATGATGATATAGATCAAAATCATCAAATATTCAAACATGATAACATAACCACATAACATGTAGAACTATTATGGGCTCGTTTGACGCCCTGCGATTAGATTACATTGAATAACTCATTATATACTCAAGGTATGTTGATGAAGAAACTAAAGAAATTTTGTCTAACTCAAAAGTGGAATATGAATGCAAAGAAACTTAAATGTTCTAATCTCTTATAATGGTAGCATTAGATTGAATTTTGTTGAATAAAGCAAAAGGTCCCACATCGGTTATCTCACAAAACAAATCACAACTTATATCAAATGGTTTCTCTTATACCCTTTTGCATAAAAAACACACACCAATTGATTGCACGGATAATTAAGTGAGGGCAGTATCAATACTTTTAGTGGTGGACCGCAGCCCGTCTCTATGAAACTTTAACATAGTATGAATTACCTTTTAACATATCATGAGTTATCCAATTAATGGACCATATATATCGACAAATATCTATATTATAGATACATACATATACAGAGCCTTTAAGAGAAGAGATTCTCATTTTTTTCAAAAAATGGGGATTAGTTGTGGGGCCCACACCACATCGAAATTCAATGATCCAAACTGTCTATTTTTCAAGTTCCACCTCATAGATATCCTTACAAAATATTAGCCAAATTGGATATGTTTAAGGTATCTAATTGAGTTTCAAGAAATTGACAAACACTATATTTTAAGAAACATTGAAATTTTATCGTGACAATTAAATAAGCAAATGATTTCGTATTGAATTGATTTTTTGTAAAAATAATTTATGAATAGAGACTTAAAACATAAACAGTTTGGATCATTAAAGTTATGAAGTGCATCCCACAACTAATTCCCATTTTTATTTAAAATGAGTATATAGTTGTTCCGGGCCTAAAATGATGGCTTAGGGTTTGGCCCCTCAATAGAAGTGTTGGATCTATCTGAAGTTGATCGGGGTAACAAGCCAGGGGACACATTATGGCCTTGACGTTGATGTGCCACTTTCATGCTTGGCCCATATATCACCAACCAAACAATATAATTCTTCTTTTGACCCAAAGATTTGTGGCTCGAAACCCTAATACTTAAGGCCAGTTTGGAGTTGCTATGCTTTTAAAAAAAAATTGTTTATAAAGTAGCTTTTAAAAGCAACCTTCAATGCTTTTAAAAGTTGTTGTTTTAATGCCATAATTTTTAAAATAAGCAGTATATTTCATTTTTACCAAACACTTTTTATCTGCTTAACTTTAAAGTGAAACAGTTTTAGTGAAAAAAAGTAATATCAAACAGGGCCTTAAAGGCATGAATAATACTTGGCAAAAAAAAGAAAAGAAAAGCATGAATAATACTTTATTAATGTGTGGATCTCTAATGAGAGGAATGCACATATTACACGTTTTGCAAATAATAAATAACATATCTTCACCGTATAAATTTTATAATCGGTACCATTCAATTTTTAATCTTCATTCGGAGATCATTCCTACAAAAAATCATTCGAATCAAAAATTGGTTTAGCCATCCAAATGTATTAAATAAATGGACGGTCATCATGAATCGGAAATACTCACACCGTTGATTTGTTCTATATATTTGGATGCATAAATAATCTTCGATTCACATGATTTTTTTGTATGAATGATCTTCAATGAAGATTAAGAAATTGGACAATTCTGGTTATGAAATTTATACGGTGAATATATGTTATTCGGAAATGGTAGAATATGTACATTCCTCTCATGGGGGTTGGAAGTATTATTCTAAAAGCATTTACCATGGTATATCACTTGAATAACAAAAAAATTATTTCTTTTCAAAAAAAAAGAAGAAGTTATTATATACTTTTGGGGTTAATTACACTAACACCCCCTGAGGTTTTTTGAGTTTTCACAAAACCACATCAGGTTTGAAACATTACACTAATACCCCTTAAAGTTTTAATTCACTTTCACAAATACCCCTTTGGGTGAAAATCTGTATATAAAAGGACAAATTATTACTTAACAAAATAAAAATATATATATAAATAAATAAATCAAATCAAATCAAATTAAAAATTACATTAACCATTAAAATAACAACAAGCATGATAAATCTCACATCTAATCCTCGATCTTTCTTTTTCCTTATAATTTGGTTTCCATTGGAATCAAACACCTAACTCCTGTTAGTTTTTTCACTACTGCCACTAACATGCATTAGACCCACAAACCCTTTCCCCTCATTTCAAGCAATCCCCTCTTGATCTTCATTTTGGTTGAATAATCCCAAAGCTTTGAACAAAAGAGATGGCAATGTCGACTAGAAGATTTCTTAGAAAGTACGAAATTAAGATAAATAGAGGAAAAAAGATGGTGACACTACCAAAATAGTGAGCATTAGGGACGAAATATTAGGGGCGGAATATTGGAATCGCCCATATTATTTGTGATTAGGGACGGATTTAATAAGCGATGTAATTAATGTATAACAAGGGCGGATTGACTTACCCTAATTAATTTAAGGGAATTAGAGGCGGAATTACCTACCTTAAATGTATATTTTATTTGTTTTATATTCACCCTTTTTTAACTATAAACCCTAGCTACAATCTCTCTCCTTCTTTGTTATATTTGATTTTCATTGCACAGCCGCACCACTTCTCTCATCTTCTCCTTCACTTCTTTTCTTTCATTTCTTCCTCTATGCTTTCTTCATCCTTCCGTTCCATCTCAGAGGCTCAAGCAGGTAAGACTATTAATTCTTATTTTATTTTATTTTTTCTCTTCATTATGGTTGACTCGCTTAGATTTAGGTTTTATGTGCCTTGAAGATGTGTGTGCGCTCTTCAATCTCAATGGATCAAAGCGTGCAATCTCTTGAAGAATCAAGGTTTGATTTTTATTTTTGTTTTAAAATTTAGTTGTATATCTGGTGGGATTTTGGGTTTGTATTTTGTTTTGAGAAATTTTTTCCTATTTTCATATATAAAAAATTATGAAATCTCAAACATGTTCTTGGGAATTCGTTATATTTCCCTTATCTATTTCATGTTTAACTCATCTAACTTGTTTTTAATTGATTCTTGCAGGACCCTATATATCTAATGATGTTAGAAAAGAATCACTTACACAAGGAATTAGAGATAATAGTTGAAGTGCATTCGATCTAATCAAGAAATTGGCTTGTACAAATCTACCTCCAGGGCTAAATTATCATAACTGCCAAGAAGAAACCATTCATCTTCTTTCGATTATTTGACCACACCTTCACCCAGAAAGATGATTCTGGAACCTAAAAATTAATAATTAAATTAATTTGAGATCAATTTTTAGTCATATAACTGAAAAATTAAATATTAAATGCAATTCAATTTTAAATCTACACAAAAGCATTAAAAAGAAATGCATAATTAATAGTTTTTATTACGGAAAACAAGGAAAGGGGCGGAAGTAACTGCCCCTAATTAGTATTAAGGGCGGAACACAATTAAGAATTAATTAATTATCAATCAATAAACTGACGTGGCTTGAGTAATATTAGGGGCGGTTTAAGGGATTTTCCGCCCCTAATAAGTATTTGTGACGCGATTTAAAGGGGCGAAAACATGATCTGCCCCACATGCTTTTAGAGGCGCTTGTAGCTAATTTTCCGCCACTAATTGAAGTTTTAGGGGAAAATTTAATTGCCGCTATTGCTTCCAATCGTGGTAGTGTGATGTCAACAAGAAAATTTCATAACGAATGAGACGGCGATGTCGTTAATGGCATTGCAAAATATGGACGGAGGCGGTAGTAAAGAACTGGCTATGCTCTCCAGTTTTGTGAATAAAATCGATTCTCTTTTTCGTCTTCTTTTAGTCTGGTTAATCTCTCGGTACAACTTAAATCTATTGGACAATATCTTATTTATTCTCTCAGAAGAAAACGCATTTGAAGGTCAAAAAAGCGCATTTAGAGACAATGGAGGGATTCTATCAATTTTTCATTTTTTTTCTTTAATGTTTAATGTGATTTTTAATTTGATTTTCTTTTTTTATTTATTTATAAAAAAATTTAATTTTGTTAAGTAATTAATTATAAGGGTACATTTGTCTTTTTATAGACATACTTTCAGTATTTGTGAAAGTGAATTTAAACCTTAAGAAGGTGTTAGTGTAATGTTTCTAATCTAAAGGAGTTTTGTAAAAACTCAAAAAACTTCAAGGAGTGTTAGTATAATTAACCTTATATCTTTGATTACAACCTATATGTGACACTGCTACATGAATTTAGTACTATATCAATAAGTTTGCAAGGTAAAACTATTTGCACTATTTTTCCCTATTTCAAGTTGTAATTCTCATTGCTCAATATCGTAACATATATAAATTAACCTATCAAAGAAAATATTATAGAATTGGTGCAATTATTGTAAAAGGAAGAGGGAATGAGGGATTCCAATGATATGTGAGATAAGAAGGTTCTTTGTTTCACCTCGAAGTTCTCAAAATCCAAAACATGCTGTGCCCTGCAAGGATTAGCAGCAGCAGCAGCAATCGAGGACCACTGGAAATAAGTTGATGAGTTGAGTTCCATCTCGATCTCTATTCACACCCATTGTGACAATTATCAGCGTTTTTTTTGCCAATCCCAATTCCCAAAGGAGCCTTTCTTCCTCACAATATATGTTTATCTCAATTCAATATCCTAATCTGGTGTATCGTCATTCAGACGGTGCAAATATATCCCCTCCATATCCATGACGTATATGCATGCACATACGTTATCATCCCAATCTTACTTTTCTATACATCACCAAACTAACCACCGTAGACCATGGCATATAATTGCCAACTTGCCAACTATCCCATATACCACTAGAAATGTTATATATTAGGTCGGTTATGTTTATATAAGACCAATATGTGTAATTATGCATGTGTATGACATGGCGTACGCAGAGTTTTTCAACTTGTTCATCAGTATTGGGGCTTTCCAATTTGAGCAAATTATATAAAGAAATGTTATCTTACCAAATAGATAGTCAGTCAACATTTAATGTTGAATGAATTCGTTATCGTTGAGAAAATTAGATTTATTCTTTGACAATATAAGACTGACAGAAGAACATTAACGTAATTAACTATACAGTATTTTAGATATGAAACTTCCTATGGCCTAATCATTTAGCTATCATATATAAGATGTTGGCTGAATTTGTCAGTGTTGAGAAATTTATATTCATTATTTGACAATATAAGTCTGGCAAGAGAACATTGATGTAACTATAAGGCATTTCAAATATGAAACTCCCTATAGCCAAATTATTAGGTCATCGGCTATACTCCTTATATCTAGTTTTACATATGGTTTATGTAAATTTCAACTTTCATAACCTACTTGTGCTGCATGGAAATAATTTAAAAGAAAGGGGAGAAGGGTAAATTACAATATGATTCGAGCCATATGTAAGAAAGAAGTTTGAATTCAAAAGTATAGTGGTGGCGCATACAATATGAATAACCAGTATAAGATTGCCAACTAGTTAAGGAGATAGGGTTATCCACTTTCACCTAGCTCCTTGGGAATCGAAACCCTAACTCTTGTTAGTACCCTTCATTTATACTCATCACCACCAATCTAACAAACTCTTGCAACCTATTTTGCCTAATAAAAGGGGTCATTTTATATATAGGTACTTAATCCCCAAGGACCCTTTTTACCTAGTCAAAGGGGTAAGGTATTAAACATAATAATTGATTAATTCCCAAGATCGAACTGAAGAATACAAGGGAAAGTTCAACCTAACATTACAGAAGACAAATGCTAAGTTTTCTCTTCTGTTATCCATATGCGTCTAAGCTGTACTGACACATGTATGTAATGTTACAGGCGCCGTGTATATTTATCTACATCTGTCCCGGCTTTGTGACTGTGTCACACGTTCTTGGTTGACACTTGGAGAGAAAGACTCATTACCCAGAAAAAGAAAACCGTAGAATAAGGCTTTTGAAGGACAAAACCGACAAACTCACTCTGGTAGCTAGCAGAATTCGTGATTTCACTTTTACTGGACGATGAATTTGATATATATGTTCGATTCAATCTCATCGCATGCAACTAACTAAGAATAGAGTTTAAGTAAATAAATCATGAATCTTACCAATTTCCTGTTGTACAAATTACCAACAAAGAAGTGAAGAATGAGTATCCAACTCCGGATCTCTTAAAAATTAAGTTAGGATACCATGTTAAATAATTATTTATTCTGAATAAGTTTACAAAAAACGAGCCAACAATATATATCACGATAAACGATAAGCAACTACCATGGTCATTGTGGTTGTGTGTGTTTGGAGATTATGGTTCCTCCTAGTCCTAGTTTGTCAAGTTGTTTATGATGAATAGATGAAGCCCATAATACCATTTTATATAGTGGCTAGTGCATGTCGTAGAGCATCTCCAACAACCTAATTAAATGAGATTTTTTGGCTATTTTCACAAAAAAATGCAGAAAAACTAAACTCTAACAGGCTAGCTAAATGACTAGTCATATTAACTTTGCAAACAGTAACTAATTAGATTTAGGGAGGAGGGGAGAGAGTTAAATTTTTGCTAAACATTAAAAACTATAAAATTGCATTGTATGTGGGCTTCAAGAGAAGAAAAAGGGCTTTGGGTTAACTTTAGGAAAAAATAATATTAAAATATTTTTAACCTAAAATAGCTAATATTGTTGGAAGTGGTGGCTAGTCAAATTAACCTTTGATCATTTGGCTAGCTACAAAAATAAAAATTTAGTTAATATTGCTCTTAGTCGTATTACACAACCAAAAACACTGAGCATAGTACACAAACATGACTAGCTAGCTAACATAGTTGATCTGTAGAAACCAGAAAGCAAACTGGAGATTAATTAAGAGTGGCCTAGGCATATCTGAGGCAGTTGAATAACAAAACAATAATAATATAAAAAACAGAATCAGTTATTCATAATTTTAAATAATGAAAAATAGTGACATCATTTCCAAATTGGAGAAGTGCATGCCATCACCCTACGTGCCTGCAAATGCAGCTCCCATGGGACAAGTTTCGCTTTTTTTCTGCAAGATAACAATGAAACAATTTATTACAATTTATAAAAATTTGAAAATAATTTTGAGAAAGCACAGTGGAAATTTCTTGGTTTTTGTTTCTTTCTTATCCGCAAGGGTAGAGTTTTATCAATGTGACAAGAATTCTTACCTCCCCACTGGTGTTATAAATATAGGGGACTTTGGAGGAGGTTCCTCAACTTCTCCTAGTTGTTTAACAGAGCTCATATACCAAAACAAGTTCTAGCCATGGCTGCAACTTACTCAGTGCCTTCAATGGTAAGCCATCAACAACCTTTCTCCCATTTCATTTCCTCCAATTTTCTGATAGTTGTCTTTGCTTGTGAGTCTCTACTAGGAATTTTCTAAGTTTGAGCTATTTCTGTAGTACATTATAATGGTGTTAAAACACTTATTCGTGTTCATGTCCTTGGCTTTGCCTAGTTTTTATTTGTTGGTTCATATTTTATATGTAGGTTTTGTATCCCTCATCATCTCCTAAACAAACTTCTATTTGTGAGACCTATTATTGTTTGTAGGTCTCACAACTTTTCTACGGCGCCGGCAGCTAGACCTTTTAATCAGGGTCAATGTTACGATTAAAAAAGAGAGAAATTTAAATTGAAACACTTGAGTCCCCCAGTCACAGTTAGTCTACAAGGCATTGTTGCCATTTTGAGTTAAAGATATAGGGGTTAATTAATTTGGTCGAAGAGGAGCTTAGCACTCTTAAAAGTTGATGAGTAAAAAGTATAGCCTTCTTCTACGGAATATTATGTTATGTACCTAAATTTACATTTCTCTATATAATGATTATGTATGCAGTTGATGTTGTTTTGAAAAACCGTACCTTGATAAAATTTTGGTCAGCACTAAGTCTAGATATTGGAACACAAATGAATGAATTTCCAATATTTAAAATGAGCTAAAAAAATTAGGCAATGCAAATTGGTTTTCCACATGTTTGTAACTAGTGGGAATTGTGTATACAGATAATGGAAGAAGAAGGAAGGTTCGAGGCAGAAGTCGCAGAGGTGCAGGCATGGTGGGGCTCAGAGAGGTTCAAGCTCACAAAACGACCATACTCAGCTAGAGACGTTGTGGCGCTACGAGGCACCCTAAGACAAAGCTATGGCTCAAATGAAATGGCCAAAAAGCTGTGGAGAACACTCAGAAACCACCAAGCCAATGGCACATCCTCAAGAACTTTCGGTGCCCTAGACCCCGTCCAGGTCACCATGATGGCCAAGCACTTGGACACAATTTACGTCTCAGGTTGGCAATGCTCGTCCACACACACCAGCACCAATGAGCCTGGGCCCGACCTTGCTGACTACCCTTATGACACCGTCCCAAACAAGGTGGAGCATCTGTTTTTCGCTCAACAATACCACGACCGCAAGCAAAAGGAGGCGAGGATGAGCATGAGCCGGGAGGAGAGGGCTAGAACCCCTTATGTTGATTACTTGAAGCCAATCATTGCTGATGGTGACACTGGTTTTGGTGGCACCACGGCGACTGTTAAGCTTTGCAAGCTTTTCGTGGAGCGAGGCGCTGCTGGTGTTCACATTGAGGACCAGTCATCTGTGACCAAAAAATGTGGTCACATGGCTGGGAAAGTGCTTGTTTCTGTTAGTGAACATATTAACAGACTTGTGGCTGCAAGGCTACAATTTGATGTTATGGGAACTGAGACTGTATTGGTGGCTAGAACCGATGCAGTTGCAGCTACATTGATCCAGACCAATGTGGACACTAGGGATCATCAGTTTATATTGGGGGCTTCGAACCCAAATCTTAGAGGGAAGAGCTTGGCTACCCTTTTGGCCGAAGCAATGGCTGCTGGCAAAACAGGAGCTGAGCTGCAGGCCCTTGAGGACAACTGGACTTCAGTGGCACAGCTGAAGACATTTTCTGAATGTGTCACTGATGCAATCAAGGCCATGAACCTTGGCGAACACGAAAAAAGGAGGAGATTGAGTGAATGGATGAGCAATTCTAGTCCTGAAAAGTGTTTGTCGAATGAGCAAGTGCGCGAAATCGCTGAGAAGTTGGGGCTTAAGAACCTTTTCTGGGACTGGGACTTGCCTAGAACAAGAGAAGGGTTCTACAGGTTCAAAGGGTCTGTGATGGCAGCGGTCGTGCGTGGCTGGGCTTTTGCTGATCACTCTGACATTATTTGGATGGAGACTTCGAGCCCCGATATGGTTGAGTGCACCCAATTTGCTGAGGGGGTGAAGAATAGGCAGCCTGAAGTCATGTTGGCTTATAATCTTTCACCATCTTTCAACTGGGATGCATCTGGGATGAATGATCAGCAAATGATGGACTTTATTCCTAGGATTGCCAAGCTTGGCTACTGCTGGCAGTTCATCACACTGGCCGGTTTCCACGCTGATGCGCTTGTGATCGACACTTTTGCGAGGGACTACGCGAGGAGGGGAATGTTGGCTTATGTGGAGAGGATCCAGAGGGAGGAGAGGAACAATGGAGTTGACACACTTGCTCATCAGAAATGGTCTGGTGCTAATTTCTATGATAGGTACCTCAAGACTGTCCAGGGAGGCATTTCTTCCACTGCTGCTATGGGAAAAGGCAAGTCATTCTAATTTCTAGTTTTCATTTTAACAAGTCGATATTATAAACTAACATAATTTATTTGAAGAGGGATTCAAACTACGATGCATGGGGTGTACACACTGCCCTACCCAGACATACAAATTCAAATTTGATTGCAATGGGGCAAATACATTGACTTAGCCAGACATATTGCCTTGATCAACTGACCTAACCTGCATCTGCCCTAATTTCTAGTTCTCTTAGTACAATGAAAATGTTATTGGTAACTTATAATTGACCAAAATTGTTTCACTTGTACTTTTTCAGGAGTGACTGAAGAGCAATTCAAAGAATCATGGACCAGGCCAGGAACTACTGATCTGAGTGAGGGCAATGTTGTGATTGCCAAGGCAAGAATGTAAGGAGAAAGAGAGAGAGAGAGAGAGAGAGACGTACACTTGAATGGAGTTTGGTCAAGAGTACTTTGGGACATCATCCAGCTCATATATTGTGGGGACTGGTGTAGAATAATGTGCTGCAATAATATATAATGCAGGTGATTGGCCTTTCTGGGTATACTTTTTTGTTTTTGCTACCTAGTGCATTCTAGCGTTCTTCTTTTATTAGTCTCAAATGTGAGGATCAAACTTGTTCTTGTGTAATGTATTATGGGATATTCTTCCCTATGCTTGAAATATATCATTCCATTCCTGTTAATCCTGTGTTCCCTCATTCCCTTTGTTGAAGTTTTTGCATAAACCCTAAACCCTAATTCCCCAAAAGAATCAGCTATGATGAATAAATGGCTTATGGGATATACTGGGTAAGAGAAAAAAAGATGAATCTTCTGTTTTTATTTCTCATAAAGACACGGACATTTCAATTTTCAAGGATAAGAAGTGTCCAACAAAGACACGGACATGACACCTTTGGACACTATCCAAAACGTATCGGACACATATTTTAGGGTGTCCGTTAACTTTTTCAACATTTGACAGCCATTGTCTTAACCATTTTCCTTTTCT
Source organism: Gillenia trifoliata (assembly GCA_018257905.1). Classification (NCBI taxonomy): domain Eukaryota; kingdom Viridiplantae; phylum Streptophyta; class Magnoliopsida; order Rosales; family Rosaceae; genus Gillenia; species Gillenia trifoliata. The sequence continues at coordinate 7,965,951 of CM031082.1, forward strand.
TCTTTCATATATTAAGTATTAAGTAATGTTTTTTCCTTTTATTTGCTGACATAGGTAAAATGCAGAACTTACCACAAGAGTGAGCAGCTCATTAGTGAACCCTGATTCTGCATTTGCTAATCCTGCCTGAATTTCCTGAAATTAGTTAATTAATGAAGTTTTTTCTGCTCTTTTGAAGTGCAAATAATTAATTAGTTAATTACGATGATGGGAAACAACATTGGAGGCAAAAATTTCATCCCAAATGCCAATGTACCATATTGCATTGTTTCTGAATATTGTGCTTTACAAAGAATACAGGAAATCAATTCATCTTCTCCTCCCAAACCAAAAGTAAAAAGAATAAAAAATGGAAAAAGAAAAATCTGCACCTTGTAAAGTTGTAATTATTAAGAGTAATGATGAATAGAGAGAGATATATGTGATATATGGAAGATAAGATTGTCAACCTTGCAGTGGTAATTACTTCTTCCATGGCTTGAGAATAGAGAGTACGATGATCAATGCAATAATCAAGAGCAAGAATATGGAGATCATCATGCATTTTCTTGACTTCTTCTGCAAGCTCTTTGCAGTTTGTAGGGCAACATTCCCTGATTGTACATGGTCCACTGCATTTGTCACCTGTGTACCAAAAAGAAATAATACCAACTCAACATGTTTTCCATAAAAACATAAACATGCATGCGTTTTCCAAAATTCGCCAAGCAAACCTAAAGGACCTTTCAATAATAATAGTTTATGCCAAACGAATTTATTCAATGGTATTTCTAGGTCTTATTGACTACATGTGTTGTACTAACCGGATATGATGTGGGTTTTTTAGGGTACATACACGTATTAAGTACGAACATTTACAAACAAGCCATCAAATAATGTATTAAACCAATCAAATGGTGTCGTACTAGGTCTTCAAAGTGGTGCTACACCACTCAATAGGCTATTATGATAGTATTTCTTGGTGTTGGTATTGAGTACGCGTATGTTTGTACTCCAACCGAACACCCGTTAATGATGAGTGAGTTAGACATGTTTGATGAAAGGCAACCAAACATGACATAAACAAACTGGTAAAAGAGCTCGAACCAAATTTTATGTTGATCCAAGGTCTAACAAGACCTGTTGGTGAATTATGAGCCCAAGCCAACCCAAGTTACCAACATATAACCAATTTCCAAAGTTCAACTAGTGAAATATATAATCGACCTAAGTTGTAAATTTAGTGCTAAGAGGATTTTAGGGTTTCTTGTTACACAATCAATAAAAAAAAAATAATTAAGTAAAATTATGTATAAAGATGTGGAGCATGATAAACATTTTGACAACATAACATGTCAAATTGTCTAGTAAAGAACATTAACTTAAAGATATATGCATGTACGTGTCAACCATGCATATACAAAAATCTTCACTTTGTTAGTTCAACTCACATAAGCACAAATAGAAATTAAATTATGAGTAATAATCTTAGTTTGAAATATTGACCACCCTAAAAAACTTTAATCATTATATGTATAGTCAGATTCCACTGCGGGACTGAATTGGATTGGTTATCTTAGCATGAGAGGAAAACAAATGGAGGACATCAATTGTTGTGTTAAAGGGTATAATAGACAAGGCCTAGGCTAGAAGTTAGAAAAAAATAAAAGTGGTTGAATTTGCCGGTTATATATAACGTCTCTCTCACAACATGCACAATTGAAAGTAAGTCTCCCTGCTTCCTAATGAAATCTAAATGCACGTGATGAGGAAAACATTATATATAACCGGCTCATACAAAAACAAAAATTCATTTGTTTAAAGATGTCACCTTGCCCTAGGTTTATGTTGGATGGATTGGCTTGCAATTTTAGAAGTGGTGACAACTAGACTTGGAATCCATTTCCATTTTCTTCATCATCCACCAAAAGAAAAGGGAGGCCATTTTTGCAAAAGACTAGGGGACAAAGGGTTACCTACAACCTTCTTGAAGAACAATCATATGTAATCAATTTCCGGTTTTGATTCACGAAAGGGATGAAATAGAAAGTGGCGAATTGGCATACGATATAAATGCGTGCACAATTTAATCACTCTTTAATAAGATGACTAAAAAAGTATAATAACAAATTTAGAAAATTGCTTGTAATATAAAAACTTAGTTAAAGACAGATTAGATTAAATTAAAATTCTAAAATAATATAACATTATAGAAAAAAAAATCCATTTTTCATATGTTAAACGAGGAAAAATATATTTTTTTAATTGATTATATGTTTTTATTAAGCATGCCTACTATATGTCCACACAATTGAAAATGTAAAGAAACAAAGAGTGAATCTTTTTAATGAGAAAGCGCCAAATTGTCAATAGACTGAATACCGCAAAGAAATTATAATGCTTTGCCGCCGGACAACTTTACAATCGTTTTCAATTCGTAGTCCGAAATGCAGACACACCACCATCAATAAACCAAAGCTTCACAAAAATACACACACAAAGATAAAACATTTATAGCCAAGATAGAAGAAAGCACACCGAAAGAATCGCAACCAAAGAAGTAAAAACACTCTCCTCGGTCCTCACAGACGTGAAGCCAAAAAATAACCTCCCAACCAACCCGTCTATATTACACGGTGAAGAGACAAGGGCAAACTCAAGCACCCTTAGCCACTTTTCCATGGTTTGAGGACGCTAACGACTATAATAGCTACTATTAGCAATAGAATAATGATTGCAATGCACGTCCATTTTCGGGAGTTCTTCTGGAGTTTCTTTGCTTTTTGAAGTGCAGTGTTCCCAGATTGAACATGATCGACTGCATTCGTAACCTGGATAAGATTCCCATCAACACACAACACACAACACAAAGCAATATGCAATTACACATGCAGCTAACATATATGCATGACCAAACATATGTCCAAGGATGCAAAAGTAGAATTAAACCTGAGTTTCGATGTTGTCTAAAATCTCTCCTTGAGCATCGACCAAGACTGCCATATCGAGGTAGATCTGAAAATCATATTAGAAAGGTTAGTTTCTCAGGTAGGGACCAAACCTCATGTTATGGCACACATACTTGATGCAAGTCGAGAAGCTTTTTCTCAATTTCCTTCACGGTGTCATGCCTCTCTTGAATTTCTTCCAACGTATTTAGTACCTGTAATCAGAGTACCGGATTTAATTCTCACAAATTTTTCCAAAGTGGAAGGGAAATCTCAAAATCAGATATAACAAAACTCAAAAGAAGTATACCTGTCCTCGTCCCTGTTCTTGAACTGCCTTTTGGAATATTTGCTCACTATTTCCAGTTTCTATCAGGTTGTCAATTGTCTAATACAGTCAACATATTAGGCGGATTAGGAACACATTCAAAATAATATAATTTTGAAGCTCAAATTCAGTAATCAGAAACCCGCTCACCTCTTCATCTGGTCTGGTTCCCGTAACTGCAAGTGTAATGTGTAAAGATATGATCACCCAATAAGGAATACGAAGATAGAACTATAACACATTGTCCTAATATGTAGTTTGTAAGTTCTACTTGTTTGTGTTGAAAAGGCATGCTAACCTGTAATGACTCTTCTCTCCACAACCTCACGATATTCATCTTGGATTCGTTGTCTTAGGGTCTGAAATATAAAACGTTGATGAGTGAAAAAAGTGTGGAGATAAATGAGTCCAAGGGTAACAAGCAGAATTTATGTACACATACCTGAAACTCGATCATTATCTCCCTAAACTTTTTTGTCAACGAACTGCCGAACAGAAAAGTAGCTTATAAGTCAACTTGCTCGACCATCAGTCCCACATACAGAATTAAATACTCTCAAAACATAAAATATAAGCACACTCTCTACTAACTTTGTCATGTTCATCCGTGACCTATCAACACCTGTTCCCTTCTCACATCCAGGTTTTTGTCGGTTGGCTAAGTTCTGGGGAAAGGATAAGGGCAGTCATTAGCAAAACCGAAAACAGCTAACTGATATTAGACAAAGTTGGTTGATCAAAAAAGAATTATTAAAATATTACATCTTTGCTTATTGCTTCTAGTTTCGCTTTGACACCACGTGCAATCTTTCCTACTTCATCAATATCTTTTTCCATCCGCTTTTTGATTGCTGAAAAAGGATAATGGTCTTAGAGTATTGCAAACAGATCAGAGAATAACAAGATCAGAAAGCATAATGCACCATGAAACAGTTAGCACAGGTTTTCTCCAAGTTCCAAACAGTTGGCAGGTCTGCTTAAAAATGGTCGCTTTTACAGTTAACTTTCAGTACCTAGCAAATGAATCCATGCCGACTACAAGCTGATTTACAGTTAACTTTTTGTAGAACAATAATATTGATGAAATTTCAAGTTTAGGTGCAAGCTTTGAAACTATGACTGAGTTGGAAAATAGCTTATACCTTTCATGGCAGATGCTTTTGTAACAGACTTCGACTCCTCATTTGCATCCTATAGAAAATATTTATGCAGTAAGTTTCTAGTTAACTGTTAAAATACATCCTAGACCAGAAACATTCACTCAGTAGTCAATCAAATTCAGATAAATCAGACCCCAATTCCAGACAAATTAAAACGCAGAAGCATGTCTATACAAAATTCAATCATAGCTATGTATGGCACATATGCAACAGCATACCTTAAGTTTTTTAAGAAGCCCGGAGAGCTTATCCACCTGTTTCTCAACCTCTTGTATCTAAATTAAAAAAATAAAAGAGATCAGGAGAAAGCAACTGATGAAGTGTTGACGAAAATGAAAAGAAAAGTAAACAAAAAAGCAAACTCCATATAAACCAATAGCTAACGATTAAGAAGAAACATAATGCATGTATTAGATTAGGGATTTCTTTCTTCTTTTTATCTTAAGAAAATAATTTTGAACAAATCCCAAATAGATTAAATGGGTTGCATTTCCAATTTACATAGCAATCTGCAATCAAATGGAACTTTGTGGATAGGAAAGACCTGCTTATTGAAAGTATCCATCCCCGCATCGGAATAGCTATGTGGAACTGGCCTTCCCATTTCGATATCATTTGTTCCAGAAGTTTGAGCCCTTGCTTCACCGACAAATGAATCCTAAAGCAGCATTATTTCACAATATAAGCACTGATTACAACAGGCTGAGATAAAACATCAAATTTCTTTTAATGATTCAAAGGAAGATGCATAGCAGTTACACATTAACCAATCAGTTGACCACAAATTCAATTCAACCTACCTAGAAATTCATGCAAAGAAGGTTTTTACGTCATTCGTACTTATTGACAAAACATCTGATCTCAATGATATCGTTATGGTTAAATATTAAACAAAAAGAGCAATGAAAATGAGGTACTTGTGATAGAATTCAGCAAAGTCTCTGGTTTAGTTGCTAAGAAAACTTCAGAACAACATAATCAAACATCAAAGACTTCCGATTTTTCGGGACCATTGGATTACATGCACCAGTCAAATTGAGAATTCGAATGAATCTATGCTGAAAACTCAGACTCTATTTTTATCTCAGAATTTCCCCTTTCAGTCAGTCAAATTCAAATTTGATGTAATCTCTGATTCATCTAGTTGAAAATTCGTCTGAAATTACAAGTGGGTATTCTCTAAAAACTTAAAATTTACATAAAAATCTCAGATAAAGATTGTCAGGCAGTCATAACTCAATCACCGGTAAAAGGGTACCAATCCAATCCAAAAAGCATTGACCTCGTTCAGAAGCAAAGCAAAATAAAACCCAAATTCACATACCAAAATTCACAACAATAATCAAATTTCCTAACTTGTGCAATTCAATTACAATTCCAAGAGAGTGCAAACTAAACTGTCACTGCAAAAAAGCCACCAAACAATTTAATCAAAATTTACTGAAAACCCAATTACCGTAAGCAGGTCGTTCATCTTGTACAAAATCAGATGGCCGGACACAGAGAGAGAGAGAGAGTAAAGTTGGGAGATGGTGGAGGAGAGAGAGAGCTGTAGGAGGAGTGATGAAGTCGTTGGCTTTGTTGGTTGACCGGCGAAATATGAAAAACGAATGGAAGAGGCAAAACAAAAGTGACAGACAGCCAAACAATAGCCCTCTCTCTCTCTCTCACACGAAATACAGGGGCGTTACTTACAAATCTCAACAACAGTTTTAGCATTATTTTACGTTGTTTCTTATTCTTAATTATTTTTAATTTTGTGTAATAATACGTTGTTTATGTTGGCGAGCTGTGAGATGATCTTTGGAGGTTGGTCTCTTCCGACAACAGATAGGTTCCAGAAATTTAAGAAAACCAAATTAAAGAGGGGAATGCTAGCTGTTGAAAAATATAAAAGAAAATATTTTAGAGATTTTATTTAATTAAAAATTTGATTTGATTTGATTTGGTCTAAATTTCCTTGTCAAATGTTTGATTTTATTTATTTCTTATTAATACTCTTTTGTAATCTTATAAAAAACTACTAAAAAATAAAGTATTTGAGTTTGTGAGATTATTGAAGAATTCTTATATTTATCACAAACTCTTTATTTTCAACTCTAGCAACTTTCTCATTTAATTTTTCATTTCAACATTCTCACTTCTACTCATGTCACTCATGCCACATGTATTCTACTAGCACGTAAAATTAAAATTTTAATTACTTTTTGGTTTTAATTTTATTAACAAATAATGAAAATAGTAGAATTTTAATATAATTACAATTTTAATTTTTGAGTACTAGTGGAGTACACGTAAGTGAGATGTTAAAATAAGAAAATAAGTGAGAAGGTTGCTAGCAATTCTCAAATAAAGAAAGGAAAATAACATTTCCCCTTCAACTATTTTAAAGATAATATTTGTTTCATTTCCTATTTAGCTTAATTAGTGGAGCTTATTGCTCGCACTTGGAAGAGAGTTGCCCTTTTATTTTGATAAACAATTGATAATTGCACTAATTTCATCTAAATTTTTAAAAAAAGATTTTAAACTTGGGTGATGAGGGTGGAACACACTGCTATGGTTAATTTGGCTAAACCTAAGACTACAGAAGAGAGTTACCTTTAATACCGACTTATTTGTACTTCAAAAATTCTTTTGATTAGGTTAATAAAAGAAATCTTGATTTTTGGAAAATCATAATGTTGGCTACATGATTATTGATTTCAATTTCTTTGTTGAGGGTTGTACAATTTGCTTATCAAATATGAAAAATACTTGGATCCTTATATTTGACACGTGTGCAATGTAGACGTTTTATTCAGATATATCTCTCTCTCTGACTCTCTATTTAACTGCTTAACATCTGTTTGCTTGGCGGACAACAGTAGAATTCTTTTCCTCGTCAAGAAGGCTCTTCAACCATTGATGGGGTTTGAGTCTGATTTTGTAGCGTCCCTTTCTTACCACCCACAAGAAGAAAAGTCTGGGTTGGGTGGGGGCTGGGATTTTTGGAAACGACTGGGGGGGGAGAAGGGTTGGGTTGGATTCACGATTGAGATAGTTGTGCCAATATTTGTTTTTTCTTTAAGAAATAATTTAGGAATATTATAAATTTACATGGGTGTCTAAAGAAATATGTAAATTTAATTGTAGGTGTCCAAAGATAAAAAAATAGTTAAGTCCATATAACTACCCAACCTTTAGAGGTAATTCTAAATTAATTTCAATGTTTTAAAACATTTCAAATAACTATTTAACATTTTAAAAATTAGACATATGTTAGGTCACCAATGTTAAATGGTGACCTTAACAAGTATTGAAGCGAGATTTCACTCTAACGTCATTTATATAGCTCTAAATCTCCAAACCGATCATTTTTAACTAGACAAAGTTAACGTTTAACTTGGCTAAAAAAGGTTAATTTGAGGATTCAGAACTCTAAAATAAAGTGTAAGTGAAAATTAGCTTTAATATATGTACATACCATCACTTAACATTAGTGACATCCTGATGTCATCACTTAATGTTGGTGACCTAACAAGTGTCTATTTTTCAAAATGTTAGGTATTTATTTGGAATGTTGTAAAAGATTGAGACCAATTTAAAATCACCTGTAAAAGTTGGATAGTTATTAGTACTTAAACCTTAAAAAATATATATTAAAATTTTAAAATTGGGTGTACAAATAACCCCTCTTTGCAGTTAAAGAACAGAAAGACGAACTGAAAACGTCTGTGTGAGTTATAGTTGCTATTAGACTGGCCCAACTCCTAATCCCACGGGGAAGGACTATATTTTCAATATTTTTGGGTTTGGGCTTGGTTGGTTTCAACTAAAATTCTTAGGTTTAAATGATATAAAGCCTGGCCCAAATCTATATTTATTTTTTATCATAGTTATGGCAAGCATTGAAATCTATAACGTCTTCTACGAAGACTTCAATTTATAGGCCTCATATAGTGCTTTCAAACTTTGGATTGAAAAACTCCTCTCTTGTCACAGTCTCAGTGAACCAGATTTAGCATTCAACTTTCATTTCCTACAAGCAAACAAAATCCAACATCTAAACAAGAACATTAACACAAACCCTTCTGTGTTTTTACCTCCTATATATGATCTCAATCACTATTATGATTTCCATTGCCTAATCACCATTACATGACAACAATCTAAATTAAGCCGGTAATCTGAGCTTATATTAAGCCTCCATTGTCTCATAAACCAAGCATGGCAACCGACAAAACGTCGCGCAGAGGCCTCAAAATCTGCTGTGGTGCAACAGCAATTTTCCTAGTCATTGTTGTCATCGTCCTCACAACACTTTCACTCACCATCCTGAAGCCTAAAGAACCCGAAATCGATGCCAAGCCTGTTGGCCTTGAAAACATTCAGTTTTCACTCTTCCCAAATGTGACTCTAAATGTTACATTAAGCATGCTTATTACAATAGAAAACAGGAACTATGGGAGCTTCAAGTACAAGAATGCCACGGCTTATGTTCATTACCACGACAGCATTGTAGCCGAAGTTCCAATCGAGGCAGATTTTGTGCCTGCAAGAGGCAAGATTAACATGACCACCTCGGTGGATCTTATGGCGGAGACCTTACTATCGAACCCAAATTTCATGGCAGATGTGACCAGTGGGAGCTTGAACATGACCTCAACTGCTAGTTTACATGGGAGAGTGAGTGTGCTCAAGTTCTTGAAGTTCCCCGCGACGGCTTTAAGCACGTGTGACATCTCGTGTTTCATCCTAACCAAGACTATTGATTCTAAATGCAAGTCCAAAATGAAGTTATAAATATTAATGTATTAGTATCGCATTCAATTGAATGAATTTATCATTTTATCATTCAAACGAGCACTCAGAGTCGGTTGCTAGCTACATGAAAGCATAATCCTTTGCATCATTGATCTATCCAACAAACCCATCTCAGTCCTCCCCTGCCATCTTCAACTTTTGTTATTGCTTTAAACTGTAAAAAATAAAAAATAAATTAAAAACTTTAAGAAAAAAAAAAAACCCAATAAATGGTACCTTGGATTAGGAATTCTTGAATAAATACTTTTCAAATCATTGATGTTGGATTGCATTTTCCAGGTATCACATGTATAATGTTTTTTTAATACAACGATATATTTACATTAAGAGGGTGGAGATTAAATTGATTGCAAACTTGTTTTTTATGAGATCCGAACCTAAACTCTCTTACTTACAGGTGAAGACAAATATCACTAGACCGTAGTGCTGAGTAACATCGCCGGGAGTAACATCGCCGGTATAATTAATGTAGTAAAGTTTGACCATGTGGATAAAGGGTATCGCCTGTCGGCATATGCCCTTTGTTCCTTTGTCACTTACATGAGTGATATGTTTTCATTAAGACCACTATCGATGATAATATTCGGCTATTTACCATTTTTTTTTTGGGAGGAATTAGCTATTATGTTGTTACAAACTCTTTATTATTTTACTTTTGTGGATGTAAAGTAAGGTATTAGCTGAACACGCGCAAGTTTGATTCATCAAAATCAAATAAAGAAAGTTGCCAGTTAATTTTAACAAAGAAAATGTGTGACTGAGAAAGATAAATTGCACAAAGCAAAGCCTGATATTCCGTAATCAGCGTGAATATATTTAAGCTAGATGATAAAACATGCATGAACTTCCCCTTCTTCCTTGAGGTACCAACAAACCCATCCCAATCCTCCCTTGCCTTCTTCAACTTTGTCATCACTTTAAGGCTTAAAATATACCCAAAAAAGTGGTACCTAGGAATTGGATTTGTTGGAACTCCATATTCTATCGGATGATAAATACTTTTCGAATCATAGATTTAGAAATTTCTAGCAAAAACCACCAAAAGGTCTGAGGAGGTTGTTCGACGTGGACAACTAAAGACAGACATCAAGAGATTCGTATCTTGTTAGAAATTTTCTTTTGTTGATCTTTTTATTTCGGTGCTGGTTAACAACGAGATTAAACACCAATAAAGAAAAACTACCGTAAGACATCAGGAGGCCGCTAGAAGATGCCGCCAACAAGAGTCAGAAACTTAGTCAAAATATAATAGACCGAGAGAACAATATGACAGACTTCACAAATCCAATCTCTGTGTAACGACAAATCTGCAAAGGTTGTATCTTATATAATTTTATTGACATTGAAAGAGTGCATGTGAGTGTAATTAACGACGGCTTTCCATTGAACATATGAAGCATTAGAATTCGTTTGTGCTACTAGCTTTCTTGTTTTTCAATCAAGAAAATAACAGAGAACTTACATGTTATCTATCCTAGGTTGTTGACTAACAACTAACAACATATATATCAAAATATTTAAATGCTTCTGAGGTGGAAGAACCACACCTGTGACCACATTGCTCTTCATTCACGAATCATCACGTCATAAGTACAATTAATATTCTTTAGGGCTTAATTATCGAGTGGAAGATGAATGAATGTAGACTAAAGGTTACACTTATTTATACACAAACGCAAAACTTAGTATTATTTATATGCTTGCAAAGATACGAAATTAGGTAATCAGATTATATGCTCACAAATTTCTAGTTTAATATTAGATTACAATAGAATGAATGTTTTAGGGCCGGCAAAGGGAAATCTTGCTAGCTATTCAATGTTTGGTTTGTGAGAAATGAAAAGTAGATTCTCGGGACAATTTAAGGTTGCAATATTTCATTCTCATGCTAAGCAAAAAATGTCTCGTTTGGTGTCTAGGATCAGAATAAAATAGATAAATTATAAAATTCAAGGTATATTGAAGGTAAAAATGAATGATTTACTTTGATGAACTTAGAAGGAAATTAGACATAAAGGAAATTTCTCCCTTCTAATCGTCTCATTTTGAAGGGTACTGAATATAATAAGTTTCATTAATTAGTTATTCTACCTTCAAGTTGGACACAATTTTTTTCTATTTATTTCTTCAACGTATCTTAATTTCCCTTTATATTTTGTCACGGGACCTAAATGGCCATCATTATTTTCTCATCACGGGTAATGTATTACCATATTAGATTTTCGAATCATATATGTTTTCTAATGCAAAACCAAATTACAAGTAACAATTTGGTGAAATGATCAATTGAATAATATGGACCAAAAACTTGACGAGGCTTGGTGGCGCATGGCAAAGGATAATACTTGGGTACTCACTAGTGAGTACCCTATATACTCACTTTCTGATTTGGCCCAATCAAAAGATGACATGTGTTCCTTATTTTTAAAAGCCCAAGAAAAATTAAATAGCATATGTTTTATTTTTTAAAACAATAAAATATGTGTTAAAATATCATTGGGCCAAATTATTAAAGTGAGTATATAAGGTACTCACTAGTGAGTACCCAAGTATTATCCCATGGGAAATTGCCCTTTTAATTCAATCAATGATCAGTAACTTCAGCACGGGGTGGGTCCTGCATGTTTTTTGAAATAGAATTGTTATTCTTCTTCTTTTAATAGTCTTTGACCTATATATACATAAAACAGACAATGGACATGCCCTAAAATCACGCAGTACATAAAAGGAGTAACCACCTTATATGTTGGTCTTTGTCATACAAAATCTCGTTCTTCCATAGAAAATATTCTTGCTTTTGTATAGTACCTCCATTAGTTATAAAATAAGATTGTTCTTCTAATATTTGCATTTCTTATTTGGTCACACAGTCACACTGCTCTGATATAGTTTAATCTGGTTAAGTTACTGACCCAAAAGCAAGAAGGAGAGAAAGGAATAAAAGGTAACCTATCGTATGTCAATACATAACACTTCATCTAACATTTTGGCAACTTAGTAAGTGGTGTATTGCTTTGGTAGTTAGGATTTTTTTTTTCAACCCACTACGTTTTTAGTTCAAGCCATTTCCCTTCTTTTAATGTAGTTTAGATAAGAATATCGCTTGTATTCAAAAATATTTTGACTAACTTCTCTAGTAAATCATACATTTTTTTTTAATCAATATAGAAGGTGAGATTTGAATATACAACCTTTATCACTATCAAAATATAGTGGGAGCCGCACTTAGTCATTCTAACACTAGCAAGATATAACAATTGACACACCCCGACCCGGATATTCACGTGTCAATATCGAGTCGAGATATGCTGGTCGACATCCCAGGAGGGATGACGAAAGCCACAATGTAAGTGTAGTGTAAGAGTACAAATAAATTAAAACTAAAGTCTACTTTGAAATTAAATTCAAAATAGAGTGCGCAGTGCAGGGCCTAAAGTACAAAGTAACTAGTCTCAAAGCATACCAAAGTGCAGTAGCGTAAGAATAATTCCATCCTAGTAAGGATAGGCATAATACAACTAGTAGGAAGATAATTTTGTACAATAGCTACAACAGATGTCAGAACCACTAGTGAAAATTTCACTTGCCACCAGTTCAGCCCCTAAAACCTGGAGGGGAGCAAAACAAAAAATGTGAGTGGGAAAAATAAAAATTTGATAAAACCTTTGCTTTTACAAATAATAACCCCTCATTGAAAATCATGTATAGTTTCCAAATCATATTATGAATACGTATGAAAACAATCGTGATAAAAATATAACAACTGTGCTAGGCATACGGGTAAATCACAATATCAATAACTAATAAAATATTGCTCATCAACAATATGCTGACACACAAGTCCATGCAGTAGCTACATGGAACAGGCTGGGTGTAACAGATATATGCTTAGTACTACGATCACATGAAGTTGGCACTAATCACATCACATATGAGTCCTAACTGTCTATTGCAAATTAATACAAACTGGCACCTACAATGGATTCAAGGTGAGCATAATGGTGCGGATGTGAACATACACATGAAGGTTAGTCCTGACCCCGACGAGTACTAATACCAAGTGTAAGCATGTATGATGAGCAGATATAATACTACGAATATGCCACTAACCATAACATAAACTTAACTTAGCGTCACTAGCAATATTTCTAGGTACGCATGGTATGATGTAAAATATTTAATAAAATATTTGTGAAAACTATATAAGTATATTAGGTTCACAACAAAGCCCACTCACTGATACGTAGTTGGGTCGTACCCGCCTCGTCTTGCCTGACCCCTGTACTCATCGTGGTAAGTCTTACCTACATGAGATATCAATATAGCAATGATTAAACTCATAAATATTACTAACTAAACTTATAAATGACACTTATCCTTGGTTTGCTCAATTTGGAGGTTCGAAACAGTACTCTAAAAAATACCATACGTACTGCCCTTAGGTAGTATGCGTTGTCACGAGTCGCCTCGCACCGACAGAAGTCGAAAAAGTGGTCCCATGCATGGCTCACGCGAAGGCATGCCTCGGCTCATGCGCGGCGCACATGAGCCGCACGCCCAGTCAATCCAAGCCGGTCAAACTAACGGCGGTAGTTGGCATCGTTAGATTTAACGGAAAATTTCGATATCTCCGTTATATCTAACAGAATATTTCTAACGACGTTAAAGAAATGTATCAGAGAATATTTTTGGTCTAGATAGGGTCTGAACCGGTTTGTTGACATCACGACTAGCTTTGGACCTGATTCAGGTCAGTCTGAACTGGTCGCCGCTGCAATTTCGACTAGTCGCCAGAGCCGTCGTCCGCCTTCTGAACTCGCCGATTTTTGAAAAATTTTCAAAGCTTCATATCTTTTTCATTTCTCAGCCAAATTTGACATTCTTTATGTCAAAATGAAGCTAGAGAGAAGGAGAACAAGATTGTACCTATTTGGGGTTTGAAAAGTGGTCGGAAATGGCCTAAAATTGGCTGGAAAGTCTCTGTCTACTCCCGAGGTCCGATCTACTCCAAATCACGACCTAATCACACAATTTTAGTATGAAAATTCATCTACTCAACATGAGGAAGCTAATGGTGGTGGTTAGAAACCTCACCTCGGTCGGAATTTGTGAGAAACTCGTTTGAAAAGCTCGGTTCTTCTGTGTGCAATTTTCGTCAATTGGCGGGGAGTTTGGGCAATCGGTTTGCACCGTTGAACTCAATGAGTTACGACGAACAAGATGGTGGTGGTGGTTTGACTCAGTTCGAAGAAAATGGTGTGGCCAATGTGTTCACTGTGCATGTTTTTCACGGGAGAAAGAAGAAGAAAAGAATGAGAGAGAGTGAGAAGTCTGAGGAAAAGAAAGATAAGAGAGAGATTTGGTTTCCAAATTAAGCAGGGGAAATGGGGTCCCTGGTGGCATGCAACACAACACCCTCAAAAGAGGGAATAAATATTTAAACGAACGTAACTTTTTCGTTGCACGTCGGAATCACACGTCCCGTTCGCGCTGTCCAAATTCAAAAAGAGTTCAAACGTTCATGTAGGGCTTCCACTTAGCCAGTTTAGGGGCATTTTGGTCAATTCACACATTTAAAAAATAAAATACAATAAAATTAGGGACGGGTTGTCACAACAATATAGTACAATTATTAGAGCATTCTCAATAGGATCCCTAAATGAGCTCCTAACTAGAATTTAGGGAGTATTTAAAAAAACATCAACTCCAATTGTGCTCCCTATCTACCTCCTAAAATAGAGATTCATCTAGGGACTCCTAAATATAGGGAGACATAATTGAGCTCCTAGTGACTCTATATAATTAATGCTAACTGTTTTAATATTATTTTAAATAAATAATTAATTCCTATTGACTAAATATTGACTCATAGTCATTATGATTCTCTAAAATAGAGAGTATGATTCAACAACTTTTTTGAAGAGCTCCTAAAATAACTTTTTGAAAAAAAAGAAGAAGATAGTTTTAGCTTAAAATTTGCGCTATAAAATAGAGAACATGTTTGGAGATGTTCTTAAGCCCCAATATTTTTTGTTTTTATTTGTAAATTTCGATATTATTAGATGTTAAAAAAATGAAATCTCCTCCTTCAAATATAAAACAAACAAAAAAAAGAATGAAAAAGATGACATAAAGAAAAAGAATGAGAAGATTGAGGAAATATGCGCTCTTTATGCTTTACCCCTCATCTGTCTCTTCCCATTTTTCTTTTTCTTCTCTATTCTGGTTTTTCAAAAGTTACCAAATGGATCCTAATTAATCTTTTTCATTTCAAATAATATACTTATGGCTCTTGTAGCTACATATAACTTATTGTCCCATCGTAGCATATATTACATGAATTTCGAATCTAACAAATAGAGAAAAATTCACATATATAATTGGAGAGCTTGCATTTGAAATCTTCTCAAATAATGTGCATTTGAATTACTCACTCACAGTCTTTTCTAGCAAAGCCGTCGTCTTTTTTTTCTTTTCAAATGGAAAGCCATCGTGAAGAAAAAAGAGGAAATTGGATTTTGAGCATAGGCATAGATGTTGTGTCAAAAAGGGCATTTTAATCTTTTACATAAGTATTTTTAATATTGAATAATTTATAATATTGTATAATTTTTTAAATAAGAGAAAATGACTGAACATGTGTCAAACCATGGAACAACCACATTGGCTTGTTAGCAGGATCTGTTGCTAAATCTTCAGTAGCTAAGCTTTGTTCAATTCAAAAACATCAATAGCCATGAAAACGAAAAATTTACGAGAGAAAGAAGAGATTCTGCAAGTTGAAATCTGGCAAGAGTGCATCCATGAAAATTAAGGTATTGTTCAATTTGAATATATTATGATTGACATGGTTGTAGGTGATAAAATTGATATCAAATTAAATGTTAAGATTGAAGAAACAAGAAACTTTGGAGTGCAAGAGTTAACAATCAAGAATGCAACTAATTATCAGGTTGCATATTCCAATCTTGTTTATGGAGTAGGGTTCATGATTGTTCTGTCAAGATATGATGAAGCTTGGTTTCATAACATGCAAGATAAAGTTTATGTATTTTCAGTTTTTGCTCAAGAGAAACTTCAATTCAAGGTGAACTCGGGGTCGAGTTCTATACAAGTAGGAGATACTGATGTAGGACATAAATCAAGTCACATGCAATAAAATTAAAAAAAGTCAGAGATCAATTAAGAAAAGTGATCAAAGAATTAAAAATTCAAGAGTTAGTAGATTATTTGATGCTGCTATATATATTGTGGACGTGAATATTTTGGACTTTTCGAACTGTTCGAATTAACACAACTTTCGTTTGACATGTCAGTTTTGGGCTCGTAATATATGGATTTGAAGATAACGATGAGATCTACAAGACTACAATGAGTCCAGTTGAAATTTGAGTGAATTATGTCGTTTACCATGTTTAATTGGGATTTTAATATTTTAGGAAGTTTTCTATATTTTGTTATTTGTTTAATTTTTTTTTTCTATTTGTATTCCTAGGGTTTTTAGGGTTAAGTTACATTATAAATAGATCATTTTGGCCTTAGATTTGTAATCTTTCGATAATTATTCAATAAACATGAGTTTTCTCTCTATTTTCCTAGGGGACTCTAGGGCTTGCTAGTGAATAGCGTGTAAATTTCGTTCAATTTCCCTTGTCATATATTCCGTTGCGTCACATGACCCTACTAGCTAAGTGATTACCATATGCATGAGTTGAAAAAGAAACCTACTTGAACAACACTTTGCAATTGATGGATAACTACGTCTATTTGCAGGCAAAGTCTGAAAACCATCCTTTTAAATAAAAGGGTGAAAATGGCAATCTAAAGTGGTGAAAGAAAGTCTTCTAGAACACATATATGCATGCATGCCATGTTTATATTCGTTGTGAAGTTATTATTGCATGCTTAATTTAATTAAGCTGATAGTGATTGATAAACTGAGTTAGACCTTTAATCTACCACTCCACAAGTTGAAATCACATTATTAGAGGTCGTTAAGTACTATGTGATTGACCACCTAACTTTGATTTGCATGATAATCAATTTAACTCAGAATGGTTCGCCAAAAATTGTTGTATACACAAAATCAAGATAATTGTCTATTCGATTGGACACTAATGCTTATCCCATTCCCTATTGTGATGATATGGATGTAAATTAAACGTAAAAAATGAAAATATTAGACGGTTTCCAAAATTCATAATTAGTTGTCTAATCCAACCATCCACCAATAATAACAAAGCATTTTGCTTTGGTCTTTCGTGTCTTTGAGGGAGTAGAGAACAAGAACTTAAAGTAGCACCTAAGCACTCTGTATCACATCATATTCATAATTATGACTTGGTAAACTTTTATATATATAGCTTAATTAATCACAGGCGGTTGCATACTTGAGTTAACTAAGTTTGCTAAAATGGTGTACAAACCCCTTGGCATTAACGTTTGAATCCACCTTTCTATAATTTAGATGAATTAGTTTAAATTATTCGTAAAAAAAAAAATACACACACAAGCGATGAAGTTCACAATTACTTAAATGATGGATTTGAATAATTAAAGGAGAATATGCTAAGGGTAGTTGGTCATACACATGCGACTCACCTAAGCACAAACTTAAATTATGGATAATTGTATATAATTAAAAGGAACCACTATTGACACTTCAAAAATCTAATTGTGCACTCGTCATAAATGTATTTTTCTTTATTAATATAGAAAGATTAGAGTGCACAGTTAGATTTATAGTGTCAATAACAATTATCTAATTAAATTCCCTATAATTTTATACCATGTAGGTCAAGCACTGTGCATTATCCACAATCCTCTTATGGCCTATATTTTTCAAGAACTTCTTCAACTATTGATGTCGAACCAAAGAATATTTACTTAATTAGAGCCTTTTGTTGCCACTTCGTTTTTTATCCTCTTTTGGCGTTTTAATATTTATGTAGTATATATGCATCATGGTAGACTATCGAGAGAGAAGTTATTGAGGAGGGTTAATGTTACACTGGAAATTAAGCACTTTTGTGGTCCTCCTCACCCGAATTCGAGACTCTCCTACCCTTTTTCCCCCTCCCCTCATAACCCTACCAAACGGTTGAAAAAAAAAACCAAATGAGAGACAAGTTATTAATTGAAATTCTAAGAAACAATACCTACCTTACCCGATTTTAGAACAAAGAAAAGGAAAACTGTTATTTTTCTTCTTTAAAACCATCAAATTGTTTGAATATTATCATGTACTTACATTAACGCACCTAGCTAGTCATTCAAAATATTACATTACATCCCTAGTCATTTTTTTTTTTACAAAAAACAATAGAGTGGTATTCCATTAATTATCACAAACGAATACAAGGGTATCATTGGGTACATTGCTCTCCAGTGACTAATAAATTGATCTGGAGTGAATTTGCACAATTAAACAAACAAGAATAAACCCCAAGAAGTTATGGGTGTCCTTGCTCTCGTGTGAGTGCAAACATGACGTAAATCAGACTTGTAACAAAGAAGTTATGGGTGTTTTAAGGCCATGGGAAAAATGATAATTTTGCACCCACGGATATTTTGTGAACCTTTCCGAGCTTTCCCGACTTCATGAGAACAATTTTTTATTTGTTTCCTAATTTGAGTACGCCGATTATTTAAGTGACATTTCCCTTTAAGGGAACTTGGACCACACAGACTCAATCCTTTCTCTCAGCTCACTCACTCACTCTCTCTCCCTTCTTCCCGCTACAACACAGGGAAGATGACGGCTGCACCATTGCCGTTCTCTGGCGAGTTTGACCACCAAATCATCACCATCCTCATCTTCTCATCGCACCAACAAAACCATACCTTTTGTTTTCTCGAACTAACACCCAAACTAGAGAACCTAGGAACTAGTCGGATTTGACTTTCCCGACGAACTTCCCAGTGATCCAGAGGACGGATGGCCACGATCTTGGTCTAGATCGACTCCTCGTCGTCCCAAGTAACTTCTAGATCTTTCGATTGTGATGTTTGGTTACAAAATCGTGAGATTGAAGCTAACTTTTGGTGGATCCGTTTTTCAACGAATTTTGCAAAGCTCCGACGAACGTTTCTAGCTTCATCTCATCGTGTTGCACTAGATCATCACCACCAATCAATTCACAACCATTTGTAGACCAAGATTTGACTGTTTATAGCTCAAATTTACGAAGTTTCGAAACTTTGACTTTTGAACCGAGACTCTCCGATCATTTCAGGTCATTTTCGGCCATCTTTTGGACTCCAAGTTGGTAAGATCTTGTTCCGCATCTCTCTAACTTCATTTTGACATATAAATTGTGAAAAATGGTTAAGTTTTGAACTTGTTATGTCACTGTGAAAAATTCCAGCAAAAAACCCAGAATCTGGCGAGATTTCGGCTGGCAGACAGCGACTCATGACAACTCTGACAACTGGCGAGAGGAAGAAGGCGAGAAATATTTTGTAACAGTGATGGAATATTCTATAACGGTGTCAGCAAATTCCGTTAAAACTGAGATATATTACGTTAACTTTAACAGCGCGTGATGTCACGTGGTGGTGGATGAGCCTGCTTTTAAGTACTTTCAATCCTCGTTTTGAGTAAAGAAAGGAAATTTCAAGTATTTTCTTTAGTCTTTACAAACTTTGAGTAGTTTAATGATTAGTATAGTTGTTTCGCATATAGGGAAGACTTATCCCGATGAGTACAGAGGTTAGGCAAGGCAAGTGGTTACGACCCGACTACATATGAGTGAGTGGACTTGTTTTCAACCTATACTTTATTTATACAATTTCCACAATAGTTTTGTGAAATGTTTTTACATCATTCCATACTTTCACTTACGAGTATAAGTAATATTTGTTATTGAGATTTATGAAATTATAGTGGCATGATCGTACATATTTTATTTGCTCATCATACCTGCATACACCCAGTGCCTAGTACTCGTCCAGGGCCAAGACTAGCTTCACATGTATGTTCACATCTGCACTGTTACGCTCACCTTTGGATCCATTGTAGATGCCAGCTTGTACTAGTTTACATTAGGCAGCTAGGAGTCATATGTGACGCACTTAGCGCTAGCTTCATGTGATTGTAGTACTCGAGTGTATATTTATTACACACAACTTGTTTCATTTAGCTACTTTCTACATGGGCTTATGTGTTTGCATATTTTGATGAGCATACTGTATTATATCTGAAACATTTATGGTTTATTCGTATCCTTTGGCATTTCTGCCTTTATATTGTTATTGTGGTTTACATACTCTACGTAGTATGATTTTGGAAACTATACGGGTTTTTACAGTGATGAGTTATTATTGTTATGAAAAGCAAAGGTTTTAGAAATTCTTATTTTTGCCCACTAACACCTTCTGTTTTGCGCCTCTTCATGACTTAGTAGTTGAATTTAATGGCGAGTGAGGATCACTGGTGATTATGATATCCGCTTCAGTTAATATAGGAAATTTATTTTCCTATTAGTTGTATATTATCTATCTTACTCAAGGTGAGAATATTCTTACTTTTACTGCACTCTTATCTATACCCTGACAGTGCATGCATTTGTAATAAGGGTTCTTCCCACACTTCTGCGCACTCTTACTCTTAGTGAAAATTAATTTTAGACTTCGATTTTAATTTATCAGCACTTTTTACACATCACTTGCATGTTATAGCTTTTGTCACCCTTCCAAGTGTCGGCCATCATGCCTCAATTTCAGCATCCTTTTGGATATTCGGGTTGAGGTGTGTCAAAATCTGACAGCTACATTGGTCATCGCCGAATAATGAGATCACATAAAGTCATCGCAGTAGAGCAAGACTACATCAAGTCATCGTTGCAGACGAGACCACATAACTCATCGATCAAAGGCAAAGACCAAGCTCGCCATCACAACAACGCGACTACGAGACTCGCAAGGCCAGTGAAACACAACCATACTACTCCGAGAAGGGAACCACTGGTCAAATTAACTCAGTGGAGGACAAAGACACTCATGCCATGGCCACCTGCAACTTCACCGCTCAAGTGAGATTCCGGCTTCCATGGGTCAAGCACCCCAAGATCTAGTTGCATAAGGCAGCAGAGTCGCTAGATCCGAAACGCACAACGAAGCGGAGTCGGCGGATCTGAGCGCACTAGTCGGCACAACCACAAAATCAATTGAGGAAAATGTCACCACCATGGAAAATGCCTGCAGCTACGAATCCAACCCACACCATGAAATCGAGCGCCAACTCAAAGAAGAAACCTTGAGAGGGCATGGCCCGTATTTGGGTATGAGACTGAAATCCATAGAAGAACTACTCACAAAATGGTGGGAGAGACACGGGAGGGGGAGAGAAGGTACGTGAAGGGTGAGAATGGGTGGGCGGCGCGGGGTCAGAGGGCGGAGTCGCAGATCGGAAGGGAGGGGAGAGAAGGCTGGGATAGGGGAGAGGGGGAAGAGAGGAAGGAAGGAAGGGCTAGGAGGAGAAAGGGAGAAGCTGCCACAAGCCCCTAGTCATAGCTAGAGGCCGGCGGCTATAGAGGTAGCAAAGGCTAGGGTTTTTCTGAAAGAGGAGAGAGAGAGAAAGTTTTGGTTTTTATATTCCTAGTATTTTAAATTAATTGTATATTTAGTGTCTTTAAGTAGCCTTACTAGCATTTTTTTGTGCAGGGACAGTCTTACAATTATCTAAAACATGGATATCAAATTTATGTGCATGGAAATAGTAGGTTTTTTTGTATACTGATCCAAGTGCGTACGTAGTCATCAGTAGAGAAAGTCTTATCCATTACGATCAAGTTGACAAACGCATCAAGAACCTTATTATCCTACGCTATATAGCACTTATAACAAGTTGACGTATATGCACCCCGAACCTTTTCCTAGACTAGAGTGACAAACATTCGTATAGACTTTAGCTAAAAGTGTCGATTAAAACCCACTTTTGGCATTCTTGTCTTGTGGATTAAAAAAGTTATCAATAATGCCTTGTTTGGTTGATGAGAAAGTAAAAAAAAGTATACTTTCCATCATATCCACCGTATATTTTCTTATCTAATATAAATAGTATAAATAGTGTTCTATAATTTATTCGTGGCCCCGAACTTTAAGCTGTTAGAAAATGAGATGATAATATGGATTAAGTTAAATTCATACTAAACTTAGGATCTCTTGCAAAAAATTCCTAACGCCATATTAGACAATCACTAATTCTTTAAACTTTAGACATTCAAAGAATAAATCAACAATGCGTATATCAATGAGGTTTCATTCAGATACCCTTTTGCCAACAACACAAAGGAAGCACATAGGTAGCATCTTAATCTTTAATTATGCAGAGAAGAATCGGATCGAAAGGTTTAGAAGAGGAATGTTATAGAATATGAAAGAGTCAAAGGGCAGCAGCAGAATAAATGGTGGAATATATAGCTGTGCTGCTGATCAATATTGTTTCTAAATAAAATTACGTACGCAAGTTAGCTCTTATGAATGCCGTCTCACCTGCTTTTAGTGCTCGTGCACATGGAGGGGTCTTGTATTGCAGCCGTTTCTGAGTATTTTTTTTTATACATGAATGGCCTGCAAGAGGTTGGAGATGAATTAATATATAAACCTATCAATCTACTTTTTCCCCTGTTTAAATAATTATTTCGAGCGTACAAGGAACTTACATCCTTCAGGATTTAGTTGTTGCGATATTCTCATGCCCTTTGCTTATATATTATGTATCAATAATTAGTAGCCACCAAATATAATACCATATCAGAATCTCAGAATTATTTGAATTTCATCATATTTTGCAAGTGGTGTATTGTTTTGGTTGGTTGATAGAGTATTTTTCTTTAATCTAATGAGTTCCGAATTTTAGCCTCTCTCTTTTTCTCAATATAACTTAGAACATTAATGTCACTCTTGTAACAATGAACAAAAAATATGAGTAATTCTCACTTTACTACCCTCAAGTATCGTGAAATTCGCACTTTGCTACACTTACTTTTTTTGTCTTACCTTCATATCTAAAGTTTAATTTTCTTGACACTTTTACACATCTGTTAGTTTATCCGTCAAGTTTTCCGTTAACTAATGACGTGGCAGGACTTTGGCCTACTAAAAAATATAAAATTATTTAAAAACTAAAGAAAAAAACAATAAAACAATTAATAAAGAAGAAATCAAACTCTCATTCTTCAAACAAACCAACTCCATGGGACACCAAATCCAAATCAAACATAACAAATTCAAAGAAACTAAAAAAATTTAAAGTTAAAAAGTAGTTTGGTGAGGAGGGGGGTGGAGTGAATGTGCAGTGGAGTCAAAGAGAGAGGAAGAGAAAAGGGAGATATTTTTTTATTAATTAATTAATTGATTTTTAATGTTTATTGTCCACGTGGCACAAATTTGGTAGGCCACAGATCTGCCATGTCATTAGTTAACAGAGTACTTGATGGATAGACTAACGGAAGTATAAAAGTGTCAGAAAAATCAAACTTTAGGTATGAAAGTGAGAAGAAAAAACTAAGGGTAGCAAAATGTGAATTTCACGATACTTGAGGGTAATAAAGTGAGAATTATCCAAAAAATCTATATATAGATCATATTTTACTTGTGTATTTATATTTGACTCGTTTGGAAGTGCTTTTACAATGACTAAAAACGCTTTTAATGAAGTTTTTTTTAGAACCAATCCTTAGTAAAAATGTAAGTGAATCATTGAAAAACATTTAAAGTACTTTTTGGAAGAAGCAGATAACTGGTGCTTTTTGCTAGAAGCACTTCAAATGTTTTTGGAACTCAAAATTTTTTTTTTTAAAAGCGCTTTCAATGAATTTAAAAGTACTTTCAAATGAGCACTTATACATGGGAGTGGATTAGTCGATGAGAAGAAATTAATGTAGCAAGGGGCAGGCCGGCCTTGTTTGATGACTCTGTTAATTAACCACAATCGCTTTCATGTGCTACTTTGATTACTTTTATAATTATACTGCTGAATTTGGGGTTTACTTTTGAGGGCAACTGAATATACGTTTTACGTTATATATAAACTTGGCTTGCTTGATATTACGACACGTTGTGGCATCAAATGAAGATCTCCAGTCTGAGACATTTCTTCCAATTAAGTTAAGTAATAAAACTGTTTACTAGTCTTAATTAGCTACTTCATGTAACTTCAAATCAATTAGTAATACTATTTATGTTCCTAGACAAATGCTTATGTTAATTATCAGATTATAAGTATACATAGAACACGCAGTTAGGCAAGTATATATATATTAGTCGTTAGATTTATTCAAGCAACATAAGACTATCGAACATTTGTCAGTTATTTACTATGGTAAGATTTATCTATACATACATAAATTAGCAAGTTTAGTACTATATACTGTCAGTGAAATAACAAACCCATATATAGGTCATGAGAGTGTATATACATGATGGAAGATATATATGATCTGGGAAAAATTTGGACTATGGAAGAAATGAAAGGTATATATATACACACTCACAGATATATATGTATAGAGAGAGAGAGAGAGAGAGAGAGATCACATATTTTACAAGAACTATATATACACTGTATGGACAGATATTTCCTTTATACAGTAAGTGATGCAAAGAAGCATCAACTAGCAGAGAGGTTGAGATAGATTCTTTATTGAAAAACGTGAAATTATCAAAGATAGTTCACCAACAAGGACATGGGAACCAAGCACAACCCTTTTTTCTTTAATTCCGTACAATCACTAGTTTTTTCATCATCTGCCTGTTCCATCTCTGCAAAATGTTCTACATTAGTCCCCTCCTTATCCTACAAAACCATCAGGACCAAACAAAATGATTATATTAAACAAATTATTTATTTATTTTCAAGAGAGAATTAATAGAAGAAATATGAAGGGAAAGAAAAAGAATAGTACCAAAGAATTCATATACATATGATGATCATCTATCTTTCTGGGATTTATACCAACTGGTCTCAAATCACCAATCTATGAACAAAATAATAAGGATCACAAAAGAAAAGTCAATTCCCAAAAACTAATAGAAATTGAAAAAAGAAAAGAAAAAGGGAACAATTAATTTGTATGTGTGGCTCTAAATAAAAAAGGGACCTTGGGACTATTAACAGGAGAACTAGCAGTGTCCTCCAAATCATCACCAGAAATCCTTTTTGTTCTTGTTTTCTTGAAGCTTAATTTCTTGGGAAAGTTATTGGGTGGGACCCCAGTAGAGCCTGCATGGTTTTGATTGTTGTGGGAAGCTAATTTCCATGCAGCACCAGAAGCAGCATCAGAAACCAAAGAAGAGGTGCAGCCAAAACTTTGCTCTCCTTCTCCTCCTCCTTCTTCTCCTCTTCTGTTATTATTGTTGTTCGAGAAGTCTTCAAAGTAAGCAGTCCAACCACTCTCCTCTTCCGTGTATGAGTATGTGGTTTCTTTTAAAGGAACAGCTTTGATCAGAGATGAATTGCAAGACTTCTCCATGGCAGAGAGGGCAGCTGCTATATTTATGCTGCCTGGCCTTTTGATTCTAAAAAGATAGATTTATATCTAACTGAAAGAGATGATTAAAAGAATGAGGAAAAAGGAGAACCCATAATGCAGAATCTTAGTGTGGGGCAGAGAGAGAGAGAGAGAGAGAGGGAGGGAGTGGAGGAAGTCGAAAAAAACAGAAGTTCAACATAAAACCAAGGGGTGAGAAATGGGGAAAGAAATAGGGAGATGGAGAGAGAGAGATAGAAGAGAGAACGTGCAAAGAAAAATACAAATTATATCGGAGGAGGGAGGAGTTGACCTTTGTGATTGTGATCAAATGGGATTTTCACAATTCACACCAATATATGGTAACCAACTTTTTCTTTGTATGACTTGTGGCATCATGGGTTTCAACTAATCCCAATTAATGAGTCAATAGACAACCAACAACTCAAAACTTGGACTGCAGGCTACGTTGGCTGATTCATCTATTTTATATGTATACGCTTTATTTTAGGGACAATAATTCCCTAAGTCTCAGTAAGATGAAAGTCCTCTTTGCCCTCTAAAAATTAAAATTATTTATTTATTTTATCATCATCTAAAAATAATTTCTCAAGAAAATTCATTCGATTTTGAGACTGTTTAGTATCTATATTTTTCAAACACTCGACAATAGCATTTTCATGAATTGTCAATTTGTTTGACATGCATGAATGACTAAACAGTCTCCAAATTGAAGAATTTTTTTTCTAGGAATGACAATGAGTCACACACTAAGCATAGCAATTATATCAAATGATTAATCAAATTTTTATTCAACCTTATAGAGTTGTTGATTTTTTTTATTTAACAGAAAAAGATATTTAGATAATGATATAATTAAAGATAAACTATTGCATTTCAATTATAACATTTGTACGGTTATACAAGGATATGATAGAGGGGCAAGGAGGAATTTTCTCTTACTGGGAAGGAGAAGTGTTGCTGTCTTTAATTTAAGGCATGAGAGATTGAGCTTCAAAACCCTACTGAAAGGCCAAGTTGAAATTTTGAGTCAAGTTTACAATCCAAATTAAGGTAGCTTAGATAAACAACAGTGATTGGTCATTTGACTCATTTCACACAAACTCATGAAATTCTGAGCCAGTGTGTGATTGGAAAATTCAAGTTCTGTTCAACATACCTGACCCTGCCATAACCAATTTGTGTATACTTTTCAATTCACCAATTGGTTATAGGTTAGGCAGGTTTTTCCGGACGAATGCAGATCGTGCAAAGGTGTCAATAAATTCTCAATCTATTTCATTACTTTGGCCACAGTTTTCCTGGTCAGCGATTATTGAATAAAAGACTTGAATTCCATCTAACATGGCACAACTATAATGATATATGACTCTGTCAAAGTTGAGATCATCTTTAAACTTCATTGTCAATTAAAACGCAACCCAACAAAAAAAAAAATCAAACATTATTAACCACACAAGTGAAATGCCATTTTGACTAGGACAAAAAAAAAATAATTTTGGTTCAACTGGTATATGTTCACATAAGAGGACCACTTTCAATTGCATATGTGATCCAATGTGTTTCAATCTTCCTCCATCATGCATGGATAATATAAGTACAAATCAAAATTCTTCATGACAAACTTGTGCTATGTTTATATAGAATCAGGGAATTTTGTTTTGGTGACATAAGTGGAAAAAGCCCAAAACAACTAAGTAACAATTGGGATCGAGTGCGGGCCTATTCCGTCGTCATGAATAATCGGACATAAGCACTCGGTCGGAGGCTCCTCCAAAAGCTACGAATCCAAATGTCTCTCTAAATCCAATTTAGCTAAAGCATCATCTACAACATTTTCCCATTCAGTAAGGTTATGCATGAATGTGGGATTATTTAGTGACAAACAAAAAAATGGAATGAGTTTGGTGTCATTAGAGACTTAAAGACTAGTATCCATACTAGTCATCTGCACAACAGCAATGACTGTGTATAGTCATAGTGTAGGCATTTATGTTCATTTTCTAGTTTTTTTATTCTTCTTGTAGGGTTGGACCAACCTCAGATTACCCAGGTGCACCCAATTAGTTTGGCCCTCCAAAATTTTATACGGACACCCAGGGCCCAAAGAACAGGCCCAGGCCCACGCTCAGTTTTTAAGGTTTTGTTTCAGGTTAATGTTTAATTCTATTCTTTATTTCCGTTTAATTGATTCAATCCGGTGACCTAAATAAACAGGAGTGTGTGGGAGAGGAAAATTAATGATGTGAGGTTATCATTGTGCAAATATATTCTAGGCCTGCATTTGCTTTTACCAATTGTGCAAAGATCTATCTGATGAAAAAAAGTGCACGAAAACCTTTCTCGATTAATGTTGAAGTGTTCTTTTTCTTCTGGGTTGGAAAAGTTGAATTGTTGTTAAGTCCAGAGGGATTGAAATGTCCTTCTCACGACCTACAACCTGAGGAAATAAAAGGTGACATGTCTAAGTAATTCTTGTCCACCAAGAATGCCATATTTTAATGAAAAAATCATTTAAAGAAGTATGAATCTCGAACATTAAAGGTCAATATAATTTAGGAAAATGTTATGCATCTCAAACATTAAAGGTCAATATAATTTAGGAAAATGTTGGTAAGACAATATTTCCCAAGCCCTAATGATTAACCTTTGCAACTTCAGCATATTCTATTTCTTTTGAAGTACTCAGGTGCATGCCATGCACGTGCATTGCTAGTGTATAAGGAGCATCGAAGATGATTTTGGTACAGTTTATTAATATTCACAAAATTTTAAAAATGTGTCACTAGAAGAATAAACAAAGTATATTAGTGGATATGTTTAATTAGATGCATAGGGTTCACACATTCATCTCGGTTTGTTGAGTGTTGACGCCCATATCTGATCAATATTTTTTCTCTCCAAGTTTTCAGTACAACTGTACAAGTTAAACAACAATAAAACTAGTACAATCTCTGCTATGGGAAATCAAAATGAAGAGGTATGGGAAATCAATTTGAACAAAAGATTTATGGGAAATCAATTTGAACAAAAGAAAGCTCTATATCAACGTACGATCTTATTTTCTTGGCTTGCTAGCTCAATGTTCTTCATTATATTGATCGAGAGGGCTGATGGCATATGGCTCTATGGGCACATAAATGTAAAAGTCCCATGAAAAAATAACATAATATATTTATAATTAATGCTAATTATACATATGCGAAGCAGAGCATCCAAATATTCGTCTTTATTAAAAAAGTTGATTTAAACCCAAATGCAATAGCCTATTTTTTGAAAAATCTTCTATTTCAAATCAAACCTTTTGACCATCGATGCATCCATATAAGCAAACTTTTCTTTTCTAATCACGATGAATTATATAAACTTTTCAGTTATAATTTTCTCTTTTATTGTACCTATTTTATCCTTCCACAATGTTGATTATTGTGTTAATTGCTTAATAATAATTTGTGGACATTTTTTATTGCACAAATACAAGTAACTCACTACCTATAATATAAAACTTTAATATCACAAACCTACCATGAAGGTAACAAATTCCTACTAGTCTTCAATCCAATATCCAATACCGCCCCAATTGATATTCATAGTTTATATACAACACAATATTTTTGCATCAGTGTGGAACTTAAATGACACGCCCAACCCAGATATCCAGGTGGACAACCAAAAATCAAGGTGTGATGGCCGACCACCTCGTAAGGTGACGAAAATCATTTGATGGAAGAAGTGTAAGTTAAAATAAGAAAAAGAAGTTTGAATAAAATAAGGATTGAGTGTGTAGAAGTGTGTGTGAACCAATAAAAAAATACCAGAGCATCTAACTTTACAGGGTGGAAAGTATACTAAAGTGAATCACCAAAAGGTGATAAATACAA
The DNA here is from genome assembly GCA_018257905.1 of Gillenia trifoliata. NCBI lineage: Eukaryota > Viridiplantae > Streptophyta > Magnoliopsida > Rosales > Rosaceae > Gillenia > Gillenia trifoliata. The sequence goes on from CM031082.1 coordinate 7,995,546, forward strand.
TTATTAAGAATAGTCCCTACACTGAAGAGGGAGCAATGCCACCGTGTCCCAATGTCAAGAGCTCCCAAAGCCTACTAAAACTTAGAGGGCGCAAAAATAGAAAAGTGTGAGTGGGCAAAAACAATAGTTTTCTAAAACCTTTGCTTTTCCAAAAGTAGTAACCCTTTCTGTTAAAACCCATAATAATCTCAAAATCATACTACATAGTAAGTATGAAAATCAGCGTAAAAGTATGAAGTCAATTATTTCTCAAAATGGGTAAATAATAATAAAACTTCAATATAAAATCTTTCAGAAGAAACCAACACGTGGAAATGAACAAGTGAAATCCAAAAATATCCCGAAGTTCCATGGCATCATTGAAAGCAGGTAAATCACAAATAAACAAATAGGGTATACTCATTAGATAATGCAGACACACGAGTTCAAGCAGAGATATTTTGACATGAACAGGCTGAGTGTAATAATCTATGCTCAAGTACTACATACATGTGAAGTTGGCGCTAAGCGCATCACAACAAGTTCTAGGAGTAAAAACAACTAGAACAAACTGGCACCTACAATGGATCCAAAGTGAACGTATCGGTGCATGTGAACATACACGTGAAGTTGGTCCTAGCCCCGGACAGTATTAGACACTGTGTAATCAATCCTAAATTAACGGGTGTAAACACAGAAAAAACATGCTATGACTAGTCTCTTAAATCTCATAATTAAAATGAGGTAACGCATAAAGCCTTACGTTTCTAAAAGTAAGGCAAGTAGTAAAGTGTTCCAAAGTGGTGTTCGCAAATACGTAAGTTGAAACACCGATAATTCGCCAACATATTTGAATTTCTAAAACCAAGTAAGATAACAAAGCATAACATAAAACTCGTTTCGAAGCATACATAAGGTATAGATTTAGAAAGAAAAGCCCACTCACAGTGACCGTAGTCACAATTCCTTTGCTTGTATGCTCTCCGTAGTTCTCAGGTTGTCACTCCTAAAGTAAAACAACCATACTTAGTAAACTAAACGAAAACTACGAAGAACACGGAAAACGAAATTCAAATTAAGAGTTTTGGTGTCTAAAAATCCAAATATGCCGCTGCGGGCAACCATGCGCCGCCGCACGCGCCACTGTGAGGTCCCATGCGTTGTCACGCGCCGCCACGCACCTGCACGAGCTCTCACGAGCCAGAATATTCTAACGGCATTAGAGAATATTTTGTTAACGCCGTTAGTCTGAAGAAGGAATATACCTTGAAATATTTTCGATCCAACCAGATCTGAACCGGGTTTGTTGACGTCAAGGTCAGGTCTAGACCAGCTCGCCGTTGCAACTTCCAACCACCGCATTGCCTCCGTAGGCCGGAATCTTGCCGAAATCTAGGTTTTTTACCAGAAAATTTTACAAAGTCATAAAAGCTTCAAAACTCAACCATTTTACACGTATAATATGTCAAAATGAAGCTTATGAGACGAGGAATTCGATTTTACCTAACTAAAGGTGGCAGGAGATGGCCGGAAAATGGCTCGAAAGCCTCGGTCTAAAAATGGGTTCCCCCCTTCGATCTGAGCCATTTCACAACCGATCAACACAAGCAATATGTCAAAACTCATCTACTCAACACGAGGAAGAGAATGGTGGTGGTGGTGAGGCTTACCTTTGTCGGAAAGCGGTGGAAACTCGCCGGAAAAAGTCATCCTCGTCAAAGTTCCTTGAATCACGACCTCGGGGTCCGATTTTCACAAAATAGAGGTCGGAAATGGGTTGATGGAGAGGAAAGAGTTCTAATGGTGGCTGTTGGGTGGTGTGATTCGTTGGGGAACGCCGGCTCCACCGCTGGGTTTTGTGTCGGTCGAGGGAAGGAACGGGAGAGAGAGAGAGAGGGAGTGAATTAGAGTAGGAGAGACAGTGAGAGGGTGAAGGGAAGAAAGTGGGTCCCACGAGACCCAAAACCCAAACAAAATATGACTCGTGCAAATTACGAGAATGCCTTTGAACTTAACCTTCCGCAGAATCTTCGTTCATCAATGCGTTCGTAACGACGAGCACAACAAGAAAATAACAAGAGAAAAGATCGTACGTGTCACAACACGAAGGTTAACAAACGTCAACCATTGCCCAACCAGGGGCATTTTGGTCATTTCACACCTTCAGAAAATAAAATACTATAAATCCTGAGACGGACTGTAATATTAAATCTATACGATAGATAGAATAAAAATTTCCCAATTTGACTCTTTAGATTAGGTAGAAATAGATTACAAGATTAGGAGTATCCAAAAAATCTAGAAAATAGGTAACTATTATTCGGACAATCCTCACCACAACCAATCTATGATAGTGAATTTGAATATTCCAATTCAAAACGTACAAATGACAGGTTTTGTAAATTTTATATCAAAATTTGGGCTATTATTTAGTTACATAGGTTGTCTTCCAAAATTAATTAGATTGTATTTAATGGTGAAGATAGTGAATTTTTTATTTATAATTTATTGTGTTGACTGAGTCTAAATTAAAAACCCCTATATATTTTCACTTGGTGCTACGTACGTAACACTAAATTATGAAGGAAAATACATTATGTATTGAGATCAATGTCAATAACTGCGAGACTCTGAAATTATATAATACATCTAATCCTTTATTAGGTTTGAACTTTGAACCAACAAGAAAAACTGACTAGAAACTAAGTTTGGCTTTTCTTATTAATGGTGATCGATCTGCAGCTTTTGCAAATATGAAAAGTATCTAGGTTTGACTTGATCAACTAATTAATTAGGCGGCTTATTTGATGGTAGCTGTGTGAAGATCTTAGCAGACAATATTGTATGAGCAAGAAAAGAAAAAAAGAAAGAAGAGAATTGAAACCTTCAATTGCGCTAGTGGACTGCTATAGACTCTAAATAGTAAACGAGCCAAAGACCATGGCAGACGGGGAGTGTGCTGAAGCTTTCTTCCTTTGACCTCATCAATTCAATAAGAAACTTGAAAAGTGAGTAACTTACATGGTACATTAACACGGTTATCATAATATCCTATGACATTGATACAACATTATATAAAAAAAAACTTATACATATCATTATATTATTGACACATACGATTATACTCACAGAAAACTCATGTTACGTAAGTTTTTCTTACTTGCGTTTTCCATGAAAGGCTGTGTTGCTGTATGGTTTTTACTCCAATATAATGATCATCATCTTTTGGAGTCGAATGATGACTAAAGACAGAAAAGCCAATTACTTGCCTTTGCCCCCAGGTACATGACAGCTACAGGAGACCCCATTAAAGGACCAAGACAGATATGCATTGGGTATGGTCCTGAGATCAGGATGGCCTACAAGTAATGGACATGGTTTCTTGGCAGGACTTGCTATGTGTGCATGACTGGGTTGAATATTGTGGCACATATATCATGATAGGCACAACACAAATTTATGAATCAAGCATTCCTATTTGCTTCATAGCATGTAATAACTATATTTTATACCGTCAAAGTTTAAGGTAATTTTTAAATTGGGCTATGAGATTCAATTTTTGTCACATTGCCCATTAAGGTTTTGAAATTGTATCAATTTATACCTTTTATATATTTGAATGTCTAATTATCTATTAAATTAATAAGTTTTTTAGGCTATAATGTACAAATGTGGCTTACATATCAACCCAGTTACGAATTTCATGCTTACTATATATGTCATCAATTTAATGAAAATTCAAATAATTTATTAGACAAAATGTGTAAATTGATACAATTTCAAAACCTTAGGGAGCAATGTGAGAAAATTGAAACCTCGTGGCCCATTTTAAAAATCACCTCAAACCTTGAGGGTGTAAAATGTATATATATTTTTTAATTTGTTATGGATGAGAAGTAGTGTTGGTTTAGTTATTTCAGTTGGTGTTAAAACTCGGACAAAGTCTGACTGGGTTCAATACGTATTTGCCCAGAGTGTTGTTTTCAGTCCCAGTGTCACAGGATGGCTCAAGAGAAAAAGAAAATAGGCGTGCCACTGTTGGAGGCTGCCAACAGACAGTGATTGGTGTTTGAGTGTGTGTGAGGGTTGCATGTAAAATTGACTTCTTAACCAAAAGATTGTGCACCGAGTGGGACGCTGGTTTGGTTAAGTTCTTTTTTGTGCCTCGAACAAATGAGGACTTAGAATTCAATGTGTATTTGCCTAAAAAGTAAATGAAAGAGAAATAGAAACTAAAACGAGAAACCAAATGTAATCATTTTATGACGAGGTCAAGATTACAAATATTTACCAAAGTAAATCTAGGTTGATGAGCTGGGCTACATGACATAAAAATTAAATGAGCTACAAATGTAAAGAAAGCAGTAAAACTCTAGCAAGATTTATGCCATGAAGGGCAAGATAATGCTAGAGGAGTCCACCGAGATCACTGGTATTAGACTGGATTGAACATAGAGCATATGCCTAAGAGAGGAAAGCAGGGGTGGTTGGAATTGCACGTTAACCAAATCATACCACAAGGTATCAAAGCTGTAAGAGTTTTAGATCTCAGGATCGTAAGCAGTGTTTGCTTCGAAGGAAAGCTGTGAGATTGTAGCTGAAGAGCTAACCTAAAGAGGGTTGTGCTGAAAAGCATTTGGGTTGATTGAAGAATCACTTAAGGTTTATATAATCGTAGAGATTAAATTTGACAAAGGTCCTGAGCTTGAAGGCCATTGGTTTTATTTATAGGTAGTGGAGAATGAGCAACTTTGATTCTATTACTGAGTTGGAGCAAGGGTAGATTGGTCATTTGACGCTGACAATAACTGCAATTCCTGGTTAGTGGTCTTCAACTGTGTCCTATGACGGTTCACACAATTGTTGCAGTAACAACAGCTTGTCAGAAGACACACTCCACAACATTTAAGGAGGTGAGATATTCCTGGGTCTGGTAGTTTGCGTGGCAGATGCGCTTTGGGGGAGAACCCTGTCCGAGCCCTCGAACGGGTTGGAGTGAAGTGAGTTGGTCGTCGGAGCTGTATGATGGGATCCTGGATTGGGCATAGAAGTTAGTAGGCCGGAGTCGTACGACTTTGTGTAAATAAAAATAGATTGGTAGCATGCCTTATTTTTATTTATGGTCAAAAACAATTTCATTGTACATATTTTTGTTTGATATTTTGATACATCGATATATTTACATTAAAGGGTTTGAGATTTAGACTAAGCCACAATAGGGTGACTAAAATAAATTAGTATCAAACTCGCCATTAACGAGAGTCGAACATAATACCTCCTATATATAAGTGGAGAGGAATACCACTAGACTATTATAGATTTTGAATTGAACAAAATAACGTATAACATCTTTATTTTTAGGCTCCATACTTTCATGTTTAATGGTGTTTCAGCATAATGTTAACATTCAATGTCTGAATTACATAAAATGAAAAGTTACAACATAATCGTCAAAGTTTACAATCCAGTGTTACATAATAATGGCATGACTATAGTTAATAACACAAAATGCCTTTGTTATTACTGTACAAAAGTTGATTTGTTAAATTATCAAATTGAATGAAAACAAATATATGTCACTAGAAGTACAAGCATCCAAATGTATAGAGTAAACTGTGGATTTGGTTCTTAAATTATTACCTGAGTGAAAATTAAGTCCTTAAATTTTTTTTTTTAAAAAACAAGTCCTTAAACTCATTAAAAGCTGTCATTTTCATCCCTACTATTATATTTGAACTATTCTATCTAATTTTCCGTCAGTGTAAGTCATGTGACTTGCACGTACGTGATACACATGTAATATCTGTTGTGAAAAATATTAACATGTGATAAATGTGATTGTGTAAATCTTAGGTAGATATGGATTGGGATATTCTGAATATCCTAAAGTTGCATTCTTATTATGATTGTACTTGTTTCACTATAAATAAATGCACCAGTATGAGAGAAATCACACACCATAATTTCCCCCATCCCTATTTTTCTCTATTCTCTCTGTGCCGCCAGCCATCCTTCTCCCTGTTCTTAAACCCTACAATAAAATATGCCACAACAATATCGTCATTTTCTTACCTATAAGTCCTTAATGATGCATATAAGTTGCGAAACTATCAATTTACCTTCCAAAATTAATTCTATACACAATTATGATTCCTTTTCTTTTTATCCAAAAATTCATTTATATTATCACAAAATCCATTAGACCAAGATATATAATTACGCACTATAGAATGTCTTTTTGCCTGGGAATAAATACATTGGAATTTGTGGTCATCTTAGATAAACAGATGTTTGAGACTTCAATTGGGTCACCAAAGCATCACGAGATCATAGAATCAATTCTTATTGATGAGCCCGAAAAATACATAAGTTTAATGGATTAGAAAGACATTGCCTAATTAAGAGTACTCCTAATTAAATAAAGAGAAGACCCACATGGAATTATTGATTAGATATGCTGCTAAAGAGGAGAGTTAAAAGAAGTCCAAAAATATGACAGTTCATATAATATTTTTGCATAGACAAGGACACTGTGGTTACAAATGGCACCACGTAACATCTTGTATGGGCAGGACTTGGTATGATTGCATCACATTTTTAAAATTTGTTTCTGTTTATCGCCATAAAGGTATATGTAAATGGGCACAATCATGTGATACATGATTTAATTAGTTATCTAAAATTCCATCTGTACGTTTGTGGTCCTTGTGGATTATGCAAGATTATTAAAAAAATATATATAAACAAATATAAAAAATTAGGGCCAAACTAAAATATGTTCAATTCTTTTCGTCTCTCTATTTTTGTTTCATTTTATTTTGTTTTTGTTTTTTAATCAATTCAATTAAAGGGTCAATAGTATTCAAAACAATCCCATTTTCTGATCTTCATGCCATAATATATATGGTAGTATGGGTGCTATCAGGTTCAAGAAAGTTGAAAATAACGTGTGTGGTAGATGAATATATATAATGGTGAGTCGACCCTGGCCACATCCTAATTGAAATTTTTTATCTGAAGAACTTTTGAATGATTAAATGAGATTAAATTATTGAAATGATAATATGTGGATACTAATCTTTGTATATGCGTATGACAATGATGTACGCTTTAGTAATTTGGTATAATATTACCTTCAATAATCAACCTAAGCATGGTTTTGTATGAATCATATATTTAGATCCTAAGCATCATGTTGGATATTATACTCTCCACTATATATATTTATTGGGTTGTTATAATGGAATTAAACTTAACGTACTCATAGTGATCACCGGATCTCTACCCACCCCGCATTATTGGGATAATGCCAATGGCTTTATACTTTCCACTTTATTAGAGTATTTCATTGATGGACAACTTTATATTCTTAATTTCATAGTTTCTAGCTATGCTACCAAATTATTCTTTTTTTCAAATCAAATTATACAAGATTGTTGTTTTCATAATGGAAAATGCTAGGGATATACTGATTTTCACTAAATGTGGTTTCCTAACATCACCAGTAATAATATACTGATTTGTGTGTTGATGGAAAAAGAAATTATAGAACAACTTAAATAAGCTTATAGAACATGTCTAATAGTTCAGTATCAGTCGTGCCATGTACCCTCAACTCATGAGTTTCTTTGCATTCTTGGAATCTTGTTGTTGATTTCTAAGAGTTACGGAAACAAAAGAAGGGGTGAAAGAGATGCTTGAGCTATTATTTCCTCTATGGCTACGTCTAAACCACCATAATATTTCTGAGGTTTAAACGAAGCTTGAAAAAGGAAGTTCTCAACAACAAAAGAAAAATGATGATTGATCTGAGGGGGACAGATGAAATAGACTTGGTAGCACCTAGACCATCCGATGAGGATAGAACAACGACGTGGACCATGGAATTAGGGCCCCAATTTCCTTGTGAATAACAAGATGTCACCATACCATGATAAGGAACGATGGTTGCCTTGACATAGATTGGTTCAATTGGTCAAAACCAAATGGAACTTTAATTATAGTTATCCTTAATCTCTAGTCTAATAAGGTAGTATAATACTGTCACTACGGAAATGAGTGATCGTGGCAGTAGTAATACAAGAAGAAATGGTAGTATATTACAAATTATAGTATTGTAAACTTTTACTTCCAAAATACAAAGCTGAAAATTATAGACAACTTTTCAACAACAATTTTTATTTATTTTAATAAATTGCAAAGTCAATCTCACTCCAACTATGCTATCATGAGAAGTAATTGTGATGTGAATTTGTTAATAGAAAAGAGAAATACAAATATGTCAAGGAGGCAATGAAGCTAAACTCCAACTGTTAAAGAAGCCATGAAAAACAAATCAAAACCATTTCTAGCAAAACCAATGACAAGGAAGCTTAGAAACGTTATGAGAATAAGCAGTTGCAGCACAATGATGACATGAATCCCACCAATGAATATCAAGGTGTTCAACACAATAATTGGCTAGATAATCAGCAACTTGATTATCCTCCCTAAAAATGAGAGAAATCTGAACCTCACGAAGGATAAATAATAAAACTCGATAGTTATGCCAACTAACCAAAAAGCTCAAAGGGATCGATGTCAAAGAAGGCGGAGATGAAGAAATAAGGTGAACAACCAGAGAGAAATCACACTCAATTCATTATGAACGCCAACCTCTATCCCAGGCTAAAGATACAACATGAATAACATCGTATATAGGATTGGATTGGAAGAAATAACTCAAATACACTTTATTCCACACAATTTGGGGCAAATCAGTCTTTAGGTCAAGAGAAATATATTATTGGGAATAGGTTTCTTGATTCACCGCAATGTCAGACTTACAATTTTATACAATGTGGGATCAATCTAAATCCTATACTAATGCCTACAATAAAGTATATTGTATTTACAGGAAAGGAAATAAATCAAGTGAATCAAATCACAACATACGTCAACTTATTTTACGCCATTATCTTTAACACTCCCCCTCAAGTTGGAGTGTATGTTGATAACACCCAACTTGCAAAGTAAAGTTTCAATCTGTGGTGAACTTAATGCCTTCGTAAACAGGTCTGCAATCTGATCTGTGGTTCGTACATGAGCTGTTCGTATCATCCCTTCATGAATCTTCTCACGCTCGTGAAAAATGGGGTTCGAGGCAATGTGTAATGCTGCCTAGTTGTCACAAAATAACATGACAGGTTGTGCATGTTAAATACGCAAATCTCTTAAAACATTCTTTAGCCATGTGATTTCACAACAAGTGGTGGCCATGGAACGATACTCTACCTCGGCTGATGATTGAGATACGTTGTTTGTTTCTTTGTTTTCCAAGAAAATAGGTGATTGTCCGAGAAACACACAATAACCTGTTACAGATCGTCTCGTATCCTTGCAACGAGCCCAATCCGCGTCACAGATTTCCCTTAGTTGCATTGTGCTGGTAGCAGAAAAGAGGATTCCTTGTCCTCGTGTTCGTTTGAGATATCTAAGGAGTCCATGTGCTGCCTCAAGATGTGACACTCATGGTTTATCCATGAACTGACTGAGCACATGAACAGGATAAACCAAGTCAGGTTTAGTGATTGTTAAATAAATCAATCTCTCCACGAGACGCCTATATGATGACGGGTTACTCAAAAGCTCTCCACTGGACTATCTAAGTGTAAGATTTTAATCCATTGGAAACCTCGTTGGCTTAGCCCCCAAGAATCTAGATTCTTCAAGTATCTCGAGTGCAACTTTCTTTGACAAAGTGAGATGCCTTGTGATGATCGTGCTAACTCTATGCCCAAGAAATATTTAAGTTGACCAAGATCTTTAAGCTTAAATTGCTTGGATAGGAACTGCTTTGTTGCTTGAATGTGTTGTATGTTATTGCCTGCCAAAATCACGTCATCGACATATACAAGAATGGCAGTGAAGCTACCTTTGTGGGATTAGACAAAGAGTGAATAATCCGCTTTTGATTGTTGGAACCCAACTTTCTTAAGGGTCGTAGAAAGCTTCACAAACCATTGCCTAGAGGCTTGTTTTAAGCCATACAATGATTTATTGAGTTTGTATACGCGATTCTCCCCCTTTCGTCCGAATCCAGGAGGTAAAGCCATATACACATCTTCATCAAGATCACCGTGCAGAAAGGCATTATTGATGTCAAGTTGATGGAGGTGCCAATTTTGAATGGCAGCAAAACTGAGAAGCACACAGACAGTGACTAGCTTTGCTACAGGTGCAAACGTCTCTCGATAATCAAGCCTTTCAACCTAGCTATATCCTTTGGCTACTAATCGAGCTTTGTAATGCTCGATAGTGCCATCTGGTTTGAGCTTCACCTTGTAAACCCATTTGCAGCAGATGGGCTTTTTGTCAGATGGAAGCGACACGAGGGTCCATGTCTTGTTGGCTTGAAGAGCTTGAATCTCAGTTTTCATGGCTTCACGCCATGTGGGATCTTGCATGGCCTGCATGAAACTTTTTGGTTCTTTGATAATAGACAGTGAGGTAGTGAAAATTTTGTGTGTAAGGGATAAACAATCATATGAAAGAAAATTAGAGAGAGGATGTGAGGTACATGACTTGGAGACCACGTTAGAGAGAGATGATGGACCAGGTCGTGAAGAGAGGTTGGCTTCAATGTGAAAGTCATGCAAGTAACCTGGTTGTTTGGTTGGCCTGCTGGAATGTCAACGTCCAGATGTGGGTGGTATTTGTGTGTTGGAAGGGGGAGACGTATCGGTAGGGCTGATTTGAAGTTGATTTTCTGAGGTGAGGAGCTCAGTATTTTCTGGTGGTGTAGGCATGATATGATTTGGTGGTGTAAGCTTTTCTGGTGGTGTAGGCATGTCATCATCAAAGAAAGATGTATGTAGAGGACGAAATGTATTATCGGAATTGGCAGCGGAAGTGGTATAAAAAGGAAACTCCTACTAAAAAAATGTGGCATCACGGGAGACAAATACCTTTTTGGACTCAAGATCATACACACGATAACCTTTTTTCCCATAAGGATAACCTAGGAAGATGCAACGAGCAGCACGTGCATCAAATTTGGACGGTTTTTGGCCATGCGTAGAGGCAAAACATAGATAGCCAAAAACACGCAAATGAGAGTAATTGGGTGTGACGTGAAATAGAAGCTCATAAGGTGTCTTGCCCTTCAAAAGAGGTGTTGGTGTGCGATTGATAAGGTAAGCTGCTGTGAGAATAACATCCCCCCAAAAGTGTTTATGAAGTTTGGCCTGAAAAAGGAGTGCACATGCAACATTAAGCAAATGGTGGTGTTTTCTTTCAACCACACCATTTTGTTGTGGTGTATTGACACAACTAGTTTGATGAACGATGCCCTTGGTAGAGTAAAAAGATTCAATTTTGAATTCAAGATCATTATCACTGTGCACAATTTTAACCTTGGATGAAAATTGAGTTTCAACCATGTTAATAAACTTAATTAGGAGATCCCTAGTATATGACTTATTGCACATCAAATACACCCAAGTGCATCGAGTAAAGTCATCAACGATAGTAAGAAAATAACGTGCTCAGGAAAGAGATGCAACATGATAACCACCCCAAATATCAACATGTAATAATTCGAAAGGTGATTTACTGGAAATTGTACTTAAAGAAAATTGTAATCTGGTATGTTTAGCCAAAGGACAAACCAGACACTTGTTTGCATCACTAGTTTTATTATTGTTTGGAATAGTAAATAAGGATGACACTTTGTTGGATGGATGCCCAAGGTGTTGATGCCAAAGGCCAGGAGACGATGGACAGATGGAGTTGCATGACACTTTCTTTGTTTGATCTAGGTAGTACAGCCCCTCCCTTTCAGTTCCCGTCCCAATCATCTTCCCCGGACGTAGGTCATGTATCACACAAAAATGATTAAGAAAAACAGTGATACAAAGGGAATGAAGATGAGATTTAATTGAAAAGATGGAATACACAGAACATTATCAAGAACCAAACTAGAGGTAAATATGATTTGACCAACATGTGTGATAGTGGCTAAGGAACCATCTGGGAGTTCCACTGTCTTATTCTTGACTGGTTTGCACGAAGTGAATAAATTAGAATTACAAACCATGTGGTTAGTGGCACCATTGTCAAGGATCCAAGTTGCTTTCTTGCCATTAGTAGAAAAACAAAAAGCTTTACCTAAGAGTTCATCATGCGTTGAGGGATTACCAACATGATTTGCCTTCGCGATTTTATTTTTGCTGAGCATTTGCAAGATTTGTTGGCATTGCTCATGCGTGAAGGGGAACAAATTAGAGATGTCTTTTTCTGCTTGTGGAGCAAAAACGTGGTTGCCTCTAGGATTGCTCTTGTGTTGGTCGGATTCCGTCTTCTTGAGCTTGCGACAATACTTAATTGTGTGGCCCTTCCATCCACAATGATCACACTTCAAATGTGATTGACAATTCTCTGTGTTATGGCTAGGTTTGTCACACTTCTCACACTTGGAATCGTTCCCTCTCTTTTTGCCATCTTTGGATGCACCTTTGGCTGCAAACACATCTGCCTCAGTTTGGGCCAAAACCTTTCCAGCAGAAACATCACACTGATGTTCATGTTTGAGAACAAGGCAGTAGGCCTTGCTGACCTTAGGCAATGGATCCATCATCAATATTTGTCCTCGAGTCATAGCGAATGACTCGGTCAATCCTATGAGAAATTTGATTGTTTTCTGCGTTTCTCGATAGGACAATTGTTCCTTGGTAGTCCCACACTTGCAAGACGAGACAGGGCAAAGTACATCCCTCTCGTCCCATAAGCCCTTAAGTTTGGTGAAGTAAGAACCAACAGACATGGTCCCTTGAACACAGTAATGAATTTCATTCTCGATATGAAAAAGTTGAACACTATTTACTTGGGAGAAGCGTTCACGCAACTAGTTCCAAACTGCTCGCGCTCCATCACAATAGAATACGCTAGCAGCAATCTCTTTGGAGGTCGAACTTAATAACAAGGTCTTGACCAAACTGTTGCAACGATTCCATTGCTGCAACTCATCCTTTTTGCTGTCACTTGGCTGCTCTATCGACCCATTAACAAAGCCATACTTGTTCTTGACTATGAGGGCCATGGTCATGGAGTGACTCCATGTGTTGTAGTTGTCCTCAGTGAGGAGTTGTGATACAAGTACCAACCCAGGCTGATCTGAGTGATGAAGATACAATGGGTGATTGGGGTTATCAAATTTTGATGCCATGCTCTTTGGAGTTGGCTTTGATGAGTTGCTGTCATCTCCCATGGTGACGGCTAGGGTTTTGGTTTTCCTTTAGGTTACTAGGATCGATTGCTCTAGTACCATCAAGAGAAATATATTATTGGGAATAGGTTTCTTGATTCACCTCAATGTCAGACTTACAATTTTATACAATGTGGGATCAATCTAGATCCTATACTAATGCCTACAATCAAGTATATTGTATTTACAGGAAAGGAAATAAATCAAGTGAATCAAATCACAACAAACGTCAACTTATTTTACGCCATTATCTTTAACAGATATCTAATATTTAATCCACTTGAATATTTTACTATGAACTCGTTTGGTATATTGATTAGATTTGGAAGGGATAAGTCACTATTTTCAAGGCATGTTGAAAGAAGATAGGAAAGTTTTGTGGCAACTTAAAGGTAGGAGATAAATTACTCAAGAAGAAAAGTTATTCAATCCAATCCTCCCAAATTGGGAGGATTAGTTAGAAGCGAGAATTGTTTTTTCATGTCTAATCCTCCTTTAATCCCCTCAAAATGAAAAATATCTCTCATCTATCTTCAAAATACCTTAAATCTAGTGGGTTATCATTTCCAATCCAGTTCTCTATTCCAAACGAACCCTAAGAGATTGATTGGTGATTTTGTAGTGAGCAGTTCTATTCGAATTTTTACCATTAGAAACCACATGAAATCGTATTGATTCAACTCTATTGCGATTTTGTTCCTCCATAAACCGTCGCCCAAACTGAAATTATCGTCCATTTCTTTGCAAATTTTGAGTTGTAAAATCAAAATTATTTGGGCTGTGAACTTTATTTGTATTTATGAATATGTGTGTTAGGATGTTAAAATTTACGGCAGTGCACATGTTCCCTTGCATTCAAATTCATATTTCCTTCTATGTAAATTGGAGCAATTTTAGACTAATGCTTTGTTAAAAAAAAACTTTATTGTATTTATATACAAATTTTAGGTTGTAAGTTGTAACTAATAACTAATATCATTAACCTGTTACTATGTAATGATGATTTTTAGGATGTTATAGATATAGAAATTATAAGGTGATCACTACTACAAAAAAGATGACAGAGGACAAAAAATAACTATCCTTTATGATTATACTAGACAATTTTTAAGAGTCCTGTAGTCCAGTGTCATCTATTCTCTTGTATTTTTAGAGGACGAGTTTTAACTATCGTTCGAAGCCTTGTTATATGTCATGTTTGAACCTTCATAACATCAAAATAACACTATATCGGTCCTAGAAACATGAATAGTTTTTGCTGGACAGTTACTAATTGTCCTATATGCTTATATTGGACATTTTTTCAATGTCCATAAAAGCATGTAAATAATTAAAAAAAAATCACTGGATTCTTTAATAGTTAGTTCTTACTGTTCTATATTTTCTCATTCAAACTCTTCACAAATAATTACAACTACAAATTTATACCCAAACTAAAAAGATTCAACATAAATATACAAGACCACTTACATATATATATATATATATATATATATATATATAGATCCTACTAACAAGAGTTAACATTATTCACAAGTGATCCACATAAAAGAAAGAAATACAATAAAATTCGTGAGAAACTACTACATCCAAATCTTGAACAGATGGATTACCAATATCAGCTCACTCTTTCATTCCACATCAATTAGTATCAACTCTCTTTCCTTGGAGCTGCCATATTATATAAAAAGAGTTTCAATTGCCATATTATATAAAAAGATTTATTTTACCTTAATAAAGATTCTTTTAAAAATAATAAAGCCTATTCCAAAGATCATCATCTTGCAAATTAAAGAAAGCAATAAACTCTCACCTGGTCATTGACAAATTAGAATAAAGAACAAGATTCTCAATTATCCTAGTAGAACAATAGACTCTAAAATAAAACATGCAAGCAAGGCTATGAGTCTATGACAAACATCATTTGCAATTATGTCAAACTTACTCTATTACAGTTGGAAGATAATTCACACTTTGAACTTCGAATCTTATCTACCATTTCAAACTTAAAGTAAGCACACTCTTGAGGCCCGCAAATTTGGAGTGAACATTAGAAACTCTAGGATAGAAACATAAGAAATTTGGAAGAAGAAGACTTACCATATAAATAAGAATGCACATTTGTTACTCAGTCGAATCCCTCCTTTTTCTTGGGTCCTATAATCAACACTGGCAATTAATAAATGCTTTGGTTTTTTTTTTTTCATGAATATAGTATTTTAGCAGTTATACAAGCAACATAATTTTCAATTATGATAGTACAAAGATTGACTCTAAAAGGAACAAAGCTGAATTACGAAAGATATTTTCAATATATAAAAAAAATTAGAACATGTTTTAAAAGAAAACAAAGTTTCACAAAGCATCATTGAGACATGTTTTAAAAGAACATAATTGTTTGATTCGGTTTTACGTATGTTTATAAGTAAATTAGACAATAATACTAACCTTGTATAATTGGGACTTGAAATATTAGTGTCAGTAAGACATATTTTCAAACCAAAATGAAAACAACAAACAAAAAGAGGAGAAATTGGTGGCGAATTGGCACGCCTGCATCAACACTCACGCCACCAAAAATCGTAGTTAGGTCTTTCTATTTCGGCTTGCACGCCACGTAGGCTGTGTTGTATAATTTTTAGGGTAATACATATGTAAAACCGAATCAAACAATTATTTTCTATATAGTAAGTAGTGTGAAACTGATTCAAATCGGCCCAGTGCTTACCCCGATTAATCATAGATGACTTAAATGATAAATTATATGCAAGGAATCATGATTGAATGCTTAAATCGAAATTCATTTCTACAAGCACACTCAAGTAATCTCTATATATACAGCAACATTATATGATAAATCATTTTCAAGTTGCAAGATAGTCATTTGTCACATTAATTTTGTTTTCCCTAAAAAACTAATATTGTAACAACCGCTATTTAGCGAATTTCATACCACAAGAAAAATAAAGTTTATATCAATTCATGGATACCAAAAACAAAAGAGAAAAAGAAAACAAGGTCTAGTTCAGGATGATCCATACTAAGATAGAGTTGAGTTTTCCGAATTCCAATCACTGGCATTTGACTTGCAGTTGTGTGAAATATGAACACACTCAACTGTGGGACCTACTAACCTCCCCACCAGTCCCAGTATGGTGGTTGTTACGACTGGCTAATGACACTATTTCTAATTTTGTATCGAATGGACCGCAGCGTTTGGCTTTGGTTCAAACTTTGAAGGCCAATGTTTCGAGGCCACCGAAACACACAGGTAAACCCTAATGATGTTGGATAGGAAACGTTGCCATCAATGTTTCACAAATCTACACAACTATGGAGAAGTTGAAAGTACTTCATTCACAACGATAACAAGTTGAGTGTTATTGTTTTTTTTTTTGTCAAAAAGTTGAGTGTTATTGTTAATTATGAATTCTTTTTTCAAATAATAACTTTTTATTATAAATTGAATTGTTGTGGCCTATTTTATTGAAAGGTTAAGAAACGGGAGAGGGATAGCTGGCAGCACAGAGAGAATAGAGAGAAATAGGGATGAGAGAAATTATAGTGTGTGATTTTCCTCATATTGATGCCTTTATTTATAGTGAAACAAGTACAATTGTAATATGAATGTAATCTTTAGGATATTCAGAATATCCCAATCCACATCTACCTAGGATTTACACAATCACACTTATCATATGTTAATATTATCCACAACACTCCCCCTTGAGTGTGCAAATACTCAAGTAGATATCGCATCAGATCTTCAATATGATATAAAGATAGTTGATGAAGTCGTCTCGTAGGCACGATAAAGAACACACTAGTCTCAAGTACGGAACTTGCATATAAAAAAAGTAAAAATTCTCACAAAACCTGGTTATGGTAAAACCCAAGGCGGGACAAAAACCCATAGTCTAAGGGGAAAAGTGAGTTAATGCAATGTCAATACTAAACATCTGTCGGATGTCAGTAGGATGCCCACAAGGGTATGACCAGCCCAGAATCGGTGCCTTGTTAAAACCTAGTCAGACAACAAAAATCCAATGGGAAAAAATGATCCTGATCATAGAGAAAAAAAGTACATTAAGGTCAAGCGAGTATACTTCAGGATACTCCCTCTGAGTTTGACAAAATTTCGAATGAGAAACTAACAATGTTGCAAATCAGACAATTTACGCATACTAATTCCTTGAACAAGCTTATGAAAGGTAGACTTCGGCAGTGACTTGGTGAAGAGGTTGGCAAGGTTGTCTTGGGAACGGATTTGCTTGACTTCAATCTTCTGATGCTTTTGCTACTGATGTGAAAAGAAGAATTTTGGAAAAATATGCTTGGTGTTGTCTCATTTGATATATCCTTTCTTAATTTGGTCAATACATGCGGCATTATCTTCAAAGATCGTTGTTGGGACATCAACGACGGAAGAAAGTCCGCAGTTGCTTCAAATATGCTCAACAACGGCTCTCAGCCAAACACTCAAGAGTAGCTTCGTGGAAGGCGAGAATCTCAACATGGTTCGAAGAGGTAGCAACTAAGGTCTGTTTGGTTGACCTCCAAGATATTGCAGTGTCTCCAACGGTAAAGACATAACCCGTTTGAGAACGTGCCTTGTTCAGGTCAAATAATTAACCTGCGTCAGCATAACCAACAAGGCAAGCGTCATTTCGAAGACCAAAGGGGTGTGATCTATTATGAGATACATAGGGATGGAATAAACTCAAATCTGAAATACCCTTAAGGTAACGAATGATGTCTTTAGACCATCTCCAATGGTGGCCAAAGGCCAACATTTTTAGGCCATAGGCCTTTGGACTTGGTTCTCCAATGGTGGGCAACAAATAGGCCCAAGGTAACCCAACAGAAAAAAAGACAGAAATTGGCCAAAGAATTGGCCCGGCCAAAAGGAGTGGGACCCGCCCTGCGAGTGGGCAAAGCGCGCGTGCAACGCACGCTTTGGAACTTCAGACGCCAACGCGTGGAACGCGCCTGGCGGAAACCGACCCACGTGGCTGACGTCATGCGCTGTCGGCCACCGAAAGTATCCGTTGGAGATCAACGGCTGAGATCACTCGGCCGTTGGATCATCCAACGGTCAGATTTCAAACTTTTTTTTTTTTTACTTTTACTTTTAATCCAACGGCTGTGATCAAATGAGATCAAATCTAACGGTAAAAAAAATCATCCAACGGCCCAAATTAAAATCCAACGGCTAAAATAATTAATAAAAAATATTTGTTCAGAAATTTCACCCAAAAACCCTATAAATACCCATTTATTTGGTTATACATCCACACAAAATCAATTTCCTTCCCTTTCCTCATCCAAATTTCATTTTTTCTTCTACCCACTTCTAAATCATTTTAAACCCACTTCTAGATTAGCAATCTTCTTCTACCCACTTCCAAATTTTCATTCTCCTTCTACCCACTTCTAAAAAAATTTCAAGATGCCAAAAATTAGTACAAAATTACCAAATTGGTCTAAAGATGAAGATATAGCTTTGTGCAAGGCATGGATTAATATTAGCGAAGATGGTGCTACCGGGACGAACCAAAATATTCAAGAATTTTGGTCTCGGGTCTATGAAGTGTTCATTAGCACATCTCCCCCACCGTTGCCCGACAAGCCACGAACTCTTGATGGTATGTACGATCGTTTTAAGAGGATCAACAAAAAGTGCACTTGTTGGAAGTCGGCCTACAATAAAGCCAAAGATGTGCTTGAAAGTGGAAAGAGTCAAGAAGATATGGTGAGTTTATTTTGATAAATTATTTGTTTGATGTCCATAATTAAATGGAAAATGTGCATAATTACATTTTTTAACTAATCAATCTTTATTTATTTCATACATAGATTAATAAAGCGATGGCTATATTCATGACACTTGATACCCCTAAAGGTCACGAATTCAAGTTATTTCATGCTTGTAACATCCTCAAAGATTGTCCTAGGTGGAATGAAAATGTAGCTAGTAAGGTTCCAAGACAACCTTTTGAAGGCGGGGCAAGTGTTGATGTTGATGGTGATTTTGTAGATGAGAGCTCATCTTCATCTATAGCAAGACCGCCGGGGCAAGATAAGCAAAAGGAAGCAAAGAAAAAAGGGAAGCAAGTGGATTCGGCTAGCGAGAAGTATGAGGAAAAGCTTGACAAACTACTTCATTGTAGTGAAGAGAGCAATCAAGAGAAGTTGCAAATGCGCAAACTCATGGAGAGGCAAATGGAAATGGAAGAGCGGGAAATGGCAAGGAAAGCCACAAGAGATAAATTAGACCAAGATGTGTACGAGTTGGATATAATGAAGATGGATCTCGACAAATTTACTCCAAGGAGGAAGAGGTTTTTTCGCGAGAAGCAAGATGAAATTTTATCAAGGCGCACCCTTTTTGATGATGTTGGTTATAGCTTTCACCCAAGTCCTCCACCATATTAGTTTTAATTATTGTTTGATTTTAAATGTTGTATGATCAACCCAAGCCCTCCACCTATGTTGTTTGATTTTAAATTTAAGCATTTTTTCGTACTTTATCGGAATTTAAATATTTTTAGGTCAAAATGTTCAGAAAATTAAGCTAAGTTAATCTAAAAAGATACATTTTTTTTTTAAAAGTTAACGGAAAAAAAAAATTAGGCTAAAACAATATTTAACAACTTTTCGGCCTAAAATTTAGGCCACACCATTGGAGAGAAAATGCAGTTTCTGGCCAAAGGCCAAAAGCAAAGGTCAATATTTGTTATTGGCCATAGGCCACCATTGGAGTTGGTCTTAACACCATTCCAGTGTCTGCGTGTGGGCGCATTGCAATATCTTGCAAGAAGATTAATAAAGAAAGAGATGTCCGGTCTAGTGCACTGAGCTAAGTACAATAAAGCGCCAATTGCACTTAGATAAGGAACTTCAGGCTCCAAAACCTCTTCCTCATCGTCTTTAGGACGGAAAGGGTCTCGTTTTGCATCTAGTGTACGGACGACCGTAGAAGTACTCGGAGGTTTCGCTTTATCCTCATTAAAACGACGTAACACCTTCTGGGTGTAGTTCGATTGGTAGACCAGAATACCATCCGAACAATGCTCAAGCTCTAGGCCGAGGCAATATCAAGTTTTCCTAAGATCTTTCATCTCAAATTCCAACTTCAGGTGCGACGCAGTTTTCTCAAGCTCTTCGGGAGTCTCAATGAGATTCATGTCATCGACATAAACTACAATTATCGCAAATTCAGAATGTGACTTCTTAATAAACACGCATGGGCATAATTCATTATTCACATATCCCTAACTAGTCAAATACTCACTCAGATGGTTATACTACATTCGTCCGGATTGCTTTAATTCGTAGAGTGAACGCTTCAATCTAATTGAGAGGGTGTTCCGTGGTCTAGAACTATTTGATCCAGTCAATGTAAGTCCTTCGGAAACTTCATGTATATTCAGTATCAAGATCTCTATAGAGATACACAGTTACCACGTCCATAAGCTGCATATTCAGTTTTTCAGAAACTACCAAACTGATAAGGTAACGGAACGTTATAACATCCATTACGGGGGAATAAGTCTCCTCGAATCAATCCCAGGGCGTTGAGAGAAACCTTGCGCCACAATGCGTGCTTTTTATCGCACTACTTCATTCTTCTCATTACGAAAACCCACTTGTAGCCAACGAGCTTCACATGTGGAGATGTAGGAACTACAGGCCCAAACACTTTACATTTCGAAAGTGAATCAAGTTTGACCTGGATTGCTTGTTTCCAGTTTGACCAATCGGTTCTACGTTGACATTCATCAATGGAACGTGGTTCAATGTCATCGTTCAACATGATATCAGTAGCTACTGCATATGCAAATTCATCGTTGACTATCATCTCATTCCTATTCCAAAGCACATCTAAGCTAGCATAATAGACCGAAATCTCACGATTCTCGGGAGGCGGATTGGTCTCTTCAAGGACACTACCATAATCTAGAATAACCTCAAGCGTTGGAAAAGATGAGTTGGTGATGGCAGGATTCGAACTAGGCTCACTAGTTGGTACCGTAGGTTTCCTCTTTCGAGGTTGTGAATCCTTTGAACCAACAGGTCTGCCATGCTTCAGGGTAAGAGTAGATGATTGACTAGCTGCCAGGGTACCGGGCCGCACAACAGGTGCATCCACAAGTTCTTCGGGGGCGTTTCGTCCTTCAGGGGCGATGGTTTGACGTACGTTTGGTACATCTATCTTTGCAGGCACGTTTGCAGCTGGTGTATGTGATCTCGTTACTTTCACTAGATCAGTAAAAGCATCCGGCATGCTTTGAGCAACGCTCTGTAGATCTAAAATACTTTGCACCTTAGTTTCGGACTGAGCAGTGCGGGGATCTAAATGAGACATAGTGGGATTAGACCACGACTATTCGCGGCGTTCTTCAGGAACAACTATGTTCTTATCTCGAAGGTTCTAAGTAACAACGTTAGGAACAATGTCAGGAAGACTGTCTCGTTAAAGTGACAATCCGCAAAGCGAGCGGTAAAGAGACTGCTTGTCAAAGGTTCTAAGTAACGAATGATCAAAGGAGAATCATAACCGACATAGATTCCCAATCTTCGCTGAGGACCCATTTTGGTACGTAAGGGCGGCGCAATTGGCACATAGACCGCACAACCAAAAATGCGCGAATACGAGATGTCGGGCTTGTATCCAGTTACCAACTATAGCGCATAATAAGGTTGGGTCAGGACGGGTCTCAAGCGGACCAACATTGCTGCGTGAAGTATTGCATGGCCCCAAGCAGGTATCAGAAATTTGGTTCGCATTACCAAAGTCCGAGTGATTATTTGAAAGCGCTTAATGAACGCTTCTGCTAGGCTGTTTTGGGTGTGAACATGAGGTATAAGATGTTCAACATCAATCCCAACAAACATGCAATAGTCATTGAAAGTTTTCGATGTAAATTCTCCAGCATTATCCAGTCGAATCGACTTAATTGGATAATTAGGGTGGTGAGCCCTTAGCTTAATAATTTGAGCTAGGAGTTTGGAGAATGCAGCATTGCGACTAGACAGAAGGCACACGTGTGACCAACGTGTGGAAGCATCAACTAATACCATAAAGTATCTGAATGGTCCGCAAGATGGTTGAATAGGTACACAAATGTCCCATTGAGCTAGGAGTTTGGAGATTTGGGAGGATCCGTTTGGATCTTGTGCATTGATGGGTGAGTGATTAGCTTACCTAGGGAGCACACTTGGCATGAAAAAGTGCAAAGAACAAAGTCCTTACTGCGGGTAAAGGGATGCCCGTGTGAAGTACTAAGGATACGGCGCATCAGAATTTGTCCAAGGTGTCCCAAACAGTCATGCCAAAGCAACTTTTCCATTGCAAGCCCACTACTAGGGCCGGCCACATGGTGGACCTTAGTGAAACGAATGGTTGTAATATACAAGCCATTTGGAAGGCGCTCCGTCTTCTCATGAATACGCTTCTGGTGATATTCGTAGGAAGTGATGCAAAGGAATTCAACTCCATTTTTTTTCAGAAGTTTCAGCATGGTAATTATTATCTCAAATATCTTTAAAGCTCAACAACGTTCTTTCGAAAAAGGGTGAGTAAAGTGCCTCTTTAATGGTTAATTTAGTACCATTGGACAACATTAGGTGGGCAGTGCCATACCCCTCAATCAGGTTGGATGAGCCTGAAAGGGTTGTCAGAGGTGATATTTTAGGTATGAAGTTAGTAAAATAGATGCGTTCACGCAAAATGGTGTGCATAATTGCACTATTTGCCAGACAACTAACTTCCCCACAAGACATACCTAGAAATAAATTAATTGAATTGATCACTTGTATAAGGGAATAAAAAGATCATTTATTCAATTAATCATTCGAGAAATAATTGCCATAAAATACCAAACAAATCATCCAAACAAAAAGGAAAAATTGTTCAAAACTTAAACCAAAAGATAGGGGGTTCGGCCACTTAGTGGTTTTTGGCCACTAGTGGTGATTTTCAGCCAACATATAGGCCCATGTCTAAAAATCTAATTTTCCATCGGAATAGATGCTTCTTGAAAATCAGAAATCTCCAGTGTAGTATCTTTGGGATTCTCCTTATGAACAAAATTAGTCTCTATGGCTTTACGACTTGAATGGTACTCAGCAACAACGTTAGCTGAAGCTCGGCAAGTGTGGGACTAATGGTCTTAAGAACCACAACGGTAACGCAGGCTCACCGCTTTGCTCTAGTCTTGAAGTTTAAGGCTTTGGGAGCTCAATTAGTGCGCTTCGGGGTGTTATTTCCTCCCTTGGATGGGCCTACACTTTGTTGACTTTAGGCTTGTGGCTTAGGGTTAGAACCCTTGCCTTTCCCACCACGTTTTTGGCCTCGATTCGCGCTAGAGTGTGCTTCAGGCACAGCGGTCGAGCTAGTAGGTCTAGCTTGATGATTTTTCATCAACAGCTGGTTTTGCTTTTCAGTAAATAGTAAGACAAAGATCAAATCCGAGAATTTGGTGAATTTCTGTGCCTTATATTGTTGCTACAGGACAATATTGGTGGCATGGAAAGTTGAATAGGTCTTCTCCAAGAGATCCTATTCAGTCAAGTCTTCTTTGCAAAACTTGAGAAATGATCAGATTCGACAAACTTCAAAGTTGTACTCATTCACTGACTTAAAGTCTTGGAAGTGTAAATTCTGCAAGTCGTGTCTTGCTTCAGGCAAGAAAATATCTCTTTGATGGTCAAAGAGTTCTTCCAGAGCGAGCCATAAAGCTCTTGGATCCTTTTCAGCGAGGTACTAGGTCTGCAGTGCGTCGTGCATATGTCTTCGGATGAAGATCATGGCGGTTGCTTTGTCAGCTTCGCCAACCGGGTTATTTGTCTCTGCTTCAATGGTAACCTTAAGGCTCTTTGCAGTGAGGTGGAGCTTCACATCTTGTACCCACTTGAGATAGTTCCTTCCAGAGACCTCCAGAGCGGTAAAGTCGAGTTTGTTCAAATTCGACATGTCGCTGTAACGAAGGGAACAAGATTGTGGTTAGTACTATGAAAAACGGTTCATAAACTTGGAGTAGAACATTCAGATTCTATTAGACATGTTTTGATTTAAATATTCATGAAAACTACGGGTTTCATGGGTATTTATTTTTTAAGGAAACTTCGGGTTTCATGGGAAAGAAAGGAGACGAGAGGAGACTGAGGCAGGACGGTAGTCCTGAGAAAGATCCTTCTGCGAACTGCTCTGTGGCTGGACAGGAGAGAGCCAACCGCTCCAACGTTATCATCAGCCACCTCGAGGCCGCCACTAGCCGTTTTAGAACGAGTCGAGGGAGTAGGCATTATTGGTAGAGAGGAAGTAATAAATTGGGGTTTATGCACTTATTTGAAACTTCGGGTACGAATTTATGAACTTCAAGTTTCTAGGTACCTACAAGCAAATGCAATATATAGAACAAACAAAATAAAAATTAACATATATATCGTGAACAAGTAGATGAACGTAGGTCTATAGGGCCTACAAGGTGTGAAAATCATGGCCCAAATAATTTGGGTGGACAAAGTTTGGAGCTGCAGGCCCAAACAAATAGAAAAACTGGGCTACAGGCCAGTTGGTAGTGGGCTAAAGTCCACAGAGGCTGAAAAAAATGTGAAGGAAAGGCAGGCTCAAACAGGGGCCTGGTTTGAAAGTGGGCCAAGAGGGGGGGCGGAGCACAGGCAGCCCATGTAGGGGCTGGGTTGGGCCGAGAGGAGAGAAAGGCCCAAGTGGGCCTCAGGTAGGCTCGGCTGAAGCTGGGTTTGGGTTGGCTCGGCTGCAGGCCGATGTCGGCTCGGCTCAGCTTCAGGCCGACTCGGCTCCAGGCAACTCGGCTCGACTTCAAGCCGGCTTGGCTTGGCTTCAGGCCTGCTCCGGCTTGGCTAAGAGTTTTTTTTTTTTTTTTTTTTTTAAAAAAAAGCAAAAAAAAAAAAAACCAGAAAAAAAACCCTAATTTTTCCTTCGTTCACACAATCATCAATTCACTTAATATATGACAGATATATTAAATTAAATGTGAACACAATATTTGCAGAAGATCAATAATTCATTAAATGCAGAAAATTGGGTTCATGCATCATGGTGAAGGTTCATGCAATCAAGGCTGAAAAAATATCCATAATCGAGACCATGTTTTAGAAGTACTTGGATTGCTAATGATGATGGTTGAACAATTTGTTTGCAGAGGAACGCCCTTCAGATTCCGTAGCGCAGCGTCAGAAGCGTGCTGATAACGTGTTGTGGCCTATTTTATTGAAGGGTTAAGAACAGGGAGAGGGATGACCGGCGGCACAGAGAGAATAGAGAGAAATAGGGATGAGGGAAATTATGGTGTGTGATTTCCCTCATATTGGTGCCTTTATTTATAGTGAAACAAGTACAATTGTAATAGGAATGTAATCTTTAGGATATTTAGAATATTCCAATCCATATCTACCTAAGATTTACACAATCACATTTATCACATGTTAATATTATCCACAACACAAATTAAAATATTTACATATGACGTTAACACATTAAAAATTCAAAAAATCGCTATTACTAATCATGCTCGTATTATTACCAATCAACGGAAAAATTAACTATATTAAGCAAGCTACTTGCATGACACAATAATTACCTATCTCAACTATGTAAATTTTTAGCGATTTCATATCAATTCCAAAACTAAAATGTAATAAACATGTAATACAATATAGTTATGCATATTCAGTAAACAAAAGTACGAGTGTATATTGACTTAATTTTTTGTTACATGTATGTGGTAAAGTCTTATGATAATTTGCTATGGTAAATGGTTAAAAAAATGTTTATATACAAGGGATTGGGATGGGATAAAACATATGGATAAGGTAGAGTGATAAATGGTTGGTAAATTATGTGAAATCGAAGGGGGTATGCAAGAGAGGCATGAACGTAGTAAATGCCATTTGCCATGCAGACCCTGCCTGGCTCAGTTTCTAATTTAATGCGAGAGACGATTTTGCAGAGGAAGAGAGAAAGCGTTTGTGTTTGTTTGAGGGAGGGAGTACGATCTACTAATCTGTATAGAAATTCGATGGAAATCACAGCTAGTGAAACCCCTTCTACACCACCCACATAAATAAGAGTTTTACACCACCATGCACCAACCTTCACTTTAAAGGATGTTCTCACATGTCACATATATTAATATATATATATATATATATATACCACTGGTCATCTATAGTAAAAGCAAAGACTAAATCAACAGTAAAAGCATTTACTCACCACTGAAAGCAGATTCCCACTCCCACTCAGTCAAAAGGGCAATCATCCTGCCTCCTCTCAAGCCTCATCGCTCAGCTATAAGAAGAGGACTCCTCCTTCATTCCAATCCAGAGCTCAAATGAGAAGGAACTAAGACAGAAAACCTCTCGACGAGACTCTCACAGTCAAATCAGTTAAATTTATATTTAGTAAAACACTTGTATAAGTAATATGCCTGCAAGCATCATCTCATACATTCATCAGTCAATTGTTTAATTTTTCAAACAACAGTCAAAGTTTGTATGTTACAAATTTTATTCAAATAAAAGTAATTTCAATATCTGCATTCATTAATTTAAATTCATTAATTTTATTATGAAAATATTTTTCGATTCAATTACTTGCAGTAATTTTCTTTATACTTTTATGCCCAATCAATTTCTTGCTTATCTTATATTCAATATATATATATATATATATATGCTACACGCATCTATTGTTTTATTTGTTTTCTGATTAATGAGCAACTCGAGTTTAGGATTAACAAAAAAGTTGTTCTCTCGCGTTGTTACAGATTTAAAAATTATGTTAAACGTGTGGAATGTATTAAAATCTATTTACATCCATTTCCGTGTCGGTAGAATGTCAGATCTATTTTCACTGAAGTGAACGATCTATTCCAACAATCTTAGATTCTTTATCCCTAAGAAAGTAAGATTGTATAGAATCTTTATCTTGTGATTTCTCCTCTTTCCTTTTAATGAATGAAATTTGGTTTCTTATGCACGGAAGGATAAAATAATAAAAGAAAAAAGAAACCAAGTTCTTTTCCTCTATCTTTTACCAACCCTCACACAAAAATATTTCAGTAATGCAATTTGACCCATATAATTAAAGAGTTATGAACTTTAGTTATTCTTTCTCTATCCATGTTACCTTTATGGAATTATGAAAATTGACAAGAGCATATATATGTCTAAATTATCCCTTTTTTCATATCATTATAACCATTTCATAAAATTATTATTATTCATGAAACATGTATCTACAGAAGTAATCAATAGCTTATGATCTATACTGCATCCCAAAGTGATTCATGCAACTTCGTGACTCAAAATATTTGTATTTAACAAATTCAAGGTTAACAGATATTCTACTTAAATGTCACAACAATAACTTTTGGCTTTTCTTTAGTCATATATTACAACTTATCCTTTGTTGATAAAACGAAAAAAAATGGTAAATCTGATCTAATGACACAACATGTCTATTAAATTGAAAATTCTCAATACGATAAAAACACAACCGTAAAGTAATGAATAACATTACCAAATTCCATTTTACACCCTAGGATATACATGATCTTTTGATTTGTGGAATTGTGAGACCCCTTTCATAATTTTATAGGAGATATTTATTTAGAGTTTTAGTTGTCAATTGTATTGGTGATTATTGGTGCAACGTGGAGGCTTGAGGTGGTGCATGTTTTTTGCAACAATTATTATTAAAAAGCATGGAACCTGAAGGTGGCAATGGGTGGATATGTTTGAGTGCTTAGTCACTTAGGTTTCTTACGAAGTGTGATTATAGCCTTGATAAATAAGCAGTATAGGGTGCTTATTCTTCATCAAATAGTAGCTGTGTGGAAGGCCTTTAGGGCACCAATTTCTAATTTCCCTATTTGACCGCCAAGACTATCCAATTAGAACCAAGTTGATGCCGCCTCTTCCTACTATAAGTAGAGGGCTGCATTCCATTCTTTTGAAACCATGAGAGCACTAGCTAATAGGACTGCATGCAAGGCATCACTGGTACAAAAAAATACTTGCGATCGCTTAACATGTATAGGGTCAAAAGAAAAAAAAATCAAAATCTTTAAGCGACGAATCATTTCGTCGCTTAAACAATGTATGGGCAATGAATAATTGGATTCGTAGCGCAAAAAATGAAAAAATTAGCGGTAAAATGATGATTTGGTGCCAAATTGTGCTCGACAAACTAACGTATTGGGTGACGCTATATTTTGTCGCCTAAGATAACTTGCGCGACGAATGTGTTTCATCCTTCGTCGCTCAAAACCCCAAAAAGTTGGGTGGGAACAATATGACAGGGGCATATTTGGCGACGAATTAAGGGACCTTGAGCGACGAATATCTTGGTCGCTCAAAATACCTGTTTTAAACCTCTTCCTCAGAGGCAGTTTTTACAGAATCTACAAACCTACCTTTCATCCCTCACTCTCGATCTCTCCCTTTAAATCTCTCTCTCTCTCTCTCTCTCTCTCTCTCTCTCTCTCTCTCTCCTCCCTCCCTCCCCCTCCCTCCCTATACCATCTCCTCCTCCCTATCCCTAGCACCACCTTCTCCACCACCACCATTGGGCCCGGTAAGCGTTAACCGTAATTTTGATTTTTTAATAATATTTTATTAATTTTGAATTAAAATAACAAAAATTATTTTTTTTATAGGTTTGTTGCATAGGATTGTTGTTGGAGGACCAATCTAAAGGTATTTTCTTGATCATTTTATGTTGTTGAGTTAATTTAATTTATTTTCATTTATATGGTAGTTTGATATATCACGTACGAATTAAATTTATTTTATGTTGTTGTCTATGCAAATAATTTGTATATCACGCATGACTTTATTTTGTGTTGTACGTACGAAGTTAATAGTAATTAACTTCGTACGAATTTATTTTGTGTTGTATGAAGTTAATAGTAATTAACTTCGTACGCTTTTGTTCAAGAAAAACTTAGTTTCCCATTTGAGAATTAGTTGGATTTCGCACAAGGATGCGAAAGCATGACTGCGATCCAATTAATTTTGAATTGTCCCATTTTTTGACAGTTTGGGAGTGCATATTTGTGTGTCGTAGTTTGCGGTTTAAGGATTAAATTTCGATCGTGGGATTTTTGGTAACATCTTCTTATGTTCTTCGAGTGCATACTGGGTATTTGATATCTACGTCGTGCTGGAGAACTATAGAGAGATGCTGTCAAAATTTGCCCACGTCGAAATCTAGTCTTTGTGGAGCCGTAAACTATGACACACAAATGTGCACTCTCGAATGGGATAGGCCCCTTATCAGAGGCATAAAGTGACGAGACATAGTTGAAGTTGTTCTAATACTGCCCTGTCTCTATTTAATGTGTTAACAGACAAAATGGACAAACAGTGGATACAGAATCCGAACAGATATGCTGCTGAATAATTGGATGAGATAGATCAGTTTATTGACTTCGCAAGGAAACACAACCTGGGTTCAACTCAAATCAAGTGTCTGTGTCAGACGTGTAACAACTCATTGTGGGAGACATTCGAAAATGTTCGATATCATTTGGTAAGAAATAAGATGATGCAAACCTATACGAAATGGAATCATCATAGGGAACCAGTAGACCATGCTTCGTCTTAGTACCAATCACGAGCGGAGACTGTTGAAGGAAGTTTATCTGCTAATGGTTAACTCATGGGTATTATAAATTACTCTTATCAATACGCCTTAACCAATGACAATGAGCAAGTTGAAGATGACGTGCCTCTCACCATGGACAAAAAAACATTCGATAAGTATGAAAGGCTATTGAAAAATGCCAAGCAAGAATTATACCCGGGTTGTGAAGACTTTTTGGTACTTACGGCCATTGTGAAGTTGATACAAGGTAAGATGAAGTTTCGTATGTCCAACCGATGTTATGATTACTTTATAAAGATTTTGAAGAAGATGCTTCCAAAGGACAATTGTTTGCTTAAAGATCATAAAAGAGTGCAGAAGGTGTTGAACGGTCTCGAATTGGGGTATGAAAAAATTTCATGCATGTATAAATAATTGTATATTGTTCTATAAGGAAAACAAATAGTTGGATAAATGCCCTGTTTATAATGAGCCGAGATATAAAATGACTCCTCAAAATAGAACGACAAAGATTCCAAAAAAGGTGATGTGTTATCTTCCATTAACGCCTAGATTGCAGCGGTTGTACATGTCGACGCACATTGCAACCGACATGAGATGGCATAAGGAAGAACGGGTTAATGATGATGTTATGAGGCATCCTGCAGACGGAGAGGCATGGAAATCATTGCAGCTGACCCACACAATGTCAAATTGGGACTTGCTACTGATGGATTTAATATGTTCGAGGTTCTGAACCAAACCCACAGCACTTGGCTGATCGTTGTAGTTCCTTTTAATTTGCCGCTTTAGAAGTGCATGAAAAAGGAATCTACGATGATGACTCTATTAATTACCGGAGATCTAAGAAAGTCCAGTGATGTTTATTTGCGGCCGTTGGTTGATGAATTAAAGGAGTTATGGGAAAATGGTGTGTGTACATTTGATAAGTTTACTAGAAGATGTTCACCTTGTGAGCAGTAGTGATGTGGACAATACATGATTTCTCCGCTTATGCAATTATTTTCGGCTAAATCACAAAAGGTTATATGGCATGCCCGGTATGCAAGGAGGACATAACATATGTTTGACACGCTAGAAGGTTTGTTATATAGGTCATCATAGATGGTTGTCATGGGATCACGAATGGCGTGCAAATGATATAGCCTTTGATGGCAACACAGAGACCCTACTCAAACTTAGAAAATGGTCGGGAGATGGCATTTTGGTCAAGTTGAACAGGCCACCAACACATCTGAACTGGACGCTTTTGAGTATTTTATTTGAGCTCCCATACTAGTCGAAGTTAAAGCCTAGACATAACCTTAATGTGATGCATATAGAGAAAAATGTGTGTGATACATTGGTAAGGACAATTCTAGACATTGAGGGAAAATCAAAGGACATGATCAAAGCTCGCCTCGATTTGGAATGAATGGGCATAAGGCAACCCTTGTGGATAAAGAAAGTTTGCAGTGTACTAAGAAACGGCAATCCGTTTTTTACAATTAAACCGGAGGGAAGAAACAATTTTTCAATTTTCTTTCTTCTATACAGTTTTCAGATGGGTATGCTCCCAATATCTCACATTGCGTGAACGTGGAAACAAATAGAATTTCGGGATTAAAGAGCCATGACTATCATGTGCTAATCCAACGTCTTCTTCCGATTGGTATTCAGAGTCTATTGCCTTCTGATGTGGTGAACTCGACAATGATGCTGTCGAGATTTTTTGCACAGTTGACTGCAAGGTCGTTCCATGTGTCAGATGTTAAAAAGTTGGGAGACGACATTGTGCACATCCTATGCAAGTTTGAACAGATTTTTCCTCTAGCTCTTTTTACTAGTACGATTCACGTGATGAAACACTTGGCGGATGAAGCATTGCTTGGTGAATCAGTTAACTATTGGTGGATGCATCGAATAGAAAGGTAACGCCCACCCATGTTTTTTTATTATTCTTGATCAATTAATGTTAAATAATATATATAGCATCACTTTTTGATTTTGCAGACTTCTTGGCGAGTTAAAAAAGTTTGTGCGAAACAGAGCAAAGCCGGAAGGATCCATTGTGGAGGCATGGATTGCATATGAGTCACTTAATTTTTGTGCAATGTATCTAAGTGATGTTGACACAGCTTTCAATCGTCCTCAACGCAATAATGACGGTGGTGTCAGAAAAGAGAAATTTTCTGTTTTTGCGCAAATTGCACAACTGTTTGGCTAGTCACCAAGAGGCGAACCATTTTCTGAAAAGGACATGGAGGTAGCGCATTGGTTCATACTTATCAATTGTGAAGAGATCGGGCCACTTCTGGAGGAGCATGAGCAGTTGATCATGAGTGCATATCCTTCACATTTACATGCTGAAATGCACCGTGCATTGTTTTTTCGTTTGTTTCGCGAATATGTAAGTTGTGTGTGGTTTGTAATGAGCATATTTTAGGTATTTCATCATTGTCTTTATGTTTTCTTCAACTAATAAGTAAATATTGTGTAATAATATAGGTGTTGAAATTGAAGGAAAAGAAATTGTTGTCCTACATCGAAGAATTGTATAACTTGGCGGTCGGACCGTTTCGCGCTGAATTGTACACAAGTTGTCATGTGAACGGCGTTAAGTTTTTGGATGTTGAACGTGATGACAAGTTGTTAACTCAAAATAGTGGGGTCTTTGTCCCAGGTGGTGGCGACAGTGCTGATATTGAGTTCTATGGCAAACTAACAAGTGTTGTACAAGTGCTTTACAAAGACTGTTGTCAAGTGATCTTGTTTAAGTGTCATTGGTTTGATACAAACCCACATAGGAACGAGAGTATTAAGCAGGACCAAGGGTTAGTATTAGTGAACACAAACACACGTTAGTATGACGAAGACCCTTACATTTTGGCAACTATGGCGAAACAAATTTTCTATCTGGATGATCCTAAGGTCGGAAGTGGTTGGAAATTTGTTCAGAAAATTCATCACAGGAATATACATGATATTCGTGACCTAGATAATGATGACAACAACAATGTCGTTGACCAACAGCTTTCATCTTCGACAATAGAATTTGGTATGGAAACACCTCGGGATACCAATGTAATCCAAGAACCGCTTGAGGTAGTTGGAATGCCTGAAATCGATATAATGATATATTCCATTTCAATTGACCTCAGTGATCTGAGACGCTACGATCCACGTGACGGCTCGCAGAATGAGGATAATGATGAGGAATCATATGCAAGCACCGAGGACGAACTACAAAGCGAAAATGCTAATAGTAACGATAGTGATGTTTATTGTAGTTATGTTTCATATTAAGGTCGTATGTCGGAAAATTGTAAACTTGTAAAATTGAAAAATAAATGAAAGTTGAGATTGGTAATTTTTTTATTTTTTAAAATCTGAACTACTTAGAATTAATTACTTAACTCAGAAAAAAAAAAGGAAGTTAGTTTTTAAGGAGCTAAAAAAAATAATAAATAAATCTTTGCGCGACGGATTATTTCGTCGCCTTAATAGTATATGGGCGATGGATAATTGTATTTGTCGCTCAAAACCCCAGAAAGTTAGGTGGGATTCAATTATGTCAAGGGTTCACGGATTGCAGGTTAAAATTTCAAGGCATCAGTTCTTTTCTTCCTCAATTTCAGTTTTTTCTTCCTCTCGTTTTCCTCATTTCTCTCTTCCTCGTTTCCTTCTCTCCTCATCCTATATCTTCCCAAATTTCTTTCTTGTTTCTTCCCAAAACTTCATTTTTCTCATCTTCTCTCTCCCCAAATCCCAGATTTCTTTCTCCCCCAAACTTCAAAACTTCCTTTTACCTAGTCTCACTGTTGACAATCGAAAGTATTCACGGTAAGTCTCTCGATTTTTCTCCCAATTACGTACAATTTTTTATTTTTTATAATTACATATTGAATGAAAATTGATTTTTTTTTTTATTGATAATTACATCAATAATGATTTTGTAGCTAATTAAAAGTAATACAATTTTAATTTTGTAGATGTCGAGTTTTGGAATTTCATTCGACAGTGTACCGATTGTCAACTGTGAAGGAGAAGGATCACAGATATGTAATACTCAATTTGTATGAATTTTATGGTTGTTTTTGGTTGGAAAGTTTAATTGCATAATTAAAATAAATATGTTGTTGTTATTTTACTTGGTTTGAACAAATATGTTTTTTTTGCAGGCAATAACAAAAACGAAAGGTCTCGTGTAATTAGACGTAAGAGGGAAAATGAGCAGATGCACATCGAGCCCATGCGCATAGCTTCTTCGGCGGAGTTGCATGCCAAGCTAGCGCACAACATAGGGTCCATAGTGCTGACCCATTGCCCTATGGAGTGGTCGTCCTGGAAAAAAGTACCATAGGAGTGGAAAAAGTTGTTCGATGAGCTATTAGTAAGTGTCAATTACATTGTTTATAGTTATTTTTTAATTAATAGTATTATTACTTTTTAATTAATACTATTATTATTATTAATATTTTTATAATTTTGATAATTGCATCTGGACTTTGATGTTGATGAGATCGATACCAACACGAAGGAATACATTGATAACATCTTCAAGAAGCGTTATTGGGAGGCGAAGCATTACGACGATCAAGTTGCCCAGGCACCACCACTGCAGTAGCTGCTTAATTATTTGGATTAATGTAATAATTTTATATTTGGTTTGTATGCATGCTTTAAATATTTTGCACGACGAATTTACTTAATTTGTATTCAGATTAAAATAATATTATATGTGCTTCAAATAATTTATTTGCATAATTTGTTTTACAATTTTAATTAATAAATTTTAATACAAAAAATAAATGCGGAATATGTTGGGCGACGGAATTGTATTCGTCCCCCAAGAAACATTTGCGTGACAAAAAGCTTATTGTAGATTGGGGTTGAGGAGAAGAAAATATGGGGAAAAAAAATGGATGACAAGGAAGGAGGTGGAGGAAAAGAAGAAACTTTGGTACTAGGATTATTACTTTTTGATAAAAGTTATTAGGAGTTTTGCCCAACAAAAAACTTATTTAAGGTGAAAAAAATCAGGTTTTAAAGAGGTGAAAAAGGGGGAAAAAATTTTATAGTTTATAAAGAGGTAGAAAGTTTAAGTGTTTACAAGTATGTGTTGTTATGGAAATTAAATTTATTAACTAGCACATAAATTAATTTATTTAGAACATGGGCAGTTTAGTAATTATATTGGTTTTAATTCCGATTCAGGGGTGTTTGGTAAACAACTTTTATGAAATTAGCATCATTCCTACTCCAATTCCATACAGTTTAGTAAACAAGTTTCATAAGAATTTAATTATGATGCCTCCCCAATCCAACTCCTCCTCAATTCAATTCCTCCTCAACTCACTAGTAGAAAAAAGTACTTGTGCGATAAAACACAATTCGTCGAGCAAGGATAAATTTCGTTGCTTAAACATTTGCACGATGAAATATTTGTCGCCCCTATGTAGTTGCCCAAAGGTCGGGAAGCAAGCATTTGGTGACGAAGAAAATTTAGTTGTCGCGCAATATGCTTTGCACGACGAGTTTTGGGTCTGAAAAGCGACGAAAAAATCCGTCTCTTTAAACTTATAGCGACAAAATACTTCGTCGCCATAAAATATGGGTGTCGAAGAGTGTCCGTTGCACAAACATTAAGGTGACGAAAGGCCTTCATTGGCCTAAGGTTTAGGCGACAACAGGTATTAATTGCCCTAGAGTTTAGGCGACGAAAATTAACCTCGCATATTTGATTTTTTTTTTGTTTATTTTATTTATAAATAAATCGTGGCCCTGACTTTTGAGCGATGAAAATTGTACTAGCTGTAAGTTTTAGGAACTATATAATTTTGTTGCACAAAATATTTATTAATTTTTTTACAATTAAATTTTATTATATAATTATTTTTTATTATATTAGATACTTTAATTAATTTGATGAATTGGTATTTAAAACACAAAAAAAAATATAAGAA
This sequence comes from Gillenia trifoliata, assembly GCA_018257905.1. Taxonomy (NCBI): domain Eukaryota; kingdom Viridiplantae; phylum Streptophyta; class Magnoliopsida; order Rosales; family Rosaceae; genus Gillenia; species Gillenia trifoliata. The sequence continues at coordinate 8,031,367 of CM031082.1, forward strand.
ACAATGTACAAAAGCTAATTATATTATATATTGAAATGTACGTACAAATTAACAATAAAAAATATTATGCAATACTAATACAAAATAACTATTGATGTAGCAGCTAGGAATCGGATGATGGCATATTCAATGTAAGCCACAAGCTGCCGCCTTAAATCTTGAACTTCCTCATTCAACGAGGTGACCTCTCAAGAATTGTTTCTAGAAGATAAGGCACACGTGTCATTGAGTCATGCATTCCCCATCCCTCGGTAAACCCTACCAAGCCAATGACCATGGTCTAGTCTAGCATCTCAATATCTGAAAACTAGCATCCTCGGTCGGAGTCACCTGTTCAATAGAGGTCTCGGGGAGAAGCTACGATGCCACTTCTTCAAGAAAAGTATTGCTCTTCTCCACCATAGTGGCCTAAAATAAGAAAATAAATATTAATATTTGTAATAATTATAAATGAAACAAAAAGCAACAACTAGTTAAAGAAACTTATATGGAGTTGCTGAGCCGTCTCATCCCCGAAGCGAATATAAACTTCCACGAACATGTCGATCTCCGGAAACTTTGCACCTTCCTAAAAAAAAGTTAAAGAAATAATCAAAGAATGTTAAAATTTAAAATTCAAAAATTTATATTTATATTAAAATTTAAAAATATAATATAGTTTTACCTCTCATTGCTTCTCCAATCTATAAAAGAAGGGCTTTGCAAATATATTTTTTTTTTATGAAGATATTAATAATATTCGACTTAATTATAAAAAGTACTAGTAAATATTGAATGCACTCACTGACAGCTGATGCCACATTTGTTTCTTCATCTCTTCTGACACTTTTTCCCATGTTTCCCATTGCATAGGGCAATGGGCACGCACTACGACCCCTATGTCGTGGACCAGAGTGTTGTGCTGGTCAAACGTAAAAGCAGCACGGTGTTGGGGATCATACGTGATGGTGATTCGATCAGAAGACACATGTATGACCTTTGCAGACTTAAGCTATCTGCAAGGTCCCTGGGTCTTTTTCTTCCCTGCCAAAAAAAAAAACAAATTCATGGTTAAAACTAGCTTACAATACATATCCACATCCACACAACATTTTCAACAATTATATTCAGCAATTATCCACATAGTACCAATATTTGCAGCATGCAATCAATTATAAACATAAAAAAATATTTTTAATATGCTAGTAAACGGAAAAAAAGAAGAAGAAGAGAGATTGGATGGAGAGGTTTATTACCTATTTACAATCCTTCTCCCTCGACTGTGGATGTCGTGGGAGTTTGAGCTGCCTGGTCGCCTGCACGATGTAGCCGGTGAATCCGACTAGCGCTCACTAGGCTCACCGGGGGATGCGTCACCGAAGCAGTGGATGACGCGGATGCCTCAAAAGTAACCTGAGTGGCTGAAGCGGGCGCCTCAGAAGTAACCGGCTGTGCAGGAGTTGCACTAAGAAATGAGCGACGGTGTGTCGAAATCAAACCCGACATTTGTAAATTGACTCAGTTAGAAATTAGTTAAATAAATAAATAATTAGTAAATAAATTGTAAGTAAACATTCAATTTGCTTACAATTTTTTCTTCTTTCATGTATTTTCTTCTATTTTTTTCTAATTTTTAAATTAGTTAAAAACAAATATAATAAATAAAATCCATACAAATTAATCTTAAAAAACTGGACCTAATAAACAACAAGTAATAAACACAGTTTTGGTTTTTTTTTTTGGTCTTACACATGTTAGGCGATGAAATGGAATTTTTGTCGCGTAAATATTTGTCGCGCAAGTAGTTTTTTCTACTAGTGACTCAATTCCTCTCAATTTGATTACTTTGCAAAACTAATTGCATTAACATGCACACAAATAACATCACACGGAGTAGATAAAAACGAATGTTCATATTATCTAGTAGCTTGACACATTCTATGCATGTACTATGAGATAGTAATTAATTGTTGAGAAGTTGAAAAGAAGTAGGAAGAGAAGAGTAGTGGAAGAAAAATATATATGGGAGGATTTTTTCTTAGGAGTTTTAATAAAAAGTCCTTGAGAAATTTAAAAAAAAATTATAAACACTTAATATTAATTTATTAATAATAAGGACAAAAAAAAAGGGGTTGTGGCATTTTCGTAAATAAGTTGAAGTTTAGTGGTGGTATCGTAATTAAGTTGGTGTTAAAAAAACGAGGCGGTGACATTTTTGTAAATATGTTGAAGTTTAAGAGGCAATGGCATTTTTGTAAATAAGTTGAAATTTGGTGACACCGACTGTTTATGCACGATTAGATCAAGTATTGACCTAATTGTGTATAAACAGTCATACTTGTGTATACACAGTTGACCTAATTGTGTATAAATAGCCAGTGCCACCAAAGTTCAACTTATTTACGAAAATGTCACCGCCTCTTTTTTTTTCTTTTTTTGTTCTTTGTTCTTTTTTTTATTTGTTATCTTTATTATTAATAAATTGTTGTTAAGTGTTTATGACAATATATTGTTTGGATTGTTGTCTTTAATATTAATAAATTGTTATTAAGTGTTTATGATTAATATTTTGTTTGGATAGGGACTTTTCATTAATATTATTTTTTCTTTAATTTTTAAAATAATTGTTTATTATAATTTTACCCGTTATTATATTAACTTTGTTATATTCAAAATAATGTAAATAGGGACATAAACATAATCAACACTTTATCAAAAATGGTTGAGTATGAGTCTTCTCTAAATAATAGTATGATCGTCCTACTTACTAAAGACTTGTAATTTGCATGTACAAATTGGTTAATCTTGACAAAGATCATTATTTTGTCATTGCTTCACATCACAATCGTTGTGTTAATTTTGTAGCTTTTACTTTCTCCAAATTAAATATGCATTCTATATTGGAACACTTATGCTAATAGGTTATCCTTTGTTAGTATGTAGTGTTTACTTCGGTAGCTACCTATATTAATTAACCATGATATTATATGCGCAAACCAAACTTTCATATCAAATTCAATATTGATGATGAATATTGTTTGGTTCATTTAATTCACGAAATATTTCTTATCTGTACGTTATCTTCTTTTGGAAGGCTAAGCTTGTACCTCATACTAAGTTGTTGATTAAATATATAGTGCTGTGGACAACAAAAATACAGATAATCATACTCTAGTATTGTGTTCAATAAAATAAGATATATAAATAAAAAACTCTACTATTTGATAAAATAAAATATAAATATACATCCTGTCAAATATGCTCATGTATTTTTTCTTCTGAAAAAAATGATTCATCTCAATGTCAGTTTAGATTTCAATTGTATGACCGTTATTTCCATGGCCATTTGACAGTTTTTTTCCTAGCAAAGTTGTTTTCAACGACAATTTATTGATCTCTATTCTTAACCTATCACCATTTGGTCTATTAGTATTTAGTTTCTACCTTTTTTTTATCATCATATCTAGTTCAATGAATCCTACGAACAAAAATTGTTTGAATAAAAGAAATATTATAATTTTTTTACCTGTTGGTTTCAGACTTGCAGTGTTGCACTAATCAAATTAGGAGGAGAAAGTCAGGATTCCTTGTTTACGGGAAAAATAAAACGTCGTGGGGATGGAAACATGCAAGTGAAACTCTTGGCGGGATATAATTTTTGGTTACAGTAGATTTTTTATTTATTTTATTAATTTGTACTAGATTTCTCTTTTTATTTGGTAAATTAATGAACATCCTTCCAACAAAAAAGAGTCTGTTTTTGCTCACCCCTCCCAAATCCAAGGTGACCGTTACCTCCCGTCCAGATTTGCTCCACGTGTTTAAAAATCTAACTATAGTTATTCTATTCTCTTTAATTAGTTAATATAATTAAACTAATTAAGCAAAAAACATACCATTTATTCTCTCTAATTATCACCTCATCAAATTAAACAATTGATTGGCATTAATATACCCTTTCTCGTCCTACCTCCTTCGGCTATGACATAGCAAAAGAAAAAAAATACTATAGTATATTGAAAAATTAAAAGATGAAGTATATAACTAAAGAAATGTTAATTTGGTTCCAACTGATTTGACGCACTATCAATAAATTGAAGCAGGAGCACCACCTAATTCTAACTTTTTCTTATCTTTTGCCATTCGGTGCTTCTTTTTTTTCCTTCCCATCTGTTGGTGGCGTAGCAGGATGTTGGTGTAGAAGGAGAGTGAATCTCATGAAAAAAAAAGTGGATGTGCTGTTTGTTGAGAAGAGGGAGAGAAATAAAATAATTCAATCAAATCTTTAATTGATAAGATAATAAGAAAGGAATAAATGGTAAGTTTTTTCTCTTAATTAATTTAATTATTATTTTTTTCATAAAAGTTTAATTAAATGCATAGTTAACCATATGTTAGTTAAAGAGACACGTAGTGCAAATTTGGAGGGGGGGTAACGGTCACATTGGGTTAGGAAGGGTGAGCAAAAACAAACTCAACAAAAAACAGAAATGAACCTCCTCACATGCTATCAATATTGTGCTTTAGAGGAAATTATTTCAAAGAAGATATTTTTCTTAGTAGAAACGATATATCAATTTTTTATAGGAGAAACGATATTTCATTAGAAAAACTTTAACCAATATTGCCGTTTGGTTAAAAATTGATGCAAATTTAGTAGAATATTCCTTTGAGCTTTAAACTAAATATTAAAACTCCTTATCAAATTAATAAAGGAAAACTTGAGATTTTATCATCTTTAGTTCCGTTAATGTATAGTATAGATATAAAATTTAGGCCAGATTACAACGAAATTAAAAGAATACAACAAGTTAATATGTTCTCTCTCTAAAAAAACCTCTTAATTTTCTCTTATTAGAAACCCAAACCTCCCCAGTTGTCGGCCCCTTGCTTTGGCTTAGGGTCGGTAGAAACCCTTCTCACCCTTCTCCTAGTTCCTCTTCTCCCTTCCCTTGCTTCACCCACTCTTTTCCCTCTCACCTTCCTCCCATTCCCTTCTCCCCGCACCTTACCTCCCCCCTCCTCGCTTTCCTCATTTTATTTTCTTGTTGTCACCTTTCTTTGCTGCAACCCTGCTCTCTCCTTCACGACGTTGATGGAGTCTCCTTCCCAAACCCGAGCTATGCCTTATTCTTAAGGCTTTATACCTTGATTTGGGATAGATGTTTTATTGCGGGTCGGATTTGTGGTTGTTGGTGGGTCAGATCCATCGCATACAACTTGGTTTCCATGGCTGAGCTTCCTTACATGACCATATATGTGGCGGCTCCACCTTGTTTAGCTCGTGGTCACTATAGATCTCTCTAGAAGCGGTGAAGTGGTTGGTGTCCTTGCCAGTGTGTCCTAATCCTGACTATGGAGATGAGCGGACCGGTGAATTGCCTTCTTCGATTAGTTTAGGTTATTTGTTTATATGTTGTTGTCCCAATTTGCAAATGATGTGACCTCACTTTTTAAGGATTTGGCTTGTCTGTGCTATAAGTTTGTTCACAATATTTTAGGTTATTTCTCCATAATAAAACGCCTCATACTTCACAACTTCCTGTGTATTGCGCATGTTAAGGATGGTCGCTCAAACACGTGGGTAAACCTCTTAATGATAATTTTAGTATAGTAAATTTCGTTTTCATTACTTCATCAATCCAGTCTAATTGTATTTAAATTTATATAAAATTTTGCATAGATTTTTTATGTGATAGACTTTTGTAAATTTGGTAGACTTTTATTGACTATTAGAAACTTCATGAAATTCACAGACTTTTTTATGCTAAACTTCTACATATTTTTTAAAATTTAATGCTAAACTTTTGTAGAGTCAGCACGGGTCTCTACAATTTGGAAGGGGATGTCAACACTAAAGGTATGCAAGCTCACTAATTAGTGTAACATGTTGTTTGATTACTCTTTCAGCCCCTTGATTTACTTGAAGGTGCTTTTTTTTTTTTGTTACCCGAGTACTATATGCACCTAATCTGTGTCTAGTTACCTGGATATCAATGTTTCAATTAGTGTGACACTGCATTTAGAGATGTATCGGCAGCTTATTTATTTGCTAAAAATTGCTGAATTGATAAATGCTAATGGTGTGATGAATGAAACAAATAGAGAGGCTGACCTTTTGATTTCATTGTCACATAATAATGAAGAACTAGAGAGGCTGACCTTTTTGACCAATTATTAATATAGATGAAAAATTAGGTCCTTTGGGTAGATAATAGAATTAAGGCAGACTTTGAAGCATAGAAAATTGCATTGGTTTTGTTAATTGCCAGAATCTTTACTGGACTAGAAAAAAAAGGTCGTCATTGTCGTCTTGCATTGCTTACAGTTAAGTTAATATATACATGTTTTCGTGTTAGTGCAGAAATATTTGAAAGCGTATTGGAGAATTGGGGTCATGTTGATATGGGTATCATTGTGTGTGGTCCTCCAACTTTTCAATAGAGTGTTGTGAAAGAGATCAGGTCACACAACTTGAGGAGACAATTCGACCATCCTATCTTCCATTTCAACAGTCATAGTATTGATATGTAGCCTCCCACTTCACAACATGTTTATTTGTACACTTTTGTTACATGGGTTATGATATTAATTAAGAGACTCGTTATTCATTTTTTATAAAAGATTTGTAGCCGTTATGTTGGATGATAACTACGTAGTTATACAATGTATTATTATATTTGAGGATTTGATACAAGTGATGAAACAAGTGATGGTTTGGATTAGTGATTAATTTTAGTGACCACAAAAGTGGTCACTACATAATGCACGTGACATTGGGTTTAGTGACCACTATAGTGACCATTATATTGTTTTTGTGACGAAATTAGTGACCAAAACTGTGGTAACTAAAGCTTCTTTGCTCTGTGACCATGTAAGTAGGTCACTAATAGTTTTGGACCTAATATTTTAGCAGGTCACTAAAGAGAATTTGTGACGAGCTTGTAGTGACCACTAGTGACCAACTTTTTTTGGTCACTGAGTAGGTTTAGTGACTAATTCTTTTACTTTCAGTGACCAACCTGTTGATCACTAAAGCCTTGTTTCCTTGTAGTGTTATAAAGTCCATTAAACATATACAATACACTCCCCCTAAGTATAATAAATCAATGAATTTTGTTAATATAGATCACCCATGCGTACATGTGTGGCTCAAATTTATGCTACTGACAGTTGCCTATCTGAACTTCCGAACGTCCATGACTGATGCTAACAATCTCATATCTAATGAGTACTTTTTCATATCAAACGTGCTCATACCTCTTTAAGTACATGAGAAATCAAGAACTATAGAATTATTCCCAGCATGCAAACACCAATAACCAAGATCACCAACAACTTGCAATTCGATAACTCAGTTAAAAATTGTCTTCTCTTGTTCATCAGGGATTTTGATTTTATTCATTGGAAAAGTAAGCACGGTTGGAAAAGATTCGAATATAAATTTGTACAAGATTTAATGGATGGTAAAAATTCAAATACTAGGCAGTAGCAGATAGATTGGGAGAAAAAAAATAGAGTTTGGTAGCCGTCATCCATTGCACCATACACTTCCTAGCGGAAAATTAAACACCCAAAAAAAGGCTCTCTCTCTATATATCTCTATCTCTCTCATTCTCTCTCTCATAGCAATTACACCTTTTTCTCCCACCATTAAATGCAATTGCACCCTCTCAATACGCTCTGCAATTACTCCTCGCTGCCATACTTTTCTCCCTCTGCCTCCCTTTCTCCTTCCTTGCCTTTCTCTCTTTCCTAAAACCACTTCCCTTTCTTCTTCCTCATCTTCTTCTCCTTCCTTTTCTTCACCTTCTCTAACTTCCAAAACCATTTACAACTCAAGAGTCCATACCATATTAAAAAAGAATCTCTTCCACACCAAAACCCGTACTCCGGAAAACCACTTTTGGGCCACCAAACAGTGATTTCCCGGCACCAGGTTAAAGCCCAAAACCAGATCTACAGCGCCTCGCTCTCTAGGGGTTTTGATGAGGTGCAGATACACAACATCATACATCCAGGTACATAAATTCTTCCAACTTAGATATTTGCATGCCCTAAACTTTTCATTTTTTCAATTTTTGTCCGAGAAGCTTCTGTCTTCTCAGTATTTGGAACGCTTCTAACAACTTTTGTTTTTTGGGTTTTTTTAAACATTTTTTTGGCATTTTGCGTTAGTGCAGCTAGGGCAAGACCAGAAAATATAAGGAGAAACTTGGGTGTTACAGTTTGGATTACTTCGAGATATTCGTGGGCGTTATGTGTTTGGTTTAGACCCATTTTTTGTCTGTCAACACTCAAAAGCCGTATTAAAATTGTCAACTCCTTAATCTTATAATCTCTTCATATACTCACACTCTCCATTTCATCAACAAGTACAAAAAAGAAAGTGTGACAAAACCCCATTTTGTCAGCTCTCTGTCTCTTTGTTTTTCACCTGAAAACTTTCACATTTATCCCTTTGGCTAGATAACTGTCACAAAATCTAAATCAACCTCAAACCCTCAACATTTGTGTGAGAAATTAATCCACACAAATTAAAAATTCAGGTTGATTTTGGGTAACTTTGGTCTTGAAATATGCCGGCCGGGCTTATGATTCCGGTGAGAAACATGCCTTCGATGATGGGAAGCAATGGGAACATTACCGGATTTGCATCATCTTCAGGACTCACACTTGGTCAGGTCAGGGTACTTAAATTCGAGTTTGTTGTGTAATTGGTATACTAGTTTACAATCTACGCCTTTGCTTTTCAAGGCTAATTAGATCTAATTTTTTCCAATGATTCGGCTTTTTTATGTAAAACAAGTTATTTCCGAACCAAGAGAAAAATTAACAAGTAGATTTTATCAATCGGTACGTCTAGATCCATTTTCCTAATTTTTTTGTCTTCTCCCTCTTCATCTCGGTATTTTAACATTTTAATTAACTAATTTTATAACGTAAGATGGTTTGACTACTCAGGTAGTCCAAAATTTTCTTTTTGTGGCGAAATCCGTCTCGGTATTAGAAAAAAGTTGGAATGGTTTTCACTACAAACACAGGCACAGAGATCTAAGTTCAACGCGTTTTCTTGTTCATTTTTTCAAATAGTATTTTAGTATTGACCTAATACTTATGGGCTAGCTCGGTATATTTTCTTGTAATATACACAGGTCAGCGTGTGCTAAGAGACTACTATATAGGAGATGTGTATGTGTAATGTATTTTTTTTTCTTTCCTTTTGAGTGGATACATTTTTCCATTCTGTTGTTTTTAGATTGAAATACCATAAGCTTGCTAAGCCCTTGGGATCAAATTCAAAATCTTAAAGATCTCTGGATATGTTCCAGCCAAACATGATGGACGCCGGTCATCTGCACCCGCTAGACATGGCTCCAAACACCTCCGAAAGCGACATTGCTCGGTTCCGAGACGATGATTTCGACAGTGCTACCAAATCCGGCAGCGACAACCCTGAGGGCGGTTCCGGTGACGACCAAGAAAACCCTCGACCCAAAAAGAAGCGTTATCACCGCCACACTCAGCATCAGATCCAAGAAATGGAAGCGTAAGTAATATTTATTAATTAGTCTCAAACCTCCTAAACAAGCTCTTGTTAAGAAGTTGTTCAAAAGTTTATAGTTCACCTTTGAATTAATCTTTTTTGGATGTTTTATTTAGTTTTTTCAAGGAATGTCCCCACCCAGATGACAAGCAGAGGAAGGAACTCAGCCGGGAATTAGGTTTGGAACCATTACAAGTCAAATTTTGGTTTCAAAACAAGCGCACCCAAATGAAGGTATAAATTTGTTCATGACATGTCTTTAATAAGGGTTTTAGAATACTCAAACTTTGTCTTTTTTTAATTCTTCTTTTGTTAAAGCTAATAATTGGCTGCTTTTGGTTTGTTGTTAATGCTCTATTACAGACTCAGCATGAGCGGCATGAGAACACACAACTTCGGAACGAAAACGACAAGCTCCGTGCCGATAACATGAGGTACAGAGAAGCGTTAGGTAATGCCTCATGCCCTAATTGTGGCGGCCCAACAGCTCTAGGAGAGATGTCATTCGACGAACACCATCTGAGACTCGAAAATGCTCGATTACGAGAAGAGGTAGAGAAAATTAAAGATCAAGATAATATCAAACACATTTATTATTTGGTGGATATTTTACCTATTTTAGTATAACAAATTAGGATAACATACTATTGTCAGATACGTCGAATGTTACATATATATTCCAGATTCGTAGTACATGACATGTCGCCAGATTAATAACTTATTTCCTTTATTGTTCAGATTGATCGTATATCAGGGATAGCTGCGAAGTATGTTGGCAAACCATTGGGAAACTACCCTCTCATGTCTTCTCCTGTTCCTTCCCGCGGTCCACTTGATCTAGGGGTTGGGAGCTTTGGTGGTCAGCCAGGCATGGGCGGTGAGATGTATGGTGCTGGAGACCTTCTTAGGTCAATCAGTGCACCTAGTGAGGCAGACAAGCCAATGATAATTGAGCTTGCTGTTGCAGCTATGGAGGAACTCCTCAGAATGGCCCAAATGGGTGAACCCTTGTGGATGACTAGCCTTGATGGCAGCACCACCGTACTCAATGAAGATGAGTACATCAGAACATTCCCTAGGGGAGTCGGGCCAAAACAAAACGGCTTCAAAACTGAAGCTTCGCGTGAGAGTGCAGTTGTTATCATGAACCACATTAACCTTGTTGAGATTCTCATGGATATGGTAAGCTTAACTACTCCATTACACATTTACATATGTCTTCATTAGTGCATTTATATCGTTGTATTAAAAAACAACAATATTAATAACGCCTTTGAATTGAGGAATCGCATGAACCCTAATTATTAATTGTTTGGATTTTGTAACAAGTAGAATCAGTGGTCGACTGTGTTTTCTGGGATTGTGTCAAGAGCTCTGACCCTTGAAATCCTATCAACTGGCGTGGCTGGAAATTACAATGGAGCCTTGCAAGTGGTATGTATATTTTCCTCTCAAATTTCAACTACCGCTCTCCTTATTTTGTCATTAATTGTTTAGATTTTCTTGTATTAAAATACTGTTTGTGTTTTGAACTTTTGGTAGATGACGGCTGAATTCCAAGTTCCTTCACCACTTGTTCCAACTCGTGAGAGTTATTATGTGAGGTACTGCAAACAGCATGTCGATGGCACCTGGGCTGTGGTTGATGTTTCCTTGGACAACTTGCGCCCTAATCCTGCACCCAGATCTTGTCAAAGAAGGCCCTCAGGATGCCTGATTCAAGAAATGCCAAATGGGTATTCAAAGGTATACAATTAAACACACTATACATATATATCATGCATGTTTCACTTTCGTGGTGATATTTTAATGCCCAATTTTTACAGTATATAAATTTCATCTAATGATAAATTTTGCTGCCTTAGGTTACATGGGTTGAGCATGCTGAAGTGGATGAAAGAGGTGTTCACAACCTCTACAAGCAGCTGGTTAGCTCCGGCCACGCATTTGGCGCAAAACGATGGGTTGCCACCTTGGATCGTCAATGCGAACGTCTGGCTAGTGCAATGGCATCAAACATCCCTACTGGTGATGTTGGAGGTAATAACAATTTAGTTTGCTATTTCATTATTCTTTTTTTTAATACTTTTATGGAATGATATATGGCGCAAATTTTTCCTGGGGCTATTCTGCTACGTTAGTATTCACTATAACACGGCAGTTCGTTAAAAGATTGCGTGTGTCTAAAATGGCATATGCCGTTAATGCACGTCTATTAATTAATTAAGCCTAATTCTTTTCGATATAAATTCATTGACCCTGATTGTTTATAATGAAAATATGACTTTAGCTCTTGAAATTTAATCTTCTCTATATAAAACCCGACATAAGTTTTTTACTCGAATATAACCTATTGACTAGACTCCACATAAGCATATTCATTAATTATGTTTGACTTTACACATTTTAATTATATCTAAAAAACCCTTGTTTATATTTGTTAAATTCATGATTAATTAGTGATTACAAATCAAGAAGGAAGAAAAAGCATGCTAAAATTGGCTGAAAGAATGGTGATTAGCTTCTGTGCTGGAGTGAGTGCATCAACCACTCACACATGGACCACACTATCTGGAACCGGGGCTGATGATGTCCGGGTGATGACCCGAAAGAGTGTGGATGATCCGGGAAGGCCTCCAGGTATTGTGCTCAGTGCCGCCACATCCTTCTGGCTTCCAGTTCCTCCCAAAAGAGTCTTTGAATTTCTCCGTGATGAGAACTCTCGCAGCGAGGTACATACACTTCAACTAATCTTCAAACTTAATTAATTGTCCTCTTATTCTTAGAACAAATTTACCAAATCTAATACAGGAACCAAATTAATGCACATACATTTTGCAGAAGCCTGAGAATTATATTCCTAATTACAAATAAATATTTCCATGCATGTATCTCAGAAAAATGTAACAAAACTAGTACACGAACCATTACTAAAACATACCATAAACGGACAAGCATACATAGAAACTGTTTGCACATTAAGTATTTCTATGGAAAAGGAAAAGTATATATTTTCACATCCCACCTCATATAGAAACAAATACCACAGAAAATCTAGGCTTATTTTGAGCCAACCTCAGGAGAAAAAAGAAAAGAAAAAGAAAACCAAGATGGAAGTTTGGTTTTTACAAACAAACTGAAAGCATACATTTACAATTTAAGGTAAATTCATATTAGATACCAAATTGGGTATAGGTTTTAAGGAAAAATATCATATTTAAGGAAAAATACCAAGTCTAATTAAATATTTTATGATAAGCCACAAACTTTATTGTAAGTGATCCTATGACTAAATAAAAGATATGAGAGATTACCATATTGTCCTCAAGTTTATTTCTTTCATAATTTTATAAGGCCTTTAGAGTTCGGGGTTAACTTTGAAGGTTTAGGGTTTTAAAAGGTCGGTCAAGGTTTGGGGTTGATCATTTTGGGTTTAGGGTTTTAGAATGTCCTTGGGAGGAGCTTAGGGCTTAGGGTGTAGGTCTCGGGTTTTGGGCGAAGCCCAAAATCTGGGAACTAGACCCTACGCCCTAAGCGATTAACGTAATAAAAAAAATTTTCTTTTAAAAAAATTCATACTCATGCTTGTTAGTTACAATTCATTGGGAAAATTAATGGCTATAACTTTGTGATGGTAGGGTTGGACATTATTGTCATTTTACCTAGCAAATTAGTTTGACTTTTCAACTAGTACCTAAACTAAAACTATGGTATTTTAACTTAAAATTATTTTGAATTTGGTATTTAAACTAAAAACTCCCTATAATTTATTCGCCTTAAATTGTTCTAATTGATTAATTGTGATGATCACTTATGCTTGCAGTGGGATATTCTTTCCAATGGGGGAATTGTTCAAGAGATGGCTCACATTGCTAATGGTCGCGACACTGGGAATTGCGTGTCTCTACTACGAGTAAATGTAGCTTTATCTTTTATAATAATAATTATTATTTTTATAATTATTTTGTTTTCCCTAATCAAGTACATTTCTTGCTCTTCACATAACAATTGACAAAGTAACTTAAATTAATTGTAGAGTGCCAATTCAAGCCAGAGCAACATGCTGATACTGCAAGAGAGCTGCACTGACCCAACAGCTTCCTTTGTGATTTATGCTCCAGTTGACATTGTTGCCATGAATGTCGTGCTGAATGGGAGTGACCCGGACTATGTTGCCCTTCTTCCTTCTGGGTTTGCTATACTCCCGGATGGAGCCGGCATTGGAGACTCTGGCTCTGGTGGTGGTTCCCTTCTTACTGTTGCTTTTCAGATCTTGGTTGATTCAGTCCCAACTGCTAAGCTGTCTCTCGGGTCGGTTGCAACAGTTAACAATCTTATTGCTTGCACTGTTGAGAGGATCAAAGCTGCATTGTCATGCGACAATGCATGAACTTCATGACTCAATTAGTTAATTTCTAGGTAAACTAATTATAAACGTCACATGTTACAAATTAATTACGTCACATATTTGATGTGTAATATTAGTCAAATAATCGTCTGCCTTTACTTTGTTGCAGTATTTTGAGAACGAGTAAGGAAGTTGAAAGGAGAGAGACACACAGATGGTTGTAAGGAATTTCGGCAGCTTATACCCAGGAGGGGAGAAGTCAAGAGCGCACCCTACATGATCTTTTTGTATAATCTATAAAGAGATTAGGGGTTCGGGTATTGACTTCCTCGAACAATGTTAAAGGCAAATTAAGCGCTTGAGACCTTATTAATTTTTTTGTTTTTGTTTTTATTGTACTTTCTCATTTTCCACCTTCTTTAACCTTGTACACAGGATTAGGGTTTTGGAATGGATATTGCTTTTCTTTATGGTCAATCGTTCAGGGTTTCTTCTTTTTTGGAAGTGGTTTTTAAAAGTATTGTTTTATTTTAAGAATTTTCTTTTTAAGTAATTTGTGTTGATTGATTGTGGATTGTTCACCTGTGCCCATATTACGCAGCTTTTGATTTTATTACGACGAAAATTAAACCATTCACCAGTGTATGAGATGCAACATTGCATTGGACAGCTGAATTTTGATCGCTTCAATCTGGCCGCTCAAACAATAGTGCATCTTATACAATGGTGCAACTTGTACAACTAGTGTAGAAAAACTAGTTTTACAAATCCGAAAGTATTCTCCCAAATGCATTGGAGTCATATGATACCTTAAATACAAGCTGTTGATTAAAACCCAGCCCTTGACTAGTTCAAGTTTTAAGGGAGGATAGGTCAAGGGTTTGCTTTCCTCCATTGTTACTTGGAAAAAATAAAATAGAAGCAAGCCAAGTCTCCAAGATGAGCGAAGAAGCTTAATCTTAGTTGGGAGAAAATTATCTCATAGTGGACGAATTTTAAGCTGAAAAACGCTTAAATGTAATATTAATATATTATATGGATAAATTAGGTTATCCAGTGATTTCATGTGCCACCTATTCTTCAAATTGCGAAGATATATATTCTATGTAACTTGCTGTTTATTATCAAACGATCAATTAAGAACTATATATTAATCAAATGAGTACAGATCATGTTAATTTAAATGTATGATTGAGTTTGATAAATGTCTGACAACATTTGATCACTTCACCAGAATTCTTTTTGCCTTTTCCAGTCCATTTTAATGTAGGCATCACATCAACTGATATAGATTTTTCCATTAATTAGTTACACATTTTAAGCATCTGCAACGTAATCTTTAAATTGTGGACATACTTTTGTGCAGTAAGAAAACTCACTGATTGACACTTACAACTGGAAATATGAACCTCTCTTAAACCCTCAATGCATGACTCTTAGTCCTTCTTAGTGCAAGAGAAATTGCAGTTGAAGTAGTACTAAATTACTAATTGGAATAAATGCCTTAGGCGCTTTATAATTAGACAAGAAGGCTCGTTGCTGGGTTCTGGTTCAACATGCGTACGTAATATTGTCAGCAGTGCTTTGTATTCATTTCATGGTGTGAATTCTTGAAAGTAATGATACAGTTAATGTAGCTAAGGGCCGACCTTGAGATTTTGGGGGCCTGTGCTAAAATTTAATCGAGACTTACTAAGAAAAAAAATCATTATAAATTAAACTTACAGATTGATTTTTCAAACTTATATAAATTTAATTCATGCGGAAACAAATATATTAAATACAATCAGTTGAATTGGAAATCAATTTTGACTTCTCCAAAAAGGTTTTTTTTTTCTTTCTTAAAATTTTGTAAAAAAAAAAAATGCAAACCACCGAGGTTTGAACCCACAACCTCGAGTGAAAGTTGCATTGCAAAAACTACCTTTGCTAAACGTAAATTCAATTAATTTATTGCATAAAAATATATATAACATAACTTATATATATTACATGCACATTAAAAATTCAGGAGCCCTTCAAAATTAGGGGCCCTGTGCAGGTGCACCACTTGCACTCTCTGGGCCGACCCTGAATGTAGCTACAAATTCTGTCTCATCTCATCAAATGATGATTTTTTTGCACTATATGTAGCAATTAAATGTAAAAGCAATAAGTCGAGTTGAAAAGTTTTCACCATGTTGTTTGCCATGAACTATTTCACATAAAAACAATTATCCATACATACAAATTGTCATGCACTTTTCAATAGAAAAAAAGTGGATGTCTGTTAGACTAAGTCTTGATGAACGTATGATTTTGTAGAAAGAAAACACAATGGAACAATTATAAAATGAATGGAGGAAACCAAGCAGGTTTTATTAACATCACACCAATAGTTTTATAGGCATCACACCTAGGGTTAGGTTGCATTACACGAACCTGGAGAAACAAAGCTTGTTGAAAAATTCTGTAAAATCTTTATTCATCCAAATGTGCTCTAAAGAATTATGGCAAAAAAATTTACTCTAAGGAATGACAAAGATGTAATTTACAAAGTCTTTAACCAAAGTATATATATATTTTTTTTTTTTGAGAAAAATAGCTAGGAAAGTAATTATAACACTATAAAAATAGGAAAGTAATTCTATAGAAATAGGATTGGACCTGCTGTAAGGCCCATTCTTTATCAAAACCCTTGGGCCTAGACAATTAGGCTGTGTTTTGTATGCATTAAAAAATTCGTGGGAAATAATTTCTCTTGACTTTTCCTTTGGTATGAGAAATGCATTTTTTTCATTGCTATGTTTGGTGAAGTTGGGAAATGCAATAGGAAAGACAATTTAATCTTTTAGTTTTACGATGAGGATAAAGTAGGAAAAAAAAGTTTAGTATAAAAATTATTATGGGTATATTTGGGTTTTTAATATTAAATAATGGATTATTGTTCTAACAGTTTGCAATTAATGTTAATTAGTTGCAATAATTGTTGGGAAAAGAACGAGAAAAGAAAACCCATGGGGTGTGGAGGTCTGTTTTTTGGAAAATGTTAAGACCATCTATTTAGACCACAATTGTAAATCATATGATGTGGCCGCCGAGGTGGTTATGCCACATCATTAAATAAGTTTTTAGAATTTTTATTAAGATTTTTTTAGAATATATTAATTATAATTTTAAGTGCACATTCAATTATGTAGAACCCTAACATACATTTAGGTCTCGTTTGACACACCGTATAAAGCATTAGATAGGACTAATAATATGAAGCTGGTCATTTGGTGCACTTACGTACTAAATAGTCACCCGCTTAGTTATACGGCCAACCTTCATTTATACGGTTGACACCTGTCTATTAGGCCTCGTTTGACAGTTCAGACTGTACTGACTATTTTAGTCGGATAGACTAATCTGTGCATTAAAAAGTACTGATAAATAGTAGGGTGTTTGGTGCAGTATCAGACTAAAAACCAACTATTTAATAATGTCCGGATAAGAAGATTTCGGGCAAATTTTATTTTTTTGCCACTTTAATACTTCCGTAAGCCTTTAATATCTATTATTTAATTCATTAATTAATTTAACTAATTATAAAAAAATTAAAACACAAACAAGGGAGAAGGATAATTCCTTCCACTTGCAGTAAAATGGCCTCTTCTTACCCAATCTTATGTGCTTCCTTCGACCAAGACACTAGGTAAAACAAAATTCATATCAATTATAATTTCCATAATTTTGTTTTTTTTTCCCTGATTTTTTTCTTGCTGTGAAAATTTGTAAAACGTTGGAATTTGGCAGTTGTTTTGCAATCGATCCAGTAAAGCCAAGAAACCACAATAGTTACCAAACCATCATTTCCTTCTTCAACCACTCCTCAAGCAATCCACAGCCACGATCGTCGGTGACCTCGTGCTCTTTGCCTTCCTCAATACCTTCCTCATTCTCGCCGCCACTTCCAAACTCGAGAACGCCCTCCCTTCGTTCTCCACCGTTTCCAATTCGGTCATCTCCGACAAAGGCTCTTCGGTTTTGGCTTCAGTTTCATCGGAACCTAATTGGGTTTTCAAGGATTGGAGAGTTGCAGTGAGTTGACTTTCTTTACAACCATCACCGAAACTCAATTAGGCATCATTGGAATTCAGTTGGGGTTCTTCATAATTGGATTTGAAAGAGACAGAGGAGGTAGTTGATATAGGTTTACGTTTTACAGTGGTGGTGGATTTGAAAAAAGAGACAGTGGAGGGTTGGGTGGGCAGTGGGAGTCGAAGAGAGGGGGAAGAAGAAGAAGAACGACAGAGAAGGGGGAGGAACAGATAGAACGACAGAGAGAGAAGAGGAAGAAGAAGAAGAAGAAGAAGAAGGAATATCTATGCGATGGTTGGTGGCGAGGGAAGTGAAGAGAAAGGGTTGGGTTGGTGGCTAGGGAAGGGAAGCAAGAGGGAGAAGACTGGAGAACGAAAGAGCGAGGGAGTCTACCCGACTAAAATTATATCGAGATTTTTCGGAGTATAATTAGTCGGACACGAGGATATTAAATGGTGGATTCACTTTGATTAATCGGACAATTATTTTAATATGAAGTGCATCAAGCACTTGATTTTATATTATTATTCATATCCGACTATACGGCTTATAAAACATGCCAAAAGCTCGTATAATTAGTCCGGGCTCTAAACAAAACACACGGTACTAAAAAGAAAACACACGGTACTAAAAAGAAAACACACTCATGCTATCTCCCTCTTCTTGCATCTGCTTCTTGACGAATCGTACCTGGGCTCATCTTCTTCTTCTCCAAACCCATGCTGGCGGCTGGTTCATCTTCTTCTCCAACCCAGGTGACAAATCTCAAGATTGAAAATGTTAGAATAGGAGAGAGAATCCTTAGAAATGGATTGCCTCCTGTGTTCCATATGCTTTTGGATTGAACAGACCTAGGTTACCAAAATGGTCGGTCGAATTAGATCTTCAATTGCAGCCAAACCCCTTATTCGCTGCCCAATTTGTACTCCTGATTCGAGAGAAAATAGACAACATAAAGAAAAGGGTTAATATCACGAAAGGTCCCTGAGATTGACATAATTCATCAAAACGGTCCCTCACATTCAAAATCGATCAATGTCATCCCTGACATTTGGTGCCGCACATCAATGTGGTCCTTCCGTAAAAAATCCGTCAGTTTGCCCGTTAAAAACAGGGTTTATATCACAAAAGGTCCCTGAGATTGACATAAGTCATCAAAATGGTCCCTAACATTCAAAATCGATCAATGTCGTCCATAATGACCAAAATACCCTTTGATGTGCGGCACCAAATGTGTGGGACCATAATGACCAAAATACCCTTTTATGTGCGGCACATTGATTGATTTTGAATGTTAGGGACCATTTTGATGACTTATGTCAATCTCAGGGACCTTTCGTGATATAAACCCTGTTTCGTGATATAAACCCTGTTTTTAACGGGCAAACTAACGGATTTTTGACGGAAGGACCACATTGATGTGCGGCACCAAATGTCAGGGACGACATTGATCGATTTTGAATGTTAGGGACTGTTTTGATGAATTATGTCAATCTCAGGGACCTTTCGTGATATTAACCCTAAAGAAAACGATAAGGGAGTGAAGGGGAGGATGCGGTGTGATGGAGAAATTTGGAGAAGGGGAAAGGTTTAAATTTTTTTATTGGTTTTTATTTTTAAGTAATTTGGTTAAAATAAAGGACAAATAGGAAAATGCAATGACAAATAGTTAAGATTGTATTAAAAAAAAATCATTTTATTATTGGCTTGTTTTCTTAAATATAAAATAAAATGGGCCTTAAACAATAAAAATAGTTTAAAGTCCTCTTATCTTATATAATACAGCACATTATATAAATAGCCGGTATTTAGGGCCAGTTTGGAGTTGCTGTGCTTTTAAAAAAAACTGCTTATAAAAACAGCTTTTTAAAAACAACCTCCATGTTGCTTTTAAAAATTGATATTTTAATGTCATAACTTTTAAAATAAGCAGTATATTTTATTTTTACCAAACATTTTTTATGTAACTTTAAAGTGAAACAGTTTTTAGTGAAAAAAAACAATATCAAACGGGGCCTTAGTCTGCATCAAATACCTGATTATTAGTCAGTACTATTCGATGTACAAATTAGTCTATTCAATTGAAATAGTCAATACAGTCCGACGTATCAAACCAGATGATGATTCTTGCCGTGTCTACCACTTGAAAGTCCTCCTCCCTCTTCTCTCCTCCCTAATCTGCCAACCACAACAACTCGGTGCCGACAACTGGAACATCATCTCTTTCCTTTCATTCTTTAATTTAATTTCTTCATCTTCTTCTCATAATTGACCCCTCTTACCTTGGCCTAAATCATGAACTTCACGCTAGTAGAGCCTCATAGCTCTCACATTGAAGAAATTATTAAGTGATACCGAATCACCGCGTTCTTCGTGCTATTGCCGTTGAAAATCTGTCACATGTCCTATATTTTCACTGTTGGATTTGAAATCCAGTTTAATCTTTTTCAAAATATAAAATTGAACATAAAAATAGATCAAATTTTAATAGTACTGTTGAACGATTTAAAATTTATTCAATAACCGTACGGTTGAATGATATGTGTCATTTAAGATTTTTCTCATAAAATCGTCGGAAAATAGAGAAAGAAAAGAACGAACCGCCGACCATCGCTCGACAGCCCGACTTAGTAGAGCAGATCCCTACCCCGCGTTGTCTCTTTCCGCCGCACCCTCCCTCTTTTTTCCTTCCTCTCTGGTCTCCCTCTCCCTCCCTCTCTCATTTATCTTTTTTTTTCCTTTTGTGTAAATTTTAAATTCAATTTGGAAAACATTGAAACAATTGTACATACGATCAAAAGGAGAGATGCGGGAAGGAGAAGAAACAGAAAGGGAGGGACGATAACAATAGAAGGCTGAGGTCGACTATGATGGGAGATTGCTGGACTGCCTCAGGGACTCAGGGTAGGCAGTTGTTCTTTTTCTCTATTTTTTCTACTTTTTTATTTTGTTTTTAAGGGATAAAAATGGTTCAAGTCCAGCTGTAAAAATAATGGACACATGGCTAATTTTCAATTGAAGTACCAGAAGCTGACGTGGTAATTTGTCCTCACGCTGCAAAAGGGTTAGCCTTATTTGGTACTAGGTACGAATTAGTTTTTTTTTATAATTTAAAAATTATGTTTTATTTATGTTTTAGATTTAATTACATATTTTTAATTAAAAAAAATAAAAAACAAAAGAAGAATAATTAATCACCCACACTCATTTAAAACATATAAAATTAACATTTTGTCTTTATTTTGCTTGATTGGTTGTTCATTGTTCTTCTCTTTTAAAATAAGAGTATTTTAAAAATATTTGAAAGTTTTACTAAGAGGGGTGTATTCAATTCAGATTTTACAGGATTATGTTAGACTTTTTATAAGTCATGGATTCTGCAAAATCTATGGATTGTTTTAATTCTATATAGACTTTGACAGATTTTAATGTATTTTATTATCAGGATTTTATTAGATTTTAAAAAGTCCATGGATTGTTCTAATATCATTTACTTTGGTTAATTACAACTATGCTGCGTTCGGGTTCTCACCCAAAAGAACACATTACCCAAAATGCAAAGACAATTAAAAAAATAACATTATAAAGAAGCATAGTCCTCCATTCCAACCTCACTATCATCATAATCCTCTTGATTTTCTTCATCCCTTTGTTCCTCATTATTTTCACCGTCAATGTCTTGATTTTCATTGTTATCCTCTTGATTTTCATTATCATCATTTCGTGGTCTATCAGCCCACATAGCTTCAGCAATGCTAAGTCTCCAAGCATTAGCTTCCGCTCTTTGTCGTTGTTGAGTTTGAGAAAGTAGTTCAAGATTTTCCTCTTCCATGTCTAGATATGATAAAGATGATGAATCAATTTCTGGTTCAGGAGGAAATTCATCAGAACGACACTCTTTGCGAAGAAAGTTGTGTAGTCCAGCACAAGCTAGTACTAGCTCTGCTTGTGTCTCATATGGGAATGGAGGCGCGGTTTTGAAAATTGTGAACCGCGATTTAAAGATACCAAATATCCTTTCAATCACATTCCTCAACGATGCATGACGAAGATTGAATAACTCGCTTGCATTTCGGGGGTGGCGACCTTGATCACCAAAATCTTTGAGATGATATCGAACACCTCGTAATGGAGCTAAGAATTGGCGTCGATTAGCAAATCCACAATCCACCAAAAAATATTTTCCTGAAAATGCAATACATTTTAATGAGCATTTCATACATATAAAATTAAGCTCATAGAAACCAATATGATAAAAAGATAAATAAAATTAATTACCTTGAGGCACCTCAAGTCCATTTCTCCTTGATAATGCATCATTTAGCACTTTTGAATCATGTGCTGAACCTTCCCACCCACTAAGCACGTATATAAATTCCAAATCAAAGTTGCAAGCTGCCAAAACATTTTGGGATTGAATTCCATGACGATTACGATAGCTACTTACTTGGCGACCTTTTACCATTGCTGGAATATGGGTGCCATCAATAGCACCAATGCAATCCTAAATTAAAACAAATTTTAATAAAGAAAAGTTAATAAAATTTTCAGTCCATACAATTAAAGAAAATTAAGTAAGCAAATAAGGTTAATTAATCATATTTAAAGTAAATTTTTTTCTATAAAAAAAATTACCTTAAAATAGGGGTAAAATCTTGTGCTTCCTCTTATTTTAGAAGGCACGGCAGCTCCAGGTTTGACCATCATTTGTGGTGCTATAGTATTCAATGCCTTCAAAACGTTATTAAAGTTTTGACTAGTACCAAAATGTGAACGATCAAACCTTTGACGAACATTACAATATTGATCATTGTGACCCACAATGAGTAAAAATGTTGCTAGCATTTCTTCAACACAAATATACCTTGTATCTTCTAAAGGCGTACTTTCCCTAATAATGGTACACAACTTTAGAAACACATCCGGATACATTCTATGCAACTCTCGGAAACTTTGTGGGTCTTCCTTTAGCACTTCATGTATATAATAATATCCTTTTCTAGTAACTGGTCGCCGTTTGAGTGGACGTTCAATACGTTGTGGCATAATAGCTATAGTCTCTCTTAACACAATGATTATTGCTTGAATTGCCATTAATAAGTACTTGATTGTTTCATAGAATTGTTCTTCATTTTCTTCTTCATCTATTTCTTCTCCCCCTATTTCTTCTCCCTCTATGTCTTCCCCTTCCATTTATCTAGGATGGAGTAATTTGCTGCACCATTAAAAACAAAGCATATAAATATAAGTATTATATATTTGTATATTTTGGTATGTATTATATTGCACTATATATATTTTTGGGACATTAGTATATGCTCAATGACAAATAAAGCTCAATTAACTAACAAGTAATATATATGACTATGTACCATAAAGAGATAATAAAAAGATTTAACATTTAAACCTCAACATCAATATAAACGAAAGTCATCTAATTAATAATAGTTTAAACCAAAAGTACTCAAAACAACTCAAAAAACCAAATGTATTGTAAATTCCCAACCAAAATAATATCACATAAGACACTCATAACATATCAAGACAAAACATGACTCAAATAATTATAGTCCTCGCATCTTGTGGCAAATCCAATTTGATCGTTCATCAGGTGACATCTTCAAGAACACATCTTTTTTGGCTTTGGTATCAAGCAACTCAACAGCCTTGAACCGAGTATCTTCTTCTAAGTTTGGGGTATCCTTGATGGCATCCCAAATTGTATATTCTCTCTCCCTTTCTCTTTTCTCTAGAAGGTTGTAGATTCCTTGGAAACTTGTGGAAATTTGATCAAGCCTTTCTATAATGCCACTTTGAGGGGTGTTTCCAATTGAGGTAGAACTTCCTTCATACTCGGTTCTATTTCTTTTATTTTGGGTTCTTCTTTGCATGGGAACTTCCAAACTTTCAGGGGATTGGAGCGGTGATGTGGAGTGAAATAATGGATCATTCTGATTGGGTATTATGAATGCATCATTGTTAACATCATAATCGAAATCTTCTATGCGCACATTTCTACCTTCTCCAACACCTAATGTTCTTGCATCAGTGACACTACCCAACCCAATTGAGTTTTTCCCAACAGCTACACCATTCCCAATAGCAATTTCCAAGTCCTCATAATCCCGAAATGTTCCGTAACGTAAGTTGGTGTCCTTTGGGTGAGCCTAAAAAAGACATAAATTTTTAAAATTATTATTGCATTATATCTTGAAAATAGGTTTATTTATAAGAATAAATTATCATATAATATTTAGGAAGCTCACCTTAAAGTATTCATCCCATACTTCATCACTAGCAGTGAACTTCTTTGTAGTAGAGTCAAACCCAAAACCCGAGTTAAAACGCATAAGGGTTGAATAAGAGATCTATCGATTTTTAAACCATTTCAACCGGCTTTGATAATTGTTGTAGGTCTTGTGACACCCAAGTTTTTCATTAAGAGCAGGAAGTATCCTTTCTTCCACTGTTTGCTTGGTTAAGATACCACTATTGTCACGCCATCCCCGAGTGGCGGCATCTACCATGAGTTCTAACAATAAATCGCTCTCTTCCTTAGTCCACTGCTCATAAGTTCCTTTTTTTTTGACATCTTATTGTTGATCAACCATGATGATATTACTATATTATACAAAATAAATTTTTTATTAGAATGTATATATAATCTTTCATTTCAATTATGCATTTTCCTAGTTAGAAACCACAAAAACAAAGGGAAAAAAATATTAAAACATTCATTAACCAAAAAAAAAATCATTCATTTAAAGGAGAACTGATTATATCGCATGCACCTCTATTGCCCTCACATGGTTACCAAAGCTTTCAAAATCTAGAAATGTTAGGTAACATAAAATCCTGTTTCAAAATATATTCTCCAAATTATATATTAATCTATGGCATACTAATTTACATGATCATAACGAACCTGGAACAAAGCAAGAGTGATCATAACAGGCACCTAGTTACTATATTTCATTTATACTTATCCTGAATTTCACGTTTATTTGCACCATGCCTTGATACTTATTCGTAGGGTCTCTCCAACCCCTCTTACTCTTATCATCCAACAAGAAAATGATAGTAGTAGTAGTAATGCCCTAATATATTTTCTAATATGAACACAAGAGCAAACCAACCAATTATTGAGTCAATCCTCTTGTTATACTATGTCCATGAAACTACAAAATAATGATTACATAATGTTAAACCTTTGCTTCCTTATTCATTTCCCTTTTTCGGACCAGTTCATTATTTCATATCATTTCTTGCTTTGCTTCGCTCATTAGTAATTTATCCTTATTTGCTGTTAAATGTGCCCATGAGACCAAATAAATACAGATACCAAGGAAAAATACCTTCGGCTTGCTCTCTGGTTTTACAACGACTGAAGGTACATAGCTTCCCTTGACAACTTCATATGTGCTAGTTTGTATTTCCTTGCAGAAGCACAGTACTGGATAATTTCTGGCACTCGGTATCAAGTGCGGACCTGCATTAGGATCCAAATCATTTGTAAATGACACAGGTCATGTAAGTTAAAACCCGAATATAGTAATCACACACCAAGCCAAACGGAATTTAATTTCCCAAAATAGTCAGGAAAACAATGAATATCGAAACAAGAAGACGACTAAAACTTAACAGACCAATCCAATGATTAAAAGACATAATTTTCAATTTTATGAAAAGAAAAATTCATGATTTTCCAACAATTTCCTCGGGTGGAAATTGAAAACCAAGAAATGGGTTTTCATAAAAAAGCTAAGCAGTGACAGGGGGTCGGATCCAGACTGGTGCAAAACAAAGAGTTCTGCAGAAGTGAATGGGATTCCAATGGAAAATGAACTCGTGTATTTCTAAATAGCAATGGCAACAAAAACAGTTGCAGAAAATAACTAATTAACGGCACTAATCAAGAAGCAACATTCCATAGCTAAATTAAAAGCAAGGAAAACGTACAGTAGAATCAATCCACACTGAAAACTTTGGGATTTTTGAGAGAGTGAGAGAGAGAGAGAGAGAGTGAGGGAAACCTTTTGAAATTTTGGAGAGTCTACAAGTTCAAACCAAACAACATACATATATGGATTACTATTTTATCAAATAACAGAAAACTGGAATCAAGAACACGAAAACCCTAATATTAAAAATCATAACAGCATCACTAGATAATGTTCATAGAATCATAGATGAGAAAGTACTAACCTTGATTGATTAGAGAAGAGAGTTGTCTGTTCGTCTTCTACAGCAAGGTCAGAAAAGTGGTCTGTTCGTCTTCCATTCTTTTTCTGAGAGCGTCAAAATCTTTTGGCTTGTGAGAAGATTTCTAGATAGATTTCTATTTATACCAAAGATCTTAGAATCCATCACAATCCATCATTCAATAAACTCTTTGAAAATCCATAGAATTTTCAATACCATTAGATTTAGACGGACATTTTAAAATTCTAAATGAATACCCCAAGATTTTAAAAGACTTTTTAAAATCCTAATTGAATACCCATGGACTTTTAAAATACAAAAAAATCCTATAGACTCTATATTGAATACACTCCCCTAAATTAGTATACGCTTTTTATATATATAGATAAATGAGTGATATTCCACATCGGCAAATGACAAGTCAGCATTTCCTTTATAGAAACTGTCATGAATCATTTGTAATTTTCTCTCTGATTTCATTAACAGAAAATACAGAGCTTTTTATGTTCATTTTCTGCAATTCTTCTGTATTGTTATGATGGTATATATCGAGCCCGGGAAGCTTACGCTTTGTTCTGGAGCTTCGCTGCCCTAGGCTATCTGGAATCTTTTCAAAGGATTTCTGCGACGAAAATCTAGGTTGTTCTTGACGATTTCTCAGGTTTTTTTGTTCAATTTCTCGTCTAGAAAATTAGGGTTTCTAATTGTTCCCAAAAGTTTGAACATTTAGTGTATTTTTTTTGAGAATTTTGAGGCATATCGATTGTCAAGATTGTTTCTTTTCTGTAATAGTTTGATTTGGTAGTAGATTTGTGAAGAATTTTGCAAAAAGAGCCTGGCTGAAATCAAATTTTATTGGAATTGCTCGATTAAAGTTCTTTGTTTGTTGTGCATAGAAGGTGTTTGTGGAAAGTCCTCACTGAGATTTTCTTCTCATTATCTGCAAGATTTGGTTTTTCTGATTTCTTATCAAGAAGTATACTTGGTATTCTATTCTCCGTTGGAAAATGGCTACCGAATCATTTAAGATTGAAAGTCTATTGGGTATGCTTACAGTTAAACTTCAAGATGATAATTTTGTTAAATGGAGTTACCAATTTCTTTCTGTTCTTAAGGGCTATGATCTTCTCGAGTATTTTACTGGTGAAAATCATTGTCCTCCCAAATATGTGATCAATACTGAATCTGGGGTTACCAAAGAACTCACTACTGCATATAAAGATTGGGTTAAGATAGATATGACCTTATTGAGGCTATTGATTGTTACTCTAAGTGATGATGCAATGGAGTTTGTAATTGGGTGTAAGACTTCGCATGAAACATGGACTGCCCTTCAAGATAGGTATGCCTCAGTGTCTAGTGCTCAGATTAATCATCTCAAGACTGAACTACACACTATTCACAAAGGAGCTGACTATGTGGATAAATATTTGTTGAGATTGAAGGCAATAAGAGATCAGCTAACATTTGCAGGGGAAAGAGTGATAAATAATGATGTGATCGTTGATGCTTTAACAGGACTATCATCTGACTTTGATATGATTAAGACAGTCATTTTGGCTAGAGCGACCTAGATCACTAAAAGAATTCAGAGCTCAATTTATTGGTGCTGAGAAATCTGTAGAAGCAAGAATGCAATCTTTGGTGCATTCGATGTCAGCAATGTATGTCGATGGTGAAATGTCTGCACACAATCCACTACCAGCTTTCATGCCGATTCGATGTCAGCAATGTGTTTCTTTTCCTCCATCTTTCATGCCTAATATGCCATATTTTCCTTCACAGTTTCCTGCGAATCCTGGATATGGTTTTGTTGCTAATGGAAATAGACCATACACTCCTTAATCTTGTTTTTTCTAATAGCTATCTGTCATCTACTAATAATGGTCAAGGTTCAAGGTTCAAGCTCATTTGGCAATGTAGGGTACATACCTAAAGGCAATAGTAATAGCAATTATAAACCTAAATTTAATGGTGGTTTAAGACCTTGGTCTGGAAATACTTCTGTGAAAGTTAACACTCCACCTGAGTGTCAAATTTGTAACAGAAAGTACCATACTGCAGCAACATGTTATTACAGAACAGATAGGGGTCAATCATCCCAAGGCAATGTCATTGAATGTCAGATATGTGGAAAGAGAGGCCATAGTGCTCTCGATTGCAGGCAGAGAGGCAATTATGCATTCCAAGGGAATCCTCTATCTGCTTCACTTGACTTTTCTCCCAAAAACTATGTATTCCAAGGCATGCAACCTTCATCTGAATCTGTGAATGCAGTGGCTGCACAAGCTGCCCAAGAAGTTTCAAGTAGTGGTGGAGAAACCTGGATTGTTGTTACCAACCAACCAAATGCAGCCTTAAAGACTAACCAAGACATGAAAAGACTAGAAAACCCTCGACTCATATGACTTGAGTTTTTCATATTGTCTCATAACCAATAGATAATAACTTTGAAGAACAAAATAAATTATAAAAAAGAAGGGATTTATGGAGAATTCGATGAAACTCAGATGTAAAAGCTTGTAAACATTAGTGAGAATGAGTGCGGCCTCTTCACATTGTTGAGAATGAGCATCTATCTCAAACTAATTGGCAACGGATGAAGATATCCGAAATCTTTTAACCACTTAAAGCAAGACATTAATGTAAGATTTCCATTAAAGTCATTCGAGAGATGTCATTCGACGAACACCATATGAGACTCGAAAATGCTCTATTACGAGAAGAGGTAGTGTTGGTGCCAAAACTCGGACAAAGCTTGGACACGGGTTTCAACATGTATTTGCCCCGAGTGTTGCTTTCGGTCTCAATGTCACGAGATGGCTTCAAAGAAACAGAAAAATAGGGGTGCAACTATTGGAGGCTGCCAAAAGATAATGTTATGCTTAAGTGAATGTAAGGTTGTGCATAGAAATGTCTGATTAACCAAACGATTGTGCGCCGAGTGGGACGTTGGTTCGGCTAGGTTCTTTTCGGTGCCTCGAGTGAACGATGACGTAAAATTCAGTGCAACTTTGTATGTTTTGCCTAAAATGTGAATGAAAGAGAAATGGAAACTTAAAGCGAGAAACAAAGTGTAATCATTTCATGATAAAGTCAAGATTACAAACGTACATAAAGTAAAATCTAGGCCAATGGGCCGAGCTACATAGCTAGCTTGCAATGTAAATGACTGAAAATGTAAATAAAGCAACAAAACTCTAGAAAGATTCAGGCCATGATGAGCAGGATAATGCTAGACAAGTCCACAAAGACCACCGGTATCGGACTGGACATAGTACCAAACATACTCCTTAGAGAGGGAATCAGGACGGTTGCACGTCAACCAAATCATACTATGGGGTGGTAGAGCTGTAACAGTTTTAGATCTCAAGGATGGTAGGCAATGTTTGATTCGAATGAAAGGCTTTGAGATTGTAGCTGAAGAGCTAAGTGTTTGTTGAAGACCAATTGGGTTGATTGAAGAATCACTCAAGGTTTGTATAATCATAGAGTTTGAATTTGACGAAGGTCCTGAGCTTGAAGGCATCTGGCTCTATTTATAGGCAGTGGAAAAGAAGCAACTTCGATCATATCATTAAGCTAAAGCAGAGGTAGATCGGTCATTTGGCTCCTACAATGACTCTAATTCCTAGTTGGAGGCCTTCAGCTGTGTCTTGAGGCGGTTCGCACGATCGCGGTAGTGACGCCAGTGTGTTGGATGACGCGTGCGTATTCATTTAAAGGGGTGAGATATTCCTAGGTTTTAATTGTCTGCGTGGTAGACGCACCTTAGAGAGAAATGTGTCCGACCCCTCGGACAGGTTAAAGAAAAATGAGATGATCGTCCAAGCTCTAATTTAATATTCAAAATTGGTGGCCCGAAATCACGTGACTTTTGCGTAAATAAAAATGAATAGGCCTCATAGCACGCTTAATTTTTATTTATGGCCCAAACCGGTAGAGAAAAATTAAAAATCAAGATAATCTCAAACACATTTATTATTTGGTGGATATTTTACCTATTTTAGTATAACAAATTAGGATAACATTCTATTGTCAGATACGTCGAATGTTACATATATGTTCCAGATTCGTGTCACGTGACATGTCGCCAGATTGATAACTTATTTCCTCTATTGTTCAGATTGATCATATATCAGCGATAGCTGCGAAGTATGTACTCAAACCATTGGGAAACTACCCTCTCATTTTTTCTCCTTTTCCTTCCCGCAGTCCACTTGATCTTGGGGTTGGGAGCTTTGGTGGTCAGCCAGGCATGGGAGGTGAGATGCATGGTGCTGGAGACCTTCTCAGGTCAATCAGTGCACCTAGTGAGGCAGACAAGCCAATGATAATTGAGCTTGCTATCGTAGCTATGGAGGAACTCATCAGAATGGCCCAAATGGGTGAACCCTTGTGGATGACTAGCCTTGATGACAGCACCACCGTACTCAATGAAGATGAGTACATCAGAACATTCCCCCATGGAGTTGGGCCAAAACAAACCAGCTTCAAAACTGAAGCTTCGCGTGAGAGTGCAATTGTTATTATGAACCACATTAAACTTGTTGAGATTCTCATGGATGTGGTACGCTTAACAACTCCCATTGCACATTTATATTAGTGTATTTATGTCGTTATTGTATTAAAAAAACAATATTAATAACGTCTTTGAACTAAGGAATCACATGAGCCCTAATTATTGTTTGTTTGGATTTTGTAACATGTAGAATCAGTGGTCGACTGTGTTTTCTGGGATTGTGTCAAGAGCTCTGACCCTTGAAGTCCTATCAACTGGCGTGGCTGGAAATTACAATGGAGCCTTGCAAGTGGTATGAATATTTTGCCCTCAAAGTTCAACTTCAGTTGTCCTTATTTTGTCATCAATTGTTTAGATATTTTGATACACATATTCTTGTCCTAAAATATTATTTGTGCTTTGGTAGATGACGGCAGAATTCCAGGTTCCTTCACCACTTGTTCCAACTCGTGAGAGTTATTATGTGAGGTACTGCGAACAGCATGTCGATGGCACCTGGGCTGTGGTTGATGTTTCCTTGGACAACTTGCGCCCTAATCCTGCACCCAGATCTTGTCAAAGAAGGCCCTCAGGATGCCTGATTCAAGAAATGCCAAATGGGTATTCAAAGGTATACAATTAAACACACCATATATATATATACATATCATGCATGTTTCACTTTCGTGGTGATATTTTAATGCCCAATTTTTACAGTATATAAGTTTCATCTAATGATAAATTTTGCTGCCTTAGGTTACATGGGTTGAGCATGCTGAAGTGGATGAAAGAGGTGTTCACAACCTCTACAAGCAGCTGGTTAGCTCCAACCTTGCATTTGGAGCGAAACGATGGGTTGCCACGTTGGACCGTCAATGCGAACGTCTTGCTAGTGCAATGGCTTCTAACATCCCTACTGGTGATGTTGGTGGTAATAACAATTTAGTTTGCTATTTCATTATTCTTTTTTTAATATTTTTATGGAGTGTTATATGGCGCAAAATTTTGTATGCGGCAATTCTGCTACATCGTAGTATTGACTAACAGGATAGTCCGTTAAAAGATTGGGCATATACCGTTTATGGATGTCTTTTAATTAATTAAGCCTAACTCTTTTTGATATAGATTAATTAACCCTAATTGTTTATATTTGTTAAATTCCGGGTTAATTATTAGTGATTACAAATCAAGAAAGGAGAAAAAGCATGCTGAAATTGGCTGAAAGAATGGTGATTAGCTTCTGTGCTGGAGTGAGTGCATCGACCACTCACACATGGACCACACTATCTGGAACCGGGGTTGATGATTTTCTGGTGATGACTCGAAAAAGTGTGGATGATCCCGGAAGGCCTCCAGGTATTGTGCTCAGCGCCGCAACATCTTTCTGTCTTCCAGTACCTCCCAAAAGAGTCTTTGAGTTTCTCCTCGACGAGAACTCTCGCAGTGAGGTACATACACTTAAACTAATCTTCAAAAACTTAATTAATTGTCCTCTGATTCTAAGAATAAATTTACCAAATCTAATACATGAACCAAATTAATGCACATACATTTTGCAGAAGCCTGAGAATTATATTTCTAATTATAAATAAGTATTTCCATGCCTGTATCTCAGAAAAATGTAACAAACAAGTACATGAACCATTACAAAAACATACCATAAACGGACAAGCATACATAGAAACAATTTCCACATTAAATAATTTCTATGGAAAAGGAAAAGTAAATACTTTCACATCCCACCTAATATAGAAACAAATACCACAGAAAATCTAGGTTTATTTTGTGTCAACCACAAGAAAAAAAGAAAGAAAAAGAAACCAAGATGGAAGGTTTAATTTGTTATTTTACAAATAATCAGAAGATAGAAATAGAAAGATCAGATCTGTATCTGCTAAACTGAAAACATACAATTATTCTCCTTAAATTGTTCCAATTGTAATTGTGATGATCACTTGTGCTTGCAGTGGGATATTCTTTCCAATGGGGGAATTATTCAAGAGATGGCACACATTGCTAATGGTCGTGACACTGGAAATTGTGTGTCTCTACTACGAGTAAATGTAGTTAATTATGTTGTTTTCCCTAATTAAGTACATGTCTTGCTCTTCACATCACTATTGACAAAGTAACTTAAATTAATTTATAGAGTGCCAATTCAAGCCAGAGCAACATGCTGATACTGCAGGAGAGCTGCACTGACCCAACAGCTTCCTTTGTGATTTATGCACCAGTTGACATTGTTTCCATGAATGTGGTGCTTAATGGGAGTGACCCTGACTATGTTGCCCTTCTTCCTTCTGGGTTAGCTATACTCCCTGACGGAGCCGGCATTGGAGACACTGGCTCTGGTGGTGGTTCCCTTGTTACTGTTGCTTTTCAGATCTTGGTTGATTCAGTCCCAACTGTTAAGCTGTCTCTTGGGTCCTCGGTCGCAACGGTTAACAATCTTATTTCTTGCACTGTTGAGAGGATTAAAGCTGCATTGTCATGTGACAATGCATGAACTTCATGATTCAGTTAGTTAATTTCTAGGTAAACTAATTATACATGTCACATGTTACAAATTAATTACATGTCACATATTTGATGTGTAATGTTAGTCAAATAACCGTTTGCCTTTACTTTGTTGCTGTAGTATTAAGAGGCTGAGGAAGGAAGGTGAAAGGAGGGAGACACAAATGGTGGGAATTTCGGCAGCTTATACCAAGGAGGGGAGAAGTCAAGAGCGCACCCTGCATTATCTTTTTGTATTGACTTCCTCGAAGAATGGCAAATTAAAGACTTTTTTTTTTTTTGGATTGAACTTTCTCCTTTTTCACCTTCTTTAACCTTGTACACAGGATTAGGGTTTCGGAATGGATATTGCTTTTCTTTATTGTCAATCATTCTTGGTTTCTTTTTTGGAATATAGGTTTTTAAAAATATGGTTTTATTTTAAGAATTTTTTTGGTAATTTGTGTTGATTGAATGTGGATACTTTGCCTGTGTTGGTATATATATGGCTTTTGATTTGAGCTATTTATTATGACAGAAATTTTACAATACACCGGTATATAAGATGCATCATTGCATTGGACAACTAGAGATTTTGGTCTTTATTTCAGCGACTCAAACAATGATACATCTTATACACTGATGTACTATACATAGAAAAACCCGTATTACAAATCCAAAAGTTTACTCCCATTGGATAGAGTAATATGTGATACCTTAATACAAGCTGTTGAATTAAACCCCGCTCTCGATTACTTCAAGTGGTTAGGGAGGATAGGGTAGTTGGCATAAGGATAGGTTAAGGGTTTGCTTCCCTCCAATGTTTACTAGGGAAAAAAAAAACAAGCAATCTAAGTATCCAAGATATGCGAAGAAGCTTAAACTTTGTTGGGAGGAAATTATCTCAAAGTGGATGAAAATTAAGCTGAAAAACGCTTAAATGTTTTGGATAAATTTGGTTATCCCAATGATTTCATGTGTCACCGACTCTTGAACATTTTCAAGATATATACCCTATCTAACTTTTTATTATTATATATTATTATTATCATCAAACGGTTAGTTAAGAACTATTAATCAAATGGAGAATCATGTTTAAATGTATTATTCTGGTTGAGAGTTTGATAAACGTCTGACATCATGTACATTTGATCACTTAACCAGAATTCTTTTTGCTTTTTCCAGTCCATTTTAATGTAGGCACCACATCAATAGATATAGATTATTCCATTAATTAGTTACACATTTTGAGCATCTGCAACATAATCTTTAAATTATGGACATGCTTTTTGTGCAGCAAGAAAACTTACTGATTGACACTTAATTAACAACTGGAAAATATGAACCACTCTTAAACCCTCGATGAATTTCTTGCACTCTTAGTCCTCCTTGGTGCAAGACAAATTGCAGTTGAAGTAGTATTAATTGGAATAAATGCCTTAGGTAGTTTCTAAATAGCTAGGCAGGTAGCTAGGCTCGTTGCTGGGTTCTGGTTCAACATGCATTATGTAACATTGTCAGCAGCGCTTTTCTTTGCTTCACTTCAGGGTGTGAATTCTTGGAAGTAATGTAATGTTACAATTAATGTTGATACAGCCTCTAGATCTGTCTCATCATCTCATCAAATGATGACCTTTCTGCACTAGCTAGGGAGTAAATGTAAATGTAAAAGCAATAAGTCAAGTTGAAAAATTTTCACCATGTTGTTTGCCATGAGTAATATTCACAACATATGTATATATACACATATACGTACGTACATGCACACAAATATCCATACATACATATTGTGATCCAAGACAATCTCAGTTTTCAATAGAAAAGGGTGGATGTCTGTTAGACTGAGTCTCGATGAACATATATGATATATTTATAGAAAAAAAACACAACGAAAAAATTAAAAATGATTTGAGGAAACGACAATGATCAGACATCTTCTACTACCATCATGCCTGTAATTTTTTTGGCATCACACCTAGAGTTAGGTCGCATTACACAAACCTGAAGAAGCAAAGCTTGCTGAAAAATTCAATAAAATATTTACTCATTCAAATCTGCTCTAAAGAATAACAAAGATGTAATTTACAAAGTCCTTAACCTAATAGAAATAGGAAAGTAGTTATAACCCTATAAAAATAGGAATGTAATTGTAATCCCTATAGAAATACGAATGAACCTGCTGTAACTGTAAGGCCGATTACAAACCCTTGACCCATATGACTTGCATATTCTTCTTCATGTTGTCTCATAACCAACAGATAATAAATAAAGACCAAAGTAATAATCAAAAAGAAGGGATTTTTTTTTATAGAATTTGATGAAACTCATATGTAAAGCTTATAAACATTTAAAAAATGAGTGATGCCTCTTCACATGTAGTGATTAGGTTTGATACGCGCTCCCTAAACTAATTGGCAATGAATGAAGATATCCAAAATCTTTAACCACTTATAATGTAAGACTTTAATGCAAGACTTACATTTCCGACATGAGATATTCTTGATCTCAGCATTGTGTAATACTTAATAGGTGAATAAACATGGAAAATAAATCTGGCATATGGGTATGATCTTTCCAATCTTGTTTTGAAGTTTCTTATAAGAAATGACAGCAAAGACAGCATGGAGTGTATACCACTACTACTATTAAAGGAGGTCCCTCTGAATACATGGATACTTCAGGAACTCCAAGAAGATTCTTATACACAAGGTATTTATAATCACCAGCACATAGTAGTTACAACTTACAAAAGTTCCTCAGAAATCTTCCTTGGCATACAAGGATGAATTCAATTTACACACCACTACAGATTTCACTATAGATGACGCATACTCTTGCCCTTCATGACAGTTCTTAATAGCGTCATTGATGAAGATATCAACCGTATCATAAAAGGTAGCTTTAAGACATGTAATTTACTAAAACAACGGCATAATTTACTAAAACAAGCATCATTGTACATGCATAAGGACGCAGAAAAAATGTCACAAGTAAAAGGAGAAAGCGTTTAAGTACAATAATACAGGATCAACAAAAATTGAAAGAAAAAAAAAAGGTAAGTGAGGTCTACGAAGAAAGATGTGAGAGAATTGATCGACATGAGATGATGGGAGGGGGAGGAGTGAGAGAGAGTAGTACACTAATAGGTTAATAACTAATATGAGAAAAGCAGGCAGCTCAAACAAACATATATATATATATGAACATATAGTTGATCTTCCATCTTTGTTTAGGTAAGAAATTGAGCAGAGTAGTCAAATACAATCTCTAAAAAGGTTATGAGCATAAAGGAATTCATGCAACTGAGCCAAGCAAAAATGACCAAGCCGAAACCAAATCATCTTGAATGAAAGATTTCCATGCAACTCTCTGGTTTTATATGACTAAAATGAATTCAAATGCCAAAATCTTCCGATCAATCATCAGAAGAGTTTCAACGATATTGATCAGGTCCGTCACACGAACATTTAATCAGAAAGTGACCAGAATGTAACTCTCACAATGACTGCAAAATCTGAATCAGTTTTGTATCTCAAGCCTTCTTTTTCCTGCCCAATGTAGGTCTCTTCCCAATAGTTGAAGTAGTCTTGCTGGATTGTGGCAGAAGCCCCCGCAGTATGGCCAAGACAGCTAACCCCAGAAAAGGGAAGTAAAAATATATTAGCATATCAGAAGCCTTGCCGGACCGAACCAGCTCCGATAATTCAGTAGCCTGAAATTTTCACAAAACCAAAATCGGTTAAGGAAGTAAGATTGAAGAAAGGGGTTGTCCGATATGATATAGAAGTTCAATTGAATGTGGTGCAAAAACCATAAGAACTCCACCTCCCGTATAACCCGATTATGATTCTCATCACCGTTTGTTCATAATTAAGCGAGTGTTTAGCGGATGAACAGTGTAAAGTTTAAACTAGTCATGTCATATGAACATTGCATCACCATCTGCAGAGGTGTTTTGTTTCCAATCGAATGGATGCTTAGGATGAGGATGCCAAATACATCATCGGAGTAACAAGTTACTGTTCCAGTGTGGTAGAATTTGATCGATGCTAGCAGATGTTGAGATATTAGTATCATAATCAATGATCCTTGTAATTATCCTTGTGATCTTTCCTATTCTAGATATAGTGTAGCTGTACATTAGGCGTGAACAAATTCATTAGGTGTGCAATTAGAGTAATCCCTTAATTGTAGGTTTTATAGCTTAATTGTAGGATCTATACAATTGATCAAAGTATATAATAATACTTATGCGAGATTCTTCCGGTAATAATATAACAAAAGTCTTATTCAAAACCCTATTTTTCAAGTTGGTATCAAAGCGGGTTCGGAAAGAACACTTGAGTCTCTCCTCTCGAAAAAAAAAAAAAAAAGGCCATTTGCACTCTTGAATCGGTGTTGCAAGGGCTTGAACAAACTACTTATCTCACCCATCAAATCATATCTCCACCACCACAAATCTTCCATCAACTGCTTTGCACATATTCTATCTCACAAAATCCCAATAATTCATAATGGGAAACGGTGACACCCGTCCTCGTCTGGAGCACTCGCTTAACACCAAGTCTATCATTGTTCAAGGCGGGGGTCGGATTCAATGCGGGAATCACCCTCAGCCCCGAGATCGGGTGCTGATATGTGGTCTCGAATCATTGAGATGCACATTGCGGAACGTGAAAACTCTCGTATATTTGCGGCAAAAGCAAGCGACGGCGGAATCGGATGAAGTACGACAAATGGTATGCGAAAACCAAAAAAAAGTCAAGCGTGGCTATTGATGTCGATGGCTCCCGAAATCATGAAGGGCGGTACATACGCTTGCCTTGCTCGAGAAATGCAGGTGCTCTCTCAAAAGCATTCTATGATGGAAGTGATGGTGCGGTGTATACCTTGAATCAAAGGCCTTCTTGCCACACAAGATGGAAAAACTCTCTTGTTTATTATGGAGAATTGGTAAAAATTTTCGTGAATTGAATCATCGTGATAAGGTAATCATGAAGCAATATAGATGATGTTCATGACATATAAGAAATCAATTGAAAGGCAAAGGTGCACATATTCCTTCTTTGGGTTGGATGGTGAGTTGAGCAGGGTTCGTGGCGAAATCTTGCGAAAGATCCTATGCTGAATTGGAAGAATGTTATGCACTAATCCCGTAGTGAATCTATTCAACGCTCGAGATGAATGGAGAGCTGGCTTGACCATGGTGACCAAATCGATCAAATCGGAAACGGTCCTCTCAAAAACGGCGGGACGAGAGGAAGAAATATTAATGGTCTTGACAAGTCCCTCACAAATATGATCATTGCGGAGAAAATGGTCACACCAAAAACGATGCTTTGAACTCGTGGGGTTTCAGTGGTGGGACCATAACCGTGGAAATCACGGAAGAAGAATTAGAGGACTCAAGAGGACTTCCCGCTGCTGCGGAGTTGTTGAAACAAAGACGGAGGATAATGATGATGTCAGGGAAGGTCTCGGCATTGGTACATTGCGAGGTAATGGCGGTAAGGTTTTAAATATGTACGCATCTGTTTCTAATAGTGCATGGATAATTGATTCCGGTGCTACGGATCATATGACATTTGATTCTAAACAAGTCTCACCACTTAAACCATCCTCAAAAGGTTTGTTTCCTTTACCCCGGAAACCTGACTCCACTGCCCGATTCTTGGGGAAGGATCCCTTGTCAATCAACGATACTTTGAATTTAGATTACATTTTAGTTGTTCCATCTTTGGATTATAACCTTGTCGGTTGCCCAATAACCCTTTTGCCTTATTTTGTATTTGTAATTTTTTGGCCTAAATTTTGTGTTTAAGGACATCAAGACAAGGCAAACGATTGGTTATGGTGTTAGGCGAGGAAGGCTGTATTACTTGGACTTGGTGCCCGAAGCAGTTCGAACAAGTTGCTTGAAGCTTTGTGATGAAACGGATCTAAGGGAGAAGAAAATCGACATCTAGTTTATGGCATCGTGACGTTTGGGGCATGCTTCCTTCGGTTATCTCAAGAAGAGATTATTTCCTAGGTTATTTGCAAAATTTGATGTTTCTAGTTTATTTGTGATGTTTGTGAACTTGCGAAACCCATCGTGCTTCTTTCCAATCAAATTTGAATAAAGTTGATTCCTTTATGTGGTCATACATTCGATGTTTGAGGACCATCCAAAGTCACTACTTTGGGTGGATGTCGTTGGTTTGTTACTTTTATTGATGATTGTACAAGGATGACTTGGGTGTGCTTGATGAAATCTAAAGGGAAGTGAACTTGTTATTTCAAAATTTTCATAAAATGGTTAGTACTCAATACAATGCAAAGATTCGAGTTTCTCCGCGGTGATAATGGAGGAGAATATTTGGTTCGAATTTCAGCGTGTTGTTATCAACACATGGAATTGTTCATCAAACCAACATCCACACATACACCTCGGCAAAACGGGGTAGCGGAGCGGAGCAGATGAGTCAGGTGTGCAGAGGTTGTCAGGGCTTCATTGATAGAAGCTCATATGCCATTGTCCTATTGGGGAGAAGCACTTACCTCTGCTGACATATTTGATCAATAGGAGTACCCTCTAGCACTATTGATTTTGAACAGTCTCAAGCTCTCAACTGGCTTGATTGTTGCCCCATGATCCCAAACTTACCTCCACATGTCTTTGGTTGTGTAGCATTCGTACATCTACAAAAGCATCAACGAAGCAAGTTGACTCCTGAGCGTTGCGTTGTGTTTTCTAGGGGTACGCTTCTCATCAAAAAGGGGTACCGTTGCTATCATCCCTCCAACTCCAGCAATTTTTTATTACATTGGATGTAGTTTTCATGAAACTCAATGTATTTTCCCTACGAGCTGGCGAACTTGGGGGAGTACCATGAGGAAGTTCGGACACTGGGCTATGGTGTTTGCATATACGAAGAAGGGCAACTCATGATCTTTGTTAATCAAGATATGAGTAACTTGGATACAAAGTGGTATGAATTTGGATGTTAGTGGTGATGATCACTCACAAGGCGGCCCCGATTAATCAAAATGTGGGTGAATTGGATATAAGTGGTATAACTTTGAATCAAAGTGGTGATGAAAGCCCGAAAATGAGTTGTAATTCCATCTCCATCGAGGTCTCTCGCACCACAAGCAATTATCACACCAAACCAATCTTTTGCGGAGGATGTTCCCAACTTGGTGTCGAACCATCTGAAAACAACTACGAACGTCACACTAGAGGTATCCTAAACCTACATATGAACTGATCTTTCTAGTAAAGTTAAATACCCGGAAGTGAGTCATTATGTGTCTAACCATCGTTTGTCGGAATCAAATCAATCATTTGTAAATCAATTATCACATGCTCCCCATTCCTAACGGTGTGCGGAAGCCTTAGCCAACCACGGTGGAAAGCGGTATGAATGAAGAGATGAAATCCTTACGAGAAAAAATAGAACTTGGGAATTAGTTGATCGTCCACAAAAGAAAAAAACTATTGGTTGTCGGACAGGTTTTATCTTGTGAAGTACAAAGTAGATGGTACAATCGGGAACGCTTTAAAGGCAAGGCTTGGTGGCGAAAGGGTATACACAAACCCTATGGGGTCGATTATACGAGACATTTGCACACGTAGCTAAAATTAACACGATTCGGAGTCTTGTTGTCTTTAGCGACGAATTTGGATTGGCCATTACAACAGGTTGATGTAAAGAATGCCTTTCTACATGGCGAGTTGTCGGGGAAAAGAAGTCTACATGGATCTCCCACCCGAGGATGCATGATACCGAAACCCATAGTCGGGAAGGTGTGCAAGTTAAAGAAATCTTTATATGGATTAAAACGTCTCAAG
The DNA here is from genome assembly GCA_018257905.1 of Gillenia trifoliata. NCBI lineage: Eukaryota > Viridiplantae > Streptophyta > Magnoliopsida > Rosales > Rosaceae > Gillenia > Gillenia trifoliata. The sequence continues at coordinate 8,072,336 of CM031082.1, forward strand.
GCTTGGTTCGGAAGGTTTACAAAGTCTATGAGAGCCTTTGGGTACCGTGAAACAATTCCAGACCACACTTTATTCTTGAAGAAATGGCAAAGGTAAAATCTTACTTATTGTATATGTGGATGATATGGTGGTTACGAGGAAATGATCACGAAGAAAGAAAGGCTCTACAAAGTTACTTGTCTAAAGAATTCGAAATGAAAGACTTGGTCCACACAGAGATATTTTCTTGGGATCAAAATGTCTCGATACGAAAAAGGGATCTTTACGTCTCGAAAGTATGCCTTAGATTTGTTACAAGAAGCGGCATGTCGGCATGTCAACCGAGGTGATACACATGTGGAAGAAGGATTGAAATTATGCGTTAAGCCTAATGTCGGTATCTCGGTTGATAAAGGGAGATATCGAGAGACTTGTAGGAAGATTGATGTACTTAGCACATACAAAGAGTTGCGGACCTTGCCCTATGCATTAGGTATTGTCGGCCCGGTTCATGCATAATCCTGGAGAGCAACATATGAATGCGATCATGCGGGTTTTTGAGGTATTTGAAATTACACTCTGGAAAGGGAATTTTATTCACTAAAAATGTGAATCATCAAAGTGTGGATGCATATCTTGCGTCTTGATTAATTTGGACGTGGGGTAATAGGACGATCTACTTCGAGCTATTTCACATTCGTAGGTGGTAATCTCTCGTTACCGCATGGGAGAGCAAAAACTAGGAATGTTGTTGCACGATCAAGTGCGAGAAGGCGAATATAGAGGTATGGCACTTGGAGTTTGTAGTATTATGGTGGAAACACTAGAAGGATTTGGGCTATCAGCCTAGACAACCAATTCGATTATATTGTGACAATAAACGACATGTATTATTGCCCATAATCCGGTTCAACATGGCCAGGTGTTACCAAGCACGTGAGTCGACGAGATTCTTTATCAAGGGAGAAGTTAGAAAAGAAAATTATGGAGTTGCCTAGATTCGATCAAAGGATCAATTGGTAGACATCCTGCAAAGCGGTTTTAAATCAAGTGTTCTTAAAGTTTTGGGCAAGTTGGGCATGTGTGACATTTGTACCAACAGGGGGAAGTGTTGAGATATTAGTATCATAATCAATGATCCTTGTAATTATCCTTGTGATCTTTCCTATTCTAGATATAGTGTAGGCTGTACATTAGGCGTGAACAAATTCATTAAGGTGTGCAATTAGAGTAATCCCTTAATTGCAGGTTATAGCTTAATTATAGGATCTATACAATTGATCCAAAGTATATATGTACTTGTACAGATTCTCCAGTAATAATATAACAAAGTCTTATTCAAAACCCTATTTTTCAAGTGCAGATAACAGAAATATGTTCAAATATCCTACTTTTTAGAATTCCCTAAGCATGTTGTTTTTCGTCAGGCAATTGGTAACTTTTAAGTTATATAGTCTAATAGCAGGTTTTAAACAAGCCAATTGAAAACGTGAAAAAGAAAAGAGATCTAACAAAACCAAACAAAACAATCAAATAAGTTTTAATGTCTCTAAAGAAAAGAAGGAAGAAAACTTTACGATGGAGCCGAAGAAGGAAACTCCATACATCAAGCAGGTGGTGTTGAACCAGGACTTGGCGGCCAAGATGCCGTACAAATTGACAAGCGCGAGAGGCCACTGAAAGAGTAGCTGCAGCCAAACGAGCCCAATAAAGAAATGAGGTTTCTCGGTCACAAGATAATGGCCTAAGATGCGCACGTATAACCAGCTCTTGAGTTCAACCAACCAGTCCGGGAAGAGGCTCTGAGGCAGAATTATCTGCGAATCGAGCAACGGCGCTGCCACTGCAATTACGATGAAGAAGACGAAGAGTGTGGCATCTACAAGCTTCAACAAAGCACCCATTTTGATTTTTCAGGGTAGACAGCTTTTCTTTGAAACTCTTCAACCTTTGGATGGTGTAGTTTTGAAGGAAATAGTTAAAAGAGATGAGAAGCAAGAAATGTCAACTAATATCTTTTTCGTAAGAAATCAAAGATAAGATTCTGTGATATATATATATATATATATATATATATATATATAGATGAGGTACAACAACTATCAACTAATTTTTTAATGGCATTTTACATTGCTACAGAAACCAGATTTCTCCCAAAGTATACAGCAACATATACAACTCATCAAAATAAATTCAAGGGGTAGAGAAGCTCAATCGTCATTATCGAAACCACCCACTCGAGCGGAGCAAAGATGTCAATTGAGCCAAGCTTTTTTAAGATATTACGTAAATGCATGTATCGTTGCCAATTCCCAAGATAATACATGGTCAATATATCAGCTTCTTGTTCGTTTCTTCAACCATAACAAGTTTGAATAATGCTGGCTTGAAATTTTCTCGAATAAAATGGCAATCCACCTCAATATGTTTCGTTCTTTTAATAAGAGAAGCAGCTCATACACAAATATGAAAAGAGGAGAGATTCAGGACCAAAAGAAAAAGGTAAAACACAGCAAGTTCTGAGGAACTTCCATCTTTGTTGAAGTAATTAATAAGAGATGAAGGGAGAAATTATGCAGAAAATTGAAATACAATGTCTACAAAACTGGAATACTGTTAGAGAGAATAGCTACCAATGTTAGCAGAGGAAATCCAATTAACTGAACCAAGTAATAAAGTATCGAATTGCTAAAATCTTCCAATCTTTCATGAGAAGGATTTCATTGATACATTGAGGTTTGGACACCAGAACACTTAACCAGCAACTGAAAGGGGACAAACATGAAACTCTCACAATAACGATAACTCGCAAAATCTGAGTTAGTCAGTTGTCTTTCAGGCCTTCTTTTTCCTACCCAATGTAGGTCTCTTGCCAATCCTTGAAGTAGTCGTGCTGAATTGTGACAGCAGCCCCCGCAACATGGCTAAAACACCTAACCCCAGAAAAGGGAAGTACATATATAGCAGCTTATCAGAAGCCTTGCCGGACTGAACAAGCTCTGATAGTATCGTAACCTGAAATTTTGACAAAATCAATAAATCTGTTAAGAAAAAAAAAAGTTGATGAAAGCAGTTGACAGTCCAATATGAAATAGAAGTTCAATATTACAGACTTTGTATGCGGTGCAGAAACCAGAAGAACTCTACCTCCCATAACCCAATTAGAATTCTCATCACCATTGCTTAATAATTATGCTAGTGTTTACAGGTAATGATTAACAGTTTAACACTAATCATGAGGCCTTAAAGACATTGCTTCGCCTGCAGTGGTGTTTCGGTTCCAATCCAATTCATGCTTAAAATGAGGAAGCCAAATGCATCAGCAGAGTAACTAGTTACTGTTCCAATTTGGTAGAATTCGGTCGATGCTAACAGTTCAAAGTAGTATCATAGTTTTCAGAACTCTCTTATCTGGCTAATTCTTCATGCAATTTGTAATCTTTAAGTTATACAACATCATTCAAACAAGTTTCACTTCATTTCTATCTTGTTCTATTTAACATCTTTGACTTATTAAACCACCCTCTGATTGGATACTTCAACTAACCCTGTTAAATCCTATAAAAGTTACAAACTTGGAAGATAATTAACAAGAAAATATAAAATTAACCAATTGAAAACTAGAAAAAAGAAGAGATCCACCAAAACCCAAGTTCTAAAACCAAACAAAGACTCCAAATCTGCTATAATTTATAATGTTACTAAAAAAAAAGAATGAATGAAACTTTACCATGGAGGTAAATACAGAGGCGCCATAGATCAAACAGGTGGTGTTCAACCAAGACTTGCCGGCCAGAATTCCGTACAAGTTGGCAACCGCCAGAGGCCACTGGAAGAGCAGCTCAACCCAAACGATCCCACCAAAGAAATGAGGCTTCTGGGTTACCAGATAATCGCCATAGCTGCGCGCGTACCAGCTTTTGAGCTCCACCAACACCTCCGGGAAGAAGCTCTGCGGCAGACATGTCTGCCCGTCGATTAACGGCGCCGCTACCACAATCACGACGAAGAAGCCAAAGAGAGTGGCGTCTACGAGCTTCAACAGAGCACCCATTTGGAATTTTCAGGTGGAAAGCTTTGCTTTTCTTCAATGGAGCTCTCTGTTTTGCTCTGTGAAACTCTGGTTTGCTGTAGTCAAATTTCCTCATCCGAACGACGAGTCGTTTCCTAATATGTTTGGAACATTTTCAGACGCCGAGTCGTTTTATTGTTTTCTCTTGCCACTTGCCAGCAATTATACCATTCCAAAAATCCCAACCACTCGGAGAGAAGAAGCTAGTTTTTTAGGGTTGAGGTATTTGTCGATTTGCTCTTTGAACTTGTAAGGTGCTGCCAATTTCTTCCTAAACTTTTATTTTAGCTAATTGTCCTCATGTACTTGTATTATTAGCCAAATTTCTCTTTAAATTTTTATTTTAGCCAATTCCCATGTATTTGTATTATTAGTCAAATTCTTCCCTACTATTAGATTTTTGTATTATTAGCCAAATTCCCGCTACCGTTGTATTATTAACCATTGTTATATGCTTGAGTAATATCATTGGATGAAAGAAACACGTCTAATATAGTAAAGTTTTAGCAAAATGTTAGCACTAACTAGAAAAACATGAAACAATTTCTGAAAATTCATGTATAAATTATAAATATAAAAATTAAATTCACTCATTCTCCAACTTTACAAACAATCCACTTCATCCTCAGTCATAATTTTTTTATTGGAAAAAAAAAATTTGAAAATCTAACGGTAGGGGGAATTTAGCTATAATCCAAGTTCATGGGGGTAATTGACTAAAATAAAAGTTTAGGGGAGAAATTAGCAGCGCCTTACAAGTTCGGGAGACAAATTGGTGAATACCCCTTTACGATTTTGGTTCATCTATATAATTGATAATTATGAGATTTTAGGAACACAAATAACCATTCATTCTCTCAACCTCATACCTTCATTTCATAACTCACCCTTCCTTTTCTCTCCTTTCTCCCTCTCAAGTGCATGTACTAGTAATTTATAAACCCTCCACTTGAATCTGAAATGGTGTAATGTGTTTATAAAAAAAGGTATATTTATGAAAAGACAAAATGAGAGAATAAAATAAAAGGAATGATAAATCCATTGTTTCTAATGCTAAGGTAGCACATTTCCATTTTTATTTTCGTCTTTCTTTGTTGGTCTCAGTTGCATTCTTGTCAACTGAGTGGTTGTTCGATCGCTAGTAAATAGTCAAGATCATGTCGATAACAATTGCTTTCTGTTTTTGTTAGTTTATGTTATCCATACTGCTATTCTTTTTCCCTTCTTTTCTGTTTATTATTTTGGTATTAATGTGGGCTTACTGCGCCATGCATGCTCAGGATTGCCATGAAAGAACCATGGAAGGGTTACATTTGGAGTGATGTTAACAAATTTGGATATCAACGAGGGTAAAGCTTTTTGGAATGAGCGGTGTTGGAAAGAAAAAACCGGCAGGTATCAAATTTGTATCTCAAGCCTTCTTTTTCCTACCCAATGAAGGTCTCTTGCCAATCGGTGAGGTAGTCGTGCTGGTTTCGTTCTTTCAATAAGAGAAGCAGCCGGCTCAAACAAAAAATACGAAGGGAATAAAGATATTCTGAAAAAGATAGAGAGGTAAGACCGGCCATTTCTGTTGAAGTTCCAACTTTGTTCAAGTAACAAGAGATGAAGGGAGAAATTCAGCACAACAGTGAAATGCAATCTCTAACAAGAAATTATGAAATTAACCCAATTGCAAAACTAGAAAAAAAAACAAGAGATCCAGCAAAACCCAAGTTCTAAAACCAAACCAAAACACCAAAATTTGCTATAAATTATCCATTTATAATGCTATTAAAAGAAAGACCAAAACTTTACCATGGAGGTGGAGACAGAGGCGCGATAGATCAAACAGGTGGTGTTCAACCAAGACTTGCCGGCCAAAATTCCGTACAAGTTGGCAACCGCCAGAGGCCATTGAAAGAGCAGCTCAACCCAAACGATCCCAAAAAATAAATGAGGCTTCTGGGTTACCAGATAATCGCCATAGCTGCGCGCGTACCAGCTCTTGAGCTCCACCAATATTTCCTGGAAGAAGTGTCTGCCAGCCCGTCGATTAACGGCGCCGCCACCGCAATTACAACGAAGAAGCCGAAGAGAGCGACGTATATGAGCTTCAACAGAGCACCCATTTGCAATTTTCAGGGTGGATAGCTTTGCTTTCCTTCAATGGAGCTCTCTGTTTTGCTCTGTGAAACTCTGGTTTGCTGTGGTCAAATTTCCTGATCTGAACGACGTGTCGTTTGCTAATATGTTTGGTACATTTTCAGACGCCAAGTCGTTTTATTGTTTTTTCTTGCCAACGAGACCATATTCCTTTTCTTTGCATCCCCAACTTGGATGTCGAGGAGAGTATATTGTTTTCGTTCACTTGGCTTGCAAAAAAAGTAACAGATTGATTGATTTTTAGTCTTTTGATTCGAATTATATTGAAGGGGTGTGGTTTCGAACACAACACATTGACTCATAAAAGTAAGCAATCGCATCAAATCTCATTATTTGAACAAAAAATCAAAAGTTAATGTGAATGAAAAGTCTTTTTTCATAGCTTTTTTCCAACGAAATACCAAATCTATGTAGGAATAGGATTTCTTTTTATATCTAGGAATAAATTACATTCCAAATCAGCTGGGAAACTTGCTAACATACAAATTACTAGAAAAATAATAAATATGAAAGAAAAATTAAAACTAAAAGAAATATAAAGCAATCGGGAATCCTTATTCAATAAGAATTCCCTTTTCGATTTTCATAATGCAATAAGGTAAAAGAGAGACATTATAAACCCATGAGTTCTCAACATTGTTTATGTCCACGAGTAAGAAGTTGAAATTCTTGCTACCTTTGACGTTGTCTGTCTATTTTTTAAACCTATAATCTTTCTTCTTGTCAAATCCCTTAACAAGATCTGATTTGATGTTGGCGATGTCTCAAATACGCGACGTCAAGAACCTCAAGAAATCCCGCCCTGCCACGAAGCTCTCTGCCAATGCGAAGGCATTCTTCCCCGAAAAAACAAGCAGCGGTGCTAAGCAAAACCCTAATGGTGCATCACCTCTTTTTCCACCACCCTTGCCTTACCACCAACAACCTTATATTCCCCCTGTCTATTATCATAGTCCATGTCCTACACCAGTTAATCCGCAACTGCAATATGTTCAATATCCTCAAGGGGTTGGATATGGCCGTAGTCGATTCTTAAGGCCTCCGTTTTATTATGGTCCTCCTAATCCAGGGATCATGGTTGGCCAAGACCTTCCAGTTAATCCAGGGGCTTCACTACCACCACAAGATTTACTAGTTTTGAGAAGTAATATTGTTAGACAAATAGAGTATTATTTCAGTGATGAAAATCTAAAGAAGGACAGTTACCTGATTTCGATTATGGATGGCCAAGGATGGGTTTCGATATCCACTATCTCAGAATTTAAAAGACTCAAGAGTATGTGCACCGACATACCGTTTATCCTTGATTCGTTGTTGTTGGGCTCAACCGGTGTGGAAGTGCAGGGTTACAAGATACGGCGACGGGACAAGTGGTTAAAGTGGATTCCGGCTTATGCAGACTCTACCGTAACATTAAAACAACATATTCAACCGGAGCAACTTAGGTCTGCCAATACTCCTGAAAAAATTGTTGAAGTTTCATCTGATGGAAAAGATTTGATGGATCTCTTGCTAGCTAGCACTGGACATGGCACTGATAGTGTTCTTGATGGTGAATCACTTGTGTTTACTGCTGATAATTGAGTTGGCTCATAGATTGGCAACGGGGTTGCTCATAGAATATTGGCTCGGTTGTCTCTGTCTATTTCTCACGATTTGGTTTGCTTGGAAGAACCTGCTGACGTAATTTTCGATATTTTGTTATAGGATAGATTTTAATGCTTCATGTTTTAGTGTGTGGTACTTTTTTTCCTTCGATTGGGTGAAATTCCCGACAAGGTTTTTTTTGAGGCCCACACTTCTATCCTCTTGTAAGGTTCCTTTACAATGTTTACATGAATGAATATTTGAATATCGTACTTTTTTAAATAAAACTATTCTTCTGTTGATTTTCAGATTGTGGCCTTTCCGAAGGAAAGTCTTCCTTGACAAGGTATACTGGGGATCAATTAAATCTGGATATGATTAGGAACTTAACATGAGATGAGAGTTATGTATATCGAAATCCTTGGAAAATAAATACTGTAATAATTTACGTATTTATAAAAGCCACCAATGTCTACCATAAAAAGATTTCAAAGACATTCTCCTTCGTACTCTCTGACGAATCCAATTGGCAACGACTTTCAATCATTCATAACAAGAGTTTGATTAATAAATCGAGAACATGAACACTTAAATGACTTAAATGACATATATGAACTATCAAAATAATGATAAATTGCAAAATCTGTCTGCAAGTTCAGTTGTATGTCAAGCCTACCCAATGTAGGTCTCTTGCCAATCCACGAAGTAGTTGTGTTGGACGGCGGCAGCAGCCCCCGTACTGTAGCCAAAATGCCTAAGCCTAGAAAAGGGAAGTACATATGTAGGAGCTTATCTGAAGCCTTGCCGGACTGAAGCAGTTCTGATAATATAGTAACCTGAAGTTTTCAGAAAAGGGACAATTGTTAAGAAAAAAAGTTGAAAAGGAAAGATATACAATCCAACATGAAACAAAATTCAATGTGATCACTAGACTTTGTAAAATGTAATTAAGTGGTGCAGAAACTGGAAGAAGAAACACCCTCCCCATAATCCAATTAGAGCATCTCTAGGAGATGTCAAATGCAAAACATCAAATTTAAATTTGATAGCTTATGTGGCAATTTGGCATCATGCAAAACTTCTTACTCCACCCAATATGTAATGTTTCGTTTTATGTTATTTTCTTTTGTAATATTGATGAGTTGTTTATTAAAGAATGTGGAAAGTAACAATTTCAAATAAACAAAATAGGTTGTATTTATTGTGGGTCCTACTATTAATCAAATTAAAAATAATTTGGCATCAACCTCTCTTGCTGTTATTTTTTACGCTGGGAGCACCTCCTTCAATCCAAGTCAACATTTGGCTCATCGGTTGGAGCCACTTTTACTGTTAAAAATATCCGTTTTTGTCTACCTGGCATTTTTTATATCTCCATGCTCTTATAATTCTCATCACCAATCACCATTAGCAAATAAGTAGGTGAGTGTTTACCGAATTTACTGTAATAATTAAAATTCAACATGTGAGCCTAAGACACTACTTTCATCTTCAATGGTGTGTTTCGTTTCTAATCCAATGCATGCCTAAAATGAGGGTTACAAAATAAAATATGATAATATGTATGCTGCAGAATTATGAGTAATTCCCAACTATACAACCAAATTCGATGATTTACCAGTTGAATCAACAGAGTGAGATGACAGGATTTTACACCATTTTGGCTTAGGGTTTTACGTTTAACCGATGCTAAGAATCGATAGCACAAGTAAAATAGTTTTCAGAAGTCTATTTAGCTAGCTATATGTTTTTTTCAGGCACCCACTTCCTCTACATCTTTCACTTGATTTCTTTCTTCTTCTGCTTTTTAGTTGGCCTGCCATGAAATTTGACCACTAACTTCCCAAAGAAAATCAACAACTTGACTCATAAATCCAACCTTTTTCGATATGACAATCACTCTGTCTTAAATCCTTAACTATAACTGTTTGGTTACTCATTTGGAACTTGAATGATCATTTAAAAAACAGACTATAATATTAGGAACTTGTAGCTTTAGTAGTTAAGAGTAGACCGGTCCTAGGTTTGATTCTCCCCTCATATCCTTTTCTCATTTTTCATTGGTAATGTTATAGTTCGTTCTTTATTATACAAGCAATATGAGAGGAGAATCGATCATAGGACCTTAGGGACTTATAACTCTAGTGGTTAAGAGTAGATCATGTACCTAAGATCCTAGACTCGATTCACCCCTCATATCCATATCGCTTGTATAAAAAATGAACGAACTATATAACATTACCAATGGAAAACGAAAAAAGGAAATCTAAAAAACCCTAAATTGTTTTTCTTTGACATGAAAAAACCCTAGTTCTAGAATCCATAAAAACAACAAATTGGCTATCAAGTTATGATGTAATTAAAGAAAAGAAAGGCGAAAACTTTACCATGTAAGTGAAGACCGAAACTCCATAGACCAAGCAGGTGGTGTTGAACCAAGACGTGAAGGCCAAGATTCCGTACAAGTTATCAAGCGCGAGAGGCCATTGAATGAGCAGATCGAGCCAAACGATCCCAACGATGAAATGAGGCTTTTGGGTCATCAGATAATCGCCATAGCTGCGTGCGTACCAGTTGAGATCAACCAATGGAAGAGGCTTTCGGGCAGACATGTCTGCGCGTCGATTAACGGCGAAGACGAAGAGTGGTGTCCACAAGCTTCACCAAAGCTCCCATTTTTATTCTTGTTTGCAATTACACACGCTCAGTCGTTTTTTATTTTTTATCTTATTGACTAGTTTTATTTTATTGTGGGGAAGATCTAACGACCAAAGGGGATGTAGCTCAGATGGTAGAGCGCTCGCTTAGCATGCGAGAGGTATGGGGATCGATACCCCACTTCTCCATGATTTCAGGTTTTTATTTTCCTCAAAAATAAAAAACTCCAGACTGACTAACCTACATGTAGTGATTCATAATCCTTCTTACTTAATAACTCTCTTCTTTTTTTTCATTTTTTTTATACAAGTGATAATAGAAAAAAGAAAATCAAACTTTAAGTACTCGGGCGCATGGATAAATATTTTTAACCACTTGAATTATACAAACTCTTTCTTTTTCTTTTTTTTTAATTAGCACATGTTAAATATGATAATCTTTTTTAAAGGTACCAAGAGGGATACGTTAATGGCTCGTATTCGACATATTAGACATGGACTTTTTTATTGGAACTTAGGTACACTTTTCGTATAAAAATATTTTCGAAATTAAGTATTTTTATTGGAGAGAGTCAGATTGAAAATTCAGAATTTTTAAAATCTCTAGATACATTCCAATTTACATCCAAGTTGTTTAGAATGTTCGAGTTTTGAAATTTTCATATTCGAAATAGAATTCTTTGTATCCAAATTAGAATCATAATTTCTAATCCAACTGGGAGGAGTACGTCTGTCACATCCCCGATCGACTCCGTCGTAGCACAATATTGTCTGATTTGGGCCACGCCCTCACGGTTTTGTTTATGGGAACTCACGAGCAACTTCCCAGTGGGTCACCCATCGTGGGATTGCTCTAAGCCCAAACTCGCTTAACTTCGGAGTTCCGATAGAATCCGAAACTAGTGAGCTCCCAAAAAGCCTCATGCTAAATGGAGGTGGACATGTACATATAAGTCACATCACCCCTTCTCCGTTGGTCGATGTGGGATGTCACAATCCACCCCACTTAAGGGGATCCCAATGTCCTCGCCGAAACATCCGTACCGAACGGCAGAGTGGCTCTAATACCAATCTGACACATCTCGATCCTGACATGCCAGGTGTCGAGAAGTGATAGTAGACATGTGTTAAGTGATGAAAGCCAATTATGCATGTGCATGAGAAAAGTGAGTAGATTTAGAGTTGGAAGCGGAAGTAAAAAGAGCGGTGCTGAGTAAAACCCATTATTACAGGCGCATAACAGTCAGAGCATAGTAAATAGTGCAGCGAATATAAACATTTTCATCCTCATGAGGATGGATAAGCAGAATTAACTAAAAGTAGGAACGAATCCTACATAGTCTGAAGAAACTGTCAGAACCACCAACTACAGCCAAAGTAGCCATCGTCTCACTGGTAAACAAATCTGCCACTAGTTCCAGAGAGACTATACTCAATTTCCACAGAGCTTTCCGCAATTTCAGGAGGTTACCCTCCATATCAGCAAGGCGGTTCGCATTGGTATGGAGGCGGTCAGTATCAAACCAATGAGGCAACGTCTAGCAGCGGTGGACCGAGCAGACAAACCGGCCTAGGAAACCAGGGACGTGGCGAACAAGGTAGAAGTAACCAGGGAGCCAGAGGCCGTACATTACAGCAGACACAAGGTTGAATCACTAATATCACTACCCAGGACGCTCAGACTAATCCTAATCTTGTCATGGGTACGTTGAACATTCTTGGTCACTTTGCTAGAGTTCTAATTGATCTGGATGCTTCTCATTCAATCATATCCTTTCAGTTTGCTCAAACCACTCAACCATACTCTACTCCTCTCTAGTATGATTTGGGTATCGATATGTCTAAAGGCGAAGTCTATTATGTTCAGTGTGAGTATCAAGGATGTCTCGTCCTTGTTATTGGTGAGGATATCCTAGCTAATCTGATTCATTTGGACATCAAAGACTTTGATGTTATCTTATGAATGGATTGGTTACATCAGAATCATGCCATGGTGGATTGTCGTCGCATGGTTGTCATTTTCCAGACACCTGGCAGGCCTGTTGTGACTTTCACCGGCAAACGCAGCAGTCTAAGCCACAAACTCATCTCCGCCATGAGGGCAAAACGAATGTTGAGGAAAGGTTGTCAGGGTTACATTGCTCATGTTGTGGTGAACGACGAGAATCCAGCACGAGTTGAGGACGTGCATGTCGTTAACTAGTTTCTTGATGTATTTCCTAATGATCTACCTAGACTACCTCTGGATCGTGAAGTGGAGTTCACCATCGATCTTCTTCCAGGTACCAATCCTATTTCTCTTACACCCTACCGCATGGCTCATGCGGAGTTAAGAGAATTAAACTTGCAGTTGCAAGAGTTAGTGGACAAAGGTTTCATCCAACCCAGCACCTCTCCTTGGGGATCTCCGGTCTTGTTCGTGAAGAAGAAGGATGGAAGTTTGAGACTTTACATCGACTACAGGCAGCTCAACAAGGTGACGATTAAAAATTGTTATCCTCTGCCTCATATCGATGACTTATTTGACCAGGTCCTTAGTGCTTGAGTTTTCTCGAAAATTGATCCGAGGTCAGGTTACTATCAACTGAAGATCAGACTTAATGATGTTCCCAAGACAGCATTTCGAACTCGATATAGTCATTATGAGTTTCTTGTGATGCTATTCAGGTTAACGAATACTCATGCAACGTCATGGACTTGATGAACCGGTTATTCTGTCTCTACCTGGACAAGTTCGTGATTGTCTTCATTGATGATATCTTAGTATTCTCTAAGAGTGTGATTGAGCATGCTAAACATCTTCGTCTAGTTCTGAAGAAATTGCGAGAGAATCCGTTGTTTGCAAAGTTCAGTAAGTTTCAGTTTTGACTGACTGAGGTATCTTTCTTGGGACACGTCATATCCTCAGAAGGAATTCTTGTTGAACCACATAAAGTAGGGGCAGTGGAGAATTGGGAGCGACCGCATACTGTCACTAAGATCCGAAGTTTTCTTGGTCTTGTCTGCTACTATCGGCGTTTTGCGAAAGATTTCTCGGCTATAGCCTTTCCTCTCACAAAGTTGACCAGGAAGTGCCAAGACAGGTGCATGAGTGAGACAATGCTCGAATGGAATGATGATTGCGAGCGGAGTTTTTCAGAAGTTAAAGCATTGTCTCACTCATGCACCTGTCTTGGCACTTCCCAATGATAGTGGGAATTTCGAGGTCTACAGTAATGCTTCTTTGAATGGTCTAGGTTGTGTTCTGATGCAGCATGGTAGGGTAATCACTTATGCATCCCGTCAGTTGAAGTCACATGAGATGAACTACCCTACTCATGACCTGAAGTTAACAGTCGTCGTCTTCGCACTAAAAATCTGGCGACATTATCTCTACAGAGAAACGTGCAAGATCTTCACTGATTACAAAAGTCTGAAGTGCTTGCCTACGCAGAAGGATCTGAACTTGAGACAACGAAAGTCGATGAAGTTGATTAGTGATTATGATTGTTCTATTGAGTACCATCCTGGACGAGCTAACATCATCACGAATGCACTTAGTAGGAAATCATCTTATGGTCGACTCAACGCACTGTATGCCTGTCATATTCCTCTCGTAACTAAGCTCAAGAGTACTGGTGCAGTCTTAGGTTATGATTATACTGAAGCTTTGTTGGTCAACTTCTATGCTAAACCTATTTTGTTATATCATATTCGTGAGGCTCAAGCGAGCAATCCTACTTCTCAAAAATTGATTCAAGCAGTTCTTGACGGTACCAAAGATGACTTCAAAGTTCGACGTTCAAACGGATTAGTGAGGTTACTTATCTACTTGAGTTACCTTCCGAGTTGTTAAAGGTGCACAATGTCTTCCATGTGTCCATGCTCTGACATTATGTTTCCGACCCATCTCATGTCATTCATCCTCAGCCGTTCGAGATCAACTAGGACCTGACTTATGACGAGCTACTAGTGACCATCTTGGATTGGAAAGACAAAATTTTATGGAACAAGTTGATCCGTTTAGTGAAGGTTATGTGGAGAAATCACTCTATGGAAGAGGCAACCTTGGAGACAGAAGAGCGCATGAGAGCTAGCTACCCTTACTTGTTTTTTGCTTCTACTTAATTGTAATTTGAATTTCGAGGATGAAATTTTCTTAAGGGGGTAGATTGTAACATCCTGTAAAAAGTTTGTTATAAAATATTTCCTAAAAGGATATTTTGGACACGTGCATGCTATTTTGTACACTGGACCGTGTAATTTTACTATTTTTGATAGGAACACAATACCCCCAAAAACTAAAATATCTCACTTCTTCCTCCCTCTCCCTGTCACTTTTTCCTTATTTTCATTTTTCCTCTCTCTCTCTCTTTCACTTTCTCACCGTATGTGCATAGTGCACGTCATCGAAAATCTGTCGAACCGAGGCAATCTAAAGTCACCACCCTCTTCGTCTCGACGCCTTGGACTCAACAGTGCTAACCGTTTGTCCAAACTCCCAACTGTTTGACGAAAAAAGCACACAAAAGAACTGAACCTTCATAGCAAGTTTCTCGCCATTCCAGACCAAGGTGAAGTTTCTAACTACTACCATTGGATTCCTATCATTGAGTAAATGAATTTTCATATGTCATTTGCTTGATTTGGACAAGTTCTGACGTAAATCAACGAGATAAAATAGCCGCGGTTTTTCGAGGGAAATATAGG
Source organism: Gillenia trifoliata (assembly GCA_018257905.1). Lineage (NCBI taxonomy): Eukaryota > Viridiplantae > Streptophyta > Magnoliopsida > Rosales > Rosaceae > Gillenia > Gillenia trifoliata. The sequence continues at coordinate 8,087,465 of CM031082.1, forward strand.
CCATTTCCTGAGCTTTTTCGCCCAAACCAAAGGTATATCGTCATTCTACTCATCTCTAGCTTCATTTTGACATAAAGAACGTGAAATTTGGCCAAGAAATGAAGAAATTATGAACGTTTAAAATTTTTCCAAAAACTATCCAGTTTTCGTGCGGTGGACGGCGGCGCCGGCGATCGGCTCGAGCAGTAGCGACAACCAGTTCAGACCTGCCTGAACCCGGTCCAACCGACTTGTGACGTCAGCAACTAGTTCAAACCCGATCCAAATCGGGAATATTCTCAAGTATATTTCTTTAACGCCATTAGGAATATTCCGTTAGATTTAACAGAGATACCGGAATCTTTCGTTAAATCTAACGGCTTCAACTGACGTCGTTAGTTGACTGTCAATTTGACCCAGCACGTGAACCGTGCGTAAGTCGTGCGTGAGCCACGAGTGGGCCGCGCGTGAGCCATGAGTGAACCGGGCGTGAGGCATTATTTTCGACTTTCGTCGACGCGAGGAGACTCGTGACGACGCATACTACCTAGGGGTAGTACGTATGATATTTTTCGGAGTGTTTCATACCTCCGTGTTAAGCAAACAAGGGATAAGTTTCGTTAATTAGTTTAATTAGTAACCTTTATGAGTTTAATCATAATTATAGTGATATCTCATATAAGTGAGACTTATCCAGAAGACTACCGGAGATACCCAAGACACAAATGAGTGAGTGGGTCTTTATTTTGATAAATGTATTATTATGTATGGTTTTTCACTGCTTTCTTTAAATTGTTAGGACGACTCATATAATATTTGATTGTTGGAGGTAGAAAATCCGTATTATATTTGTCATACATTTTTTTATATTGTTGCTCATCAATAGATGTAGAACACCCAGGTATCAGCACTCAGTCTTATGGTCAGGACTAGCCTTGACGTTTGGAGGTATCACACCTAGTACCACTATGCAACTTTGGATCCATTATAGGTACTAGCCTGTTCTAGGTTGCACTAGGCAACTCGAATTTGAGTGTGACGCGCTTTGCTCACAACAATTCGCGTTAAACTCGCATCATTGTAGTACTCAATGTATTTCTCACATACCTAGTATGTCCTCATAGCTTATCTACTTAGGCTTGTGTGTTTACATATAGGTGAGCATTCAGTTTTGTTTTCGAGCAGTCTATTATAGTTTTACCATTGGTTTTCGAAGAGTACCCGTATTACTATTATAGTATTTTGATAATCATACCGGGGAGTATGACGTATTTTTTCAAAAACTATACGTGTTTTTCCAGCAAGGGGATAGTATGTTCTTGAAAACAAAGGTTTTATCAAATTTTACTTTTTGACCCACTCACCCTTTTATGTTTTGTGCCCCTCCAGGAACTAGTGGCGGATTTGTTTACCAGTGAGACAAGGGCTACTTCGGCTGTAGTTAGTGGTTCTGACAGTTTCTTCAGACTATGTAGAATTCGTTCCTACTTTTAGTTAATTTATGCTTATCCTTCCTCACGAGGATGTGAATGTTTATATTTGTTGCACTATTTACTATACTCTGACTATTATGCTCCTATAATAATGGGTTTTACCCATCACAACACTTTTTACTTCCGCTTCCAACTCTAAATCTACTCACTTTGCCGTTCAGTACGGATGTGTCAAATTGGTATCAGAGCCACTCTGCTGTTCAGTACGGATGTGCCAGCGAGGACGTCGGGTTCCACTTAAGTGGGGTGGATTGTGACATCCCACATCGACCAACGAAGAAGGGGTGATGTGCCTTATATGTACATGCCCACCTCCATTTAGCACGAGGTCTTTTGGGAGCTCACTGGCTTCGAAGTCCATCGGAATTCTAAAGTTAAGCGAGTTTGGGCTTAGAGCAATCCCACGATGGATGACTCACTGGAAAGTTGCTCGTGAGTTCCCAGAAACAAAATCGTGAGGGCGTGGCCAAAAATGGACAATATTGTGCTACGGCGGAGTCGATTCGGGATGTGACGTCCAAAACATTATTTTCTTTTGTCAACTCTTCACATAATAAAGGAGTTCATATAAAATCATGTTCTCATTTCATGTAACAGAACTGCAAAAATAAGTGATAAAATAAAAGATTTGAGTTCTAATTGATTTTCCTATCCTTTGGTTGACCCATCTCCCCATATTTTTTGGTCCCTTACCACTGGCTGAAGTGGTGGGGGTGGAGGGTGGCAGCAGCCCACGCAGAATGGTGAGGACACTTAAACCCATAAAAGGGAGGTACATCATCAACAGTGTTTTTGATCCCTTGCCTGACCCATGATATCCTAAGAACCCCTCATTTGCATCCTTTTCGTGACTTCGTTTGTATCTTCCTCCTTTAGGGGTATGAATTCTAACTTTTGGCCACCAAAAAAATCCCAAGTAACCAACACCATGATTTGTTGACAATGGTTCGTAACAATTCTTTCTCATCGAGACATTAGAATTTAAGGTACATAGAGGTCCCCATGATAGTGAGGGACTCACTCAGGTAAAGGAATTGAAAAACTAAAAGAAATAAATTTTGATAAAAAGATTTGAGTTCTAAGTTATTTTCCTATACTTTGGTGGACCGGTGCTTTTGCTTGTTCTTCGGCCGCTGGTTGAAGTAGTGGCGGTAGATGGAGGAAGCAGCCCGCGCAGTATGGCCAAAATAGCAAAGCCCACAGCAGGGTAGTACAACGTCAACATTGTATTAGATGCCTTACCGGACCATAACAGCTCTGGTAATATAGCGCCCTGCAATTTTCACCAAGCCAGAAAATATGTAACAGGTTGAATAAACTAAGGAATTTTTTATAATCATCATTCCATACATGTGAAAAAGAATTAACTTTCAGAATTGTCTTAGTTCTAATTCTGGGAGAAGTTCCAAAAACACACTAGTCTTTATGACCATCAACACCTAATTAGTTAACGCCTCATACTGAAAAATCATATATATTTAATCCATTTAAATGATTAAATCTTGGGGAGGTTTCAACATACTAAAGTACCTAACTAAATTATCAAAATTAAAATCCAATCTAATATTGGAGCTTGGTAAAAATGATAGAGAAGGATTTTACCATGGTGGTGAAGAAAGAGGCGCCATAGAGCAAGCAGGTGGTTTTGTACCAAGGCTTAGCTGCCAAAATCCCATACAAGTTGGCAACGAGAAGAGGCCACTGGAATATGAGCTCAACCCAAATAAGGCCAACGAAGAAATGAGGCTTCTCTTCACCAAGATAATCGTCGAACTCGCGGACATACCAGTTCTTCAGCTCCACCAGAGAGCTTGGGAAGAGGCTCTGAGGCAGACACAACTGCACGTCTATCAGCACCGCGTTCACCGCCGTTATGGCGAACATTACAAAGAGTATGGCGTCGATTATCTTCACAAAAGCACCCATGTTTGAGGCTTTGTTTTGCTCTCTTTCTCAGCTTCTGAAGTTGCAAAACTAGATCTCGGAGATACTTGTATAGGCACACCATGCTGGAAGGCTAGTTGGGAAATGAAAGTCTACTCTCATTAAACTATATAATTCTACACGTTGGCATTTGTTTAAATAAATCCATCACTAAAATGCATGTTAAGTTTCACCTATTTCTTATTGTTAAAGAATATGATACATGGGTCAAACTGCTGAGCAGGAAGGTTGATTGATAAGGCAAATAATATTTTTTACCAAATAAGGCAAAAAATATTTAAAGGTACAATCTTGATTGTTATAGTGTCAGATAATGGATAAGTGAGACGCTTATATTATAATTTGGTATTATTGATCCATAAAATTATTATATGGATGAATGATGTTGTTGTTATGTAATGAATGACTTAGGGTGTGACGACCTGTCCCTAATTTTATTGTATTTTATTTCTCGAACGTGTGAATTGACCAAAATGCCCATGAATGGGCTAAGTAGAAGTCCTACGTGGACGTTTGAACTCTTTTTAAATTTTGACTTCTTCCTTATCGTATTCTTGTAGTACTCTTCATTACGAACGCATGAGCGTGAACGGGATGAAGATCCGACGTGTAACGAAAACGTTATGTACGTTTAAATATTTCTTTCCTATTTTGAGGATATTGTGTTGCGTACCACAAGGGACCCTCTGTCCCCTGCTAATTTTAGAAACCAAATCTCTCTTCTCTCTCTTTCCCTCAGACCTCTCTCCTTCATTTTTTTTTTCTTCTTCTTCCCCTGAAAAACTTACACTTAGACAAATAGTGACCACGCCACTTCCTTCGAATTGAGCCAAACCACCACCACCACCACCACCTTGTTCGTCGCAACTCACTGAGTTCAACCGTACAAACCGATTGGCCAAACTCCCCGCCGATCGATGGGAATCTCACACCGAAGAACCGAGCTTTTCCGACGAGTTTCTCGCCAATTCCGACCAAGGTGAGACTTCTAATCACCATCATTAGCTTCCTCTTGTTGAGTAGATGAATTTTCATACTAAACTCGTGTGTTTTGGTCGTGTTTGGGAGTAAATCTGACCTTGATTTTAGACCGAGACTTTCCGGCCAATTTCAGGCCATTTCCGACCACTTTACAAACTCCAAATAGGTACAATCTTGTTCTCCTTCTCTCTAGCTTTATTTTGATATGTAGATCGTGTAAAATGGTTGAGAAATGAACAAGTTACGAAGCTTTGAAAATTTTCCATAAACTAGCGATTTTCAGATGGCAGTGGATGGCGGCGCTGGCGACCAGCTTAAGTTGTAGTGGTAACCAGTTCAGACCGGCCTGAACCTAGACCAAACTCGGTCGTGACGTCAGCAAGCCCGGTTCAGACAGGGAATATCCTCAGGTATATTCCTTTAACGTTGTTAGGAATATTCTGTTAAATTCTAGCATATTCTGTTAACTTTAACGTTAACCGTTAAGTATTTCGTTAACTCTAACCGCGTTAACTAAAGCCATTAACTCTGTCAACAGTTGCGTGTGCTAGCTCGTGGCCGACGCGTGTGGGCCCCTGGTGGCGCATGCCGACTCGTGGTGGCGTGTGGAGGCGCATGGCAGGGCATGTGACAATTTTTTCAACACTTTTTAGCTCCATTTTGAGCAAGCAAAGAGAATTTCAAGTGTTCTACTTAGTGTTTATAAACTTTGAGTATGTTAATGATTGATATAGTTATTTCCCATATAGGAGAGACTTACCACGAGGGGTACAGGCAAGGTGGCTACGACCCAACTACATATCAGTGAGTGGGCTTTGTTTTAAGAAACTTATATTTTTTATATTAGTTTCCACTATGGTTTTGTGAACTATTTTCTATCATGCCATGCTTTTACTTACGAGTTTAAGTATAAAGAATATTATGTTGAGATTTGTGAAATTGTGATGGCATGATCATATGTATTTTTATTTGTTGATCATACATGCATTCACTCGATGTCTAGTACTAGTCTAGGGCAGGACCAGCTTTCATGTGTATGTTCACATTTGCACCGTTATGCTCACCTTGGATCCATTGTAAGTTCCAGCCTAAACTAGTTTGCGTTAGACAGCTATGACTGGTATGAGACGCGATTAGCGCCAGCTTCACGTGATCGTAATACTGAGCATATATCTATTACACTCAGCCTATTCCATGTAGCTACTTTCTGCATGAGCTTGTGTGTCTGCATATGTTGATGAGCATACTATGTTATGTTGAGATAATTGTGTTTATCCATATCTTTGGTAGTTGTCCCTTTATACTGTTTTGACAGTTTTCATAAAATACGTAATATGCTTTTGGGAAAACTATAAAGGTTTTTCAAAGAGGGGTTACTTATGTTACGCAAAGTAAAGGTTTTAGAAATGGTTATTTTTGCCACTCACACTTTTTTGTTTTATGCCCCTCCAGGACTTAGTAGCTGAACTTGTGGCGAGCGAGACGATTCTGGTGTTTATGATTTCAGCACCAGATAAACGTAAGATTTCCTTCTTTTGCTATTATGTTTCATCCATCCTACTCAGGATGAGAATAATTCGTATTTTCTTTATTGCACTTTAAGTATACCTTGAACATTGCATGCTATGTATTAAGGGTTCTACTCGTACTTCTGCCCACTCTTACTCTTGGTATCACTAGTTCTAAACTTTGGTTTTATTTTTAATCGAAATTTTCCACACCATCCGCATGACATGACTTTCGTCACCCTCTAGGGTGTCTGCTAGCATGTCTCGATTTAGGTATCCTTCGGGATATCCGGGTCAGGGTGTGTCATAGGGTATGATGGTTGTTGACACTTGGCACAATGTTATAATATAAATATATTTTTTTTTAAAGGACCAACAAGTTGCGATATAATATAAATAGATCAATAATAACACGTGACAGTACAACCAGGCACGAACCCAGCCTTGGTTGAGGTGTGATGTAGCCCACCCGAGATCTGAGACACATAAAAATATATAGGTAGTCAACCAGTTCAACTATCTCGCTATACATCTACAGCCCACCTGATATTGCTCTTACCAGTTCACTTCCTACTTTTCTTTTGTTTTTGTTTTGTATAAACTTTATATACACCCGATGTATATTATATGTGATTCTTTTTATGAGTATTGTAGTTGAAGATGTAGAAATGAATAAACAAGGTTTAACAAGTTGTATAAATTTTTTTAAAAATAATCATAAAAACATACGAAACTTTGCCAAAAATTTTAGGTGAGGAAAAATTAATTAAAGGTTCAGTTCATCCTATTTTTTAATCTTGGATTCGTGCCTAAATATAACGGTTATGCTAAAAAGTTAAGAAATCTTTTTCCTTATTTCGTCAAATCCATTTTCACCTTTAGCAATAAGAGCCAAGAGGGAAAAATCATCGATCAATAGGATTTGACAAAAAAAGATTTCCACATTAAATAACTCATACCTCCATCTATTGAATCTCATAGCTTGTCTTGGCAATCACAATGATTAACTCTTATAAAGTTCTTTTTGGGTCTTCGTTGAAAGACAGAGCCAAAGCTCAATAAAGCCTATGATTAACCCCAAAATAAAAATGATAAAAGATTTGAGGTCTACATCATTTTCTTTCGGGGGGCGGTCCTTTTGGTTGTTCCCTTGCCACTGGTTGAAGTAGCGGTGGCGGATGGTGGGAACAGACCGCGGAGTATGGCCAGGACAGCCAACCCCATAGCAGCGTAGTGCACATTCAACATTTTATTAGATGCTTTGCCGGACCCTAACAGTACTGTTAATACAGCGCCCTGCAATTTTCACCAAGCCAGAAAATATGTAACAAGTTTAAGAAATAAAGGCATATTTTATAATCATCAGGGCATGCATGTCAATAAAATTCGTTTCCGGAACTGTTTAGTAAATAAATTATAGTGCTATAAGTTAAAGTTCCAGACAGTGGCGAAGCTATGTAGGAGCGAACGGGCAAAACGGCGTCGTTTTGGTTTATGAAATAAAAGCTATGTAGGAGCGAAGGGGCAAAACGGCGTCGTTTTGGTTTATGAAATAAAAAACAAAACGGGGGACCACTGGTCCCCATCCCCAATTCCCCAATCTGTTCTATTAACACCCACACCCCCCAACCCCCCAGATCCCCACTTTTTCCCAGAATCCCGTTCCCCGTTCCCCGTTCCCCGTCCCCAACCCACCCACCCCCACCTTTACTCTCCTTTTTCCAAATCCCACCCCGTTTTTCTTTTCTTGTTCAGTTGTTGTTGGCCACTAAGGACAGCTGCTCCAAATTCTAATTAAGGTAAAATTTTAATTTACTTCAAACCCTAATTGATTATTGAATACAAATTTTTGTTTAATTGATGTAGGATATAGGGTTATACATTATATGGTTGTTGATTATAGATTATTCATATGAATACTATTATACTACAAATTCCAATTAAGGTAAAATTTTCAAACCCTAATTGATTATTGAATACAATTTTTTGTTTTTCTACTCTAGGACTAAGACTTTAAGATATATTTGTTTTTCTTTCATTACACAGTTGCGTAATGGAAAGATATTATAAGAAACAGTGCTTAAATCCTTCTCCAAATATTCCGGATAGTCCTCCTCTTCCTTCAAATATTCCAGGTAGTCCTCCTCCATCTTCAAATATTCCGAGTAGTCATCCTTCTAGTGGACCTCTATTTTCAAGTTATTGATATGCAACTAAAGGAATTGAATGATCGCTTCAATGAGGTAAACATTGAGTTACTTATTTGTATGGCATGTTTAAGTCTGGTGAATAATTTTGCATCTTTTGACAAAGCAAAAATTGTTCGTTTAGCCCAACTTTATCCTCAAGATTTTGATCGTATGGACCTCATGAATCTTCCAATTCAACTTGACAATTACATTCATGATATGAAGATGCATAGTGAGTTTTCATCATTGAGAGGAATTAGTGATCTTGCAAAAGAGTTAGTGAAGAAAGGGAGGTCTGAAAGCTATATGTTAGTGTATAAGCTTCTTACATTGGCTTTGGTGTTACCGGTTGCAACTGCTTCGGTAGAGAGAGCTTTTTCTGCTATGAAGATTATGAAAACACCATTGCGTAACAAAATGGGAGATCAATGGTTGAGTGATAGCATGCTTGTTTACATTGAGAAAGATGTATTTGCTTGTATTGATAATGAGCCTATTATGCGACGTTTTCATGACACGAAACCTCGCCGTCAACAATTGTAATTTGTTTGTATTAATTAATTATGAAAGACATTACCATATAAAAAGATTTAGTTGTTGCCATTTTTCTTTAACCTTGCATTCTTTTAAGTTCGCCCCTCCCCCCGAGAAATCCTCGAGAAATCCTGGCTTCGCCACTGGTTACAGAGACGGTTCAGTGGCTCGCTACTAATCGCAATGACATTGTCTCAATTTAACCACCTATTACTAGGTGTATGGTTTTATCTCAAAATGCTTCAGTACAATTAGTAGTGGAATCATTCTATATATAATGGGTATTTAACTTCATGAGATTTCCAGGACAGATATTTCAACACTATATATTCCATATTTACGGATACATTATTGACGACTTCTATGACAGAAGTGGGTGATATCCATGTATGAGAGACTCAAGTGATCCTATTTACACTACATTTATTGACTATATTGTTGATCACATCACTAATCCACGGATGAAGCAGTGTGGACCAAAGTCGAGAGGGTATCAACAATGTTGTGTAAATATGGTAAGATAAAATTACAGTGAGACCCATCTATATTGGAGAAGTAGCAATGAGTCAATAAATGTGGTACAAAACGATAGAAGAAGTTTACCATGGTGGTGAAGAAAGAGGCGCCATAGACCAAGCAGGTGGTGTTGAACCAAGGCTTAGCCGTCCAAATTGCATACAAGTTGGCAACGAGAAGAGGCCACTGCAATATAAGCTCAACCCAAATGAGGCCAACCAAGAAATGAGGCTTATAATCGTCGAACTTGCGGGCGTACCAGTTCTTGATTTCCACCACCGAACTTGGGAAGAGGCTTGGAGGCAGACACATTTGTGTATCTATCAACACCGCGCACAGCGCCGCCATGGCAAAATTCACAAACAGAAAGCCGTCGATTATCTTCACAAAAACACCCATATTTTGAAGCTTTGTTTCTCTCTTTTTCTCGGAAAAATCTTGGATGGTACGTATTATTCAATGATACGACCATTGAATGGTCACAGATTAATTTGCAGTGAACCCCAAATAAATCTTAAACCATTCAACAGACGTATCATTGAATAGTACGTACCATTAAAATTTAACTCATTTTTCTCTATTTGTGATGTTGCAAAAGTGGATCTCGGAGATATTTGTACAAGGTCTTTAGGCACACCAGCTTTGAAAAGCTAGTTAGGTAAACAAAGTCCACTCTCAAGAGTATTATATAATTCTCAAGGTGGTATTTGTTAAATAATCCATCACTAATGTATCTCTTATTTTAGTTGACTTATTATAGTGTAATTAGAATTAAATGTCTCAATGTAAAAATATTTACCTTCTCAAGAACCAACTAGTCTTTGATCTAATGGTATTTATCTTTATTTAGGGAGAGTCTCAAATTTAACTAACATATATGTATGTGAAGATGTTGAGCTTGATACATGGTTGTGACTAACCGAATTATGTTTCGTAGCTTTGTTATAGGTGTATGTTATCTTTGTAAATATTTTTATTGTTTGTCAAAATAATATTTACCTCTTCAAGGAGAAAAATTAATCATACCATAAAATTTTCCTATAATTTGACCTTTAAAAGAGTTGCATGTAATTGGATAACAGAAGATTTTCCATTCAAAGACAGAACAGTCCTAGGGCCCAAGTACAACAGCCTATAGGCCCTATAACACCAACATAGCAGAATTGCAAACAAATTAAAAAGTTTAAAAAAAAAAAAATGGATAAAAGATTTGAGTTCTAAATCGTTTTCTTTGGTGGGGAGGTTCTTTTGGTCGTTCCCTTGCCGCTGGTGGAAGTAGCGGTGGCGGGCGGTGGGAGCAGCCCGCGCAGTATGGTGAGGACAGCAAACCCCATAGCAGGGTAGTACAACATCAACATTTTATTAGAAGCCTTGCCGGACCATAACAACTCCGGTAATAAAACGCCCTGCAATTTTCAGCATGCCAGAAAATATTTAACAAGTTGAAGAAACTAATGAATATTTTGCAATCATCAGATCATACATGTTAAAAGAAATAATTTTACAATTGCCTTTAGTTCTAAATTTTTAACTCTAGGAGGAGCTCAATAACGCTAGATATGCCCCATTTGCTCTCCTTTGTCTTTTTGTATATGTTATTAAATGAAATGGTGCTGCTACTTGAATTACATTTATTGATTGTTGACTATTTCTCTAATACAGTCGTGTTTTACATACATACGGTCCGGAAGTGTGGTCATAGAACTACAGAGAGCATTATTCAAAATACAGATACCCTTTGTACTATAAGTTTTTCCTGTCACTTGTTTTCATACCTAAAAAACAAAAAATGTGTAACACCTAGTTAACCCCTCATACTCGCACTCTAATGATCAAAACAAATCTAATTAATTTCAACAAAGAAAGTAGACATGTGCGTAGCTAAGTTGGCATGCATGTGCATTCGTATTTGAATCTCCCTACGCATAATTTAGATTTATTTACTTTAGACTGGCTCGCTCGGAAAAGCTAAAATCTCAACTAAGAAATGAGAGGAATTTTACCATGGTGGTGAAGAAAGAAGCGCCATAGACCAAGCAGGTGGTTTTGTACCAAGGCTTAGCAAACCAAATCCCATACAAGTTGGCAACCATAAGAGGCCACTGGAATACAAGCTCAACCCAGATGATGCCAAGCAAAAAATGAGACTTCTCCGCAACCAGATAATCGTCGAACTCACGGATGTACCAGCTCTTGAGCTCCACCAACGAGTTTGGGTAGAGGCTCTGAGGCAGACACAATTGTGTATCTATCAATGCGGCCAACACCGCCGCTATGGCGAAATTCACAAAGAGAAAGCCGTCGACTATCTTCAGAAAAGTACCCATTTTTTGAGGGTTTGTTTTGCTCTCTATTGCAAACTAGATCTTAAAGTATACTTGTATAGGCACTAAGGCACACCATCTTTGAACCCTGAAGCTAATTAGTCAAAGTCTACTGTCATTAGTTAAATATTAATCTTCATTTGGTCTTTTTTTTATTATTCACTAACTAACGTCCATGTTTCAGAAATGAATTTTTATTAGACAATTTGATAAGGTACTGTTTACACTCAAAATTGTCATGTTTACCCCTATTTTGGTCTAAAGCCAAATTATGGCATTATGTGGGGGTTATTGTGAAATTAGGCCAAACTTACACCAAAATATTTTGGGTATCTGCAAGTGGATAGTTAATTAATGTTATCTATCTTTGTGCAAGTGGAATTAGGTTGAGGTGCGTGCATCAAGTTGGGTTGCTTTCACATTGGTTTTGCTCTCTATATATTAGAAGCAAAGGCAGAGAGCTGGGCACACTCAACCAATCAAACAAAATTCAGAACATACATGTTCTAAGGAAAGCCAACCTTTCAAACACCAAAGAGGAAAACCTCTCTCTTGAAAGCCAAGAAGTGGCATTCATCAGTTCATACAACCCAGCAACAAGCTTTCATAAGCCTACATAAGGCTTTAAGCAATCATTCACAAAGCTTCGACAACTTGTGTTAAAGCTTTTAGATCAGGAAACCTCCGATCTTAGAATTAGCTCTGCCACTTCTCTCTGTGGCATCGATTAAGCCTGAGAAAGAATCTCATTTAGGCTATTCTCTTCTTCCCAAAGAGTCGATGGGCATAAAAGCCATTTCGATGGCTTTGTCGATGGCCATCCCGATGGCTTTGTCGATGGCTTTGTCTTCAATCCGATGGGCATAAAAGCCATCCCGATGGCTTTGTCGATGACTTTATTCCCAATCCGATGGGCATAAAAGCCAACCGATGGCTTTGTCGATGGCTTTGTCTCCAATCCAATGGGCATAAAAGCCAATTCGATGGCTTTATATGCAATCCAACCACACTTTGGTTGATGTTTACAGCTTTGTTTACTTATTGTATTTACTTATTCGTAAACTTTCAATTCAGTTTATATATGTTTACTTTAATGCAAACTGTATTTTCTTTATTTATTGCTTACTGTCTTTATTATTAAAGCATTCGGATTGAATATAACCAGTTTATATCCAATCTATATTTCAAACATATAAGCCTTGTTATATATATCTACATAACAATTAAAGTCCTTAACAGGCAAGGCAAATAAAGAACCTAAGTTGAGCCTCTCACTTAAAGGCACAATCTTTTGGTTATAAGTTAAATAGCGCAATCTCAAATCACACACATACACCGTCTGCTAGCGGTACCTAGTAGTGGCACGCTCGCAATCTCCCAATCAGTGTTCATATAAATCACTAGGCCTACAACTAAGCGCCGTGTGAATTTATTTGTCAAACAGGTACAACCATGCATGATTTATATAGTCGTATCAAGAAATGAACATTACTCGATAGAGTCGTATCAAGAATACTTGGGAAAAATACCATTCTACAAAAAACAGTACATTTTGTTCTTGAGATGTATTAATTTCCTCCATATAATATATATAAAGTCTTAACAAGCTAGGCACGAAGCAAATGGCAATCACAATGATGAATTAATACAAATTACTCTGACAATGAGATTGATTCACGTTTACAAAATTCGGGTTGAAGTTGGAGCGAGAATCTTTTTTTTTCGATTAAACTCTCTTCTTCCGGCCTGAAGCAGGTCTCTTGCCAATGGTTGCAGTATGCTCGGTTGAAGAGTTGGGTAGCAGCCCACGCAGTGTGGCTAAAACACCCAAACTCAAGAAACAATAGTACACCGTCAGTAGCTTATCAGGTGCCCTTCCTGACCATGTCAATTCTGCAAATATTGGCACCTGCATGAAAAATTAAGGGAGTAAATAAAAATTAGAAGTTAAACAATAATGATTAATGAAAAATTAATGGACGTGATTGTGATCTATATCTACATGAAAAAAAATAAATGTTATAAATGTACATCTCAACTGATCATTTTATGTAGATTTCTCTAATGAATGTGACTCGCATAAGTGAAACCCGCATAAGTGAAACCCACACAAATAGGTGACATGGGATGGTACAAGTAATTTTAATTTAACGGTTATGGAACAGATGGCGAACAATATGAATAATTACCATGGAAGTGAAAAGAGATATTCCGTAGCTCAAGCACGTAATGTTGAACCAAGACTTGCCAGCCAAGATGCCATAAAGATTAACAAACACGAGAGGCCATTGGAAAACAAGCTCAACCCACATGATCCCGACGTAGAAATCAGGCATTTCGGTCATGAGATAGTCGCCGGACTTGCGAGTGTACCAGTTCCTGAGTTCCACAAGAATGTCCGGGTAGAGGTTGCGAGGAAGGCATGCTTGTGCTTCAATCAACGGCGTTTCGAAAGCAATCGCTAGGAGCAAGAGGAAGAGTAACGCATCAATGAGCTTGACAAGAACACCCATTTTCTTTTTTCTTGCTTAGTTTCGGAGGTTTGGCCTAGCTATGTTTGCGAGGAATGGAAAATAGCTAGCCAGAGAAAAAAAATGAGAATGGTAGCAAAAAGAGGATCTTGGAACGTTGAAACTCAAACATTGGGTGCAATTTATATGGGATATTTTGACTCACTCACGCACACAGGCCCTCATGTGTTTGGGACATTCAAAATTGCTTGGTTATCAAATGCACTTGGCAAATGAACATTCTCATTTTTCATCTAATCTTATATAAAAATTAAAAAACATTCTCATTTTCCAAAACCAAAAGTAACGAAATGAATAGGTGAAATTAAAGATGTGGGCTTGAGGGGGTAAAGTGAATGCCACCTTTTAGTGAAAAAATGTTTGGGTTTTTATCACAATTGATCCTTGAAATAGACTTAAATCTTCATTTTGATCCCTGAAATTGAAAATCGATCAATATCGTCCCTGAAATTGGTTGCCACAAATCAATATGGTCATTCTCTTAGAATTCCGTTAAAAAATCTGTTAGTCCATTGACATGTCACATATGTGGTGCCCATATTTTTTGACGGAATTTTAACAAAATGACCACATTGATTTGCGACAACCGACATTGGACGATTTTCAATTTCAAGGACCAAAATAAAGATTTAAGTCAATTTCAAAGACTATTTGTGATAAAAACCCTAAATGTTTTATTCTTTTTATATATATTTTTAAAATATTTCGTTGTCAAGAATCGAAACCCAAATTACAATCAATCCTTCGTAAGTTTTGCTACAACGGATTCTGGTGCTTAGAGATAAATAACTATATAGGCAAGTTTGGAATTGTCACAATTTATGTATCGCTAATATTTCCCTTCTTTTACAAAATTTATTGTGAGTGTTTTTTCTTATAAAGACGATATTTTACTTTAAATTAATATAATTAGTAGAAAAAATGGAACTCGGCTGCATAGAAGTGCACATCTATTCTGGTTAATGCGACTATAACAACGTTTGCAAAACTTCGTTGCAAATAGATATTTTTTATTAAAAATAATTTAAAAAGATACAATAAATTAATAAAATGAAGAATAATACTTGGGTACTCAAAGGTGTATGAGCTCCTACTCAAAACTCTTCGTTTCTTATTCATAGACCTTCTTGTTTATAATCAGAATCGTTCATATTATAAATCACTCTATAAAGATCATGTCTGCAAAAAATCAATTAAAACTAAGTTCGTTTAGTCATCGAACTGTATAAGAATAGATGAACGAAAATGGTAAAAGCATTATAAACAGGCTATCTATTTGTTAGAATTGATTGACTTAACGACCTTAGTTTTAATTCATTTTTTTGCAGAAATGATATATACTGAGTGATTTATAATAAAAATAGTTCTAATTATAAACATTCTGTAAATCAAACACGAAAAATTTTGAGTAAGAATTTCTACTCATCCTTGAATAGGCAAGCATTGCTCTCTTTTTTTGTCTTCCATTTCATGACTTGGAGAAAGGGAGAGGCGGACAGCCCACATCTCCACATATGAATAACGTTTTGTTCAACAGTTGTAGACAGTTCGAAAAAGAAAAAAATGAATTTTTTATACAATTGCAGTCAAAAGCTGCATATCTCATAGCAAGAACAGCATTAATGCATCTAGTTTTCTTTAACCTTGAAGATAAATTATAGCAATTTTAACACACTCAAATTTTAGGTAAAAATCACTTTAAAATATTTGCAAGAGTACAAGGTTATTGTAGTATAGATATTGAAGCAAGGTCGTTTTGTGATATCCCACATCGACCAACGGAGAGGGGGTGATGTGCCTTATATGTACATGCCTACGTCCAATTAGCACGAGGCCTTTTGGGAGCTCACTAGCTTCAGATTCCATCGGAACTCCGAAGTTAAGCGAGTTTGGACTAGAGCAATCCCATGATGGGTGACCCACTGGGAAGTTGCTCGTGAGTTCCCAGAAACAAAACCGTGAGGGCGTGGCCCATAACGGACAATATCGTGCTATGGCGGCGTCGGTTCGGGATGTGACACGTTTCCACAGCGACTGATGTTAATAAATTGTATTTAAAAACGGTTCTTAATTAACTATTTAATACAAGAAACAAAAAAAAAATCTGAAATCATGAATTGAAATAACAAAATAGTTAAATTAAAAATTCGCAAGAATTAAAATTACCAAAAATAAAGTTTGTCATGTTGTGGACAGTTTTTAGTGAAGGGTGCGGCAAGAGAAGAATAGAGAGAAAGAGAGAAGGCTTGAGGAATTATACTGTATTGTGGTGTATATTCCTCATGCCAGGTGCCTTTATTTATAGTGAAATAAGTACAATTACATTAGGAAACTAATCCCATACATAATGGAATATCCTAATCCATATCTACCTAGGATTTACACAATCACATTTAACACATGTTATATTTTATCTACAACACTCCCCCTTGAGTGTGCAAATACTCAAGTAGATATCGCATCAGATCTTCAGGATGAAAGTTGATGAAGTCGTCTCGTAGGCACAGTAGAGAACACTCGAGTCTCATATAGGGAACTTGCATATAAAAAGAATAAAAACTCTCACAAAACCTGGCTATGGTAAAACCCAAGACGGGACAAAACCCATAGTCTAGGAGAAAAGTGAGTTAATGCAATGTCGATACTTAACATCTTCAAGACGTAATTAGTAAGAAAACACACAAGGGTATGACCAGCCCAGGATGGGTGCCTCGTTAAAACCTAGTCAGGCAACAAAAACCCAATGGGAAAAATGATCCTGATCGTAGGGAAAAAGAGTACATTAAGGTCAAGTGAGTATACTTCAGGATACTCCCCCTGAGTTCGACGAAACTCCCCCTGAGTACTACAAGCGTAGCAAATGAGAAAATTTGCACATACCAAATCCTCGAACAAGCTTCTTCGGCAATGACTTCGTGAAGAGGTCGGCAAGGTTGTCTTTGGATCAGATATGTTTGACTTCAATCTTCTGATGCTCATGCTGATGTGATGTAGACGCAATATGCTTGGTGTTGACTTCTTGGATGTATCAGGTTATAGTCTGGTCGATACATGCGGTGTTGTCTTCATAGATCGTCGTTGGAACTCAACGAAGGATGAAGAATTACAGGTGCTTCGAATATGCTCCCATGTACACGGGTGGCTTCGTGTATGGCGATGAGCTCGAAGACGTCGCAACTAAGGTCTATTTGGTTGACCTCCAAGATATTGCGGTGTTCCTAACGGTAAAGACATAATCCGTTTGGAAACGTGCCTTGTGTGGAATAGACGGATAGTCTGTGTCAGCGTATCCCACAAGGTAAGCATCATTCTAATAACCAAGGGGTTGTGGTTAATTCTGAGATGCGCAGGGATAGAATAAGCCCAAATCCGTAGTAACGGAAAAACGTCTTTAACACCTATTTGGTGGTAGCGTGTAGGCGCAGTGTTGTATCTTACCAAAAGATCAACAACAAATGAGATGTCATGCATAATGCAATGAGCTAAGTACAATAAAGCGCTAATTGAACTTAGATATAGAACTTCAAGTTCCACAACCTTTTCAAGGATCTCATTTGCATCTAGCGTATGAATGGTCATGGGTGTACTCAAAAGCAACACCTTCTGGGTGTAGTTCGATTGGTGGACCAGAATACCATATGAACTTTGCTCGAAACTTCGGGTCGAGACATAAACGAGTTTTCCCAAGATCTTTCATCTCAAATTCCGACTTCAGTTGCGAGGCAGTTTTCTCAAGCTCTTCCAGAGTCTAAGTGAGATTTATGTCATCGACATAGACTGCAACTCTTGCAAATTCGGTTTTGTACACGCAGGGGCATAATTTATTCATATATCCCTAACTGATCAAATATTCACTTAAACGGGTATACCACATCCGCTCGGATTGTTCTAATCCGTAAAGTGAAATGCCTCAATTCAATAGAGAGGGTGTTCTGTGGTCTAGAACTATTTGAATCAGTCAATAAGTTCTTTTGGAACTTTCACATATATTTATGTATCAAGATCCCTATAGATATGTTACAACCACGTACATAAGCTGCATATTCAGTTTTTCGGAAACTACCAAACTGATAAGGTAGTGGAACGTTATAACGTCCATTACGGGGGAAATAAGTCACCTCGTAATCAATCTCAGGGCGTTTGAGAGAAACCTTGCGCCACAAGGCGTGCTTCGTATAGCACTATTTCATTCTTCTCATTTCGATTCCTTACGAAAACCCACTTGTAGCAAACGGGCTTCACATGTGGAAGTGTAGGAACTACAGGCCCAAACACTTTACGTTTCGCAAGTGAATCAAGTTCGACCTGGATTGCTAGTTTCCAGTTTGACCAATCAGTTCTACGTCGACATTCATCAACGGAACGCAGTTCGATATCGTCGCTTTTCACTATTTCGGGTAGCTACCATATACGTGAATATCATTGATGATAATCTCATTCCAATTCCATTAACTCATCCATGCATGCATAATGGACCAAGACTACAGGTCTCGGGATAATCCGGATTAATTTCATGAGGCGGAATGGTTGAGATAGCGAACGAGGAAGGGATTCATTTTGTGCCATACTTCTCCACTTCTAGGGAGGTGAATCCTTCGAACCGAGTGATCTGTCGCGCTTCAGGCCGAGAACAGATTGATTGGCTAGCCGTCGGCGTACCAGGCCGTCCAACAGGGGCGGCCAAACCGTCCTTCAGGGGCGGCACACCCTTCGGGGATGTTGACTCGACGTCCGTTAGGTACGTCTATCCTTGCAGGCATGTTTGCAGGATTGCTTTCAATTCCGGATTTCCATCGTCAATGCGTTGAATCTTGTTCAAAATAACAGGGGAAAAAAATTGAATCAATAGCAATATATTAATTCAATAAAAATAAATAAATCAAAGTAAAAACTATTGAAATTAATACTCCCCATGATTGAAGATGGCCAAAGCTCCGGTATAATTCTCTTGAGCGCAGCGGAAAGAGCGTGCTGATAACGTGTTGTGGACAGTTTTTAGTGAAGGGTGCGGCAAGAGAAGAATAGAGAGAAAGAGAGAAGGCTTGAGGAATTATACTGTATTGTGGTGTATATTCCTCATGCCAGGTGCCTTTATTTATAGTGAAATAAGTACAATTACATTAGAAAACTAATCCCATACATAATGGAATATCCTAATCCATATCTACCTAGGATTTACACAATCACATTTAACACATGTTATATTTTATCTACAACATGTCAATAATTATCGGAAAACAAAGATAAGAAACTCTAGAACTTAGCCATCACCAATAACAATCCTATAGGGCCCGTTTGGTGGGCTGGTTAGGACTGGTTATTTTCAATTAAAATGGATATGAGTCTCAGCCCATGTTTGATGCACTAAAATGTAAGATGGACTGGATTTGGGTCCTGGTTGTGAGTCCGAAATAAGAATGGATTCATAACCTGTCTCTCTAGATGGATTACATAGCCTGCCGAGCTTTTATGTTGTTTGCACAAGCTCTATGCGCCTCCCTTCTGTTGATCTTATCATCTGTTTTTCCACTTTTCGCAACTTTTTTCTACAATTTCCTTTTCTTTGTTCAAGGTAAATCCCTTTTCTCCCTCTTTTCTTCGAATCTGAAACATGGGTACTTTGATTTTTTTGAATCTGAATCATGGGTACTTTTTCTCTATTTCTGATTGAAGATGGTGACTTGTGGTTGAAGGTGGAATTTTGATTTAGATTGCTCTGTTTTTTTTTTTCTCTATTTCTGATTGAAGGTGGGAATTTGGATTTGGGTTTTTAATTTTTGTTTTACTGAAGATGGAATTTGGTATTTGGATTTTTGTTAAAGATGGTGACCTGTGCTTTAATGGGGGTTTCTGTGGTTTTTTTTTTCCTTTTCCGATTGAATGAACCGCAGCTTTGATGTTGTTGAAGGGGAATTTGGATTTTTGTTGAAGATGGTGACCTGTTTTTCTTGTGTTTGGATTCATCTGCTCAATCAATTTGTTGTATGAATTGGGTTTTTGTTGGTTCGTTCTAATTTAAATATTGTTAAAATTGGTAAATCTTAATCGAGTGAACGAAACCCATATGTAGAAACCATGATTTGTTTTTGAAATCTGTAACAAGTATTTACCTAATAGTGTTGATTGTGCATGCCCTGCTTGATTGGGTGTATTCCTTTTTGATGTTATCATGTCTGGTATTTTGATTGAAGAGATTATCTGATACAAATACGATTATTTTTTGTTCTTATTGTAGGTTCTTTTGCAGCCATATTCGTTTTTTAATGAACTCATTGCATTAAAAGGCAATAAACATAGCTTTTGAGGAATATTTAAAACCAGGAAGCAGAAATTGAAAATTTGTGTTGCACGCATGCATTTTTAATGTGAATAAGCCAATAATTGGCCAAACCTACCTACTGGTTTAGTTTTATCTACAAACTATCATAATTCAATGGAATTAGATAATTCATGGAGTTGTGTATGATTCTAATAATATCTATGTAATTACTTGTTGTCTTGTTTGGTTTGTTGATATGGAGGTATTTCTCTTCTCTAATAACGTCTTACATCTTTTGCCTTGGATCAGTTTGTATAAGTCAACTCTCTCTCGCTTCAACGTTGCCTTGTCTTCCTTCATCGAATTCGCTCATCCTTTCCTTCTGTTTGTCGCTCTGATTCTTCCATAGGTATGTTTATACGGCTCCTATACTATAGATTTTTAAAAAAATCTGGGTTTTGTGCTTCTAATTATGTGATGATATATGCTCCTTTGGGATGAGGGGTTGATTTATTTTATATATGCATATTATTATTTTCAAACATTTTTTCTTCCTTTGAAATTTTCCAAATTACATGATGGAATTGTATGGTTATCAATTATTAATTGCTAACTAGTTTTTGGAATGTCCTATTATTTAAACAATGTTTTGTTTCGTAGAATTGCTTGGGAGCTTTAGATGGGACATATGTAGATGTGCATGTGCCCGGTATCGACAAGCCAAGATATCGAACCAGAAAGGGTCGAATTGCCACTAATGTCTTAGGAGTTGTTTCCCGAGATATGAAGTTCATATTTATTTTACCAGGTTAGGAGGGTCCAGCATCTGACTCTAGAGTACTTCGAAATGCGATATCTAGAACTCATGGGCTAAAGGTTCCAACCGGTAAGGTTAATATATTTACCACCTAGATTATGTGTAAGGCCTAATTTAGAATCTTTTTTTTTTTTTAATTTCCTTCATATTTTTTAGGTCATTATTACCTCGTGGATGGTGGTTACGCAAATAGTGAGGGATTTCTTGCTCCATATAAAGGAGTAATATACCATTTATCTGACTTCATAATGGGCGTCAACCTGTGAACCATAAAGAATACTTTAATATGAAGCATGCAATGGTGAGAAACGTGGTGGAGCGTTGTTTTGGAATTGTGAAGATGTGTTGGGCAATCTTAAGGAGCTATTCATTATATCCACTACCAACACATTGTCGAATAATTACAACATGTTGTCTTTTACACAACTTGATTAGGACAGAAATGACTGTGGATCCATTTGATCAAGAAGTCTTTTTTAATCCCCTCAATGATGATAATGAGGATCATGACACTATTGATATGATTGCCTCATCCGATCAATGGAATGCTTGGAGGGAGAATATGGCTATGCAGATGTGGGCAAATAAAGCAACATAAGAATAGTTGATAGTTTGAATTGTGTACTTAGTTCTAATTTAATTTTAAGTTGTAGTCTTGTGTATTTGAACTGGAGTTCTAATTTGGTTATCAATGTATTAGCCATATTATGTCATAACTTTTTTCTCCTCTTTGCTTGATAAATGACATAAAATTTATTTTGAGAAATTTGCAGATTGAACATGGCAAGTAAGGGTAAGACTAAGGCTAAGATTAAGGCTCCCAAGTATAATTGGGAAAGTTATGAGGAAGATGCATTGTTGAATGTCCTTGAAGACATGGTTGCAACTGAAAATCGTTGTGACACCGGCACATTCAAAGCGGGTACTTTGAGCTTGGTAGAAAACAAACTAAAAGAATTATGCCCAAATACCATTATTAGAGTTAATCCACACATACAATCTAAAATGAAGAAATGGAAGAAGGAGTATAGTATTATTGTGGACTTGATTAACCAAAGTGGCTTTGGTTGGAATGAAGAGAAGAAGTGTGTCGAGGTTGAGAGCGATGATGCATGGGAATCTTATGTGGAGGTATTCCCTTTTTCAAATATTGTCATTTTCTTTTCATTTAGAACAAGTAATTTTGCAATATGAACATCCAATGACCATTGAGAAAAATGGTCAAAGAAGTTGTTTTTACTGTCAATATATATGTGACACTGTTACAATGTTGGATATATTATTATATTTCTTTATGGTAGGTACATAAAGATGCTAATGGATGGAGAGATAGATCTTTTCCAAGGTTTGAAAGGTTTCAGTATATATTTGGCCAAGATCGCACAACTGGAAAAGGATCTTTAGCTCATTCGGATATGGTTATGGATGATGATGATGATGAGGTGGAGGCATCTGAAACTAACAATGGGTTAGAAGGAATTCATCAAACTAAAGTAGCAACTCAAGCTCATTCTGATTCATCATCTGCATCTAGAAGTAAGAAAAGGAAAAGACCGAACAAAGTTTTTGATGGTTTGGGAAAAATCGCTAGTGTACTAGAGAATATGGTGGAGGGCCATGATTCCAAAGTGCTAAAGCTAGTTGATGGGTTGAAGGAGCATAGTGACGATGATAACCATAAGTTTGTGGGAGAAGAGCTCAAAAAGATGCGGTTTTCTATTGGGGGATCGGATTACCTTACTTACTTTGTTTACGGATCCGGCAAAGTGTGTGTGTTCAAGACATTAGATGAAGGTGAAGATAGGTTCGAGTATGTGAGGACACTCCTTGGAGATCGATCATAGAGCTTATGATTTAGATGTAGTTTCTTGTTATATTTTCTAGTTGGATTTTAAGAATTTTAATTTTGTTGAGGTTGCATTTTAATTTGGACTTTGTTATATTTTCTAGTTGAATTTTTAAGAATTTTAAGGTTGACATTTTAATTTGGACTTTGTTTGGGTACTTTCCTGGATGACTTTATCAAATTTGTAGTTCTTTTATTTGTTTGAATTAATTATATGTGGCATTGAATAATGAAAATAAAAAAATAAATGAAATTTTTTTTAAGTCCAATCTAGTGTTGTACCAAACAATGGACTAGATTTAAGTGCAATCCAATCTCATCCAGCTTAGTGTTTCACTGAACAATAGATTGGGATTCAAAGCCTAACCAATCCTTGCCAATCCAATCCTATCCTTAAGGCTCAATCCCATCCAGCCCACCAAACGGGCCCATATAGTTTTACCAATTACTTATAAATTACACATGCACTTTGAAGGTTAGGTTTTCCTACGGCATATTCTACTAGTGATATTCTAGCTAAAATGTATATCTGACATGCAACCCGTCTATGATATTCAGATCCAATATGAACATGCAAGACTCATTAAGTTTTGTGAGAACCTTTTGAAAAACCATGAAACCCTTAAGAGCGTGATATTCGCTTTAAGTGAACT
Organism: Gillenia trifoliata; assembly: GCA_018257905.1. Taxonomy (NCBI): domain Eukaryota; kingdom Viridiplantae; phylum Streptophyta; class Magnoliopsida; order Rosales; family Rosaceae; genus Gillenia; species Gillenia trifoliata. The sequence goes on from CM031082.1 coordinate 8,111,039, forward strand.
TACAATTATCAATCACAATAAGCCCTAACCAATTTAAGGGTGATATTCTAACATAAATTGCATCCAATTACTTGTCTACACATCATAATGGTGATCAAGCATTAAGATAAATAGATAGTTAAAACCAGTGATTGACAATTCAAAGTAGCATGCATAATATCATAAGCAATTGAAAAGAAACTACATATTCATGCTCAAGGCTCAAGGTCAAGGCTCAAGGCCTCACCCTAGTAAGAGAATTAGTTATGCATATTCATAATTGAAGTTATAAAATAAATTAATGAAAGTTTAGAAAGCACCGTTGTAGAAAAGTTGAACCGAGTTCTCCACACTTCAATCTCCAAATTCGTTCTCCTCTCTAACCCCAGACTCGACTATATATACTACTAGAAAAATCAAATCCTACTTAAAATAGGCTTCCCCAAAAATCAGGAAACAAAAACAAAAATAAATTAAATTACAAATTCCTTTTCCAACAAGGATTTGGACTGCTGCAGAAAATTCTCTTTTTGATTTACCAAATCAGCTCCAAATTAGGCTCATAATATGTCGTTGGAAAGCTAAAAATGTCCTCTACAACTTTGTAGAAGAAATCTCGGCCCAAAAACATCATCTTGGATTACTTATATGCCAAATAAGACCGAAAACGTGAATTTGTCCAAACTACGCATTCCATCTTCAAGTATTTGTCACGATCAAACATCATAGAATTAAAGCTTGAAACTTTGACATAATCTTCTTAGCTCCAAAACTCCACAATTTGTCCATTTAATGCGCACAGCCGATTCAATCCACCTTATGACAAAAACATACAAAGAAGTATCAACATTCTCTCAAAAACAAACATAAAAACTAACTTGAAAACTCATAAAATATAATATAATATCGACTGATCAAATACCCTCAAACTTAGCTTTTTGCTTGTCCCCAAGCAAAACAAGACAAAATAAAAACTAAAAACTAAAACAAAAACAACCTAAATCAAATTCTCTTTTCAAGTTGCAATCCATAGACAATGTTCAAAATTAGAACACCTCTTCAAAATTTCCAACTAATCCCACTACAGAGTCTTAGTCATTTAAGGTCAATTAGAAAAGAATTCACACACTTCTTTTGGTGTAAAGTGAACCAGCACAATTAAAGGGACTCAATTAATTCCTCATCTCTTGTCTACTTTATTCAAGACTACACACACAAAATACAAACTTATAATTGTTTTTTTTTTTTCAACTTCTGTTTTTTTTTTAATTTAAATTTAAACTTAAACAAACGAACGAGAGGAGCCCTATCATTGAAGGTCTACAAGATGTAAGCATTCATCAACTTCCTCAAAATGAGAAAGGACCAACCCACACAGTGCATCAACTCTTTAAATTGTAGCTTTCATTCTAGTGTGAGGGGTAGCCCTCCCATATAGTTTAGTCGACTATCAAGGTTTACACAGGCGTCTACTTTATGGAGCTTTTACACCCTTACATAGGTAGCTTTTTCCATAACGCTCTAATTATTCACAATTTAAAGAACTTTTTTTTTCACAAAAAAAAAACAAAAATTAAACAAACACGAGACTAAATATTTCAGAACATAATTTCACTCCCCACAAAAAGTGTTAGTGTGAAAGTGCAAATTTTCAAAGTACGTATGAATTAGTCTCTAAGCAAAATTAAATAGAAAAGACTCTCAAGCAGAACTCATCTTCACTATGTTTCTGTGTTCTAACGTTTAAATTCATCTATGGATATTAACTTAAAATAAAAATTAATTGACACACAAAAATTAAAAACTAAAAATAATTAAACCCCGCCACCTCCAAACTTAAATCACACATTGTCCTCAAGGTGGGAAGAATAAAGAAAACAGAAAATAAGAAAAACGAAAAAAGAAATAACAAAAAACAAATAAGAAAAAAAACATAAAAACATAAAAATAGCTAAAACTAAACAAAACGCAAAAGAAAAGAAAAGAGCAGAAAAGAAAAGGAAATGATGGCACCTGATTTCGAAGGCATGACGTGGTAGTCGGCAGTACAGAGCACAAACTTCAGTTCATTTCTCAACCCTAGCCTCCAAGTTTCTCTGCCGCACTACCATCTCCCTTTGTTCTTTGTCATCGCAGACCGCCATCCACCACACAAGCCACCGGCTCATCATCACCCAGCTCGCAATCCAACACCTTCGTCGTCCTGTCCGAGAGGTCGCCAACGACCTGCAAACCGAGAAGCAAACCGAGCCCAGATCCGATCAACAGCAGTCAGCCCAGGTCTCCACGGAATCCTCCAGCTATCCACGCCAGATTCCCCATCTGCAATCCTCGAACAAACCCTCAAACCATCAACCTCGACTGCTCCGTCCAAAGCCCACCAACACCGATCCCAAAATCCAGCCATCTTCAGCCCAAATCGGTGCTCCAAAAATCCAAGGTACATTTGCGGGTTGGTGCAATGATGATTATTTGGCGTTCAAAATCATATATGAATGCTGCATCTTTGTTATCTTCAGGTGTTTTATTATAGAATTGGCAATTGGGACCGAAAGAGCAAAAGACTGAAGCTTGAGCTGCATACAATTTACCTTAACGATGAGCGAGACTCGACCGGTGCCGAGGAGAGAGAGCCCATGGGGGAGGCCGGAGGGCGATCATCGCGAACCAAAGGCTCACCGCTGCAATGACCGGGCGGAGGACGTCATCCAGGTATCCCAAAACCCGCTCTCTTTTTCCTTTTAATGTTTCTCAAAATTCGAAATTAACAGCATCACTTATGCTTATGTGAGAACTGAGATATTTAGCTAAATTTAATGTCAGTTTTCTTAATTAAATTATTGAACTTTCTTATCAGAGGAATTAGATTCAACATTGGGTTGGAATTTAATTGTTGTTCTGATTGCTCTGTGTTAGTGGGTGAGATTGATGAAATGTTTTGATGGGGTTTTGGGTATGAAGAAGCGAATGCAAAAACCGGCCCCTGCTCGCAGTGACGGATTTAATTGTATGGTTTTGAGTTTAATTGTGTGTTTGTGCTTGGTATAAGTTGGATTTTCATTTGAAATAATTGAAATTTCGCTTTTGAAAGAATTTGGTCATCCATCAAAGTTGAATTTAGACCTTCTATAGTTTAAGATCCCGCTATAGTTATAGTAACTAGTGAAACGGATCACAAGGTTTCGCCTTGTTTCACCGATGAATCACAATGTTTGTACTTCAGGATTAGTCTAAAGATGCTGAATGTGGAGCAGGAACAAATAAGAATTGCATGACTTAAAAATGAAAAAACAACACTAGCATAGTGCATCGGGGGTGAGGGAGAGGGGGTTGCAGATGTTGGTTTGTGGAAGTGAGGACACAAGAAACTCACAGTTAAGAAGATTCATCTTTAATGTGAAGGTGTCGTCATGAAGTATTTTTATTAAGCTTGATTTTGGTGAAATTGAGTGATGATCATGTTCGGAAAGGACTCGGAGAGTGTGAGCTGCTTTCTTTCTAGTAGTAACTTTGAAAGTTTTCAACTTCCCTTGCTTTGTGTAGCTGCTGTCGGAAAAATCATGTTAAAACGGCCTGAATACTTTCTTACTTTTATTCTCTGCGAGAGAGGATCCTAAGTAGTTTGAAAATTTTCTAGAAATCAATATTAGTAGTGTTTCATTCCTATTTTGTCAGTTCATCTTTGCCCGTTTCTTGTGTAGGCTTGTTTCGAGGGAAACCCATTTAAGACTGTTCCAGGGCCATTTAAGCTCTTCTGGCAGTGCATGCGATCCAAACCCGGGTATGATTGACCTTTAAAATGATGTCCCAGTGTATACTTATGGTAGCATCTTTCCTACCACAATGACACCTTGATTTTAGGGATCTTTTGTTTATATATATATATATATATATATATATATATATATATTCATAATTATGTCATGTCATGCTGCATCTGTTACTTAATTCAATACGGGCTCGTTTGGTAGAAAGGATTGGATTGGATTGGAAGGGATAGTCCTCTAAATTCAAGGCATATTGGAGGTAGATGAGAATGATTTTTCATTTTGAGGGGATTAGAAGAGGATTAGACATGAAGAAAAACTTCTCCCTTCTAATCCTTCCATTTTGGGGAGGATTGGAATGAATAACATTTCTTCTCGAGTAATCCTTCTCCTACCTCTAAGTTGGTCACAATTATTCAACATACCTTGAAAATAGTGTCTTATCCATTCCAATCCAATCATGCATACCAAACAAGAACTACATGTTATGCTCCCATCTGTGATTCCTTGTTCTGCAGGGAGGAACCAACAGAGCCATTTACATATTTGCAGCTGGATCCCCCAACAAGAGAGGTGAAACTTGAGTGAAGTCCCCTTTGTTATCGGAATCAATATCGTTCTTAGGTTGGCTCATTGTCTCAAAATTTCCAATTTATGTTATCTTTTCTCTTAATAATGTAATGGAGCGCAACTAAGATTACGGCTTCCAATGCAGTTGAGTTCAGCAGCTTATTTGAGTTTTATTTGAACCATCAACTTTATGTCATCTTTTCTTATAATATAAGCATTTGTGGTGGTCTTTTCTGCACTGGAAAGTGTAACTGTCGTTCAAACGATTCAATAGTTTTGTCTGCCGCACTTTATCAAGTGCTGTCTTTTCTTTATCTTCAAGGCTAAAGAAAACTAGATGCATTAATGCTGTTCTTGCTATGAGATATGCATCTTTTGACTGATTTGCATGATCAATATATATAGACTGCAATTGTATGAAAAATTCATGATTTTTTTTTCTTTTTCAAACTGTCTACAACTGTTGAACAAAACTTTATTCATATGTGGAGATGTGGGCTGTCCGCCTCTCCCTTTCTCCAAGTCATGAAATGGAAGACAAAAAAAAAGGTCATGAAATGGGGAAAAAAACTGAACTGTTATCAGACTGACGACTACGGCAACTCCAGCCTCCGGGGACCGACCAGTTGACTCCTTACATCTCTGGGGAGCAGAGAGGTCCAGCTATATTTACAAAAATACAACACTAGAAATCAATGATGGGCTCTCCGATGGTCAGATTGCGCTCCACTGTCCATGGTAAGTCGAAGAGCTTGGCCGTTATGAATTTGAAGATCTTGTTCACGTTTATGTTGTATGTTGCACTTGAAAAGAACAGCGTTGCGTTTAGGGCCTTTGCATATGCTCTTGCCTGCATTCACATTTGACATGAAAAATCAACCAATGAACATCCTTAAACAGGAGCACAAATTGCTTAAAGGGTGTTATGCATTACTTAGTTTATTTTGGCCATCTAAAAGCGGCCGTCTAAAAGCGTTTTCTGATAACCAAAAGTATTTCTAGTAGCGTTTAGCAGATTAATAAAAGAAGTAGGAATTCTCTATAGATGCATCTTTTTAGTGCTGTACAGAGAAGCTCCTACCAACTGCATCTTCATGAATCGATTTCTAGTGTTTTTTCAAGGATTTAGATTTTTGTAGTAAAAGTTTGTTGTACTTTTGACAAAAGTGCTTATAAGCACAAGTAGTTTCGAAAGCACTCCTAACAAACCCTATTGGTAACAAATGTACATTTTAAAAGGCCATGACAGGTGGCTGGGCACATTAGTATTTCATGTTCGTTGGTTGGTGTTTGTACCCAATTTGAATTTAGTTTCCTTTTTCTGTTTTTCTGTTGAGCATTGACCTGGATGTCTCCAACTTTTCGTGACGTTTATCCGTGTTTGTTCTAGAAAGATTAATTCACCGGCCAAAAATAAATAAGTAAAATTCTAGACAGGTGTTTACTTCAAGCTTATCCCAGATGATTAGGCCCCTAATCATTGATGTTCTTTGACTAAACACATTTTTTTAATATTTAGGGTGTTAGATGTACCTTGTGTAAACCATGAATTATATTCTTATGGCGTTTAATTAAATGTTAATTGAGATTTCAATTCTCTGGCAAAGGATCGACTCCTGATGGCTCAAACTTGGAAGGATTGTTGTTTGGCAATTGGCATAAGTGGATTAGGGTAGTTAGTTACGACAGTTTGCTCTTCCGGCTTCTTAGTTCGGATCTCTCTCCCAGTAGTTTTGAATACCGCTTTATCAAAATTAAAACAATATATGCTAATTGTTTATTAAGAAGCATCCTTACCTGACTTGCAATTGTCCATTGCAAATCTATGGGGAGTTGGATGAAATCGTCGAACTTTGTTCCAATTAATATTGGGATTGCCGTCTGCAAATCAACATGAAAAAACGATTTTACAATTGGGGAAAAAATTGATTAATTTTGTGAATTAAGAGAATGGAATGGATTTGCAGTTACCTGATTCCATTTCCTTGCTTGGTGATACCATGTTATGACACTGCACTCACAGAAATTAAATTCCATGGTTAAGAATGCTAATTAAAAATTTAAACAGGATTAAAACATCAAAAGAGGTTATACTCAGAATTTCACCTATTTAACGTACACCGACTTGTTAAATCAAACATGAACAAAATAGCTACGGAGTCCTTGCAAGCAACAGGAATATTATCCTGGGATTTTATATCGCCTGCACCAAAATTAAAATAAAATTATTACGAGCTGAATGAAATTAGATTGTAAAACGAAGATTAATTCGTTAGATTATAATTATTGGTACTTACCTCCGACTTCCCAAATACTATAGGAAATTCGTGCACCACTGACCAACAATGTCTTATCCATCAAATTTAATCCTGTGGTGTCTGTCTCTCCTCCCTCTTCCTTCTCATCATCTCCTACATACTTTACCTAAATCAACCAAATAAATTCAATCAAAAAATATTTAAATATATAAATAAATAAATAAATAAGAAGAAGAATGAGAGTGTGACGTGATGATTAAAACATAATCCATGGTACAAATCATATGACATACGAACACATTTTTAATTCTTCAAATATGATGGATTCATTTTTCTGCATATGTTCGCATGCATACAAATTTGTATCATAGACGACCTTTTTTTGGTTGGAAAAAATGTTAAAACCACAAAATCACCGTAACATGATACCTACGATTGTATGGAAATTTCCATCTATATTCCATAATCCGAACATGAAAATCAAGAACAAAATCGTCATTTACCGAACTTCAAGAACTAATGAAGAGATTACCACAAAGCTAGTTTTTCCAATTTGGCTATCTCCCAAGAGGCTGATCTTCAAGGGCACCAAATCCGAGTTGCTATCACGGTGGATACTCTTGTTACCATGAAGGTGATGACACGTGAGGTCCCTTGATTTCGAAGACGGCGACGATGGCGCAAAAGTGGAAGAAGGGGTGTCATTCGGCGAGGACATGGCGGCCGAAATGGGCAGCATGCTGTACCGGACCGGCTTTCCTAAACAGCACATGAGCAGCCGGTCCATGACACGGCGAATGCAGCGGCGGAGGACCAAGACGCGGCGTTTAACTCTTCTCCTGAGGCTGAAGTGGTGTACCATGTCTTCAACAAAAAGCAACAAAGTCAATCAATCTTCAAACTTAGAAAAAAAATGGACGGTTGTGATTGTGGCGATCAAAGGTGGTGGTGGTGGTGGGGGGGATGGCCTCAACAGCAAGTGTGCGTCTCTTGTTCTGTTTAGGCCATGGAAAAGGAAAAGCTAGCTTCCATTGCTCTCATATTTTCATGACTTGTGGTATTTTTAGAATATTTGCTTTCAAATTAATGTAATATTTTCTTTTTCTTTTTTTTTTCAATTTTCTTTTGCTTTTTGGCTTTTTTTTTCAGTTACAACCACCTTTTGCTACCAATGTGACTACTTTAACGGGACAGTTGACCGGTAATAACATGGACATAATCCCAATCCAAGTAAGTCCTAATTGCCAACTTCTTCCAATGCTACACGTATCTTGGTCAAATCTACGTGTGTGGCGGTGACACCACTATACATATCAATTAACGTGTTATTACAAGAGATTTTTTCTCAGGTATTCAAAGAGTATTATACATGTTAAAATATAAGTGGACAAAATAATATATTTTTCTATATCTCTCCACTTATTTTATGATATGTGTTGTACCTACTTAAATATTGGGCACTTTAAAAAATTTCTTGTATTATTACCGTTACACAAAAAAGTTTCTTGTAAGTTTGCAGAGTGACGGTTACAAAAATTTTATAATGGATTTTATAAGATTTATGAGTTGTATGTATTTCAAGTTTATCTTAAGACTTTATTATATCCGACTCAATAAATGAGTTGAACTTTTTTTTCGGTTACTTAAAAAACACAAAAGTCTACGTTTTTTGGATTAGCTCAAGTGGCAAAGAAGAGTGAGATAAATTAAAATTATAATAGATAAGTTCAGTGTTCAATTTCTTCCAATGCATCGAAAAGAAGATTTAGAATGGGAGGTATATAATATGCATAACTCAAGCCAACAATTTCTTCATGTTTCTATTTGGTTTCTGTCGAGTGATGTTTGATTGATACCAAACAGTTGCTACCAAACAATTTGTGTTACTTCAATGTATAGTCACTGATTTATGTTTGGTTTCTTGTAAATTAATTATTAAAGAGCACCAGAAAATGGATATGCAACCTAATCGACTTTTGATATTCTAATTATGTAGTAATTAGTAGTAGTAACCGACCTTTTCCAGAATCCAAGGGCAATACTATACATAGTCAAAGTATTTCAACAACTTTAAGCATAGATTTAATCATATAAAATGGCCAATTTGAATTCAAGTTAAAGTGAGGTCTTTTATTTCATAACGTACCAAAGATGTATTGTTAAAACAAAAAACGTACCAATGGTGTTTGGATATCACTATTATAGTTAATTATACTAGCAACGGCTAGGATATAATGATCAATTATTATGTGGTTTGTTGCAATTTTCAACCAGTGGCATGTTTATATACTTAGACCCGGCTTGGTTTTTTTTTTTTTTACTAAAAACTGCTTCATTTTAAAATTAAGCAGATAATAAGTGTTTGATAAAAATGAAATATACTATTTATTTTAAAAGTTATGGCGTTAAAACAACAACTTTTAAAAGCAGCATGGAGGTTGCTTTTAAAAGCTGTTTTTATAAGCAATTTTTTTTAAAAGCACAGCAACCTCAAACTGGCCCTTACTCGGATGGGGAAATTACAAATTGGAGTAGTCAATTTAATTCTTGACTTTTAAGTATTTAGTTACGAAATATACTGTATGAGCCAAATATAACAATTAACGAGTTTTTAGTTTAGTGGTAGTTGTCTTTATTTGGTTGAAAGAGGTGTCATTCTACTCCACACATATATGACGTGTTAATCTATAATGTTCATATAACTAAAACACACAATTGTACTAACCTGAATTATGATGATTGATCAATATCTTCTTGATTCTTATTAGGTTCTTCACGCGCGCTCAATAGTAAAATTCTTCTAATATTCTATTGTGTATTCAATGAGTTATTATACAGAACATAGAGTATTATGTAAAACGCATATAACATCAATAGAGACGTTTACTTATATAGATGTCATAACCTAATGAGGCACGCTCAAAAAATTTCGGGAAACGCCTTTTAACTTAGATTTCCTGTTTTCACTAAACCTTAGACGCACAGGAGATGTTTAGTCAAAATTCTTAGTCCCTAATTAAGCATTATCAAAGTCACCACGAGACTACGCAATAGGCAACTACAGTGAATCCAAATCCAAATTTAAATAAGTATGATCCATGCATATGTGTCTAATTAAGTAATAAAATGGGTTCCCAAATTCTAGTGACTCTCCTCCCAAGTCTTTGACGTGGGTGCGACACATACACGTTGACCGTCCTACACATATATGCGGATTGCAGAATATCCCCACGTCCATTCGATCGAGCTGTATATATATATAATATTCAGAGGACGTTGATGCATGTCTTGATTATTCATCACGTTTGATGTCTTCACACGGCTTACATTTGGATTACAAAATATTTGGCATACCTAACGTATCTGATTTTAAAATAATTTTGTTGAAGTACCTAACGCATTTGATTAAGTACTTTAAATTGAACATAATAATTGTAATATATTCATGACAAAATGATTTCTAATATGATTTAATTTTTTATAAAAAAAATCTTTATATGATGATTAAGAAAATTAACCATTCCGGTTATGATATGTAAATAGTGAAAATTTGTTTATTGCAACTAAGAAAACATCAAGGTGCTCTGTTTGAGTGAACGCAAGTATTGTCCTAAAGAATATAAACACCGCCTAACGATTAGTAAGGGAAATGATTGATGGTACCAAAAGAAAAATTGAAAGAAAAAAAATTTTGAATGGTTGGTTTTGCTTTAAATTTTGAAATATCTCACTATTATTTTGGATTCGTTATTTGAAAAATACTTTTCACTATAGTATTTAGAATTATGCACATCAAATAATTATAGGGAAATGATAAACGCATATCATTTCTCACACACTCGTGTTTAATTATATTAGTTGTTTTAGTTAGATTTATATAATCTGAAGGCCAGTAATAATGAGGAATATGTGAGAAACTAAAAAAGGTTTATGAAAATCATCTCCCTAATTATAATGGCATATTTACTTATTTGTAATGAAGCTCCCAATCTTAAATCGAGACTAATTAATTTGGTTTCTGGTTTTTCAGATTTTGAAATACAGGTAGGTCACTAGCAGTCTAGCACTTCAGATATTATATTATCCTATACATCTTAAATTAGTACACTCCAAATTAATATAATCTTGCAGCACCATCAACCTCAGATGCTTGAGGAAGACTTCCAACTCGTTTTCATTTGGAATTAATAGTACAATTAACTGCATGTTCGAATGTTCCATATTCAATTCATGTGTCATTATCAAGACTAATGAGAGAAAATAAAATAATAATACAATTGATGAAAATAAAAGTAAACTTGGATGGTATGGAACTAATTGTTGCAAAGATTGATGAAAATAATACACTTGTTCCTTCATTAAAGTTTGAGGGGGAGGCAAAACGTGGATTAGGTCAATTAGTCAATGCAGCATGCCCTCTTGCATTCGAATTTGAATCTCCCTCCCTATACACTAGAATTTACAGTAGAGTAAACCGTAAGGTTTCGAGCCAAACATTCTATTCACATATTCAAGGGAAATTTCATTTCACTTGGAAAAATGGAAAAGATTAATCTACAATTTCTGGAACTCCGTCCTTCAGTTAAAATAAGGAGCAAGAGTTTTTAAGATACAAAATGGTCGAAAACGAGCAAATATTTTCTCATAAATTTTCTTCTCTTTCTATAAACCATGTAATGTTATTCTATATACCTAGCTTATGGCACAAGGAGTGAATATAATTAGTAAAAGATAAATTTTGATTAACCGTGTTGGTTTTACCAACTGAATGCCGAGGGAGCACTGCAAAATCAACCAGCCGAAAGCAGATCTTCCTCAAGGGGGCGAATGGGGCTGCCCGTCAGTGCTCGGGCTAGCTTCGTGCTTACCATCGCTTGTCTTTCGCTTAAGCATGTGCTTGATCTCTGTTTCTTTCTTATCTACAAAGTCCATCAGGTCCTTGAAACTAGTTGACCGGATTGAGCCTCTAGATCTTGTGGTGGTAGGTCCAATCTCCTCACCGTCCGCTTCCACAGGCTCTGGGGTAAATCTGCGGTATTGACAAAGGATTCTACAGAAGAACACCGTAAGAGCAAGGAAGCATGCAATGCCACAGATAAGAAACAATCCCCAAAAGCTCGTTAGAGATAGTCGGTCTGCATCAACTTCACTGAGTTGAGAGCACTCGTTATGCGTAAGCCACTTATCATGGATCTTTTGGAGATCACCGTTCTCTGAGAGTTGAAGAATCGCAGTCGACAAGTCAACAGCAAGAGGAGAATCCCTTTGGAAGGCCTGAGACAAGGAAACTAAATATGAGAATAAAACGATATTGTGGCTGTGAATTCCTAACTAACAAACCAAAACACTGAAATTTTAACGATAATGTTATTTGTTCCTGTTTAAGGCATCCATAAGAAAAATAATGAAGGCAGTGTGCTTTAAGATCAGCATTTCATGGTCAGGGTTTTTATTTTCTCAATCTAAATGTATTAATACTTACAAATCCCCATCCGCTTTTGGTAAACTCCTGCCCTACAGTCCTGAATGCACATTTGGTGTTGGACATAAACACCTCAATGTAAGGAAGCTCATCAACGATGGCAGCTACCCCACCACGACTTGGTCCATCCGTAAGGGCTTTAGTATAGGCTTCCATGTTTTTCAACTTAACGAGTCTAGATTCCGCTATGTTCAGCTCATCAACCAAATACTTCCAAGCGAATGACCCGTCTTGAACTCCAATTGGATCATTACTTGATATCAAGCTGTCAATCCCTTCAATCCGGGACGTCAGCTGCTGCACCGTGAGAATTGAAGTCAAACTAGCCGTGTAGCTGGAATTGATAATTAACACTACGAACAACCATATAATCAGCACCAGCCGTCCCAGGGTGCTCACAGTGTTCTCTCCTGCACCAAGTCCAAGTCGCAAAGGATGTTAGAAGTTAATATTATGAGTTGCATTCACGAGATAAAGAAAGATTAAGCATGAAGTACATACTGTGCGAGAAAAACATTGTGGAGAAACTAAACCTGCAAAGCAAAAGCAGTATCAGTAAAAGTACCCGTATAGGCACTTATCAACGGCCATAATGATGTAAGACATACTAACCAAAAAATGGTCATGAGCTGTTGGCTCGGTGGACCACGGAACTCCTCATTAATCCGGTGCTCAAGAATCCAAACAACAGCTCCCACCAAAAGGAAGAAGGCACCAGTGACCAACCACATCTGATAAGTAAATGGCTTGAGGAAAGCCCAAGGGTTTGATTTTTCCTGTTTGACAGGAACAACTACAACCAGTCCCGATTCTATGTAAGGCTGCGTAAAATCAACTATTCTTGTCCTATTAGTAGTAATTGTAACATCTCCAACAGCTGCATCAAAGTTCTGAAAAATAAAAAGGAAGGGAGCAAATCAAAGTTCTGATTAGATAAAACCGTATATAAAGGTGATTCTGTTCACCTAATCAAAATGCTAAAATTTAAACCTAGGTACTCACATTTTGCGCAACGTCGGATACAAGACTGCTGTACTCAGGATTCCTCTTACCATTTCCAAACAACATATACGTCCGTGGCACCGCATACGGCAACAAGTTTACAGCAGCTTCAAAGACATCAATACAGTATCCACTGACCCCTTGAGGACTCTTGTCCTTAGCCACAAAATCTTTGTAACTTACTCGATTAGGCACTCCAATTCGCAGTGGCTTGCCATTGTTGGGAAATACCCATCCCCGAGGTATAGCTGTAACTTCACCAGGCCATATAACGCTATAAAGTTGAGCAGTGGTATTCTTATTGAATGGCTTCTTATATAAGATCTCTGGAGCAATGACTGAGAGACCAGTAGAATTTGACCAATAGCCAACTCTACGAGAACCAGTTCCTCCAATATTCAGAATGTCATACGCTGGACGAACTAGATATTTATCCTGATCAAACTCGATCTGACCACTTACACCCATGAAGTTCATCTTAAGAATCGTCTGTAGATATTTCTGGCCTCCATCAAAAATACGGAGTGATGTTAAGTGCAGTGTGCTTCGATTTGTGTCCTTCAACCTTGGGTCATTAGAGAAAGATACATTCCCACCTTCGTTGAAAAAAACATCAAGAGCACGGGCTGCTAACCAAATAGAGTCATATGCATAGAGCGCATAAGAATTGAAGCTTGGACTCCCTTCATGTTTCAGTTTACTCCATCTAGACAAAAAGCGCTTTTTGAGATCAGTATCTGGGGTATGATGACGAAGAGCAACAACCCCTTGTAAGAGATTCATTATGTCGGGGCCAGGGGGATTTAGGGAATCCAAATGAGAAGGAAGCCAATCCGTTGCTATCCAAACATAGCCACTGGTCATCATTTGAAGTGCATTTGCAATGGAAAAAATTGTTAAACCGGAGTCAGGATTAACATGTACAATATAAACCCGAGATTCCATGAGGTTCACTCCAGCCAACAATTCATTGATATCGCTTTTGGGGGCTCCAGGAGAGAAGGCAGCCTTGTATGAGATCTTGGAACGCTTTTTCGCCAAGGCATCGCCTAGTATAGAAATCCCATTCCTACCATAATCATCGTCTACAAAGATTGCAATTACTTCTCTCCATCCAAAATACTCAACTAAATCAGCAACTGCATACATTTGGAAATAGTCACTCTGTGTGGTTCGGACAAAATATGGGTACTGGAGAGCAGCAAGGGAGGGGTCTGTTGCTCCAAATGATAGAAGTGGTATATGGAGCTCATTAACAACTTGGGATATGACATGAGCTATTCCAGAGGATTGCGGGCCAATTGCAGCAACCACATCATTTTCAATCAGCTGCAGAGCTGCAACGAAGAAGACATCACTTTAATTTTTAGTTTTAAGACAGAAAGCGAGGCATGGATAAGAATTATACTTATAAATCTTAGTTTTCCATTGTCTCATCCAAGACTCGATTCCACGTCATGAAGGCGCTGATTATCAAAGTCCTACTTGATATGTCTCTTTAATAAATAAAACGTAGATATATTTAGTTTCATTCTGACACAAGGACATAGTAATGCCAATAAATCTCAAACCATAGCGCTCAAGCAGGAAGAATCATACAAAACGGACCATTTACAGATCATAATGCAAATACATAGAACCCAGGACTAGTATTTCAAGACCCCGATTATCTAGCATTCTTAGTAATAATGGTACGGACCTAGAGCTTTGATCAGGAAAAAAAAACTCAAAACACCACTAAGGAACAAAATGTGCAAACAAGAACTAAGAGACTCAAGATATCCTATCAACATTACAAGCTGCAGCAGCTAGGATAGAAACTTATGGAAGTAGGCGTTTCGATTTTTTAAAAGGCACCGATACCAGAATTCTGAACTTTCAAAAGGCAACAAAACAGAAAAAATCAACATTATGATGGCAACTATTTTGATAAATGAAATCAGTAGCAGGTTGCTCTAAAAGCTGGTTTCTTATTTAGTAGCAGCTTGTTTCTCTACTCCCCAATATTGAAGGAAACTGCAACTCAGTAGACTATAAAATAAGCAGGTTGTAGTTCCATACATGCTTTAGAATCGAGTTTCAGGAAATACCTTCAACAGTTCCAAGAAATCCACTGCAATTCGTGTCATGGAGAATAACGTTCAATTTTGTCCCGCGAAGAACGCTCTGATCAGAATTGACATCGTCAATTGCAGCTAAAATCGCTGGCTTGGCTGCCCTCCCAATAACCGAATTGAAAGTAAACAGAGATCCAATATTCAGAGAACTCGGCCTTGCAGACGAACGGGTGGCATTTTCAGTCCCAGCCATCACTTCCATGGACACCCACATGCACAATATCAATGCAAGCAGTGTTCTTGTCTTGCACACATGGCTAGGCCTCCTGTCCATCAGCAAGACCTCCATGCCTACAGAAATCTCTGCAACCGCCGGTCGAAAACTTGTCAAGTCTTCAGCTTGGACTAGGCATTGAATCAAACATAACAAAGACCTGTAAAGAATGGCAGATTGAAGATGAACAACATCGGTTCCAAAATTCTCAGAAAACTGGGACTCAAAAATTTACCTTGAACACCAAGATTCTGCAGCAAAAACCGAATTAAAATTCCACTTTAATATTGTCTTAGAACACCTTGGATTCTTGAAATTGATACCCAAATGGGAACCAGAAGAACAAGCTTGAACATGGGTTTTACTCAAAAACTCCTATTAAAACAATAGTAATAAAAACACCAATTAAAATCCTCTAGAATAATGGCTTAGACCACCTGGATTCTAAAAATTAATACCCAAATGGGAAGCAGAAGAACAATTTTTAACATGGGTTTTACTCAAAAACTCCAATTTTGTACGGCTAATCAGTGTACTAAACTACCATCATTACCAAATCAAGCCAGGAATCTCAATTCCCAAACAGTATAAAATACCAAATATTTATATGAACAAGTTGGTGAAGCAAACCACATGCAGCACATAAAAGTACAAATAAATTAAAATAAAACAAAAGCAGCATTAAACAATAAGATTTTCCACAGAAGTTGAGTGGAAGAAGATAGCATTTTTTGTTACCTGAAGAGCCAAAGTTGGATAAAGCTTTTAGCTTTCAACAGTTTACATATGCAGCGGCATATGCTCTTTCTCTCAAGTCTCAAACTTCTGTCTTCCCACAACAGTCTTCCAAGCACAAGTAAAGAATCAACTTCTGGCTTTTCAATTTCTGGGTATTTGCATTCTTTTACATTATTATTATTTTATATGTATATAATATGTATCGTTTAATTGGCTATCCGCAATTTGACATTATAGTGGCTCTCATCAGTACACGTCAAACCAAAGTGATGAGAAGCCATAGCTCTAACTCTAAGCCTCTAACTTGAACAGTTGAACTTCAACTGATTCTCGAGCAATTTTTAGGCCTTAGACCAAGACTATTATTTTATTTAAATTATAATATGTGAATTTGTTGTTTGATAATGTCTCTCTTAAAAGTGAAATATATCAAGTTATTAACTCTGTCATCTATGTTTGTTGTAAAACGTTAAATGATATATTACGCAGCTTGTGTTTTTCAATATTCGTAATTCTTTTAAATTTATAATAGAAATAAGAAAAAATGAAGAAAATAAAACATGTTTTTTATGTTAATACAAGCAAAGTATGTTACATTAGGAAGAGAGGAGAGATTTGAACCCTAAACGCATGGTTGAAAAGAAAATCACTAACCACCAAGCCAGTCCACGAAGAAAAAATTAACATTGTATAAAATGTGCCATATGCGACACGTGTGCATTATGCTTGTGTAAGCTTGAAAATTAAGTATAAAGAAATATTTGATCAAATTTAAAAATTGGATTTGTGGTAGACAAGTAAAAACAAACTATAATTTTAAAATCCACTATAATTTTTAATAATTTTTAAAAACCCATTAAAAAAATTTCAACAAGAAAGCATTATGTATAATATAGTTTATTTCAGTTTCAAAGTTGGGAAAGAATCCTAGAGAAGACATTATTCCCTACCATGGAGTGTGACATTTCAGAAGACAAATTAATTTTGCCACAAATGAATTTGAAATTTTCCAATCCAACTTATTCAGATGTAATGTATGAACACGAAATATGATGATAAGAAAAGAAGAATAGATGGTAATGGTGTTCCAAGCTTTTTATGTATGCAATAGTTATTGTTCTCAACCTCTTGATGTTAACTACAAGAATTTTCTTTTTCTCGAGTCTTCTTTTAAAGTAAACGATGAGAAAAAAATAAATAATACCATAAACATCCATGTCATAAACAGTGACTGTCTCATAAACTTACAAACTCGTACATTTTACAAACCTTTTATCTAAAACAAGTGGAGTCTAAATTTCATACTACGTAATATCAAATACTACAAGCATTTGATGATTTGGATTTACTGAAACCCACGAAACCCATATCATCCAAAACAATCCACACCATCCAATACTCGTAGTATTATATACTACGATACTACGCAGTATGAAAGAATTTTCGAAACAAGTGATCCTGTCAAAAACTCTAGATGCTGTAAATTTTTATTTTAACTTTGTTAGTGATAATTAATACCATAAACATCCATGTCATGGGGGTTCATTAATAATTTAATACTGCCACTCTAATGTGTAGTATCGCAGCCCAGCAAAAGCACAGATTCTGAGATGGAAAATGAAATGAGAGGATGTGGGGCCCAAAATGAAGCTGTCGAATTCCGTGGCCACCATTCACACATGACACATCCACATTCGTACTTAATTGTCATGTTGGTTAAGTACATGTACCTCTATAGACATATTTGTTTGTTGGATTTGATTCAACTAATTAAATAGAGTGATCAAGTACGGTTGTATCAAATTCAGCGATCAAGTGAGCATCATTATTAAGGGTATGTAGGTACCTAAGAAAAATTAAACGGCTCTATATAGGTATGAAATCATAATCTCAGCCAATCTATGTCCCAAAATGTAACACTTCACATTGAAAAATCCTTGTGTTGTCTTCAATGAAATCAAACCCGTCAAAACTTGGACATTACTCCTTAATATCATTTCCATGGAATTTGGTAAAGTAAATTATTGTCCTTCATTCACATGGGAAGTAGGACCTTTAATTTGGTACGAAGGTAGAACATAAAAATATGGCCACCAGATGAGGGTATTAAAATTGTGAACAACCATGCAAGGGGCGGGCACACTAGATGGTATGAGGGGTGGATACACTATTTTATATAAATTCACGTAGTTAAGGATATTTCAAATTTTGTGCAAGAGAACGGACACACTATTATATCTCATTAATTTAGTTATGTGTGTCTGGCATGAGGATTCATACTTGATTCAAACTTGTTAGTTATTGCAAGAAAATAAATATATTGCTCTAACCAACTAATCTAACTCAATTTTGTGTGAAACTATATAATTATATATTTTTTTTATTTATTGCTCTAACCAACTAACATAATCAAAATTTTAAATAACGATTACAAATGACTTGGATGCCACCTCCTCCACTAAGCAGTTGATAAGATTAGATTATACGATGACAGCAAATAGAATATTAAATAGGAACCAAAAATATCTCAGTTACACCTTTTAAAGAGTAAAAATATTTGTCACACACACACACACACCCACCCTTCCACTAAAGTTAAAACCATAGACAAAGAACAAAGGCATCAGTGGCATCTCATGGTGTGTGTATATATAATAAATAATTGGATTAAGATGCGACGATAAATTATTACAATTCTTTTGGACGGTGAGTTTTTGGAGAGTGATATATACACCGAGTTGCCATTTTTTAACAGCCTGGTCACAAATGAATTATGACAAACCGTAAGCAAAGCATGATTAAGGTGAATTATCAGTCTTTTTCCAGACAATCTTCCAACAAAAAGAAGCCAACGTGTAGCATGTGTTCCTTTCACAAAACACTTAGTTTCTCTTTTTTTGAAAGGGACCAGTTGGTGACCAGATTACAGCAATTCACTTTTTTAGAGGCCGAGAAGACTCACATAGGTATTTTATCCTCTCCATGATCATCATCGTGTGATTCACCAGCGCCAGGAATACGGGCCTAGAATTCGCCCAAACTACTTAACTAACCAATGATTGTTATCACAAAACACTTATTTTTGGGGTTTTTGCTATTATTTTGTTTTTGTTCCCACAACACTTGGCCATATTTTCTATGGATTTGAAATTTGAATGGTTGTTGGCTGCACAATATCTGAGAAGCAATTCCTCTTCTTTTCTCCACAAGGGACAAAAATATCAAAATAACATCACCTGAAATTTAGTAAGTCACATGTGTGACTATCATTTGTCACTGACACAAAAGAAACTTAGGTGATGCTTGGTGTAGATAAATTTTTTACTGAAAATGTGACTTTACCCCTTGAAATTAAGTTTTCTTTAACTAAAACCCACCATAGTATATTTTCCTAACAAAAACTCAATGACTAGGCTCCAACTTAGCAATTTTCTTAATTAAGTTTGACTTTACACAATTTTGTATTTTTAGATACCTAAAATACCCCTAATAATAACTTCTTTCGGATTAATTATTAAAAACAAAATTTAATGTCATGGTTTCATTGCATATTAATAACAAAATGATATGGTATTAGGGTTTTAATTCGTTTTCTTTTTTTCTTTTTTGAATTACTTAGTTGCTTTTCAAATTTGCATAAATTAGGAATTTTTCGGTTTAGTTTTTCCATTTTCAAAATATGTGAGCATTACCAAAATGTTATTTTTTTTCAAAATTAATTTACCTATATGTTATATATAAATAAAGGTAAATTATATTTTTGTAAACAATATAGGTAAATTATTTTTGTAAACAACAAAATGTGCCTAATGTATGTAATAATATATGCAAAATAATTTACCTACCACACATATATAATAACAATAAAATGTGCCTAATGTATGTAATAATATATGCAAAATAATTTACCTACAACGTAAAGGATGTAATTTGGTTCAAGATTTAATTTACCTATATTCTAATATAGATATGGGTAAATTATTTTATGTAGATTAAAGTATCTACTTGAAAATAAAGGATGTCATTTGGTTCAAGAGAAAGGATGTCATATGTCATTTGTTCAAAAAAAACATAGGTAAATTATTTTTACAAAGATTAAAGTGTAACTACTTGAAATATATTTATATTTTTTATAAGGAAATATATTTATACATTAATATATTTGTTATAAGGAGAATATATATGTACATTGTTTCAATTGTAGCCTATAAAAATGAAATTTTGAACAAGTGTTAACTAAAACAATTATAAAGTATAATGCACCTATGAGTTGAATTTTAAATGCTTGCAAAAAAAAAAAAGGAAAGAAACTAGATGAAATTTAGGATTTCATCATTATTGTAGGTATTAAAGTTTATTGACATGATTAGGGTGTTGTGGCATAGGTTGTAAATAGTTTGTAATAATAGGTTATTTCTTTGTCTACATGTCAATGGATTTGAATTTTGGGTTTTAATTGGATGTTTAAATATAGGTGGGTTTTTGTCTAGGAAATAAAAATTGTAAGGGTCTATCTCTAAAGAACCCAATTTTTTATTGATAAGAAATCAGCTTACGACACGTGTGGAAAGTACATTCCAAATTAATAACATGATGTCACGCATTTTAAGATAAAGGTGTCTCAAATTAATCGTGTAAATCATATGAAAAACTTAGCACATATAATATTATGTTATTAGTTCGGAATAAAAAAATAAAAAAAATTCCTGGTAATAGGGCCTCACTAATAAAAAATAAAAAAACCTGCCAATAAGTTTAGAAACAGTGTTAACCTTTTCATTTTTCATGTAATATATTAACACTTTATTTCTTGTGTAGGCCTCTTTACTCTTTTACCATTTCAATGCTACTTTAGGGTTCTTTATGGCCGGAAACAGAATGAAATGAGCAATACATTTGCAGGTTTACTGTTACTGCAAGTAAGAAAACAAGTATCTTGGACGACAAGAATCAAAATTTGTCAACACACGACAGAAGCATCAAATTACAGTAAATGGAAAGGTGATTGGTAACTTCTCAACTGTGCAAAGTGATAAAATGTGTATGCAAAGCATATATTCATATCTGCACCAACCAAAGCTATTCTTTAGTTATATGATACTTAAGTGTCAATTTCAAACATGACATGTTACAAGACTTGAATTCGTACGAGCACATGACCTAATGTGTATACGACTAACGCATTTAAAACACGACTAACACACTGTTCAACTAATATATATTATTAAGATGATAACTTTTCACATTTATCATAAATAGTATGTGTATCGTATTATTATTTTTATATCATGTGTATTAATCAACTTGTGGGTCGATAGAAACAAGATACAAATATAAATAAGTAAATCTGAACAAGACCTATTGCCACCTACTAACAAGTATGGTGGTGAATATTTAATACAATCACCCATTGACGGTCAAATTCGGTCGTTAAATGTCATTACAACATCTCTAACTGTTATTGATGAATGTACAAAGTACGTAGATGTATCGTAGTCAAAGTCCCGTTAAAGGGAAGTTTTATACTTTTACTTTTTGTTGGGTGGGAAAATATTGCCATGTGCAAAGCAGAAATGACTGCCCATAACACCACAGCATCAACAAGAAAGGAGATATCAGAATTCAGGATAATACATATTACATTATTCCTTCTTGAACAATGAATCCCCTCTTGTTAGAATGGAAACCTATCTCTCTTAACAATTTTTCTGACAAAACCAGTTGGCAAAATTCAAAGTTGCCAGTAAAATCCATAATCCAAGAAAATTTTAGAACTAATAACAAAATACGCCCCCGAGGTTTTTCGGTTGTGAACAAAAATGACTTGAGTTATTAATACTTCAGGTAGTAAAGCGAAAAAGTAAAAGCGTTGTGTCCCTTTTTGAAAACGACCCCAAACCTCAGGGTGTACTTGGTAATTAACTCACATGTTAAGAAAAGTATTTCTCAATGAAGCATTAGGGGGAGAAAGTGATATATATACATTAAACGATCGAAACTGATAAAATAACATAAAATTACTATGTAGTCTGTGTAAAGTATCAGAATTCTCAAGTTGAACTAACATAAGAAAGCTTGTTCTTTCACGATGTAAATATTTATCAGCTAACCTGACCTTGACTACTGTCACCCTGAGCAAACATTTTTTTGATGGCTTCTTCCTTCTCGTCGATGAAGTCAACAAAGTTGACCATGACCTGAGACCATCGAGAACTCCATGAGCTTGATGATAAAGAAGGAGAGAGAGGGTTTGCGTGCTGCTTCTTGTAGCGCACAAATTGGTGAACCACTCTTAGCAGAAAGATTATAAGCGCAGCGAGAGTGAAGGCGCCACATAACAGGTACAGACCCCAGAAGCTCATCAAGTGGAGCTGGTTAAAATCGGAGGCCAGATTCTTGTCAGTAAAACAACCCATCTTGCAGAACCATTTCTCGTGGATCTTCTGAAGTGTTCCGCTCTCGGAAAGTTTCAAGATTGCGGTGGATATGTCAATAACAAGGGGAGAATCTCTTGGAAAAGCCTAATTCATATGGTGAACAAAATTTAGAAAAGGCCATAACACAATACTCAGTAAACAAAGCTTATGGACAACAACCATTTTAGAATTCAGATGTTCGTTCAAGTGTGCAACTAGATCAGAAACGTACGTAATATCTAATGTGAAAGACAAAGGTACTTACAAATCCCCATCCGCTCCTCGTAAATGTTTGCCCAATAATTCCGAAATCAGTTTGACTTGAAAGAAATAATTCAACATAAGTAAGTTCATCGATAATAGCTGCCACCCCTCCATCATTCGGCCCTTTCCGCAGTGCATTTTCATACTCCTCCGGGGAGCCTAGTGGAACAAGTCTTGACCTAGGAATGTAGAGGCTATCAGTCAGATAGCTATAGGCAAATGACCCTACTTGGTAGCCTATAGGCCAATTGCTTGTGATCAAACTATCAATTCCAGTGATGGGTGACGAAAGCTGCTGAACTGTAAGGATTGAACTCAAGCTTGCAGTATAGCTTGATGTGATCACCATCAATAGGAAAAGCCATACCACCATCACCATTCGCCCAAGAGGGCTCACGGTATCTTCTTCTGTGATTGATAAGAAAGTAAATGCTTTACTAAAATGTGATTTGAAGGGATGGTAGAACAGGAGTAGTGCAGGCTAATTTTCTTCGTTCTATCAATAAGAATTTATAAACTTATGAGGAAATGATTACATACTGTTAAATTATTTATAAACAATAAGAAACTGGAAAACTAGTAATCTAACAGATGTGAACTTTAGGAAGAACAGGCTAACTTTTGGGATTCATGTTACTAAGAAATACTAGATTGCAAATTCAAAATGTTTGCTTACGGTTTTTCTTAAAAAGCGTTGAGAAGCTGAACCTGCAATATGAAAGGGTTGAATGATGTCAGAACCTAGTCTCTTGTGTATGTAAGTGGATCTTTAACTGGTTTAGTTAAAAGAGTTACATAATAATAATTATGTTGTAGTAATGATAAAGTACACAAGATATTAATCTTCAGGAAGAATTGTAATGGACTCCACTTAAAAATACAGATAACTTACAGAAACATTGTAACGAGCTGCCTCTTAGGGGGACCCCGAAAATCTTTGTTGACTCGATGCTCAAGAACCCACATTACCACAGCAATTATCACAAAGAAAGATGCAGTGACGCACCACATCTCCAATGAAAATGGTTTGAGAAAAACCCAAGCATTTGACTTCGAATTGTCAATAGGTGCCACTATCACTAGCCCGGTGGTAGCATAGGGCTGAGAAAAATCCACCATCATTGTCCGGTTTTTTACAATTGCAATGTCCCCAACAGCTGCATCAAACACCTGGTGCAAAATTTCAATTAGAAGACAAGTAGTTACTACGGTCATGCCATCATCTATTTAAAGTTTCAGTACTTGACATTAGATTCTTCTGAGCTATCTGCATGTGTTGACTCCTATTCACATCATGTTTCCATGTATTGGCAAGTAATATCACCCCAAAAACAAGTCACATTTTAAGTTTTCTTCGGATTGACCAATTCTAAACTGTGTATAGTTTACTTACGTCTTCTGCAACCATCTTCACAAGCTCATCATAACTGGGATTGGACCGACCATCACCAAAAGGTTCAAATCTGTAAGGAACTTCATACGGGACTAACTCCCGTGCTGCATTGAACACATCAATACAGTACCCTTCGATTTTATGGCTGTTGTTCAGTTCTGTAACAAATTCAACAAAGCTTACTCTTTTTGGAACTCCAATTCTCAATGGTTTTTCATCATATGCAACCTCCCAACCGCGTGGCCTTTCTGTATTTCCACCTGGCCATGTGACATTGTCAAGCTTCTGATCCAGTGGAGAATAGCTACTTCTTCCTCTTTTAAGAGTTTCTGGGGGAGAAACTGAAAAACCTGAATAATTAGTCCAAAAACCAACCGTACGGATTGTCATCTGATCAATATTAATGATATCATAACTGCCGCTAGCACGGCTTCTGTCTTGATCAAATTCAACGCGACCAGTTAAACCACTCATATTTGTCTCCAATAACTTCTCACAAAGAAGAGATCCACCGTCAAAGACTTTAAGCTTGCCCAGCTGAATTTGAGACGGTGTCATATCAAGTAATTTATCAAGGACAGAGAATGAGATATTTCTGTATTCATTTATAAAATTTTCAATCGAATGTGCAACAGCCCAAACAGTGTCATAAGCATAAAGTCCATAGACATTTAACTCGGAACTTGCTAAACCGTCTTGCTGCATTTTTTTCCACCTAGACACGAATGCACGCTTTCGACTGGACTCTGGGATATGCTTACGAAGAGTAACTACACCTTGAAGGACAGTGAGTGAAGTTCGATTCATCCGAGAGAATGAATCTATTGTAGTAGAAAGCCAATCTGTTGCAAACCACACATAATTGCTTGTCATCATATGAAGTTCCTTGGCGACAGTAAAGATTCTCAACCTGGGATCAGGATCGACGTGAACAATATAGACACGAGGGCCAAGCAATTTGGATTTATTGAGCAAATCAGCAATGTCACTTAGATTAAATTGGACAGGCAAAGCCAACTTATGAGAAATCCTTGACATTGTTTTGTCAAGTTCATCATGTAAAGCAGATATTCCATTCCTCCCATAATCGTCATCCACAAAGACAGCAATAACCTCTTTCCACCCATAAAAATCAATTAAACCAGCCATAGCAACCATTTGGTGAGCATCGCTTTGTGTAGTTCGGAGAAAGAATGGGAATTGGAGAGCAGAAAGAGTAGGATCAGTGGCAGCATATGAGATAAGAGGTACTCGGAGACCATTAGCAATTTCAGAGATCATATGAGCAATTGAAGAGGACTGTGGTCCAACTATGGCTACTATACTTTTGCCAAGCACCTGAAAAGCTGCTCCCAAAAAGTAAGCCATTAAGAAATGTGGGTTACATTGATTGCAATTCTGAGTGAAGTTCAACATCAAACGTCCCAATAGAGGATAAGAAGCGCAGCATATGGAGATATTAAAAGGAAATTAATGTTACAAAGAGACGTGGTGCCATTGAAAATGAATATGAAAGACATGAAAAGAGCTCATGAAGGGCTAATAATGGTGAAAGAAATCTAAAACTAGTCAGAGCAGAAGTGAGAAAATCAGCGATTGATTCCACATATGTTTTGGAACTTCAAATGTACAACAAATACGAGAGATTTCCATATAATATGGAGTCCTAGCAACATGAGAATATCCTATAAATCGTCTTACGACTCACTACTCACTAGCACTTTCAGAGTACTAAGGAACTCTAGACTCAATTATTAAGTTGTACTACAAGAACACTAGCAATGAACTACTCAAACACAGCAAAACTACGATTAAAACACTACAAAGACACTAAACAAATGACTTCCGAATGACACCTTTCAAGGTATCATTTGAAAGTTCTCTCAAATGTATTGCATCCAGTCATTTTCAAATACCTCTATCCAATTTTTGTTGTACATTCCTGACAAATTTAGCCTAAGTTCCATGGAACTTTAAGGTCCCTCGTCCAAACGCGCCATAAAAGTTGCTATAGTTTCAACTTTCAATCAAACAACTAATAACCACAACAGCTATAACCAGTAACAAAGTAATGATATTCATATACACAAAGAAGAATAGTGATAAGTAATTAATTAGGTACCTTCAACGGACCCCAAGAACACACTAGAATTTGCATCCTCCATATGCAGCCTCAGCTCCGTCCCACTGAGTATTCTTGGATCTGCATTAACATCAGAGAGTGCAGCTTCCATGGCTGTCTTTGCAACTCTACCAATAACCGAGTTATGAGTAAAAATTGCTCCAATATTCACCACAGAAGGCCTCTGGCAGTAAAAACAGCCAGTGAGGAAAACCCATATCAGAAATTGCAGTGGCAAAACTACAGCACCCCTCATTTTTTTTCCCACCGCAGCAATTCCTCACAATAAAGTCTCAAACTTTTCTAAAAACCCATGTTTCAAAAGCTTCATATAGTCAGTAAAAATGGCACTAAAAGCATGAAAACACATGGGATATTCAGCAAACTTTGGATAAAGATTAAAGAGGAAAGCTGTACTGCTTGATCAGTGAACTACCCAGTTGAGAACACTCATTGATGAACTGAAAAACCATAGAAAGTTGGTAAATTTCACCTACAAATTACTGATTCCCAGAGAAATTTTGAGTTCAACTTTACAGAACTGAAAATTTAGAAGTCCAACTGTTGAAGGAAGGAGGAGTTTGTGGTGGTCGAATAATTGAATTTGGATGTGCGACAGTGAGCATAATGTTCAACATTATGAAAAATCAGAATCACACTTGGATGGAGGGAGAATCCGGGGCCCACTTGCAATGTCATATTCTCAAAGCTCATTCTTTTTCTTAGAGTAGGCTACAGTGCTCGCAAGCATTGAATGCTCACACCAATCTCATCATTAAAAGGAGGGAGGAGGGAGTAGAGAGGGGGGAAGGAGAGTTGAGATCAGTGTGAGCATCCAATGCTTGCGAGCACTGTAGCCAGTCCCCTTTTTCTTAGGTGTTTGGTCATTTTTGGTCATTGGAATTCTGAGAGTCTCACGTCTCCTAGTGGAGTACGTGAAGGATAGCAAGATCCTATCTAGCAAGAAAGTAGGCTAATTGACAATGATAGGTTTGCTATCAACATTTTAGTGTTTTTTTTAAAGTGATTTTAACTAGGGATGGGCACTTGGAACCAAAAACACGAATTAAATCGGACTGCACCGAACGGTTTGGTTTTTGCGGTTTTGAAACTAAAACCGTTTGAAACCGAACCGCAAACTAAAGTAATGATTTGGTTGCTGTTCCTAATCTCTGGAATCAAACCGAAACCGAACCGAATCACAAAACTGTAAAATATAAAGAAATATATTTAATTTAATTAGCATATTAGGTGTTGGGATGTAATTGGTTAATTGATAGAGTCCATACATTTAGTATAGACTCAACCACATTGTAACATTCCCAGACCTAAACCCAACATGATACCATTCGACACACACCGAGACTCACATACATCGCCTCCTCTCTAAGCTCTCTCACGTCCTGGGCTCCCACCTCTTAGTCGTCTCTTCCGTTCTCTCAAACTTCAAATCGCGGCCAATCCCGATCAATCTTCGATCAACTCACTCCTCTCCGTCAAGTCATCCCCCCGTTCGAAAAATGTGAAGTCAAATGTGTTTTTATGTATAATTTTGTGAATCAAAATAGAATAGAATATTGATGCAAGTGCTAATAATTATTAATTTGTATGAGAAGCTTGCAATTTTATTTGTGCAAGCGATGTTGCACCTCATACTTCCATGACTTTGATGATCTAAAAAAATGTTGAACTTTGTTTCAATTGGGTTTGAAACCGTTTGAAACCGAAACGAACCAAAACCGAATGGTTTGGTTCCATTTCGGTTCCACTGTCAAACTACACCGAACCGAAACCGAAATAAATATCGGTTTTAGTTTCGATTTCACCTCAAAACCGCACCGAACCAAATTGTGCCCACCCCTAATTTTCACACATTTTTATTTTATTTTTTACAACTTAATACTTCTCTTAATTCTTATTTTGATTGATCCAGTTTAAAAGATTATATAGAAATGAAAGAGCGCAAGGAAAGAGAATGGGATTAGTGTAGGTTTTGTTTGTACTGTTTTTAGCGGGTGATGTCTCACTTAGTGAGTGTTGTGGTCTCGCTTTTTATTGATAGCTTGATGTGGTTCTCATCTTTGAGCGATGATTTTATGTGGTCACACTCTCCAACAATGACTTTATGTGGTCTCGCTCTTCAGCGATGACTTTATGTGACTTTGCTCTTCAACGATGACTTTATGTGACTTCGCTCTTCAGGGATGACCGGTGTGTGCCATGATATTGGTTTGTTCCATTTATTGTTCTTGTGACAGATATGTAATGGTGACGCTTGTGCATGTGGTAAGCGTGTAGGAATTTTACTCTAATTGCTTGCTTGTGCAAATTCACTCTAGATCAATGTCTTGGTCATGAAGCAATAACGTTATCACTTCTTGGCAACGCACAATAATTTTAGTTATTTATTGGTCACACACCTCATTACATTTACATCTAAGAACAATTTCCAATTACAAAGGAAAAGGAAGAATTACATACTTTTTCTATCAATGGAGTAGTAAAATTTGAAATTGAAGACCACTGTGCCACAGACGTGCCCCGCTTTTATGCACGCGGCAAAGCTGTAACGGGTGGGACCCATTGCTCACAGTTTTGTCGGCCACCTTATTCCATCCCAACGGCTATTTGTAATTCAACGGTTGTAAAGTCGTTGGTTGATCCAACGGTCCAGATTCAAACTTTTTCATTTTAAAATATAATTTATAAATACATTAAATCCAATGGTTGAGATCGAATATGAACAAATCTAACAGTAAAAAAAAAATCTAACCGCCCAAAATTAAATCCAATGGATAGAACAATTAAAAAAATTATTTAAATCAAAATTCATCCAAAACCTCTATAAATACTTGTGTATTTGTTCAAACATCCACATAAATACCTATGTTGTTCTGTACAAAGCCTTTTTGCAGGATGTAGGCAGGGAGCATACGCGTTGGCTAACCGTTGGATTTCACCTTTCTGCGGCTTTGGTTCTAATAGGCTTCACTTATATTCCTTTGGAGGAATATTTATGAGGCCTTTGGTGTTGGTGTATTCGTCAGGCGTGCCACTATTGGCTTCTGCCAATAGAATGATGTATTTGTTAGATTCAGTTAAATTATGTTAGATACTCACGCCACAAGTAATATAACTTCCTTTCAAAGGATTGTGACTTTATTAGATAAGTTCTCGGTTAGGTTCTTTTTATTGCCTTGCTTGTTAAGGACTTTTAGTATCTCTCGATGTTTATACCAGAGACTGCTAAGATGGGATTTGTTATAAACTCGTTATAGCAAATCGCGCCACTCTTGTGCAAACATTAGGAAAGTAAAGACTATAATAAAAGACGGGAATTGAAATACTTGAATGTAAATGCGGAAAGTAAAGACTTGTAAGTAAAGACGTAAAGTAAGAACTGATATTAAAAGACTTTATGTAGATAAAAGTACAATAATATTACATGTAATGGTCATTTTAGATTGACAAAACACCCATCGGATTGGATATTGATCCATCGGGATGGTCTGTAAGCTGCTTCCTTGTAAAGGGAAATAATCAAAGACACTTTGGCCTAAGATTGGTAATCGATACTATCAAATGGAGTTGATTTGATGGCAGAGCTTAATTCACTACGCCTCAGAGGAGTTAGGGGGTATGATCCTAAGATTCTAGTCTTTGAATTCTCAAAGTCACGAACTACACAGGTAGTGTGAATGATGACAACATATAGAGATAAAATCTATATCTGGGAAAGGCTTTGAGGGATTTCCTCAAAGGTTTCTTTTTGAACTTAAGAGTTCTGTTTTTTGATTGTTTAAGTGTCTTTCTCTTCCAATCCTTCCTTCGTTTATATAGACCAGTGGGAGTCTATACCATAATTATCAAATCCCTCTGCGACCGTCTTTGAAGACTCAGTGAGGTAAGGCTTAATCAAGAAGGTATGAATAATATCTCTGATCAGTCTACTCCCACCGAGAGAGTTTTTTATACATAGCCTTATTCCCTCCAAAATGTCGAATGCTTTGCATTTAATGCTGTTAGTGGAGAGAGAGATACAGACTTTCTTCTTTTGTTCACTGGTCAGGGTTGGGCCCTTACTCTTCTAGGCCCAACCCATTACCAAAACTAAGTTCTGACCCAGTGGATATTTTTTAGTGTAAACATGTTCCATGACTTTCATGTTTCATGGGATAGGTTTAGTGATTTTTTATTATTTATCAGAATATAAATATTTTTAGGTTAAAATATTCATAAAAATAAATTAAGATAATTTACATAAATTTATTTTTTTACAAAATTATAGGCTAAAATTAACTTTTAATAATCTTAGACTAAAATTTTAAATCAAAACTATTAGAGGAGAAAAGTCATTTCTGAATTAGAATCTAAAAAGAGTTTTACCGTGGCAAACTCTTTCTGGACTAAAAAAGTTACAGGAAAAAAAAAAAAAAAAAAGCTAAAATCAATCTGTCAACATCCACCCTAATATTTCTCATTCTTTTTATTTCACAATAAAATGTTTAGCCAAAAAAAAAAGAAAATTCTACATGGATCTTGTGAGTTGGGCTAGGCTTGGGAAAGCCCAAGTTGGGAGGGTAGTTTTGTCATTGTAGCAAGTGGGTGGGAACTGGATAACAAAAGCTCCATCCTCTCTTTTCTTCATCGTCCAGAGAAGCAGAGGACAAAAAGCTCAGCAGCTGATGCTCTCAAGCTCTTGAAAACAATGGCTTCCTCACTCACCTCATCATCTTTCCAAACCAGGTCAGCTCAAAATTTACTTTTACTTTTATTGTTCACTAATTCAAGCATTTGTTTCGATTTTCTTCTCTTTTGGGTCAAAATTATTGGTAATAATTTATAAAGTTTGAATCTTTCTGACAATTTGAAGCATTTTTTCAAGCGGATTAGAATAATGAATTGTGGGCATTGCAGGATTTGATTATTTCCAGTTAATTTATTTTATTAAGTAGAAAACTGTTTTAAGCATAAAAAATTGCACATCTGTAGAATATCTAGAGGTAGAAGACGATAGCCTGTAACCCTACCTTATTTTCACATTTCAAACGCTGCCGTTTCAATTTCATGGCCAGCCACTGGCCCACCACACCCACACGTGGAAAGGTCGAAAAATTAAAATGCAATTAACAAATGCAATGCAAGCGTAGAGTAAGAGAAGCAGAGTATACCAGTGTGGGGAGTGAATAGAATTTTAATGTGGGTTTAATGCTCAAGGCTTCATATTTTAGTGTATTTGCCTCAGCTGAGGGCATTGTTGGTTTCTCAGGTCTCAAATTCGGGGAAAGGTTTGAACTTGAACCGGATTCATGAGTTTTTCAGACCCCCAATTGAACATAAGAAATTAATGTTTGGACTGTGTTGTTATGTTTTTGAAGTTTCCGTTACTTTGTTCTCGGGTTTCAAATTTTGGAAAAGGTCCAAATTTGAACTGGATTCATGAATTTTTTCAGAAACCCAATGGAACATGAGAAATTAGTGTTTAAGTTGTTTTGTTATGTTTTTGAAGTTTCCATTACATTGAATTGCTAGTATCGGAGTTTGTTCACCTGAGTTCTTAATGGAAAATTCATGAATTAGAGTGGTTTATTTCTGATTTGGTGAAGTGCCTTTTTGGCCATCATGTTTCAGCAATTTGCGGTCAGCTTTTTTGGGCGAGAGAAAGGGATCCGCTGTTTGTAGTGTACCTCATGTTGGGTTTTTGAAGAAGATGATAGAGTGCAAGGAATCACGAATTGGAAAGCAGCCAATTGAAGTGCCATCCAATGTGACAATCACATTGGAAGGTCAGGCTTTGGCAGTAAAGGGACCATTGGGGCAGCTTTCACTAACTTACCCGCGAGAAGTGCTGGTTCAGAAGGAGGATTCTGGGGTTCTAAGGGTCAGAAAGGCAGTAGAGACTAGAAGGGCCAATCAAATGCACGGGCTTTTTAGGTAACATTTCTTTCATCCTTCGGCCATCTATTTTGAATCAAAAATCAGTTTTCTCATCTTCATGGTTTGTTCCTTCAAATATGGTTTTCTGGTGATCTCTTAGAGTTCAAGTATCATGTTGTTTCTTATAAAGGAAAAGCTATAATGACATTGGAATTTAAAATGTTTTTGGTCATTATTATATTCTGATTTGTGATTGAATGTCTGCTTTTCCATACCATAGCTTGTTTGATCAAGAATTTTTCCCTTTTTTATTCTCGTAGAGACATTGTTGGTTGAGTTTACATCCAAAGCAGGCATTAGTTTGATCGATAAACCTGTTTGTTATATGAACTAGAGATTTCAACTCCTATTAGGAAAGACAGGATCAAATACACAGACAATGTAAGTTTTGGAACAAACTAGTACTAATAGTTCACTTCGTGTAACAGTTTCTTTAAGTGTGGTTGTTGCATTCAATTCGATACCAGTTATTTGATGTTTCAAAAGTCTGCTAATGCAGAGGATTCTTATAATGCTTTTATTCCCCAAAGTTTATATATACAACCTTAATTATGGTGCTTTGGCCAAGTAAGAAGGGCACATACAAGTCGGGATTTAGATTTACAAAAAGTTGTGTCTCGTCCTACTGGCCCTTTACATGCCTCTTTGAATAATTTGCTTAAGTGAGATTTACGAAAAGTTATTGAGTCTCTTTCTACTAGCCCTTATGTGCTTGTTTGAATAATTTGCTTAGGACACTTACGGACAACATGGTGGTGGGAGTGTCAAAAGGATTTGAGAAGAGGTTGCAACTGGTAGGTGTTGGCTATCGAGCTACTTTAGAAGGAAAGATCTTGGTACTAAGTCTTGGGTTCTCCCATCCAGTTAGGATGGATATCCCTGATGGCATACAAGTGAAGGTCGAAGAAAACACCAGAATCGTTGTTAGCGGATATGACAAGAGTGCTATCGGTCAGTTTGCTGCTTCGATCAGGAAATGGAGACCCCCAGAACCATACAAAGGTAAGGGTGTGAAATATGCCGATGAAATCATAAGAAGGAAGGAGGGCAAAGCAGGAAAGAAGAAGTAACACCCTCAGATTGTTTCATTTTTGTATTTTCACGTTCGCGCTTGTCAAATATGTGTCAGAATTATCGAATGTACTGACATTACCATGAGCAATTCATCGCTAGTTGATGTTGTTTCATATTTTTCCGATATTCTGTAAGCCTGAATCTATTCGTTTTCAAGTTGTGTTGGACATAACCCAATTTCTTAAACGGATTGACATGAACGCGTCCCGTCAAGGTATTGGGTGGAAAATTGCAAACACAAACACGACCTGCGAACTTGACAAGTACATCGCCGATGACGTTTTACTGTAATGGCTGAAAGCAATCATGCCTATGCATTATGGTGCGGGTTCGATCTCTCTTCAACCTAACAACTAACAATTTAACCTACTAACGCTATCATTTGTCAAAAAAAAAAAAAAATCTTGACAAGTACGACAACACGACCTTTTCACCCGTTAAGAATTATAAAATTATAATAAAATTTTACTTTTTCTTACAAAATATCTAAATAAAATGCATTGTATCAAGTAAGTTCATCACATGATCATCTTACATGAGAAACTTTAAAAACAATGACCAAATTATATAGTTGATAGCTTAAACAATAAAACAAAATACAATGATTTTGTTTCTTGTCACAAACACGACCCTTTTTAACTGGTCTATCGTTAATGCTCAATCTAAACATTGAATTTTTCGCGTGTGTTCATATCGTGGCATCAGGTCGTGCATGTTTTTGTCATATCTTAACCAAAAGCTACTATAAATTAGCAGTAAATGGTTGTATCATGGAAGATAATAATATGATTAAATTGTCAATCAAATCATAATCAACCCCAAAATGAATGTTCGTTCTTTCACAACTGTTTTCTCGCTACTTCAGTGGCTCGTTCACATCCCACTTATTCAACCTTTTCTTTGCCTCTTCCACCTGCATTTCAATTTTTAAAAAATCATATTAATAACGATTATATTAAAAAATTAAAAAAATATCACTTATAAAATAAATAAATCATGCAAGATAAATCCTAAAATATAAAATATAAATTATAAATTACAAGAAAAGTGGTACTCAAATCTGATACCTCTTTGTTCCAATCAGTCCGAATGGTGACCCACAGTAGGATGAGTGTTTGCATCACCGTGCCCCCCACCATCCCTAACCATATTCCCTACAAAAATTATCACACATAATTGTTATAGACGTCATCATTTGTATCATACTTTTACGATATAATTGTTATAAACGTCATCTTTTATATCATACTTTCACAGTATCACACATAATTGTTATCGACGTCATCATTTGTATCATACTTTCATGGTCATAGACAGGTTGATGTAAATTAACAGCCGCATCATACTATTAGATTAGCTTAATGATGAGAAAGTATGAAACTATATGATCGGCTCGATATTTTACAATTTGATGTTGGTTTTTTTTACCTTAGCGCCGAGCTTGAAGTAAAACCCTAGTAGCGCACCAAATGGTACTCCAACCACGTAATAACATCCAACATTCACATACGCAACAAAAGCTTGCCATCCACACCCAACAGCAACACCTGAATTCGTGCATTTACATTCATTAGCATGTATTTAATTTAACAAAACGTAAGTTCAGAGATTGATGCTCCAGTTTATATTTACCGGACAAGACTGGCTGGACTCCATTAAGGAGGAGGGTGAGGGCGAGAAGCGGGCAGAGATCAGATACAGCAGCAGCCACGGCTTCACCTTCGGTGAAGGCGTAGCTCAACTTATTACGCAGTAAAAGAACAGCTATGGCTGCGAAGATTGAGATAATGAAAGAGACTGTAGTCACCACCACAACTGAAAATGCTGTAGACTTTGGATGTCCGGCGCCAAGCTCATTACTCACTCTCACACTGGTTGCAGTAAATCATGAAAAGTAAAAGTAAGTTTGAATAATTCTATGTTCTCTACATAAAAAAGTTATGTGACCTATTCATATTTATATATAAGACCCTTCGTAAGGGGAATTCGAATCTGCTATAGTTGGAGCGGGATTCATATCGACAATCATATCCTAACTGTATCGGTTATCAATATATCGCTCATATTACTGACACTTCCGGTTGTTTATATCATTTTGATTTGTTTATAGATATGAATTCAGCTCCGCCTACAGTGAAGCGAGATTCCTT
This sequence comes from Gillenia trifoliata, assembly GCA_018257905.1. Classification (NCBI taxonomy): domain Eukaryota; kingdom Viridiplantae; phylum Streptophyta; class Magnoliopsida; order Rosales; family Rosaceae; genus Gillenia; species Gillenia trifoliata. Next base: position 8,146,522 of record CM031082.1, read on the forward strand.
TCTGAAGGGGCATATGTATGTAATATATGTGAGCATGACACTGACCTTGCAGCTGCATTTAACCCAACTGAGATCATGAACACCCATCCGTTGATTGTCATGCTGCAATTAATAAAAAAAAAAACCCTGATATCAAACTTCATTAAAGACAAAAAAAATTAGGTTTCTTTGTAAAGTTGGTGGTTGGTTCTGATAAACTAGCACATCAAATATTACCAGAAAAATTTTGGGTGGTACGGTAGTTTCAGATTAATTTACAGTGAGTGTCAAATAAATCTTGAACTATTATGTCATGACACGATTAATTTACATTGTCAGATTCATTTACAATGGCCAGACCGTACGGACCACCCAAGTTTGACCAATATTAACCACCTTCGATTCGGTAGGTCGGCCAGACATATCGACATGACGATTGCAATTGTAAAGGATTGGAACATTAAATACAATGTCCCACACATTAGAGAAAATGAATCCCCTCTCCAAAGGTATGACTCTAGCCTATAAAGGATTTAACCTAGTCTCAATCGTGTCATGAGCCGCCCAACAAACGAAACTAAGTATACTAATGATATACTGAATTTAATCTAATATCAACCAATCGTGTAATGGCCCTACCATCGTAACGAAGTCATGAATATTAGGGTATGACTCTAGAGGACTAGATTTAATCTAGTCTCAATTATATCATGACTCTGCCCGCTATTCTTAAGTTTTTTAATTTCTTACTATACTCTCTTTACTAGTAAATAAACATAATATGGTTCACCCATCTAGTAAAGCCATGTATACAAATGATACGAATTCAACCTAGTCTTGATCATGTCATGATAAGCTCACGAAATCGGGCCGTATACACTGCCTTCATGTGATGGCGAGGTTGATAGTTAGACACATTTTTAGGGGCAGTGGTCCAAAGGATTGGTTATAAAGGGAGGTGATTTAAATTAGACCCATATATGTGGAAAATATATATATTAGCTTGGCTGGCAACATTCCATTTTTGTGCACTATTGAAACATGAATTTTGCCAAAAAGAAATTATTAGAAAAGAGACAAAACACAACTTGGCTAATATGCATAGAAGACAAAAATATTAATCACATAATGACAAATGCCACGTGGTATGAAATTAGACTTTGAGACCACAAAGTTCCTAGTCAATTTGTTCACATCTTCTATCTAGCCAGCAGTTACTATTGTCCAATAAGGTAGCTTCGTATCATTGACTAGGTTTCAACAATTAAGCATAAGCAACCCCATCCAATCCTAATTCCATAATATTGCCAATATAGATAGACAAAATAATAATACTAGGGCCACGTATGTAGACGTGTGACATGTTGCGGGCGGCCAGCGATCTAAATTACAATTATCAATCAATCACGTGGTCACACTCACACGGAAAAAAAAAAATAATTTATGTAGGTTCGCGTACTCACACGGCTTATACCTTCATTCACATAAATGAAATAAATATGAATTTTAGATCTTATCTACCAAGGGAGATAAGGACTATACTCTCTATTCCTAATTTTCATTAATTATCTTTCTTTTTGCAATATAAATAAATGAGTCAATGCAGATTCACCTCTCAATTCATAAATGAAATCGATACCACAATTTGGAGCTTACCTAATGTAACGTAAAATTTGTTGTTTCAGACTGTACACATGTTAGATGAATTGTATCCAAATTAAAGAAAAGTCGAGAAGTAGAAATGAAATAAATAATAATGTTATCAACCTCAAGAACTTGTGACACCTAACAAAGTGAAAGCAAAATGACAGTAGTCGAGAACTTGTGACCTAAAGTCTTGACCCCATTAATCATACTCACCACACAACTATATTTGTGATTGGTTGATGTCGTCTAAATTACTAGTTTTTAAGAAAGCTATTTCGGCACACTTTTTCTCCTTTTACATTCTCTCGTTTATTTCTAATTTTTAAATTAAATAAAATAATACTAATAATTAAAGGATATAAATAAACAAAAATGTATGAAAAAATAAAGTGTGCAGTGGGCATACATCATCTTCTGTTTTTCTATTATCTATGTGGAAATATCAATGCGGTGGTAACTTATAATAATAAGGCATACTCAAGTATTGTCCTGTAAATAGTATAAGCACTTTTCCTTGGGGGTCAGGTAATAATAGAAGCACTTTTTCCTGGGGTCAGATAAACGAAGGAGATATTTTTTGCATACTGGTTTTTTTATTATACATTTTTATTTATTTTTGTCTCTTGATAAATAAGTTTTGTAAGAAGCGAAAAAAAGTGTAGAAATCATTTTTTGATAAACAGTAAAAGCACTTTTAATTATGGCTTACCAGACTGAGAGAGAGTCAAGGGCCAACTCAGGGTTTTCCAGCAACCCAGCAAGCAAAACAAGAATCTGAAAGTACCACGTCTCAAGGCAAAGCATGACAGCAGACGCCGCAGACAACTTGAAAAAGCTATACAACCCGCTAAAAGCTTGCCACGAAAACCCTGTCCACGTATGCTTACACCTGTCACTCTTGACAATGTACACAAATTGAGCCACCACAGTGATCCACCACGACAAACTCAGCACTAGCGACGCACCCAGCAAACCCAGCCCTAGTTTGTACACAGCAACCCAGCTGAGCACAATGTGAATAACTAGGGTTCCTGTCGATATATAAGCACTTGGGGCTACAATGCTTTGAGCTTGCATGAACTTTTGGATCGGGAAGTTGACAACGTAGGCAAAGATCTGAGGAATCAGACCGTACACGTAAACTGCAGCTGAAGAAGCAATGCTTGGAGATTCACCGAGTAAAAGTAAGATCGGTTCGGAGAAGATGTACATAATGGTGAGAAGTACACCAGGGAAAAATAAGAGGACTGTTGATCTTTGAAGGTATATGCCCAACATTTCATACTTTTGGGCACCATATGCTTGTCCACATAGGGTTTCCACTGCGCTTCCCATACCTAACTGTTCGGACATAAAAGAACAAAAAGTAAGACGGCTGTCCGACTTAAGGCCTCATTTGGTGTCAAGGACTGAATTAGATTAGATTAGATTAATTTAGTGTATGTTGATCGAAGAAATCGATGCTAACTTTCAAATTTTTTTCAAGTTAAAAGTAAAAAATGGATTAGTCGAAATGAAGCTTATCCTTTGAATCTCCTCAAAAGTGGTCAGATTCAGAAATTTAAGTTTCCTTCCTGAACATTTCCAAGTTCAACTTAGACAAAACTTAAAAGTTGACATATCTTTCTTCATGCTACATTGATTGAATATAGTGAGTTACTCGATCCAAGATACCAAACGAGGCCTGAGAGTACTTCGAGACTCGCAAAATTTATTTACTAAATTCGTTTCAAGAAAATGAGATGGAAATACTATATGATGATCACTAAATTAATTTATCAAATTTTGTTCACCAAATGATGTGATAATTCCGTTACATACCAAAAGACCATAGGCAAACATTTGGATGCCATTGTTACCGAGGGAGGAGGCGGCGAGCTCGAGATTACCAAGGTGGCCGGAAAAAATTTGGGTGGACATGGACATGAGATAGTTGATCATGTAAACGATAATGGCTGGGGCGGCGAGGATGATGAGGAGCTTAGACTCGATCCATAGGGCGGGTTTAAGCCGCTGCGAAAACGGCTTGTCGGTGTCGGATAGTACTTGTTCGAGCTCGCCGCTCGCGTCCTCATCGTGAGCATGTTTTGAAGATTGGGTGGAGGTGGTCGGAAGGGGAGGGTAGGATTCCAGCAGAGGATGCTGGAGCTCATTTTTTGCCATTTGGGAATTTTTGGGGGAGGCTGCTGGGTGTGGGAAGAGTGGTGTAGCAAATTAATATAAGTAGGAAGGAAGAGACATAAATGAGGGTTATGGGGTACGTGACAAATGAGATGGGTGAGATCTGGACAAAGGAGAGAGAAGACGAGTGGAGGGAGAGAGCCAACGTGGTGGAAGTAGCAAGTTTTGATTTGTGAGCAAAACATTCAAATCATATGTAGAGAGGCGTGGAACACATGGTTTGGTATCGAACAAAAAATTTTAACATGGTAATAATGTAATAATATAAAAGAGAAATGATTTTTCTTCACTCTTTTTTTTCCCTTTCTCTCGATTTATTTATCGAAAGTGATTTCTATGTATGTTTTTTCTTTCTTTCTCTCGATTTACAATGATGAGAAATACACATGCATGAGAAGAAAATAATTGTGTAACTATCACTTCCTAATTTTTGCTCCTTAATTCTTCTTTGCTTTATTCGATTCAAATGCCAAAATTAAACATGAGTGACATGAAGAGAAAATATGTGAAGGTTATTTCCCAAATGTGCACATATTGGATTTTCTCTATACTTTCTATTTCTAAAGTTTGAAAGCTTAATATTTAACGTTCAAACAAATATGAGTTAGACTAGTTGGCCAGATTCAACCCTCCCCCTCTCCTCCCCCTCTCTTTGATCACCATGGGATAAATGTTCGACCTATATTATTTGAAAGCTTAGTACAAAAATTGTACTTTTAATATTTAGAGTTTAAGCAAATATGAGTTAGCCCAGTGAATCAAATTCGAATCCCCTCCGTAACCAGGATGGGCAAATGTTCGACCTTTACTATATAATATAAAATTGTATCTTGTGAAGCATTCAATTCATATGCACAACACAAGTGTTGGAAATCAAGTTGAACATGGTATAGTAGGTTCCACAATTTGGACTTTCTAAAGTTTGAAAGCAGAGAACAATCTTATTATATAAAATAAAATATTTAAAATACTAGTTTATAATTGCTAGTCACGTTGGGGTGTCAGCCACCTGTGCGCCTTATGTAATGAATAATTACACACAAAACGCCAAAGGGGAAAGTGTTTGTCTACACAATTCTGGGTGTTCTCACTTCTTAATGGCAAAATTATTGAACCAAGACGTTGGTTATAGTTATAGTTGTGGTGAATCCGTAGCATGTAAAGTTTCTCTCCCTATCATGAATTGACCATATCTTTGACCCTATCATGAATTGACCATATCTTTGACAAGTAATGTCAAGTTCACATCAGATCAAATGTGCAACGGACGGAGGTAGGTAAAAGCTACTGTTATATAATAGTAAAAGAAGCAGAGAATCCCTGGTATCTGCAACCAAACTTCAATTAAGAATCTTCAGAACCGCCAAGGAGGAAAGCAACATCAAGTTCTCAGTGAGAAGACCTGCAGCATCATTGTAACCATTTCGTTTTTAATTTTTAATTTTTTCGTTATAGATAAAGGGAATGGTGAGACAGACGTGGAAGAAATGTATACGGAATGTTATACAAAATGAAAGCTACAATCAGAAACCGAAAACGATTTTAAGTTGTTTCCAATTTTCCAGTTCCCCTTCATTTCCCCTCCTCCTCCCTTCCACAACCCTCCCTCCACCCTTCTTTGTCTATTTCTTCACCCATTTACTTTCCCTCTATCTCTAGCACAAAAAATAAAAATTACTAAAAACAAGATGACTTGACGGGATTTAAGTTTTATAACGGAAGCGATAAATTTGGAATTTTGGATCAAAGTCACATACCACTTTGTGCAGATGTTGCTTTAGGTACCGCTGGAATTTTTGTAGCTGCAACCCCACCAAGTTTTGGAACAGGTCAAATGAAAAGCAGTGTAAAATGTGTTGCCGGAACATAAATTCAACTAAAAAAAAGTAAAAGCTTAACACATTTCTCGCATACTTTTCTTGCAAGATGATGGAGATTCAGAAGACAAAGACGGCCATGGAGCCGCAATGTTGTCGTTAAGATCACAAATGAAGCTGATTCCCGAAGTTATATCATAAGTCGCATCCAAAGGCAAGCTCGGGAGAAGGCAGCCATACTCTATTGACAGTATAAACGGAATATACAAAATTTTAGAGCAGAGAACACAGTGGATAGTAAAGAAAGAACGAAAGAGAAGGATTTCTTAAGAGATAAACTTGTCAGTAGAGAATTGATTAGCAGATTCATTGAGAACGATAAGCTAAGTACTTGTTCAAATTAATCACAAGAAACTTTCACTATTTTTTTACGACACGTCAAAATTATCCCGAGCTCATCCTCATAGTATCATTAGTACAGAGGCAGGCATACGATAACTTTACATAGTTCTGTTTGTACAGTTGTTCATTCGTGTTCGCCTACTTAGTGGTTTGTTAACATTTAGTTAAAAGTAAATCAGCTAATGTGGCATCGACTAATCATTGTAGGCTTCTGTTATATAAGCTTGTGCTCTAGTTTTGGTGACTTGATGAGAAAGTATTCAAAATTCTCTCACTTCTTTTGTTAAGGCCTAGAACATTCAAGAAACGTTTATTATTGTCAGTGTTGAAGAACAGGGAAAGTAACGGAGAAAGGAAACGATTTCATGGTTAAATTCTATTCGATAAATTAGGGAGAAAATAACAGTAAAGTTGCAAATTGGCAATCAACAGAGTTGAGACAAAGCGAAAATATATCATAGTAGCGAAAATTTGAAAGTGGGAATTCTATGTTTCTACGATACACAAAGAACTACCTTGTGATCCAACTGGTGTGTCCAATTAGTAAAATCCACCACCACGAACAATAAACCAGAAAAGAACACACTAATCAGAATCAATTTTCCGCCAAAATAATAATTTTTGAAATAAGATTATATACGCATGGCATTCATGGCATTCATTCATTCAACAACGCTGACCTTGAAGTGAGAAGTCCTTGAGGTTTATATGACAAAGATTATAAACATTGTTGGACACATTAGCTTTCTGCAACTTCACTCCAAGTGATGCCGCACAATTCAAGGCCTGCAAGTTTGTAATGAAGCTCTGCTCCTGCAACCGGGAAACATAACTATCCATTGCTTTGCAGCATGCTGTCTGATTACTTATCACATTTGCACATTCTTTCACAACATTTGTCATGTTTGGGAAAACCAGAGGACACACTGAACCATATGAGAAAACAACATACAAGATCTATAAGTCAACATACGGTTGATAAATCTGTAAAAGAAATCGATCCTTAAGTTATTTTCCTTTGAATATTTAACGAAGTACAAGTGACTTAATTTTCTCTCTTTTTCCAATTTTTGTGCTGACCTTTATTTATTTCGCAATTTGAAAGTCCTCTAAGAACCTTATTCGCAGAAGAAGGATCCAAGTTACCGGCCAGCCATCGCAGGACAATATTCTTACAATTATCAATCCTAGTTGAGTGCTCAGGCAGTTCATGGACCCCTTCTGAATTTGGCAGACCAATCGCTGCAATTGTTCTAGCAGCATCTAATATGGCATTTTGGCAAACTTGCTCACAACACTCATTGACGGGATCAATTTTTTTACAAGCAGCAAGTAGTTTTGAAGAATCCACGGTGCTCTCAAACATATTAACCTCTGTAACGGGGCAAGAGGCTCCAGTAAGGTTTTCTGGTCGAATTGAGCAAATCTTTGGAATATTCTCGTTTGCTCCTTGACCTTCTAGGATCTTCTCAACATCTGAGAGGCAGTGTTTTGCATGAGTTGCATTCAAACAGAGCATCCCAGAGGATTTACTAGAGTGCCCTATAAGAGTCGCTAAGGTGGCGTCAAATTGAGGACAACAAACTACATCGGCCAATAAGGGTGCGAAGAAAGCCCAGCAGTCAGTTGCTGTTATGCTCATCATATTTACAGCTGCCGAAAAATTTAGTGTACAGAGTCCTGAAATATATAAAGAACCATCAATCTAGGTTGTGTTGTCTGCATTTTCCATGACATCAAAGTGTCTACTTAAGCATTTTCACGAAAGGCTTTGAAAGCACGTTAAATGGATTTAGAACTATTTTTTTCCTCGTCGCCAATGATGAATTCTGCATTAAGTAAGCCATTCAAACTTCAAGTGCCCAACTTATTCGAATTACTAGAAGATTCTTCACTCAGAACTTGGACAATATAGGATGCTCTCAACCTTATGTATAAACTCCAGAGACTGTTTTATCACATGGTAATTCACAAGAAGTATTTCTGACCGTACAATTTTAACAATATGCTCCTCGTACCTGATAATGCTGGGACGCTGTTATTTGAGAACGGTGTCAATGGTGACGGGGCTAATAAAGGAAGAAAAGGCTGAGAGTTTACACCGGTTGCAACATCAGGAGCTATCGCTTCTGCATTCCTAACCGGGTCACAATGGGACTCACATACACCTGCACACAGGTTAACAGAACCAAAGCTCTAATAAGTAGAAAACCCAATTTAGTCATCAACAACACGACAGTTTTATACATAAGCAGTACTCAAATAAATAAGGCCCCTTTGATAACCATTTCGGCTTTAGTTTTTAGCATTCATTTCTTGTATTATAGATAGAGGGAAATATGGGGAGAAAGGAGGAATGAAGGAGGGTGAAACTAATTTTAAGTTGTTTTCACTTTCAAGTTTTTGTTTCGATATTGTTTGTACCATACTTCACCAATCCCGAAACTACCGAGCACCGGTCAACTTCGTACCTTCAGAGACCTATTGAAGGGTTCGCGCTGAGGCGCCCCTGCCGAAGCACATGAGTTTCCCTCCAACCAAGAGGCCAATCACGACATGACACGTGTCAACACCAGAGAAAGCTCCTAGAGTCCCACATCGACCGCGGACGAAAACAAGGAACTCTTCTCAACTATAAAAGAAGATCATTCTCCCACAATTAAGGTCTCATGATCTTAGACCCTCTAATCCCTTATTAGAACTCACTAATGATGATTATGCCTAATCTCATGTATCATGTAAACTCTACATTATTAATGAGAACTCCTCTACCTTCGTGGACGTAACCCAACTTAGGGTGAACCACGTACATCTCGGGCTTGCTTCCCATCTCTATCACATCATACATTATCTCCACTCGATGACCTGAACAATCTAGCGAAGGTCATCTCACCTTGACACTTTACGTTGTTCCAAAGTCCACTCGATTTTGTGCATCAACAGATATAATCTCCTTCATTCCTCGTTTCTCTCATATACTTTCTCTCTATTTCTACCAACACTAAAAACTAAAACCGAAATCATATCAAACGGGGCCTAAGATTTTTCTTTATTTGACAAAACTTCAAACAAATAAAGATTAACATGCCAAATTGCTAATCCAAATGGAAACATATTATCATGAACAGAACCTTATTGTAACTACAAGATTCCAATAATTCATAATGTAGCACTTTATGTACCCATAAACACCATAAAATTTACTCCAACAAACAGAGAACTCACAATTACCCAACTAAAAAAATTTACATTTTGAAATAAAAGAAGAAAAAAATATATGAAAAGGAAATAGCAATCACTTGCTAGAAGCAGTAAAACTCACAAAATGCTAAGTATTTATGCTGACAGAGAAGCAATAACATAAAGTATGAAACTTTCTAATTTGTATATCTATTAATGCAACAATTACACAATTAAACAAAAACCCAGTTGATAATTTAATGAAATTACAGAAAAAAAAATATGAAATTTAAGTAAGAAATTAAGAGAATACACTTACAGAGAAGGAGAAGTAGAGTAAGAAGAATGTGAGAGACCCTTTCTCTCATTCTTGCATTTGTTCAGTATCTACCTACCGAGCAGAATGTGCTGAAACCATTAATAATGTGAGAAGAAAACAGTCTCAAGTTTCTAACTTTAACATCTGATAAATAACATTTGGAGATTTTAGGGTCTGAACAGATGAATTGGCAGTGCAAGAAGAAAAGGGGAGTGGAGTGAGAGTGATGAGAGAGAGAGAGAGAAATGGAGTTCAGCCTCTCTCTCTTACTCTCTCTCCCTCCGGCCATTGCACAGTTCGCACGTGTGATGGAGGGAGGCACGTGTTGCGGTAAATGTCAGGGACGATCACGTGTTGGAAGCCCAAGTCTTTATAGTTGGCACGTGAGCGGTTGCTTGTGTGTGTCGAGTTATGTTGCGTTTTGGTGCGGCATGGCGGCTTTTAACCCGTCGGATGCCGGTCAGAAGAGGAGAGAGAGCCGTCAGATGCAAGCAAATTAGAGTATCTCCTCTCTTTTTTATTTTGGTCTGGGAAAATCTCCTTTCTTTTTAGGGCTACCTACATTTAATCAAAGAAGTTTGAGTTGATTAAATTCTTGATTTGTATGATACATATGAACAATTAAATGGTATTTAAATTAAATGAATTTTTTTACACATCATTTTTAGTTAATGATATAAAGTGAATGAATTATTCTGATTATAACGTTTATATAGTGAAATGATGTCGCGTTATAGAAAATGAATGAATTTTCTCCTTGAAAGTACTTTCCTCCTTCTCCTCTAACGTGACACTATTTAACCGTGCAAACATCATAATTGAAATTGTTTATTCTCTTTAAATCATCCATAAAAAGTTCATTCGATTTGAAAATTGTTTAGTCATCCATATGAATCAAATGTTATAATCGAAATCATTCGTTCTCTTTTATCATCATCTAAATCATCTATAGAAATATTCATTTAATTTGAAAACTGTTTAGTCATCCATATGAATAAAAAAAAATTGACAATTGAGGAAGCAATTTGTTACCATAGCTGTCGATTTGTTTGACACGTATGTGTGTCTAAACATTTTGCAAATGAAATCAACATTTCTAGATATGATCTTTAGATGATGATGATAAAGAGAATGAACAAATACAATTATGACATTTTGTACAGTGAAATAATGTCATGTTAGGGGAGAATGGGGGTTTCCTCCTTACTGTGAATAAGGGAAGTATAATCATTTTCACATAAAATAGATCATGAAGTTTCAATTTTCTCATATTGCACACATGAGTTCTAAAATTGTATCAAACTTTGTCTTCCATCTGTTTGACCCTATACTCTTCCATTAAAGTGATGATGTAGCAATCTTAGTATATATTTTTAGGTCGATGCATAAGCAACACTTTGTACTATTGGGACCAAACTATGCATTTGGTTGTCATTTTATGATATGAAGCAACATTTAAGGGTGAGCCGAGTTTAGAGATCACTATTTTTTATTCATGTAGTGATTTTCAAGTAATGGCTACTTTTTGATCATGTGGTGAAAATATAGTTTACACATTAGTCCATAACAAGTCTCATGTCTATCTTGTTATAGATTTAATGAAAGACTTAGGAGTTCAAATTAATGATTAGAATGCATAAATAGGTACGAAATATCATAATGCAATGTGAAAAAATTAAAATCCATAATTCATTTTAAAAATCATCACATACCTAGAGCATATAAAATTTAGTTGAATTAAAAACATATTTATAATAAGTTCACCAAAACGTGATTAGTGTAATGAGGCGTGATGTACAATAATAGTTAATTTATCATCTACTAGTAAGGGACTTGTAACTTAATTGATTAAGAGCATTCACACATACCAAACTCTACATGTATGTTATATTATTTTTTTCCTCTCTTTTAAATATGATTTTTTTCCCGTACCAATTTATGTATATTTTCTTCTTTTTCGGTGCTAGAATACTTAGAGTAAAATGTGAACTAAGAGAGTGAGTCACATAGGTCAACCCATAAAACAAATCCATCAAAATTTGGTGTCTTTGTGAAAGGTAGTTGTCTCCCATCATATAAATATATCATGTACGATAACAAACATTATGAATATATGAAAGTTGAAACCACATAAACCAAAAGGACAATATTATTGGCACTATATATAATCCACATCCACACATGCATACGCGTAAGGCTCCAATATTTCGTAAAGAAATCAATAAAACTATGAACATAAATATCTGATCCATGTGAGAGATGCTTCTAAAGACTAAAACCACTCTACTTTTAACGCGTAAAACCCTCTTATATATATGAATATATAATTTCAAGTTTATTTATTTGATCAACGACCCTGAAATCGTGGTATACGTAATGCAATATTGCAGAAGTTGAAAATATTGGTGCCCAGAATTCACATGATATGCAGTGAACCCACCTCACCATGCAGAGCATCTCTATCACATGCAGTGAACCCCACCCGACCACCCTCGACGCTACCAATTACGTGATATAGGTGTCCAACACATTAGTTTGCAGACACACATATATGTTACTATTTGCTAGCCTTGACTTGCTGATAATCGGAAAATGTTTCTTATCACTAGCTACATAAATTTTTATGTTGTCAAATTGTAATTAATTCACACCAATTATTGGTTATATCTATAAATTCAATTCAATGCGTAGAACCCCTAACATATATACTATAGTTTAAATACCACACAACACAAGCTAAGTAATATTTTCTTACCAAACTTATATTGTTAGACAAATGCTTATATTGTTTTAGTGTGAATTTAATCACAAATCTAATTCAAAATATGATAACTTAAGCATCTAATTATATATTGCCACATATATAGTCGGTATATATGTTGTTAGTTCAATTGTTGGCTTTGACTTGTATATATATTTTACCGGTTGTTTTAGGAGTATGATCTGTCCAAGCAAAAATTCCATCAAGTCTGTTTTCTGCGCGTCATCAATATAATAGTCCTATAAGCAAAAACCAGTTCATCATAAAACGCAATTATACAAAAGCACTGTTCTAGCTGATGATATGAGCTCATATGACACTTTAATTCGTTAGATGATGAGCTTGTTATACATGGACGGTTCCTACATATATATGTGCTTAATATTGTAATATAAAAGGTAGTTAAAAGTTGATGAAGCCCATCTGTGTAGCAAAATTTGCAGGTGATCAAGATGTAAATATTAATGCTTATCAAACTTGCATGTATAATTAGAGAGCAACTTACATGACACAAATATATTATTATTGTGGTGTCCTATATCAATAATACAACATCGTACTAAAAATATTTATACGTGTCGACAAATTATATTGTAACAAAAAAAAATTATCAACATGGAATGCCACCGCATCGGTGTACTTGTGGTACTGCCATGTTAATCCTTCTCGTATAATTGGGGTCGATCACTTGCTAAATTGGATCATGATGGAATATGTATATCTTACGTGCACGAATTGAGTACCATTGGTTTGTATGATTGATCATTTATCAGATCATCTCATCGTCATCAAATTAAGTAGCTAGCTAGATAATAGGATTAGGAATAGAACAGCAATGATCCGAGCTGGATTATACCAACTTTCTTGCATACTTAATTCTGTTTATCAGCCTCTCTCTTTTGGAATATGTATATTGCATAGAATCCAGCCAATTATGTAGAAACAAAACCTACCATTAGCAACAAATTTTAATTAAGCATCATCTGGTGTTATCTACAGTGGCTATACCTTATGTTTAGCAGTGATTAGGGGGACTTAAGTACTTAAACTATAATTAGTATTTATTTAACTAAGTTTAAGCTCAACACATACTGTGTATATATACATATTGGACTGATTTGAAGGAATCTTAATCGATTTTGTATTTATACCAATACCAAAAAAATAAAAAACTCAATTAATAAACGATTACGTTAACATAAAATCACATAAAACAAACACACACAATTCTATATGAGAAATTGAGAATTGCTTAATTAATTTATGGGAGGAAGTGTAGTGTTGGTCTCAAGCAATAATTAAATGTTAATCCCACTTTTTCCTTTCAAATATTCGGCGCAACAAACGCAACCTCATGTGCTTTTCTTTCACCCTTGTCCCTCTATATATATATTTATGCGACACTTTTGTATAACCCCTCCCACCTCTCTCTCTCTCTCTCTCTCTCTCTCTCTCTCTCTCTCTCATATTCTCTCTGTCAAGTACTCTCTCTCTCTCATATTCTCTCTGTCAAGTACTCCATTTTTTCCTAGAAAAATCTCAGCTATGGGAAATTGTTTGAGAAGTAATAACAAGATTTCATCACAAGATTATGAGAAGCATGAGGCAGCAAAGGAAGCAGAAACCCTAGAAGCCACAAAAACAGCAATGCCATTGCCGTCGAATTTGAAGCAGGAGAAGAAGTCTGTGAGGTTTAATTTACACGAAGATCATCAAAACAGTGGAAAAGGAGTTGATGGTGGTGATTCTAAAAGTGGTGGGGCTGTGAGGATTAGACTGGTTGTGACACAGGAGGAGCTGAAACAGCTGCTGAATTATAAGAAAGATTCAAACCACTTTTCCTTGGAGGAGTTGCTGAGCTCTATGAAGTCCAGAGGAACTAGGGTTTCTGAAATTAATGGAACGAGTGATGATGAAAGCATAAGCAGTAGTAGTTGCTGGAGGCCAACTTTAGAGAGCATTCCAGAGGATCAATATTGAGATATATATATATATATATATATCTACTAATTGTAAAACTAGAAAAACTGTTTGATGTGTGGCCCTATTAGTATTTAATCACCATATCATCATTGTACTATTGTTTGTTGAGTTAATATTAACTTCAAGTCTGGAAATTTGTTCAATTGATTCATTATATGGTCATCATCAAAAGCCAAAATTTGTGGTTCACTTATTCATGATACTTACTTTTACTTTTATGTTGCTTAAATTGAAGGCACAAATGAGAAAAGTAGGTGATCGTTTCAACCGTCGAATATATTAATTCATTTCTGCTTTAAGTTGCAACTGCAACCAAATTATTGTTAAAGACAGTTAGGCCATTAATTTTTGGAACTTTTGAAAGAGTGGTAATTATACAGACTTGGATTTAGCCGAGTTCACTCTACACCAAGTTCGATGCCCCCCACCTTATAATTTAAAATAAATTAGAGTATCGCTCTTAATAAAAAAAATTAGAGTATAGTGTTTAAGTTTTGAATTAGAAGAATGCATGCACTGCCTGCAATAACAAGGTTGTAATCGATTCTACCTAGAGAGTTCGTGAGGAGCAACCATAAACAATAATAAATGGACAGTCTAAAATGGGAGGTTTCGAGTTCGATTCTTATAGAAAATGAGTTTGATACTTATTTATGACCAACTCATTACCTTGCTTGATCTAAATTTTCCTCCTCTAAAATCATTGTATCAAAAGAAAAAAAATACAAGACACAAATAACAATCAAATTTTCTAAGCTAATATTCAAGTATTTGAAATTCTGTTGGGTGCGGCTAATTGACAAGTCGACACACACAGCATTTGGGGTGCTTTCGTATTTTGGCATCTGTTGGGTTTTGGGTAATTGACAAATTTGTCACAGCGCTATATATGAAGTGTTTTCTTGCATGGATTTGGGCAAGATTTTGCTTTCCTTGCGTTTATCGTTTACACTAAATCCATGCTTTTGGAATCCTTTGAAGACTACACGAGCCATTCATCGTTCACACTCAGAAGTCATACTAACCCTAAAATAATTGAACGAGCCTTCTAACTTGTTCAGTGAATCACAAATTTTCGTCGCTACTTACATGAACTTCGTACCGACGTCTTTGTGTTTGTACCGACATCTTTTAAACCGTTAAATCAAATCCAATGATCATCAGTAACTAATTTTAGAATGTTAGATTGATCCAATTGTGCAACGATATTCGGTGCTTAAAAATACTTAAAAGTTGAACCAGTGGATCAAATTGAGAAATTATTGTCTGGTGCAACATTACTGGGTGGTATAACTATCTTCTCATGTTATAACATGTGTAAACGATGAATATCAAAACCACACTTTTATCAAGAGTCTCGTTCTCTTGGTCACCTGGTCATTAAGGACTCTTAATTACAAACCCTTGAATTTGATATCAAGAATATAAATTAAAATATTAAAAAACACATTATTTTATTTTCCACACTTGATATCAAATTCAAAAGCGAATGACCAAAAATGTGAAACGAAAAAAACTAAATGAATCACCGCATGGCAATAATTCGATTCTAAAATATGCCGTGAACAAAATATCACATTGATGGTATCACTGGTGCCCTTGAAAACCCAAGGTATGCTTTTAGAACAAGTAAACAATCGGAACCGGAAACAGATTCTACTGCTCGAAACTATATTTTTAACCCTGTCGAAAGACCGACAAACCAACAAACCTACACAACCTGGGCAGTGTTAAAATGAATAACCAAAAAATTGCCTCCGCCCCGCGAAAAGGGACCTTTTCCTGTTATTTTGGGTCTTTATTTTCTTCCTCGCATTTTACAATTGAAAACGCTTGCACGATGTGGATAGCAAGTCCTCGGAACAGCGTGATCCAGTTACTGCTTGCTTAGGTTCCTGATAACGTATTGAAGAATGCCTCCGTGGTTGAAGTATTCCAATTCCACCTGCAAGTGCAACCAATTCACAATATGAGCAAACCGCTAGGAAGAGATCTTTAATAACGAGCTCATGCTCACGAAAACGCAGTAAATGCGTCACCGGACAGTATTATCACGGAACATTACTTCACTTAGTTTAGAATAAAACGGAAATTATACAAAAGCAAATATAATACACGGATGATGAGAGTAGGAAGTACCTCAGTGTCAAAGCGAACAGTGCAGGTGAAAGATTTCCCATTGTCCGTTGTGACAGTCACATCTTGGCCAGGTTTAATCTCACTAATGTTGCTAGGGAGGTCAATGGTATAACGTTCCTGACCAGTCAATCCTAGCGTGTCTGCATCCTCACCGGCCTTGAAGCAAAGAGGAATGATACCCATCCCCACCAAATTACTGCGATGGATTCTCTCGAAACTTTTAGCAATCACTGCTTTAACGCCCTGTTGAGTGGCAAAAGTTAGACAACCAAACGAGAAAGATACCATAATGAAAACGTACAAACTCATTCAAATGACTGGAAAATAACTCACCAATAGCATTGGGCCCTTGGCGGCCCAATCCCTGGAGCTTCCACTTCCATATTCAGCTCCAGCTATTACAATAGTGTCATGCCCATCAGCCTTGTATCTCTGAAATAGAAACAGAAGATTGATTGCAGAGATTTAGTGAATACTTTTCTGTAGTTAACAAAAGATAGAAATTTGTGCAAATATTCGGTGGTAACTCACAGTTGCTGCATCAAAGACAAAGAGTTTCTCCCCGGTAGGAATGTGAACTGTTTTAGGACCTACTTCCCCATTCAAAAGCTTGTTAACAAGACGGATATTGGCAAAAGTTCCCCTGGCCATAACTTCATCATTGCCACGACGACTTCCATAAGAATTGAAGTCTTTGCGGTCCACCCCACGCTCAAGAAGGTACTTGGCTGCAGGACTATCCTTGTTGATGCTTCCAGCTGGGGAGATGTGATCAGTCGTAATACTGTCACCAAAATTCAACAGGCAGTACGCATCCTTCACTCCATGAGCGCCGGGAGGATCCATTGTCATGCCCTTGAAGTATGGGGGTTCATGAATGTAGGTTGAATTAGGGTCCCATGAGTACAGTTTTGATTCGTGAACCGATAGCTGATTCCATATGGGGTTGCCCTTAGTAATAGACTCGTAAGTGCTCTTGAACATATCTGGCAACACGCTGGATTGCACTACCTACAAACCATACATTCATGAGTTAATTTTGTAAACCGCTAAAGTTTGACAAGAAATCCAAAAATCTAATTTACCTCAGCAATCTCCTCTGTGGACGGCCAGATGTCCCTGAAATAGATGCTCTTACCATCCTTCCCTGTTCCAATTGGCTCCTTATCAAAGTCAATGTCAACCTGGAAAATGAAATTTGAAGATTAACTCGTGTCGGTGATTGGTTCATATGATGGATGAAAAGAAATCACTGCTTGCAGAACTAAATTAAACTTACACGGCATAAAAGGCAAATAATATTTAATAATGCTTCAACATCCAACAATGTCTTATTAATCAATTTTCTTGTTAAGAAAACAGTAAACATCCAAGCAAGCAAGTGATTCAAGGATTATGGAACGAGGGATATCCCAAGTAAATTAATAAAATATTGTTATTATTTTTAGGGACTATAATCGGATAGCGAGCTCCAAATGACAGGATTTTAGAGACCATTTGCTTCAAGACCAGAATAAAGATGTTAATGTATCACTAGAATTGTAAATAAAATCCTTCTGGCCTATTCTTCAGAATCAACAAGTACGAAAATAATTTTTACAACTAAAAAATTAATAAATAACAAGAAAAGAAAACTATATAGCTTGTTTTGCAGGGAATTGGAAAACACAATAAAAGTTATAAACTAATAAAAATTGTATTATTTCTTCTGAAGACAAAATCCTATAAATCATTAGAGCGCACACGCATAACAGGAACATGAAAGGCACTACAATCAATAATAACCAAGTAAATACAATGAATACACTGGTGCAGCAAATAAAGGACATGAAGCAAGGAAAACAAATTTAGGTTAATTAACTATTGTCCATAGATGAAGCTGAATCACAAAACCAAAAAAGAAAGCTGCCAACATGAAAAAAACAAATACATTGCACCCTACGCAAGTATGACATACCGTTCCAGCAAGGGCATAAGCAACCACTAAAGGAGGAGAGGCAAGGTAATTGGCTCTTGTCAATGGATGAACACGGCCCTCGAAATTCCTGTTTCCAGAGAGCACAGCAGCTGCTACAATGTCTGCAACAGAAGGTGATAGAATTTTAGATGCACAAGCTAGCGCTCGAGTAGAAACTAATTAAATGGGGCTTGAGTTCTTGTGAAAGAAATGACAATTCATGTAACATATAAATATACTTGAGTTTTACAAATTATATAACCTTTTATGCAAAAATAAACATTAATACTTCAACATTACCATTGTCTGATATAGCAGAAGCAACACTTTCATGCAAATCCCCTGAATTCCCAATGCATGTTGTGCACCCATATCCAACAATTTGGAAACCTTGTTGATCAAAATACTTTTGCAATCCACTGCATCAAACATATTAACATTCAATAAATAATTTGTATCTAGTTTTAATAACTTTAATTATCTAAAAACAGAAAACTACCTCTTTAGCAAATATTTTGTAACTACTCCGGAACCCGGGGCAAGACTTGTTTTCACCCATGGCTTGACCTGAGTCGCCAACAAATCAACATTCAATTATACAAAAACAAAAAAAGTTCTCTTGCACAATCCATATTGCAGACAAAAGAAAGAAAGGGGGAAAAAAATGGTTGATTGTTGAAGAGAACTATAAGATTGCCTCACCTGTAGACCAAGGTCACTAGCCTTCTTTGCAACAAGAGCAGCCCCAAGCATGACACTTGGGTTTGAAGTATTGGTGCAACTTGTGATTGCAGCAATCACAACACTACCATGCTTAAGCTCTGCTGGCTGTCCATCGAATTGAAACTTCGCCACTTTGTTTTGCACCTCTTTTGGTATAGCAAATCCCTACATTCAGCGAGAGTTTTAGGAAGGATGGTACAGGACAAAGAGAATTGCAACTGCAGCATTATCTCATAAAATTAAATAACACAGCATCTTACAAATACAGTCTTTAATCAAGTCCATTGAGTACAATCATAAAAATTTATGCTAGGATCAGAAAAAATGGGAAGTTTGTTTTTCAAATGAGAAAGAAACAACATTCGGAAATTTTAAGGAAACACTGAGGATAACGACTTACCTTGAACCCAACCTTGTTATCAAGACAAGCATGCCAATCAGATTTCATGTCTTTCAAAGTCACACGGTCATGAGGTCTGTGCCAAGAATACCAGTTATATATAAATATACAAAAAAATAATAATAAGCAATGCATGGTAACAACACATTGAATAATAATAACCTCTTAGGTCCTGATATACAGGGCTCGACTTCTGAAAGGTTCAATTCTAGGTAAGATGAGTATACCCTTTCTGATTGAGGCTGAAATAAAGAAATATTAGTCAACAAAGGCATCTCAAACAAGGTTTGAAAGGTTGATTCAGATAATTAAAAACAGAGAAGAACAAAAATACCAAAGAGCTCTTACCTCATTATAGTCAACAAACAATTTATTTGCCCGCAGATAACTTTCAATCATTGACACCTATAATTTAATGAAGAGGTCACATATCTCTTAAAAGAATAATACTTACGAAACTAATTATTAATATCCGGTAAAGTACTCACAGTCTCATCACTTCTACCAGTCAATTTGAGATACTGTAAAGTAACATGATCAACAGGGAAGAAACCCATGGTTGCACCATACTCAGGGGACATATTGGCAATAGTGGCCCTGTCAGCTAATGATAGTTCACCCATACCATCCCCTGCAGACACATACAAACACAAACCATTATATATAGCCAGAACATAGCAAATGCAATTTTTCCTTAAAATTACACATAATCAGAATCAACTTACCATAGAATTCAACAAATTTTCCAACAACTCCATGCTTCCTCAGTATTTGTGTCACAGTCAAAACCAAGTCGGTAGCAGTAACACCATTGTTTAACTTTCCAGATAACTTGAACCCGACAACACCAGGCAACACCATGCTCATTGGCTGTCAATTTCAAAGCATATTGCATTAGAAGAAAATTTGAAGTGAGTAACCATGTAGAGTATTAGCATGCAACGATGCAAGTGTGCATCAAGGTGTATTAAACAACCACATTAAAAATGCCTTCTTAGCTCCTTATATAATTTTCAAGACTTCACATTACCTGGCCAAGCATAGTAGCTTCGGCTTCAATACCTCCAACTCCCCATCCAGCAACTCCTAGCCCATCAATCATGGTTGTATGGGAATCAGTTCCAACCACACTATCAGGGTAGAGTAAGCCATCAGTTTTGAAAACAACCCGTCCAAGATATTCAAGATTAACCTGAAATTACAGCATGTCCACTAATTTTAAACCAAATCCATGAGAATTAAAAAGTTCTACACAGACACAAAGGTTACATAAGTACATCTAGTTATTAAATGACAAAAATCATACTACTTTAGTCTTTACCTGATGAACAATGCCAGACCCAGGTGGAACAACAAGCATATTCTGGAAAGCAGTAGAACCCCATTTAAGAAAAGCGAATCTCTCCTTGTTTCTCTGGAATTCAAGATCCATATTGGCCTGCACTGCATTTGCTGATCTTGCAACGTCAACTTGTACTGAATGATCAATAACAAGATCTACAGGAACCTGCATGAATGCAAAACATTGTTTAAATATACATACCAAGACAAACGAAAGAGCGAATACAGTGAATACAATATTTGAAAAGGGCACAAAGAAATACACTAAATTTGGCACAGTAACTGAAATAACAGACTGAATGCACATAATAAGAACTCCACATACCAAAGGATTGATCTTCTTAGAATCACTCCCAAGACTGTTCATAGCATCACGCATACAAGCTAGGTCGACCACAGCTGGAACTCCCGTAAAGTCCTGGCAACAAAGTCATATAAGCATTGGAAAAAGAAAACAATATACTCAATAACTTTGTCTTCTATATTCCTACAAAGGGTACATGATACTCATGAATTACCTGCAAGAGCACACGAGCAGGCTTGAAAGGAATTTCAACTTGCTTCGGGGCAGTCTTTTCCCAATCAAGAATTTTCTCAACATCCTCCTTCTTGACTTGGAAGTTATCGCAGTTACGAATAGCAGATTCTAGAAGGATTCTGATAGAGTACGGTAACCTATCTGTTACATATATGCACAAGAGGATATTAATAACCGTACAATTACACAAAACCAGAAAATAGAATTCGGATAACTGAGTGCTAGAAAATTACCAATCCTCGGGTCGTTCAGAGAAGGAAGGCTGTAGAATTTGCCAAACTCGCCGCCTCCGGGCTTGGGAAGACTTGTCAAATTTGCCTTGAAAGGATTTTCGGAAGCTGAAACCACACAGATGAACAATCATAACCCAAATTAAGACTCTTCAACCAATTTCTCAACAAAAAAAAAAATAAATAAATGGTCATAATTTCAATTTTTCTATCTCAAAATTCAAATCTTACGACACCAGTGTCACATTCATTCAACAAGAAAAGTGTTTCATGAATCGAAATACGAAATTAGATCGTATTCAATAGAGTTTCCGAGTCATTTTTCAATTTTCTTAGCAGCCAAACGGTATTCATTTCGCAACTACTAAGCAATAGCAGCTCAGCTGCATAAGCTTCAAAAACACCAAAACCAATCCAGATTTTCAAAAACAAGCACACAACAAAAACGATTCAGATCAAAAACAAAAACTCGATGAACAATCAGAAAACCGAAACTCCGAGAACTGCGGAATGAGAGGAGACCCGTACCCATGGAAGCGATCTTGCGCTGGAACTGTTCGATGACGGGAGCGACGGCTCTGATCTGGGAGCGGAGGGTGTAGGAGGAGCGCCAATGGACACCGCCGTGGCTCCAGCGAGGGAAGCAGCGAGCGGCGGAGGAGGAGCTGAGGAAGCGGTGGGAGGCGAAGTGGTGGTGCGAAGGCTTGAGGGGCGTAGAAACGAAGGTTCTGGAGACGGCGGAGGAGGAGAAAAATCGAGCCCTAGAAGCTCTGAGGAGGGAGGAGGCAGAGGAGGAGGCTGTGTTTATATACATGACGACGATCACGCATTCATAGACAAAACAATGAGCGCGGAGATAAGGATTTGGTTAGAGAGAGTGATGATTGAGGAGAGAGAGAGAGAGATGAAGACAGAGAAGTTATGGAGGGGAATGGAGGAACAGTCGTATGACTGTTTCTGCGAGGGTGAGGAGGAAGAGGCGTGTGGAGAGCGAATGAGGCCTAGGGCTGCGTGCCGCGCTTCTAGAAGTAGACTGGCTGGGCTGAGCCTGTGAGAGGAGAGAGAGGAGAGAGAGGGAGAGGGTTCTATGAGGTGTGGGGAGGTGGATGAGCATTTCATAGTGACACTATCCAATCAAGGGCTTCCACATCACTTCTTTGTCTGTTTTCTAATTGTTGACCCGAAAAATAATGTTCATTTTGTAATTACCTAATCCAGAAATAAGCTCGGTTTGCCCGCACGTGCGAAGGGTCACATATGCATCAACGGTTAAAATCGTTTGTTCACATATTGGTGATTGATAGTTGCATTTTTTGATGTCAAATTAATTATGTACCATCGTGTATTTTAATTTCTTTACATTATATTATACAATTGGTTTACAATATAGTTATAGTTGCATTACTTTACGTAGAGGCAGCATGACCTGTTAAATAGGTAGACACTTTTACAAATAAACATATGTCATTATATATCGGTATTGTTCGCCTTATGAAAGTACAACTTTCAATGACATATGTCCAATCTTTGTGAGAGTGGTCTTCTAGTTGTCATCGAAGTTTTTTTCCTTTTATTAAATTCATCTCAATTAGATAAAACTGATACAATTCGATAATATAATAGTTTGTACGTCAATACATTGCATTGCATTTCAATTTTTTCATATGTCAATGCGTGATTGACTTGAAATACAGTCACAGTGGCATCAACTTACATAAAGATAGCTTGACCAACTGGATGGTTACTAGTCAAGCACTCTGAAAAAAATATATGAATTTCACTCTATTTAAATATCATCTAACCTTACATAGGTAAAATGCACAAACGCTTTTGAAGTTTTTTTGCTTACATGAAATTTAACGTCACTAAGAGAAAATATATATCATTAATAAATTAGTCAATCACACCCACATTGCATAATTTTAGTTAATCAATAATTCATATTGATTACATAATTAAACAATATGTCAATCAATTAGGCTACCCATCATATATACTTTAAAAACAGTGAATTATTATGGCCTTTTTATGTTCTTGAACATGTGCATAGATTCGGATTTTATGGTCATTTTCCTAAAAACTACATTATTTACGTGAAGTTGGGAGAGCTTTTAAATAGTAAACAAATCCCTAATAATATTGTAGCTCCCGAAAGTATTATTCCAATGGACTTTGACAAATGGTACCATATCCTACCTTACTATTCCTCTTTCTCGGAAGGGAATTCGAATCCGGATGAGTAGATTGTCAAATTGCTATGTCCTTTGCCTTTTGCCACTTCGGTCGGCTACCATTGGACCCGATATTTCATATTTCCAACCCGAAAAAGAGGCTGCAAATTATGTCTTTTATTTATTTATTATTTATATACTTATTATTTTTTTGGAAAAAAGAGGATGGGGTACACGTAAGAGCTGCTTCCAACGGCAAGGATGCGCGGTGCCTGATCAGTGATCACCACAAGTGTGGATGGTGATGTATGTTAATATTTATGCAGATTTTGGCACTAACATAAAACCAGATTTTTAGGTCAATTCCAATTATTCAAAAGGAACGGTTACGGTCGTCATTGGAAGTATTGGCCAAGTGGGGCACTTTTCTTATGAGTGTGCTTGAACCCAGAAGATAATAAGTTGAAAAGAAAAGTATGAGTGTATATATATACATATGTACTACACACATTTACGATCAACTTTAAAAATTTATCCCTCTTTAGTTATAACAAAAATCACATCAAACTGTATTTTGTCCGCAATGAGAAATGACTTTTTACATGTGAGAAAATTGAATGCATTACTCAAATAGTTATTTTAAGAAAAGTTGAAAGCAAGAGACAAGCAATTGAGGCAAACTTATAACACTTCCACCCATTATTTATTGGCATGACAAGGTGCCAATGCAGCTCACAATTCACTATTTATGTGAAGAGTAACTGTCTCAACTCAACTCCTAAATTCAAATTCACAAAAATATGTGAAAATGTGATAGGTATTGCTAGGAAGATCAAATTTTTTAAACTAAACTTATAAATCAAATTATATGAAAATAAAATAAAACTTCATGATTTAATGAATTTAAAAAATAAGACTTTTAAAAAAAAAGACCAACTGTTAACTATCATATAATTTAATTTATTATTTTTGTTTAAAAAATTTGGTCTCTAGCATTACCGAAATGCGATTAGACGAGCTACAAAACAAGTATTAGCCTATTAGATTAGGCCCAATATACTAGGTCTCCCTTAATAAAAAGTTTCTTTCATGAGAATGTAGGGCCTACTAAGTTGACTTTGACTAATAAATCAATTGGTAAAGTTGGAAGATTGAAATTCTCTTGGGAAGTTTCTTCGTCCTTTTATCATATTTGAAAAAAGTTATCAAACGAGGTGTAGAGATGACTTCACATTGTTCCTACAGGGGATCGTCGAGCCTTGATAAACAAATTAGTTTGTGTTACTAATGTGAATAATTCTTAACTACTATTAAGAATATAATTTGAGTAGTGATAGTGATGATATTTATTTATGTGTTATAATATGGATGAACAAATTGATATGTCATAAAAGTCAGGGTTAAACTTCAATAGTGCGTATCATTTAATTATACGTACTGTTAAATGGTTTAAGATTCATTTGAGACTTACTGCAAATCAATATGAGATCATTCAATGACCGTATCATTAGATGATACGTACCACGCAAAATTTTGCGTAAAAGTCATGATCTTAGATTTTAGAAACACTAATAATAATATAAATAGATTGATAACATCATATGACTACGTAAACATATACTACCAACTAGTACCATATTGATTTTGGATATCTCATACCTTCTCATACTTGAAAAATCAGAATATAAGATTACCATGGAAGGTTGTTTATCCCATACGGTCCACATCCAATCGTCTATATTCTTAGTCTTCTGTATCTCTAGTCATTCCTATGGTATATAATTAATATGCATTTTTATAGTTTGTAAGAAAAAAAATGATATTGATAATGAAAAATCATCTCATATATTGAATCATTGATAGTGGAAACCACTTGTAAAGCCCACTAGACCAGTGAGCAGGGCGAGTCTCATGGACTTGACACTAGAATGGCTCTAAAACCCATTTTCTATTGCGTGTTTTTTTTTTCTTACTTCTAATTTGGGAATAAAGATTTGAACTTGAGAGTAGGCTATAGTGCTCGCAAGCATTGAATGCTCACACCGATCTCACCATTAAAAAGAGGGAGGAGGGAGGAGAGAAGGGGGGAAGGAGGGTGAGATCGGTGTGAGTATTCAATGCTTGCGAGCACTGTAGCCAGTCCCTTGAACTTGAACACAAATGATGAATACTATTCTGTTGAGTCAATTTAATTCAAATGTACTATTGTGATTTAATAACAACGCTGCAACCATCCACTTGACTTTTGAATATATTAATGAAGAATCATTGCAAAGTATACAATTTTTTTTTAAAATGTTGTGACGACTCTTCATAAAGTGCTTGTAGTATTAATATCCAAAAATTTGGTCCAAGTCCTCGTAGGTATTCAAATGAAGTAATTAAATCATCAAAGGGCACATATGTGATGAAGTATATTGCCCCATATCGGGAAATACAAGCTTTGTACGAGAGCTCTTATGGCTCTTCACGTATTGCCCCCTCAAATTGTCCATAGAAATACTCTAATCTATTTTTGGCTGCTAAGATAGACTTCTTTTCTAATAACCAAAAGAAAAAAAAGGGAAATATCATGACCTCTTCCATTTTAGAATACCATCATATTCATGAAAGAACAGTTGTTTATAAGATTTGAGCACATAATCTCTTTTTAGTACGTGTATTGGATGCTATTAGACATTTGGTCAAATGCATCATGTTAACAATTTAAACAGTATATCACATCTTTAATAATTATGGATATTTGTCACATTTATTAATGATATAAAAAGGTACATTCTACTCGTTACATAAATAAGATTAATACTATCACATATTACAATGTAGTAAGAGTTTAATTTAGATGCACATGAGTTCTATTTGCAAACGCCGTGCAAACTAAAAGAGACGTGAATGGGTAAGATCATTTTCATTTTGAACAAAAAAAACATAAAACTCTTAAAACACAAATGTCTTACGCTAATTTATCGTTTATTTAAGATAAATTACATGTTTCATGCTCTTTCTTTGACATCTTCAGTAACAGTTTCTTTCACACAAGTTGTAACATGTAGACAACAAGCACCAGACCGGACCACACCATAACAAAAAAAAAAGATAAAAAAAAAAAAAAGCCCTACTATTGAAGTTTCCGCGCCTCAAATCTTTGGTTTTGAAACCCTGGCAGCCTCCTCTCCCTCCACTTCTTCCCGCCTCTCTCTCCCCCCTCCCCCAAACCTTAAAACCCCCCCCAAAACCAAACCCTCCATATCTCACTCTCTACAAACCACCCAAACCACCCAAGTCCTCCATTTCTCTCTCTCTTTCTCTCTCTCTCTCTCAGCCATGAACCGCCGATCTAGATCCCTTCACCGCCGGTCCTCCCCCAATCGGTCGGCCGAGCCATTTCTCAAATACCTAAAGCCCGGCGCGCTCGCCCAAATCCGAGACTCGCGAATCAGCAGAGCCAGATCGCACCAACTCAACTGGCTCTCTCAGATCCGTATATCGCCGCCGTCATCTCCGGCGTCCGACGCGGGTCTTCCTCAGGTCAACGCGATGGAGGGATTTCCTTGCTTCTCGGGTCGGATCTACGGTCCCAGATGCCCACAGCGGAAGAAGCTCGCGGCCACCAAGTCCGTTATGTTCCTCAGCCCCTCGAGCCCGGTTCACGACTCGCCCGATCCGATAATCGATCTGTTTAGTACGGACATTCTTGCTGCACATTGAATTGAAAATTGTAGAATGTTCTGTTGAACCCTTGTTGTAGATTAGGTTTTTTAATTTGTAGTTTTTTTTCTGTTAATTTTAATTTGTAGTTTATGTGGTACTTTGGTGGAGAATTGCTTAGATACAGCTGAGATTATTAATAAAATTTACTGAAAAGTTTCGTAGCAGATGCAATTTTTGGGTTGATTTATGATTTGGGTATTGAATTGGGATGCGGTTTAACTGTTTGATGGTTAGCATTCATTGGGAGTTGTCATTCAATTGTGATGGGTTCATATTGTTGTGATGAATTTACCCGAATTGCGGTGTTTGGCTGCTTAATTGTTCATCTTGTTTGCGCCGCAAATTGAGTTATTGTGTGTGAATAATACGTCCTGTTTTCTTTAGATGGGTATTCGTCCTGGGACAAATCTAAATCGGTAGTAGTGATAAAGAAAGACGGCTTCTTTGGTATGGTTGTAGTCCATGGGATGCGCTTTAACTGTTTGATGTTTTGCACTCATTCGGGGTTGTCATTAAATTGTCATGGGTTCATAATGTTGTGCTGAAATGACCTGAATTGTGGTGTTTGGCTGCTTAACTGTTCATCTTGTTTGTGCCGTAAATTGAGTATTGTGTGAGTTACGTGTCCTGTTTTCCTTAGATGGGGTTCGGTCTCAAGACAAATCTGAATCGTTAGTGCTGATATAGAAAGATGGCTTCTTTGGTATGATTGACGGCCATTTACAAGAATCCGTGTTTCTACTTGGCGTTGTGGTTTGCATCTTTGGTAGTAGCTCATGTTTTTGGTCTGTGCAATTGATGCAAGTCTTGTAGAGAATAGGTTATGTTTTGCTTTGGTTATTGCCAATGGATAAAGATTGGAGATCGAGTTAAAGAGTGTTCCAATCTCTTCCCATCGATGCCTCCCCTTTATTGCAGGCTTGCAGTTGTAGTAAATTTCTGAATGTATCATTAACTCTAGAGAGTTTTCGGCTTCTCTGCGAACTTTTTAGTAGAGGTCATTCAACTCAAAGATGCAAGAATGTAGTTATTTGATTTCTGATTTTGGTGCCACAATGGAAATGCTTTAACTGTTTGATGTTTGGAACTCATTGCGTTGATGGCCGAGGTTCTACATTGTGACTGTTGACGTCTTAATTGTGCATCTTGTTCACGCCTTAAGTCGAGTTATTGTAGCATTCCAAATGGGTAGTGCTGAATCTGCTGATAAAGAAAGAAGGCCAAGGCTTTGATGTTAACTCTTATACATCAGTGACTTTTTTACTGCTCATTTACATTAGTTCCATTTTTTACCACACATGACAGTTTCTTGCTTGGTATTGGATGTATGACTCTTTTGTAGTATAGTAGCGCTTCATTTTACTAGAATGTTCTTGTTCATGCAATGCAACTGGAAGCAGCTGCTGCAATTCTTGCCTATCCTTGTGACGGTGATCGCTGTTTCAATATCGTTTAGATTCTATTCTGTCATCCTTTCAGTGTGGTTAAAACTCCTTTTGGTATGGAACATGCGCACGTAAGTTTGCGTCGTGTCAAGGAATTGTCCGAGATAACTGAGCTATTTTTCCGGTGCTTCTTGAAGACCCGATCCATACGATATGATTTTTAGTTACGCATTTTCCTTGGTTCCATTTAGCAGAGTTGCAGGAAGGTGTATGCAACGCTGTTTCGATAGTCCACCAAACTGGAGTTTGAGATAGAAGAAATCATAGCCGGGGATACCAGGGCTGGTGGCCGGAGTCGGATCTGACGATGGCGCCACCCTTGCCACCGGTAGTGGGGTTTGTCGTTGGGGGTGGGATGACCAAAGCAATGAGCGGGTGTTTTTCTTTGTTAGTAATATGTACTGTATGGACATTTTGCACAATTAAAATGATTAAAAAACTCTTAAAATAATAAATGTGGTGAACACATGCAGTGTGGTGTTTAAATAGAAACTTAAAAAATGTGTGTAATTATTATTTCCTCTCCACCGAGGAAAAAGAGAAAAATAAATTAAAATACTGAAATTTGAAAAAGAAACGACACCGTATCCGGCTAACAGTCACCACCACCACTGTGTGAAGCTCTGCGTAACTACTAAGCGATTTATTAGAGGTTTTTCTGTAGACAGAGAAGAAACAAACGAACATCAATGGCTGAACCCAAAACCAAATACGATCGCCAGCTCAGGTACTCTCTCTCTCTCTCGTCTCCCCTATTCCCCGTTTTGCCCTCCACCATCTCCCTAATTCTCCAAACGCCACTCTCAACTCGTTCAATCCTTTTCGCTAAAGCTCTAATCTTCTGTTTGTTTACACCCATTTGAAATTGCAGAATCTGGGGCGAGCAAGGGCAGGCAGCCCTAGAGAAGGCCAGCATATGCCTACTGAATTGCGGCCCCACCGGCTCTGAAACCCTGAAGAACCTTGTTCTTGGCGGGGTTGGAAGCATCACCGTCATCGATGGATCTAAAGTCGAACAGGGCGACCTCGGAAATAACTTCATGGGTATGTTTAATTTTTGTTTTGGTCAAATGGGTATGTTTTGAATTGTTGTTTTCGTGTTTGATTACTGTTTTTTGAGTGTTTTATGCATTTTGGTTGCTGGGTTTTTGGTAGTTGATGAATCGAGCATTGGGAAATCGAAAGCGAAATGCGTTTGCCAGTTTCTTCAGGAGTTGAATGATGCCGTTAAGGCGAAATTTATTGAAGAGTATCCGGAGGTTTTGATTGAGACTAACCCATCATTCTTTTCTCAGTTTACCTTGGTTGTGGCTACTCAGGTATGGACTCTACTGATAGCCAATATCTTTCATAGAGTATGGTTACATATCTCCGTATGACAACTTGATAACCAAGTTTTCTCCTTATATTCCTGCATTCTCATTTTATTGTTTTTTTATGACGAGCATGTGATTTTGGTTTGTAAACATAATTTGGTTACATACTTGCCCCATACTCAGTATTTCTTTGTTCCCTTGATTGATATAAAACTTGTATAGTTTAGTTTAATGCTTAATTTTAGTGGCTATTGGATGCCGGATGTTAAGTTTACCTAGGTCTTTAGTTTCTATTGGGATTCATTTTATTTTTCGATTTCTATTGACACACTTGTTAATAGCAATATCCCTGATTTTCTAATTTCAACTATCAGCTAGGGGAAGGTTCAATGGTAAAGCTTGATAGAATCTGCAGGGAGGCAAATGTGATACTGATCTTTGCTCGCTCTTATGGCCTCACTGGGCTTGTCCGTATCAGTTTGAAGGTATTGCGGTTTTGACTTTTTTTGTTGAAATTGTTTTCTCTATCTTGGTATTGATATTCCAGAATGTGATCATTTGAATTTTTATACTCCAATTGGTGAGAGTAATGGATATTGTGAGGGATGAGATGTGATGTTACTCTACAGCCCTGCTCTACTTTGAAGCCTGATAGTGTAATGATGATAGGTGTTTCTCTGATTGATTACATCATAAGAAAACGGAACATGCTTTCAAATTGCTTATAGGGATATGGTTCGGTCTCCCAACTTATAAATATCTAGATAAAAAGTTGAAAAATGGATCTCACAGAGTTATGATTATAATATTTTTCTTTGAATCTAAATAGTGCTATGTTCTCCATTTTCTCTATGTTTATTTGGGGCAGGAACATACTGTGATTGAGTCAAAGCCTGAACATTTCCTGGATGACCTTCGTTTAAATAATCCTTGGCCTGAGCTTAAAAGGTATGAGATTCTGTTTTTCATGTTTTCATCTCAGTGTTACTTATTTGGTTCTGATAACTAAGTATTTGCATGTTTTTATGCTAATTGGCTTTTACCTATATAAGCTGATGACTGGTTTTCTGATTTCTTAGCCTATATGTTCGTGTTGCCTAATAAATCAATAATATACGCCTTGTGTTGATTTTCTAGATATTGAATCTATTATTTATTGACAATAGGTACGCTGAAACCATTGATCTGGACGTGTCAGATCCTGTTGCCCACAAGCACACGCCATACGTCCTCATTCTTGTCAAGATGGCAGAGGAGTGGGCAAAAAATCATGATGGTAAACTTCCATCAACTAGGGAAGAGAAAAAAGAGTTCAAGGTTTACATGCTTGATTCATATATTTTCTGTTCATTTTTGTTCTGTCAATTGCTTTCTAGTAAATGCATTTGTTTATTTCCTTGTGGTCTTGAACTGTTTAGGAGCTTATTAAAGCCAGGATGACTGCACTAGATGAAGATAACTATAAAGAAGCCATTGAGGCCTCCTTCAAAGTCTTTGCTCCACGAGGAATTAGTAAGTGTATAATTTTCAAGCTTGGTTGTAGTTTTCCAGTATATTTTTGCAGAAGATGCTGTTGTATCTTTAAATTTCCAAGATTGGCAAAATAGTCATCACCTATGTTTTGCAGTCTGATTGTTTCTTCATGTTAATGAAATATTTTAATGTTTTTGGTAATGACTGCTGTAAATTGAACTTGGTTCGAGTACCTGCATGGATGCCAGTGTGGCAGGCATGCTTAGTAAACTATTATATCCTACTCTCACTCCAATGGAGTTGGGGTTGGCTTGGTTTTGTTTCGGAGAACAAACTGAGTTTATCCACTTTCCCCCTATCATTCACATAGTATAAGTAATCTGGAAAGAAAATATAAATGGCATCATCCACATCTGTTGGAAGACTCATACATATTTGTAAACTATGGGTATTGGACTATACTTCTTTGGAGGTTGTCATCATACTGCGTTTCAGCCTTGAATATTGATGATTGAATATCAGTCTGACATTACAAGTGGTTAATTCTTTTTTTCTTCTCATTTTATGTCTTAGGTTCGGATTTGCAACAGGTAATTGGAGACAGCTGTGTGGAAATAGATTCCAGCTCATCTGATTTTTGGGTGATGGTGGCAGCGTTGAAGGTTTGTGATTTTTTCCTGACAACCGGATATAGCGTGCATAAATTTTTTGTGTTAAACTGAGAGTGCTCAGAATAAAGTGATTATCACCATAATGCATATCTTCTAGAGTTTCAAATAGATTCTTCTTTTCCAAATTTGGTACTACACAGGCCCTCTGTTTTTCTCTGGAAAACAACAGATCGGGCCTAGAAGTTTCGAGGCTGAAACTCTGATTTTAAAATTGTTCAGTGATAATTAGTGTAATTTTTAGGCAGTTAACCGCCAATCATGCACATTTTCAACACAGCTTTGAGCCCTATTCCTACGTTTTAATGCTAGATTGGGGGATTTTATGTGAAATACCCAACATGATCAAAGGGAACATGTGTTCAGAGTTCTCATGCCGAGTTTGTCTTCCTTGAATGGTCAACGCAGGAATTACTTGACTAGACATTTTAGCTTCCTTTATTAGAGATTTCAGCCATCTTACAATGGATATGCATGTAGCTTGCCAATATTTTTAATTGAGAAAATCACATGCATAATTAGCTTGTCCATCCAGATCCATTCCATTGTCAATTTCTCGACTACTATAATCAGAAATTTTCACTTTGCAGGAATTCATAGAAAATGAAGGTGGTGGCGAGGCACCCCTCGAAGGATCAATACCAGACATGACATCTTCGACAGAGTTAGTGACCGATCTTCCAATAATAGGAATTCTAGTCCTTCTTTAGTTGTGGTTTTAAAAAAGTAATTGTTGATGCAAGAGTTCTATCCACTCTCCTGTAGGCACTATGTATCTCTACAGAAACTCTACCAAGCCAAGGCTGAGGCTGATTATCTTGTTATTGAGCAAAGAATTAGGACTATTCTGAAAAAAGTTGGTAGAGATCCGAACAGCATCTCAAAGACAACCATAAAAAGTTTCTGCAAGAATGCAAGAAAACTCAAAGTAAGTGTGTTGCTTCACCAGTACTATTTATAATTTATTTGATTGCAACTATTTTCAGGATTTTTAGTAGTTATTCAATGATGAAATATAGTACTGTTCCTCATTTGTGGATTCATTTTAGACCATAAGATTTGCAAACCGGTGGACGTTAGATCTGAGGCATCTCTCCAGCCTATATATCTTTTAGCTAAGAATGCAGTGTGCATATTAGGGCTTGATGTTGTAGTCTTTCAGAAACATTTTACTTATGCCTCTTGATGATTGCCTAGCTGACTTCAATTGAACACTAATCTTTACTTTGTAGGTTTGCAGGTATCGCCTTGTTGAAGATGAGTTCAATTCTCCAACCATACCAGAGTTGCAGAAGTATCTAACAGATGAGGATTACAGGTACATTACGATTTTGTTACCGTGGCTTTTATTTATATTCTTTGTAGAATTATTTCTTTTGTGGGACGCTATATTCTTGAAGATCTGAACAACAAAGATTTCAGAATTTTTTTACAGATTGTATAGTTAATTTTGTAGCCAATTAAAGAAACCGATGCTTGGGTGCTGTGCTACCCTTATCCACTTAGAACGTTTGTAATTGTCAAGTAGAAGAGGCATTGTCATGTGTTTTCTTGATAGATTTATTTTATTTTACTTGAGGCAAACTAATGGAAGTTTTGGCTGAATTTAAGCCCTTCCTGGAAAAATGGAGCAAAAGAAGGTTATATAGCTAAAAGATTATTGCCCAACCCTAAAAAAGAAAGGAAAAATGATTATATATAACTATGGATTTGTCTTGCTTAAAGTTCACCGTTTTCTTTTGATTTCCATGACCAGTGTAGCCGGTGGATTTTATATTTTGCTTAGAGCTGTCGATCGGTTTGCTGCCAATTACAACAGTTTTCCGGGGCAATTTGATGGGTAATGCCTGATACTGTTTATGACCATATTATGGTACAAATTTGTAATAATGTACTAATTTTGCATGTTCACTGTAGTATGATGGATGAAGACATACCTCGGTTGAAGACTACAGCTGTTGGCCTGCTGAGTGATTTGGGCTGCAATGGCGTAATGCTAACCGAGGACCTTATCAATGAGATGTGTCGATTTGGTGCCGCCGAGCTCCATGCAGTTGCTGCTTTCATTGGAGGAATTGCATCTCAGGAAGTCATCAAGGTTTTTGTCGTTTTGATTGTGCTTCATATGTAGGTTAAAGACATCATATTGCTGCTTAAACTGACATATACTTTTCTAACACTCTTACTGACAGCTTATAACAAGACAGTTTGTGCCCTTGTCCGGAACTTTTGTCTTCAATGGCATCGATCATAAGTCTCAATTGTTGTCTCTGTAGCGGCTCTAAAGCCCGAAATGATATCAAATGAAGGTAAGTTTTCGCGTTTGGTAAACATCAATAGCTTCTGTTACCATCGAGCTATACTAAGTTTCGGTTTTCATTTGCAGATAACCGTTTATGATTGGGAGTGGGAAAAAGTTTGATCTTACAGCGTTCTTACGTGCTATGATCGGAGGAGGCTTCGTTTCTGTGGTTGAGATTGGGCAGTTTGCAGTGAAACATGATTTTGTAGTTTTGTTTCTCATTCCGTTATCCTGGATATGTGAGAGTCAGTCAGGCCAGAAAGTAAAATGTGTGAGAGAGAGTGGAAGAGAGTGAAATAATTTATAACAATGACTTCTCAGTTTGTTATGAAATGGAATTCTTATTTAGTATGCCCTTAATTTATTATATATATATACAAGAGCCTTCAAGCGTTAATCAATTAATAATGTTATACGGCGTTAACCACTTTTGTTGTATGACTCCACTCTACGTATTTCTCATAATCTAAACCAATCATTTTCATTCTACAATATTTCTCATAATCTAAATTGATTATTTGTTATGTTATCATTGAAAAATCAGTTTTTACAAAAATTCACTGAAATCGAAAGCTGTTTATGTTTTATTTACGTTTCATGTGGTGCATCACTCTATGTTTTTGTATGCATGTGTATTTACTTTTGTATACTTATTAAGTAAATAAAATGCAATTAATTGCTTAAATCTGTTTATTTATATATTTATCTGTACATGGATTAGGTTTAAAATTGATCGGAAATAATTTACAGTCGGAGAAGGAAACAGATTGAACTCCTACTACAAATAGGAAAATTCAAGTGATTCTAATACCAGTCGAAGCAGGAAAGGAAAGCTGGGAGGACTCATATGGAACAAATTTACCGTCACGTGGAGTTTCATATCCAATAATACATTGTCAAGTGCAAGTTTTTCTCCAACGACCAAATAATCTCCAATAATACATTGGGTAGGAGATTGCTTGAAGACCAAGAAACTTAAAACTATAAATAGAACTCTTAAAACACAAAACAAACCAGCATCTGAATACAAATTAAGAGCAACCACTCTATCCTCAATCAATCTTCATTTTTCAGCTTGTGCTTGTGTTGGGGAGTTTTTGAGTCTTTTCACCTTCCTAATATTCCCATGATTATCATCACTAATAAGCTCAAGTAGACTCTCCTTGTATGTAACGATGCTATCATAACGCCAATTCAGATTATATAGGTCAATGCAATTCGCAACTTTGTAAATCCTACCTTTCTCACGCTTCACTTGTTTTTCTTCACACTTGATCAACTCCAACGTCTCACGGCGGAATCTTATCCCGATAACTACACCATCTTCTGGGATCCTGATGATGTCGGAGAAAATCAATGATGGGTAAGAGAATTTGTTAATCTTCAATCTATACAGCCTAGTCAAAGAGTCACTCACACCATATTCTCTCATGATCCACATATCAACATATTGCTTATCATTTTTCATGCTGGTTATGGTACACCATACACACATACATCCTCCAGCAACTGTCAAATGATAATGTCTAGTAGAGCCCTCAATCCTTTAAAATTTGATAGGCAATGGAACTACCTGCAACTTCTCGTTGGTTAAATAAAAAACAATAAGTCTGCCTCTTCTAGTTAAAATACACGGGCCATTGAAGTGCTTCTATGAAAAGAAGCCCCTTTCTAATATGAGCATGGCCGAAACCTTTGTCAGGTGCTGCAACTCTTCTCCAAGAGTTGGTCCTCGATGAAAATATCTCCACATCAAGAACTCTTCTCCAAGGGATCTTGTCAGGTGCTGCAACTCTTCTCCTAGAGTTGGTTCTCGATGAGAATATCTCCACATCGACATTAGACGACTGATAAAAATAACTGGTTAAGAATTTGTAGTTGTCAATGGCCGAAATGTAACAAAAATAGAAATGCAAAAGGGCAGACCTATTCTTTTCTGACGACGGAAATAAACTTGTTGGCTTCGGCAATTTTTGTAAGAATCTGATTGTAGGGTTCCAGATATAAAAGCTCGAGACAGTAAGATCAATAGGTTCATCGACAGTAAATCACACCAAACCATTGCATGACGCCAGTAGCCTGACATGATCCCTACACGATTTCTTGCGCGACTCCAGTAGCCTGGCACAATCGCTTTGCAAGAGTACTACTGGAAAGGTCAGCTTTCTGATAGAAGAAACATCCCTAAAGGACGAAAATCGGGTCCAAGTCAAATTAGAGGGATTCCGATGAGGAGGAGTGCTACCGGTAGAGGAGTCTTTGATGCTAAAATGACGCAAATTTGAATTGGAATTTGGCAAATTGTTGATCCAATAATATCCAACACCACTATTTCGAGACACACTTGAATCAGACTAAAGATTTTAAGGGCAACCTAGTAAGGATTTCCACTAAACGAAAACAGTCTTCCACCGCCATTTGCATAAGTTTGCTCATTCTTTAGTTTACAGTTTCAAGTATACATACACTGAAGAGAAGAATTTAAGAGTTTTTGTCCAAATCTAAAATAAGCCCTACTACTGGAGATCAAAAGCAAGGTATATAAGCTAATGGGTCTTACTTTTAGGATTCTGGGCCCTACTCTTTAGGGTAAACCAAATGGTCATTCTTTAATTTCTTTTGCTTTTATTTTTTTTAATTACAAGTGATATTATATACTAATCTATACGAAAGAGGGCGATAATTCTATTCAAGAATCAAGATATGAAACCAATTCTCTTGTAGATATAGGATATAGCCACGTTAATTTGAATTTCATTTTTTTGCAGTTTTAGAATAGTTCAAAGTAAAGTATCACTTTGTACAAGAAAAATCACAATATTTTTTAAAGTGAGTGAAATTTTCAGAGACAAAAGAGGTTCTTGATTGTATGATCAGCTACAAGGCATTGGTCCCATCAAAAACATTTTTAAATTTGAGTAGATTACTATTCTATTTGGCCGGTTTAAAACAATGTTACAAAGGTACAAGTACAGGGTTACAAGTATATATATGTGTATGAAAACTCTCAAATAGACTAGAATATGAGTACGGCAAAGATAATATGACAATTATTTTTTGACATAAACTAAATATCAAATTTCTCATTAATGCAAGAAGATGATGAGCGCTGATCACATAGTTTAAAAGGAACATAGTTTAAGAAAGTGACTCAAATTAGTCGATGCTGAACTGATTCTAATACCTAATGCAATTAGACCAAAAGAGTAGGGGACAAATACAAATTACATCAATCGATTGTGTTGCTTTGTACGGTTGGGGTTTTTTTGAGTCTTTTCGCCATATTAATGGGCGGCTTCTTTTGACAATTATTTTCAAGATTATTGTGGATCTTGATACTCTTGAAGAAACTGTAGGAAACTTTATAAAAATCTCCGATCTTGCCACTATCATTATCTACCTTTCTACTTATTAAGCTTAAAGCATCTCCAATGGTATAAGCAAATGTAATGCGATCCTAATATTCAACCTTGACTCAGTACTATTTTGTAGAACAACTCATCAATACATTTCATAATTGTTCGATACAATTGGAGACCCAACCTATATACTGATAGGACTAATAACAACTTACAACTAACATAATATCTAACAAACTAAAAGAATACAAATACTGACGTCATCACAATTACAATTTTCATCACTAGTATACTGCCTCCCAGGTTGCATCTTCTAAAGGATAATTCTTCCATTGAACCAAAACTTCAGGTTTTGCAGTAGTACCATGGGGTATAACCTTCTTATCCAAAATAGCTACATGAATGGCTTGCAGAAGTCTATCATCAGTGACAGAAGGCAGAGCAAAAGAAACTTGGACATGAGAATCCAAACACTTCTTTAAACATAATACATGGAAAACAATGTGTAACTTGAAATGTGGAGGAAGCTGGAGTTATAGGCGACCTCACCAACTTTTGCCACAATAAAAAAGGACCATAGAATCGTGGCTGGAGTTTATGGAAATGATGAGTAGGCAATGATTGATGTTGATAAGGAACCAATGTCAAATAAACTATATCTCCCACATTAAATGCCCTCTCAAATCAATGCTTATCAACTTGTTGCTTCGTCCTATGCTGAGCAGCCTCTAGATTAGACTTCAACAGAGACAAGATTCGATTATGATCCTGCAAACTCCTATCAACCATCCAACTTTGTTTTACTAGCTACATAGACAGGTAAGGAAGGTGGAGGCTAACCATATACCACCTCATAAGGAGACAATTTAGAAGAGGAATGGAAGGTTGTATAAAAGCTCCATTCAGCCCAAGGAAGCCATTTAACTCATTGCTTTGGTTGCAAGCTGCATAAACATCTAAAATAGGTTTCAAGGCATCTGTTAACAACCTCAAATTGACCATCTGTTTGAGCGTGATACCCAGAACTGAGACAAAGTTTAGAGCCTTGAAGTTTGAAAAATTCTTTCCAAAAATTGCTGAGAAACACTGGAATAGGAATAGGCAAAGGTTGCAATAAACCAGCAGGAATAAGTATCTCATATTTATTTTGTTGACAGACTTGACATCGAGCCACCATATCCATTAGATCTTCCTTCATGCCTTCCCAATAAAATGACTTGGTCAACCTTTTGTAAGTCTTGAGAAATCTAGAATGACCAGCTGAAAGGGTACTATGGTGCTCCTCAAACAATTTAGACCTCCAAGAGCTAGTGGGACTAATCACAATTCTCATCTTGTATTTTAAAAATCCATTATCCCACTGAAATCTCAAAGTACCTATAGGAAAAGATCCATCACTGCCTAATGACACAGATTGCTTCTTAGAAAGAACCCAAGAGTCCTTTTCCATGTCTCTTCTCAAATCATCCAACTAATTCAAATAGGGATAAGTAATAGCTAACAACTTTGGAAGTTCACTATCCAAACAAGACAGAGCAGTAGAAAAATAATGATCCTTCTTAGACAAGGCATCAACAACCACATTATCCTCACCCCCTTTATATTATATTTCATAATCATAACCCAACTTAGCTGCCCATTTATGTTGAAAATGACTGTTTACTCGATTATGAAGGAAATACTTGAGACTATGATGATTAGTCTTAATGATGAAATGATTCCCACATAAGTAAGACTGCCACTTCTTAATAACATATAAGATAGCCATCATTTCCCTTTCATAAGCGGAAAGAACTTGATTTCGAGGACCCAAAGCTTTGCTAGTAAAAGCAATATGGCGCCCATCTTGCTGTAAAACTGCACCAATCCCAGAACCTGAAGCATCACTCTCAATGACAAAAGGCTTATAAAAATTAGGCAAAGCCAGAACTTGAGGGGAGATCATAGCTTGCTTTAAAGTATTAAAAGCTTCCAAATAAAACCATCCTTCTTAGTAAGGACATTAAGAGGACTTGAAATCTTCCCAAAATTCGGAATAAATTTTCTATAATATCCAGTGAGTCCCAAAAAATCCCTCAATTCCTTAACTGACTTAGGCAAAGGCCAATTTGCAATAGCTTAAAGTTTAGAAGGGTCTGCAGCTACGCCATCCTTAGAAACAAAATGCCCTAAATACTCCAATTGTTGTTTGCCAAAAGCACATTTAGACTACTTGACAAATAACTGGTGGTGCTGAAGAATTTGAAAGACAATCCGTAAATGTTGCATATGGGATTCCTAAGTAAGGCTGAAAACCAAAATATCCACAAAGAAGACTAGAATAAACTTCCTCAAATGTTGCTTGAAAATGTCATTCATAAGACTTTGGAAAGTAGCTGGGGCATTAGTGAGACCAAATGGCATCACCAAGAACTCATATTGGCCTTTATGAGTTCTAAATGATGTTTTCTCAATATCAGCAGTATGCATCCTAATTTGATGATAACCAGCTCTTAGATCCAACTTAGAGAAAAATAATGCCCCAAACAGTTCATCCAATAGCTCATCAATAATAGGAATGAGAAATTTATGCTTGATAGTAATAAGATTCAAACCCCTATAATTCATACACATCCTCCAACTTGAACTCTAAGCTATCTTGACCTTCAACTTTCAACCAAACCCAACCAAAATTCCAAAACTTTACAACCAAAGCCAAACCGATCAATCAAACAACCAATAATGGTGTTAGCAAAATTAGGAGGGAGCATATCCCGTGCCCTCCAGCAGATGATCAACGCCACGGTGGTCGAGGAGAAGGTCTTGAATGAGTGCCTCAACGAAATCAGCTGCGCTCTGCTACAATCCGACGTCCAATTCACTCTCCGACATGCAGATCAACATTAAAAAGACTATCAATCTGGCCAAACTCGTTGCCGGTCACAACAAGCGCAAGATCATTCAGCAAGCCGTATTTGATCAACTTTGTCAAATGCTGCAGGATCCAACAGGGAAACCCGATCAATTTGTACCGAAAAAAGGGAAGAAACCTGTTTACACTAAAAATATTCATTGGACTAGAGCCTTTTTATGGTAAAGGTTTGGGCCTCAGGGAAAAGGGCCCAACCCGGTTCAGTAAATAAGAAGAAAGAAAACCTACAGTTTCTCTCTCCACCACCAGCATTAAATGCAAAAGCACTCAACATTTTGGAGGGAAATATTCTATAGATAAAAACCCTCTTAGTGGGAGTAGGCTGATTAGAGATATTATCAATACTTGCTAGACCAAACCAGAAACGGAATACCTAGGTCGCAAGAATGCAATTTCAATATAAGAATTTAGCCAGAGACCTTCCCTAGTAGAAGACGGTCACAGATGCAACTTGATAGCTACACTCAAACAAAGGAAGAGTTCAAGCACAACGACACTCAAACAACCAAAAAACAGAACTCTTAAGTTCAGAAGACAACCTACTGAGGAAATCCCTCAACCCCCTTTCAGCCTACAGATCATTTAGTTTTATTTCGACAGGATAAAACTCTTTATCTGTGATCATCTCATTCACACTACTTGTGTAGTTTGTGACTTTGAGATCAATGATTAGAATTCTAGGATCATACCTCCTAAAATCTTTAAGGAATAGTGAATTAGCTCTGCAATCAAATCCCTTCCATTTGGTAGTATCGATTTACCAATCTTAGGCTAGCGTGTCTTTGATTATTTTCCTTTACAAGGAAGCAGCATCAAGACCATCCCAATGGATCTATATCCAATCCGATGGGAGTCTTACCAATTACACATGACCCTTATATGTAGGATT
Organism: Gillenia trifoliata; assembly: GCA_018257905.1. Classification (NCBI taxonomy): domain Eukaryota; kingdom Viridiplantae; phylum Streptophyta; class Magnoliopsida; order Rosales; family Rosaceae; genus Gillenia; species Gillenia trifoliata. The sequence continues at coordinate 8,188,364 of CM031082.1, forward strand.
GTTGTACTTTTATCTATATAAAGTCTTTCAATATCAGTCTTTAGCTTCTGTATTTACTTTTTGTCTTCTTTTTTCTGTATTTACTTTCTGTCTTCTTTTTTCTGTATTTACTTTCTGTCTTCTTTTTTCTGTTTTTACTTTCTGTCTTTCAATATTAGTCTTTAGTTTTCTCATGAATACGTAAGAGTGAAGTGTTTTATCTATAACCAGTTTATAACAAACCCCATCTTAGTAGTCTCTGGTATAAACATCGAGAGACAATTAAAAGTCCTTAACAAGCAAGGCAATAAAAGGAATCTAACAAAAAGGCTATCCGATAAGCCCCAATCCTTTGTAAGAAAGTTATATTACTTGTGGCGCAAGTATCTAACACGTTTAATAACATAATTTAACTTGATCTAATAATACATTATTCTATTGGCAGAAGCCAATAGTGGCACGCCCGACAATACACCAACATAAAGGCCTCATGAGAAATCCTCCAAAGGGATAGAAGTGAAGCCTGCTGAAATTCCAAAAGCAAGACGGTGATATCTTGCGGCTAGCCAACTGATGTTACTTACCTGTGTACCACACAAAGGCAACGAACAAAACCGAGCCAAGTTGTAATGTTTGTTGGTTTACAAGGGTCCGGAAAAACCACGACGTGTACAAAATACGCACATTATCATAAGAACAAAGGTTGGAAACCTGCCTTAGTTTGCGCAGACACATTCCGCGCTGGCGCTTTCGATCAGCTGAAGCAAAATGCCGCCAAGGCTAAGGTTCCTTTTTATGGAAGCTACACGGAGACGGATCCTGTGAAAATTGCGGTCGAAGGTGTGGAGAGGTTCAACAACGATCAGAACAATAATTTTGATCTCGTAGTTGTGGATACTAGTGGGAGACACAAGCAAGAAGCTGCTCTTTTCGAAGAGGCGTCAAATTTCCGAAGCAATTAGTCCGGACCTTCTTGTGTTTGTTATGGATGCGAGTATTGGTCAGTCCGCGTTCCATCAAGCTCAAGCATTTAAGCAAAGCGTTGCGGTTGGAGCTGTTATTGTAACGAAAATGGATGGTCACGCGAAGGGCGGAGGCGCTCTCAGTGCTGTTGCAGCAACAAAGTGTCCGGTCATATTTATTGGAACGGGAGAGCATATGGATCAGTTGGAAGCTTTCGATGTGAAACCCTTTGTCCGGCGTCTGTTAGGCATGGGGGACATGTCGGGACTCGCGAACAAGATTCGCGAAGCTGTTCCGATGGATCAACATGCAGAGATTTTACAGGGCGGATTTGCAATAAGGACTATGTAAGTGTTGTTTCAGACCATGCTAAAACTAGACACACCTAGCCAGCTCGCTTCGATGCTGCCTGCAGAATGTACGAGCCGGCTATTTCCTGCAGGACTTGGTGATGATCAGGAAAGTCAGAAACAGATGAAGCGGTACTTGGTCATGATGGACTCAATGACAGCTCGAGTTGGATAGCCAGAACCTCAAGATTAACGAGTAGCGGATAAAACGGATAGCAAGGGGTTCTGGTCATCAAGTTAGACAAGTGGAAGAACTGATTGAAGTGTGCAAAGCCGCTAGCAAGAAATTTAGCAAGCAAAAAGGGCTGCTTAAGAGTTTGAACAGCGGCGACATGCGTGCGTTAACCCGAAATATGAGTAGTAATCCGCAGCTGCTCAACCAGATTGGGGGCATGGGTGGTTTGAGAAGCTTGATGAATCTGGGGAGGTTGTAACTAGCTAGTAGTGTTTGTTTTGGTGAAAAATGAAGTGGACTTTTGTGTTGTTTAATTAGACTTCTACTCTTAATTGATTATCTTTTGGGCCTTTCTCTTTGTTAATTTTTTTTTCCGGAAGCGTTCATTATCTTAAAGCTTTCAACCACAAATTAATCTAAACTGGGGCTTGGAGAGGCTATGAAAAATTTCATCCTATCCCTGACGAGCATCAAGCAGACTAGCTTCCATTACATTTCGAACCTGGGACCTCCCATTTGAGGAGCCAGGTCACGCGTTTTTCCACTAGATCAACTCATGTTGGTTTGTTTAATTAAATTTATTAGATTGGTTTAGTTTGTTATTACAGCTATGCTAAGTTAGTTATTCTAACATTTGTATAAATCAGATATTGTAATCACTTATTAGTCCTTGGAAATTTATTACTTTAGTAATTTTTATGTCGTTATTTTTGCCCCATCTAAATTTGGTTAATGGTACAAGTGACCTGTAGCTCAGTTGGTCAAGAGCAACCCTTGCAACCGAAGTCTTGTTCGAATCTCCCTCTCTGTAGTTTGGACGAGTTTAGTGTAAATTACCCTATTGTTTGTAAAAAAAATTTGGTTAATGGTGGTGTTATCGTTTGGTGATGCTAATCTTCCTCAGATTAACTGTGTTAAGCTAATTACAGCTTGATTTATCACACACCATGTCACCACCCAAGAAAGGCATCTGAAATGATTTTCATGTAATGAAGAGTTCCATTTGGACGGAAAAAATTGTACACAAAATCTTTCAGAACGAATGGAGAAATTCGTATTCCGAAAGAAAAATTAAAAGATAAAACAAATAGGTTACAAGGCATGGACGTTGTCAGGTTGACATGAGGATCAAGGGAACCCGCAAAAAATCCTCAGAATATTTTCCCGTCTTACAACCGCTCCGTCGATTCATAAACATTCATCAGCAGAAGCCTTCTTGGCAGGATTGTAAACGCTAAATTCGCCGAAGTCCCTCCTACCACTGGAAAAAACAGTGCCCGTTATCAACCCCTTGGCACAAATGAACAAAGTTTCAGCAGCTAAACATAAGCATAAATAAATCGAGGCAAGGATGGACAAAAAGAAGAGGGAGAGATGATGATGACGATGTGCTGGTGCCGTGACATGGATCCAAAGCAGCATTAACTTCCATATGTGATATAAATAGCACTACAAGAAATGTACCTGTGCGTTATATCCCAGCCAGCAGGTAAAAAACGAGGATGAACAGATTCAACGAATACTTGTCTCCACCTTTGACAAAATTGAGAAATACCATCTTCGCCATATTCCTTTAGCAGATGATCCACAACTTGCTTACCATGTGGACCATGTCCTAAAAGCGACATTTTTGATCTATGTTTACGTTGGGAAGTTGCACCATCTCCGGCATGAGTAATATCAACTGATCCGTTCGGTGTATCTTTACCATCACCATCACCGTCACCGTCACCGTCACCATCACCGTCACCATTAGCATTTACAACAGATACAAACTGACTATCAGCAACTCCACTTATATCTGAGTTCATGTTCTTTTCAACAACAGCAAAAGCTTCTTCTTCAGTCCCCAAATCAGCATCCTTCAGCATGAAAGCATCTCCATTTTCTGTCCTGGTAAATGCTTCTGCTTCAGTGGTGCATGAATCATGTAGAGTATCAGCTTCCAATGCGTTCACAATGGCAGATGTGGACATGGTAACTGTATTTTTTTCCTGCTCCGCACCTGGTTGAATACTCGCCTTAGAATGCTTTAAAGAAAGTCCTTTCTTTTCAAATCGTCTTCTCTCGTTGGGACTCATGCCAACCAGCAAAGCCCTTTCTAAATCTTCCTCAGATATTTGCCTCCCTCCATAATACTTCATTACAATCTGCAAAGCGAATAAAATTGAATTCACATACACATAAGCTCATAAATCAACAAACCAACAGTACTACAAATCTCTGTTGTTAAATCACACACCAGCAGTAGTATGTGATGTCAAATTAACGTAAATCAATACAAAAAGTCAATACCATTGTGATCATTTTCTCAAAATCAAGGACTTAATATATGCTCATGTACCTCTGTCAGTTCCTCACGGCGGCTGGATGGCATTCTTGGTCCATGGCGCAGAAGAGCCATAGCAGCAGTTCGCAATTGTAAAGGAGATACACCAGCCTCCTCAAAAGTTGTTTCCGGAACAGATGATTCAGATGTAGCTTGAGATTGTTCTGAATCAACCACTTTACGAACAAAAAGTGGAATCCCAAATTCTGCAGCGATCTGTTTTTTATACTTCTCAGCAGAGGCATGAGCAATTTCATGACAGTCCACACATAGTAGGACAATATCATGAGAACGGTGGCTTTTCAAATGTTCAGGGAAGTGCATTCTGTAGCATGAGGGAATTATTCGGTAGCGCAAGTAATGATTTCTTTCGCCACAGCCAACACATATATTTTTCTTACTTTGAATGTAAAAATCATTGCCTTCATCTTCTGGACGGCCTTTGGGCTCAAAAAGAAGCATAATCGCAGGTGGATTTTCATCAACAAGTTTTGCCAAATCCCGCCGAAGATACCTGTAAGAGTACAACATTGACTGTCAAATTCAACACATTTTATGGTAAAATGTTTTTTTGGAGATATGATTGCTAACCATTCAAGCTTCCTGCGGTCACAGTAACAAAGCAACCGCCCGTCATCTGCATAGATCCTGCAATTATGATAAACTGGAGCTTTACAGGAAAATTTTTGAACAAATAGCTGCCGGGACGACTTTCGAGCAACTTGCCTTGAATTTCTCATCCCATTTTTTCTAGAAGTTAGTGGCACTTTCATATTACACTCTACCAGTAAAGCATAATTGAAGATGGACAGTGGGCAACTCCCATTTGGACCCAGGCAGTTATGAAGAATCTTAGAAAAGAAATTATCAGGGTTGCCTATTTTGTTGTGGAGCAGATGACGAAAGTCATCCAAATGACTGTAAACGACAGGGGATGGAGATGAGAGGCCGGAACTGAAACTTGAATCTGCATTACAATCAGCTTCAGCAATGGTGGTTAATATGTCTGCAGGGTTCGTTGGAGCTTTGTCTGCAAGGGCAACAATAGCCTGATCTGATATTACATATCTTAAGCTCTCATTGTGTACACGAGCCTGGAAAGGAAGCAAACGCCATGTGATTGCTTAAGTATCTAGAATGTGATCTCAGTGCACTTAGGTGTGCAACGTTACAAGATCAAATAAAAAACTATTATGACCATAAAACCCAATGTACAATTGAAAACATGGAAATAAGAATGATATGTATCTAAGTAGCACTAGATAAGTTCATTGAGAGTAGCAAATTTCAAAATATATATATATACTTTCAGCATTATCATTTGTAGCAAATTTTAGGAAAAGTTACTAACCATCAAATCTCTCCATGCACATAATCTGTTCACAGCATCCTGAAATAATACTTATTCTAATTAGTAACACACATTTATAGAAATGTGCTGAGGGAGTGCAACACAAGAATACAAGAAGCGTCCAAGAACCTAGAAAGAAAGGCTAGGAGAAGATAAATTCTAACAAATTAGCCAAAGAGGCTGGCAGCACCATAGTAGACCAAACCATGGAACCACCTCAAGGGCTGTCCTCTCAATTCCACGATGAATGCTTGACCACTTAAAAAGTCCTAAAGTTCCTCTCAGCCCAAATGCCCAAAATAGACGCAACCGAACCATGATCCAGAAAGCTTTCTTGGTCCTTTTAACAACACTAACGTGCCAGCCTAATAAAGGGTTAGTGACTGAATCCTAAATCACCCAAGACACCCCAAACAGTCAATCCAACCCTGCCCCCATGAAAGAAAAAGCTCACTAACTGTGGGCAATGCAAAGACTTGGTGGAAACCAGATTCCAGTGCACCCTTGCATTAATATAATTTATTGAATAAATGCAACACTTGCAACCGCCTTAAGTGTCAAGAACATCAAAAGAAGCAAACCTGGACTTCAGGAGAAACTGATGAAACCCATCCTTGGCCGTTCAAATGACGGCTAAAAATTGATGAAGCAGCAGACTCTCCAGGAGAAGCTTCTATCTCTTTAGTGTACAGTTGCAAACATATCGAGTTTGAACGCCGACTAGCCTCGAGAACAAAATGGAATTTGTCATTGGGACCAGAGTTTTCTGATACAGTGAGATATTTAGAATTTTGATGCTATGACTATTAAAAAGAGACAACATAGCCTTAAAATGATATCAACTTGAAATCATGGCTAAGCAAGAGTTAAGTACCACATAACACATGCAGTGTGTTTTAGTTTAGCTCATGCTACATAAGATTAGTAGAAAATTATCATCACAAATAATGAACTTTATCATGTCACACCAATCCTATGAATTTTTCTAATCAAGGTTTCCAATTCTCCAGATAGAAACGTTCACATTCGTCCACACAACATACAATGTATTGGTTTTACTTAAAAATTTAAGACCTCTCTGCAGAACAACATTCACATCACATGAGTGTGCGCGTGCACATACAATGATTCATGTATCATCTTTCATTTTTTAATTTTATTTAACCAATCCAACAATTAGTGAAACATCAAAGGTCTGGAAAGAAGCTATGACACAAAGAAGGAAGGTGTACCGTTATCCAGCATTTCCAGCTCAGCAATTAAACTGCGTGCAATATACAGTAGATAATGTGCATCTGTACGAGCATATTGTACCATTTCGATTGACAAGGGGCGCTGTCTCCAGTCTTCACGCTACAAACCAATATGAGAATGGATAAGAAGCAATGTCAGGTCTCTCATGAGCATTGTTACATCTAAAACCCTTATTCAGAAATCTCCATAGCATTTCAAAACCAATGTGAAAATGTTGGTCAGAACACGGGTAATTACAAAATATATGAAAGTGTCATTTAAATATTCAAGCCTGAAGAAATGTTAACTATTTGCTCTACATATTCAAAAGAATCTTGAAATGGGAAGCCATGTTGCCAATTAGTAGTTAGTTATAAGATAACAGCAAACAGGAAGAAGATGAATAAGAAAGCCTCAAGGCCAAACCTGTAACAGTTTGTTAGTGACTACTCCGCAGTAAGATTCAAGTAAATAAGCCAGTGACTTCTGTGGCTTTGACAAAACTTCGCAAGCCTGCAATGTAATAATAAAAATACAAAATTGAGTTTAAAACAGTTAGCACTCTCTCTCTCTCTCTCTCTCTCTCTCTCATCCAAAATAACAGTATACTGACAGCTGACCTTTGCGGTATCGAACATATTAACAACATAAATATGGAAGTCCCTTTGCAGCCATAGAACATCACTATCCGCCCCATGGAACACCTACACACATCACATAAAATTCCCATCAACAATGGCACTCCAATCACAACTCTACCATCATAATACCACACATTACAATATACTCATAGAAACTCACAATTTTGTACCCAAATCAGTAACATATGCACAAAAGAGTAATTACTATTTACCTTACAAATACTAGCATCTGCAAAAACCGGACGCAGAAGGCTTATGCAATCATGCAGAGCAATCGTGTCCACCAAGTAATCTTCCTTCTCAGTAGAAATCTAATGAAACATTACCAAAATTAGAAATGTACACACAATTTCACACCCAAAATAAATTCTGTTACCACTGATTTACCTGTATTAGAGCTGTAAAACCGAGAAAAGATCGAAAACTATGCTGCTCGGTATCAACAGCAAACACCTTCTCTTTACTCAAAACCTCAACGAGTTCCTTCAACTTCGACTCAGTCTCCACCCACTCGTACGACTCACTCATTTCTTCCAACTCCACCACATTCTTCTCTGTAATTCCAATACATTTTCGAAACTCCTCAAGCCGAAAACTTTCCATCAATCCAGCGATTTCCGCCTCGTAAGGATGCGAATTCCAGTTCTCATCTGTCACCATGACTTCAAATTTCACAATAATTTCCAAAAATTAAAAAAAAAAAAAATCAATGAGATTTCAAAAGAAATCAAATTTATACCGTCGGGAGAGTCGTTGAGGTTCAAATGCTTGAAGGGAGAGTAGGAATTGTCAGCTAAAACTCGCTTGAATCCGTACTGTGGCTTGAGGTGGTCGCCTCGTAAATAACATCGACTTTGGGGGCACTTTGCGTTCCGGCGGCGTTTCCGGTGCCGAGCGAGGAAGAAGACGGACAGAGCTGTCAGAGAAGCGAGGGCGACTACTACAATCTTGAGGTTTCCTCCTTTCGCCTCCATTTTTGTGTTTCTGCAGCTTTCTGTTAGCTCGATGGAAGCAGAGGGAAGAAGAAGATGGCGGTTTGCGGCGGAACGGTGAATGGGGGCTTGGTGTCACATTCAAAGAACCACACGACAGAACGTTAATTTGCGCGGTACTTTTGAGTAATACGACGAGTCGTTTGTGTGCTTCGGGCTTTATTGCATCCGACAATGGTCCATTGGGCCGTAAGGTTTATTAGGATCGGATATTTATGTGTACTGGGTCTGTATTAGGGTTAAGGGTTTATTGCATTCTATTGGTGTGCTAAAATTACTTTTTGGTGCAGATATTAGTATTATATTGGTAACTACAAGTCTAAAATATTCTTGATTTTCTATGTAATGATGTATAAGGAGTAGGCTATAGTGCATAAAAGTGCCAAATAATTTTGAAAAAAGACTATTTAGAGAGAAAGTTGGGCTATTTATTACGTGGGTTTCATGACTCGAGAAATTATACAGAATTTCTCTTGTCGAATCTAAAAATGTCAGACATATATGTAAACAACTCTCTCATGCAACATTTTGCTTTATTTTATTGATTTCTGTCTTAAATTGTTTATATAAACACATAGATGTCTATTGTATAAAATACACAATTAAGGAAAACAAGCAAAATACAATGAAAGGTTTGTTGAACTCAAATTTCTTTATTTTAATAGTGGAAAAAGATGCCAGCAGCGGCTCTTTCATTGGCCCAACAGCTTGTCAATCATTTGTTTTCGGGTTTATATAACGAAAGGTCCCTGAGATTGACATAAGTCATCAAAATGATCCCTAACATTCAAAATCGATCAATGTCGTCCCTGACATTTGGTGCCGCACATCAATGTGGTCATTCCGTCAAAAATCCGTCAGTTTGCCCGTTAAAAACAGGGTTTATATCACGAAAGGTCCCGGAGATTGACATAAGTCATCAAAATGGTCCCTAACATTCAAAATCGATCAATGTCGTCCATAACATTTGTTGCCGCACATCAATGTGGTCCTTCCGTAAAAAATCCGTCAGTTTGCCCGTTAAAAATGCATGTGACACTCACATGTCCACTTTTTAAAGGGTATTTTGGTCATTTTGGCCCCACACCCTTACCCCCTCCAAACCCACACCCCCACCCCCACCCTTACTCACGAGAACTCAGTCGCGCGTTTCGCGGTAAGTCGAATGGCGCGTTGTCGTTTGACTCTGGGGATGATGATGAAGAAGAAGAAGAGGTCATAGGCGACAGTGAGGAGCACCAGATCCCTACAGCTCAGCCGATCAACGACTACGACATCGTGATCGATGCACTTCCTTCTGAAACCATCAACACCTTCACGAGATCGGGAAGCGGATGGCGGCGGCGCGGTTCAGGAAGGAGTGCTCGCACGTCTACAGCAGCTGCCGGAGGGAGTTTCTGGAAGAGAGCTTATCCAAGCTAGGGTTGCAGAAGCTGAGCATCGAAGAGGTTCAGAAGACGCCATGGCAGGACTTCGAGGACAAAATCGAGCGGTGGATTAAATCCACAAACGTCGCGCTTCGAATTCTGTTCCCGAGCGAGCGTCGACTATGCAATCGCGTCTTCTACGGCCTCTCCTCTGCCGCGGACCTCTCGTTCATGGAGGTTTGTCGAGGGTCGACTATTCAGATACTTAATTTCGCCGACGTGGTGGCGATAGAGGGGGGGGGAGGGGGGTGGGTTTGGAGAGGGTAAGGGTGTGGGGCCAAAATGACCAAAATACCCTTTGATGTGCGGCACCAAATGTCAGGGACGACATTGATCGATTTTGAATGTTAGGGACCATTTTGATGACTTATGTCAATCTCAAGGACCTTTCGTGATATAAACCCTGTTTTTAACGGGCAAACTGACGGATTTTTGACGGAAGGACCACATTGATGTGCGGCACCAAATGTCAGGGACGACATTGATCGATTTTGAATGTTAGGGACCATTTTGATGACTTATGTCAATCTCAGGGACCTTTCGTAATATAAACCCTTTGTTTTCATTCCATGAAATAACTAAAATAATAATAAATCAAAATAATAATAAATCAATTGGGGGTTAAACAACATGATGATATTGTTTTGGTTTTGTGTTGGAATAAGTGGGTGAAGACTTAAGACTCCATGAATTGATGTCATTTCTTGACAATGACATTGAAATGAATGGCAAGCTTTGTCCTTCTCTGTTCCTTCTCCACCCAAGGCAAAATAGAATTTTGTAGAGTGAGATATGTGGAGTTGTCGACTCATATTATAATTTATAAATATGAAAATATACACAATGTGACAAGTATTTTAGCTACACGCAAAACTTTTTTTCACTTTTTATATTCTTACCTTATTTATGTCAATTCAAAGCCTAGAAAAAATCAAGCATAAGTGTTAGCAGAGAAAAAAATGACTTCCCTTCCAATATCGCATGACATTATGTTTTTTTGTATTACATTATTTTTGAAATTCTAATTCTTTTTTCTTGAAGATACCAAAACCAAAAGCTAAAAGTAAACAAGGGTTGGGAGGGAATAAAGGGAATTGGTGACATGCAGATGGCACATGTTTTTGTATGGGCCTGCAGACAGAAAGCAGTGGATGGAAGATGATGGCACGCTCTAGATGGGGCATTAATGCTGCCATTTAAGGAGGCCCAGTGTTTTGGCTGTGGGCCATACCTACCTTCATGGGCCTGCCGCCTGCCTATGCTGATGGAGATTGGAGAGAGAGAGAGAGGTGGAAACTCGTAAGAAGGATGGAGGGGGCATTGAAATTTTGAAATGGAGGAAGGAAAGTTTGCAGTTTGTCATGGTTTGAATAATACATAATTACAACTCCATTTCAACGAACATTGGTGTATTTAATAAGGAAAGCACAACTACTAAGATTGCACAATCTTTGTTTTTTGGTAAAAATTGTATTATTTTTTCTTTGTGGAAACTTATTAAACTAAAGACTTTATCGTTCAATCTCGCAAATAAAACTAACATTAGGCGTGTGAATAATTTCTCATCGTTGATGTATGCTGATTTCATAGCAGAATTCACATGCATTTGCTGTTAAAAACCATTCATACGTGCATGAGCGACTATTGTATCTTGTGAAAATAGAAACTTAAAATCTTTACAATTTTGAAATTTGTATGAACCAGCAAATGATTTATTTTTTAGTTCAAATGGAATGCAAGAAATTGTAAATAAAAAAAAAATTGCACGATATGAAAGAATAAAAAAGTTCAGTTTGAATCTTGAGCATGTCAATCACTAATGTTGAAAGAATAAAACTACACTTATAACATTTTGTATATCACATTCATATCGTCTCTCTAATAAAAGTAGGGACTACCAATACAAGTAGGTCTCATATTTGTTAAAAAAGTTGTACAAATGTGATAATACAAAATGCGATAAAAGTAATGTTTTTGATGTTGAAAAGCTTAAGATGATGGAGATTACACCATTCCTCCCGCGAGATACTATGTTAGACAAATAGTGACTATAAAAATTTCAGTTAAAAGAAAAAATATATATCAACAATGTATATCAAACTTGCATTATTCCTCACGTGATTTCCCACTACAGCGAGATACATGTTGCACTAATAGTGACTATGAAAGCTAGCTTAAGTTGCTAGAAAATAGAAAGTATGTCAACATCGTATGTCAGACTTTCACCCTTCCCCACATGTATGCCATACAACTAGGCAAAATGTATATCATGTTAGAATATGAGTATGAAACTAATTGTTAAAAGTCTGCTATTGTGATTTATTATTGGTGTAGAAAAGTCTTGTAAAAAGAGGTTTGAATTGTTCCAGTCGATATAGGTATGAAACACGAGTTTAATTTCCTAGATTGTGTACTCAATGTTGGACAAGAATTACTTGTCAATGTTTCACTTGGATTCTAATAGGAGAATCAAATGAACACACGCTCTATATTGAATCAAAGACCTATTGTTAATTGAGCATTCAAAATTTTGACAGAGAAGAGAAGGATCACTAGTAGAGTTGAGGCTTCTCAACTTCGAATTCTGCAGGTTTGTTTTTCTCATATATGTTTGTGATTTGTTAACTTAATTTGTATCGATGGAGTTGTATGTGGTTACTCTTACATATCAATCTCACAAGTTAAATCAAACTAGCAACTAACATATTGGAATGACGAACCTTTTCCCTTTATTTTCAGCTCTTTTGAAGTGGTAAACAAAATCTGATTTCCCTCATTTGATGTAAAAGTTAAGATTTTGCTTAAAGCCGTAGACAATGGCAATCATACTCTTATCATAAGCAACAAAGTACCTTCACTTGTACTAAAAAAGGTCATCCCATAATGATATAGCTCGAGAACATATATATATATAAATAATGCTAGCTTCCTTTGCAAATTGGCAAAAATGGCAGAAAGTATAATTTGCATGGTACAGAAATACCCTTTGGCTTCATGATAAAGACTTGTGTAGTTCTGTTGCCTTTGATAAATGGGATGCACCTGCAACTGCACCAACCAATCTCGTGAAATGGCAGCTTTGGGTTGCTTAGAGTTAGAGAGAATATGAACTGTATGAAGTGGTGGTGCTGTAAAGCGACGGGGAATCCTTTTTACAAGCAAACATCTTCCAACCGATTTCAACATCGCACCTTATTTTCTTTCTTAATTTGCAATTTTTATACATGATTAGTTCATTTAATTGTTAGACAAAAGCTATAATTGTGAGGATGAATTGAATATAAAAATATTCATTAAAAATGATCACTCTAATGTATAATTTAAATCACACTTACAAATTGTATGAATAATTTGAAAATTATTTGAACTTTACCTAAAAAGTAGAAGCAATTCAAACTAAATGTAATTAAATTCCATAACAATTTGACTTTTCCTATATTTAGAGTTATTACATGTTTTCTGGACAATATGTTGCACACCTTTTCTTTATTATTATGATATATAACTTTGGTTGCAATGGAAAGCTCTTCAAACAGTGATTCGTTTTGCATGTTTGTTTTATGTTCCAAAATACTTTTTTTGTCTCTTGATAATATTTTTCGATGAATAATTGGTCCATATGTGTTACTGTTACACTCACCATTTTTTCTTTCTCTTAATTACTTCCAAATACTGGAAACCAACCAAGAAAAACACAAAAAGAAAAAGAAAAACTGGATCGCCCACAAGGTGATCAACAACTGGTCAAAAGGTGTCAACAACTCACAAGTTTTCTATTGGAACACATTCACACTTCTAAAGTAGTTGAAAAAAAAAATTCAATTAATTAATGAAACCCCACATTTCATTGAAGGGGATGTTCGACTCATCCAACATATACTTATGGAGAAAATAGTTTTAAAGCTGATTACTTAGCTAAGTTTGGTTATATTCAGGAGTTAAGGTATCACAAATTGTCGAATTTCTTGATAATAATATTTGGCTAGAACTTTAGAAGATGACAAGATAATAATAAAAGTCTTTGCAAGTTCAGATTAGTGTATTGTTTGGCTTTTGCTCCTTGTTCACCCAAAGAAAAGGAATGTTTAACTTTAAGTTCAAATCCATCTAAAATGTCATAGCAAATCTTGGCGCTCTTTTATTTCTTTCTCTAAAGAGAATAATAAAACTTCAATTTATTAAGCATTTCCAATGCATCGGAGAGTACAAACTCAAATCTTATATTTGAGGCTAAATATGAGATAAATCATCTCTAATGTACTGGAAATTTAAAACTTATATTTGAGTTTTTGGCCGAAGTGAGACTTAAATTTGAGTTCAATATGAGTACAAGTTGGAGTCCAACCAACGAGGAAAGAATTTATTTAGCCAAGAAAAATAAGATTTGAGTTTTGAGTCCAACCATCTCCAATGCACAATTTTGAGTTTTGACTCTAATCTTTTTTCCTCTAATGCAAAGACTCAAATCTTAAAAACTCAAAATATAAGAATCTAAAAATATAAGTTTTTACTGAAAAATCTTAGATGGTACGTACCATTCAATGGTACGGCCATTGAATGGTCCAGATTAATCTGTTGTGACCCCAAATGAATTTTAAACCATTCAACAGTGCGTGGTAAGTACCATTGAAGTTTAACCCAGTTTTTACATTAGAACTCAAATATAAAAATTTAGACTTAACATTTGAATCTTTATTACAATGAAGACGCTCTTACTAGCCAGTAGGATGCATAGCTCATTAGCATATGATTGATTTACTGTTTAGGGAAGTAAGAGCATCTCCAATGCAGATATGTAAATTTGATATGTAAAAATTATATTTACATTTTATTTTTATATTTCCGAGAGATTTAAATGAGAGTTCTACTCAAACGGGAGATATACAAATTTGAGATCTCATTTAATTTTATTTCTTTGATTTGCGGAACTCACCTCAAAAAAATGTTAAAAAAGATGTATTTATTTATATTTTCAGGCTAAGATAGATATTTTACATCTCTCTATTAAAGAGTTTTTCTACTAACAAAAAAATATAAAATACACATTTCAATCCAGTTTGCATATCCCATTAAAAATACTCTAATACAAGAGTATTTTTCGAACTTCGAGTTTATCTGAACTAATAAACTTATTAAATGAGCTTTTTAATTGGTCCAAACCGACCAATATCGAGACTTCCAACTAAATTGAATCTTAACTCTGAGTTTCCAGTAATAAAAAAATAATTAAGTTCAAGTTCAAATTATAATTTGAGGGTAGGGTAAATGATAAATCCAAGAACCATTATCCCAACACATCAATTAAATTAAAACCCAACTAATTAATTTGCTCTCCCGAAAGAAGCAGGGAGGATGTCCAGCCCTTTCTAGTGGCTGAGGAATCGTAAAATTTAACGTGGGAATACTCAATAATGCCACGTGACACGTGGCCCTAGTCCCATGCAGACTTTTGCAGTTTCCACGTGAGTTGGAGCACTACATGTCACATGATTAATGGACATGGTTAATCATATCGTGCCACGTAACAGGTGCTTAGATCTGACCTAACTTATTGTTGCTTTGGCTTCTCTTTTTGTGTACAAACCAGGTTCTTATCATCAGCTTAACAAATGCTCATGATTTGCTACGCACTTAATCGGAATGGGGTGATAACTTTCATGTGATTAGGTTCAATCCTAATCATATAGTTCAATAACACTAGAAACACTTATTATACTAAATGTTGTTTATCTTTGTTTTACATAAAATCTAACATGAATTATTCGGTAGCTTAATTAGGCGTGTAATAAGTTGATGTAGACTTGTAGTGCTAAACTACAAGAAAAAATGACTTTCCAGGCTAGTTTTTTTTTTCTTTCGGCTAAACTGTTGTTACGTCGGCTAATTTTTGCCCGATAAAGTCCTTTTGTGCAAAACTCCAACCGACGATATTCAATAGTTCGTCGTCATTTCTTTTGAAAAGTTATGAGTTTGGAATATATATATGTTGCAGGCTCCCATTTTTTGTTCAAGATCACATACGTTGAGAGAGTTAGAAAGTGTATAATTTGGTAGATTAATTAAGAGTAATTATTTGCTAAAGGTAAACCATGGTCCTTAAGGCCAATTCTCAAAGCAATATATAGTATAACACATTTATTCAAGCCCCTTCCTTTAAAAAAAAAAAAACAAAAAATAGCTTTAGATGCAATGTTTTTAACTTTTAAGAGGTAGGGGGTTCTCCTTCTACATCTTCGATGTCGGTATTGTTGAATTTTCATGAGGTAGGAGCTCTTCTTGTGATATTATAAAGTCGATATAAAACCCTAAACGCAATCATTTGTGTAACAAACTCTAAGATTGTTGAATATATTACTCTCATATATTGTGCATTATTAGTTGGTCAAACGTAGTAAACGATTTATGAGCACCGCAAGTGGGGGTTTAAATAAGAACTGTTGTTAATTACTTATTTAACATAAACTTGCAGTTTGATAGAATTGTTTTAGGCCTTTCGTAATGGTCCTATGTGTATTATTTAACTCAACTAACATTATATGGTCAAAAAATGGAAGTAAGAATAATACATGCGTTTTAAGAAATGTCAACGTGCTCTTCCAAGTTGCAAGTCTTAAGCAAAGAAATGGACTCTAATGTTCACCCAATTTCTTTATATATTTGTCTACTTGACCGTACCGTGGGTAATGTCCATGGTCAACTCTACTAATTAAGGAGCACTAGGTAGGACGCTTGTAACACTATAAATATTAAATTATGCTAAGAAAGCCGTCCATACAGAGTCAATATTTGGACGCATCGATGTCATTACTTTAAATTATATTAGGTATATAGTCACCTACTAATGGTTATAACACTACACCCAAATGGTGGAGCAAGACTTAAAAAAATCGAATCTAAGACTTAAAATGCAGAAGTGAATACTCTTAATTACTTAAACAATTGAACTACGTACAAATCTTTTTGATAGCATAATATGCCCACAAAATATAATCCATTACCTAGCTACAATTGCATATCTTTATAAAGTTTATGGAAAAAGACTCTCATCTACTTCAAAAGAAACCATCATACACATCTCGCAATGTGAAGTGTGAACCAAAAACCACATTTTTTCCCCATGTGACTGCCAGTGACTAGAACATGCCGACTGTCTGCATGGTCCTACTCCCACCCAATATATTTGTGTATTAGGAAGAAGAAATGTGGGAGAGAAGAAGAAGAAATGTTCAAGGGCACTAATGTACTTTCAAGAACTGTTACTCAGGTCATTTAGTAAGGAAGAAGTCTGACACGTACCGTTTGGTAATTTAGGTTTAAGTACAGGGCAGTTAGTGAGTCATCTCTCACTTCTGTTCAACGTCCCTTGCCTGCAAAGTAGAGTTTCTAGAGAGAGAGAGAGAGAGAGAGAGAACAGAGGAGAGGAGAGCAAAAGGATAAAGAAAGGAACAAAACAAATGACAAGTTAAAAAACAGAGCACTCTGTTCTGTTCTGATTCTCTCTCACTTTCATTCAAATCTTGTACCTCAAAAAAGTGCTTCTTCTTCTTCTTCTTCCACATTCTTTCATGGGTTTTGGTTCAGAAAGCTGATTGTTTTGGAAACAGAAGAGAATTGGGGAAGAAGAAGAAGATGTCTTGGAAAAGCAGAGGAGACCCATCATCTGCTAGAAGTTTTATTTCTCAGAAATGGACCCTTTTTCTTTGTTTAAGCTGCTTCTGTGCTGGAATGCTCTTCACCAATAGGTACTATTGCTTTTGAACAAATTTGATTTTTTAGCATCACTTTTTTCGAATTATTCAAAATTATTTGTTTCTGGGTTTTGAATCAATCGGTTATTTGTACTTGTTTCTGTAATGGGTTCGAGCCAGTTTCCTAAAGTGGCTACTCAATTGGAAAGTGTTTATTTAATAACTTTCTATTTTTAGATCTAGGAACAATGGCCGTTATTGGTTTTGATGCTCGATTTTAAATATTTGATAAATTTGTGATCTTTTTTGTTCTAATTAGTTGGATGATTCTGAATTTTCAAGCTTTTTTATGGTTAATTATTTTCTGACTTTGATTCAACATGCATGAATTTCTTAGGAGACATTTTGGTTAAGTTTAAGGATGAAAGTTTTGGTTGTTGAGATGTCATAAAATTTTGATGAAAGTTTATGTGCCGGTTGCAGAATGTGGACTGTTCCAGAAAGTAAAGGTATCACAAGGAGAACAGCTATGGAAGAAGAAAAATTAAATTTAGTTTCCGAGGGTTGCAATCCGAAAGCTGTAATGTTTCATCTCTAACTTAATTTTGTATAATTGCGAGATTCGTTATTCGCTAATGTATTAAAATTTGTATATCATGTTCCTCATCTGAACTTTTCTTTTATGTTTATCTGATTTGGCGCTTTTAGTTGAATCAGAAGGAGGTGAAGCGCGAAAATAAGGACATTTTCGGGGAGGTTTATAAGACTCATAATGCTATCCAGTAAGTTACTGCTCTCTCGGACAAGAACATAATGTTTCGCGATTTTGGCTAATTAACTTAATTTCTAAGTTTTCTGATCGAAAACTTTATGTTGTGTGTTGAGATAGGACATTAGATAAGACTATTTCAAATTTAGAGATGGAATTAGCTGCAGCAAGGGCAACACAGGAGTCGATACGTAGTGGCTCTCCTTTATCAGGAGACTCAAAGACTGATTCAACTGGGAAGAGAAGGTATTTGATGGTTGTTGGAATTAATACTGCTTTTAGCAGCCGGAAAAGAAGAGATTCAGTTCGTGCTACGTGGATGCCACAAGGTACATAAATGGATTCTGTAATTTCTTCATTGTTGTTTTCTATTGGATTTGTTTACATCTGTTGTCTGATTACTTTTGCTTCTGAAAAACATGAATTATAGGAGAAAAGCGAAAGAGGCTGGAGGAAGAGAAGGGTATCATCATTCGCTTTGTCATTGGTCATAGGTGAGTGTTTAATCTTTGTTCTTGCTAGTTAATGTTATATATGCACCCTTTGTATGGGCTATATTACCTACTGTGGTCTGCCAGAATAGAATTCGTCGCAGATGTAGTTAAGTCATTGATATTCTAGGCTGCAGTATGTCGAATACTTATGCATGAATGCATTGGTTCCCATTCAGTTATAGCTGATGGAAGCCAAGACTTATATGGTTCCCCATTTACGTTCTCTAACGACTCCGTGTCATTCGACACCCTTATTCATAAAAAGCATGAAATGCTGTAGTGTAGGTAATTGAAAGGTATCCATGTAATCATAAACCAAAACCTTTCTTAGAGTCTAAAGCCAGTGTTCATCGGTTGTACATAAGAAGTAGTACGTTCTCTATTTCTTTCTCTCCAGGTACAAGAACTTTCAAGCATCCATAGTCTAGATGCCTTACTAGGTTCAACTTTATACACTTAAAATTCCTGGATCATGGGATTTGTTTGGATAATTGAATTTACAAGTTTTTTCCACTCCTTGTCTAGTGCCACGTCAGGAGGTATTCTAGATAGAGCTGTTGAAGCAGAGGACAGAAAGCATGGAGATATCCTGAGGCTGGTAATGTCTTTTACTTGTTCTTTGTTGTTTTTGTCCTCTTCGTTCCACATGTATGCTTGCAGCTAAACATGTTCATCTCTATGCCACTTTCGCAGGACCATGTTGAAGGGTACCTTGAATTGTCGGCCAAGACAAAGATATATTTTGCTACTGCTGTTGCTACGTGGGATGCAGATTTTTATGTCAAAGTTGATGATGATGTCCACGTAAATATTGGTAATTTAAAATTTATTTTACAATGATAAACATTTTTCGTATGATACTGTTGTGCACGATGACATAAAAAGTGAAAGAACTACGTTTATTTTCCATTTGGGAAGCATATGGATACAATACAAGGTTTACAAAATCGGTAGTCTATTTCAAACTACTTTGGTTCTTGACCCTTTGTGAAAACCTCTTATGTTCTTTTAAGCTTACAAGATCTTACTGGATGGCCAACTTGGGTGTACCTAGACTTGGTAGAGCAATTTATTCGTCTCACTGAGCCCATCTTTTCAATTTTCTGCAGCGACACTAGGAGAAACACTAGTCAGACACCGAAAGAAACAGCGCCTGTACATTGGATGCATGAAATCTGGTCCTGTTCTAGCACAAAAGTAAAGCCAGTGCTTATAATTGTTCTTAAATTTCTCATTTCCTTTTGTGTTCAGATGATTTTTGAGAAAGTAACTCACTTTGAGTTCTTGACTATTTGATCATATAGGGGAGTGAGATACCATGAACCCGAGTATTGGAAATTTGGTGAACCAGGAAACAAGTACTTCCGTCACGCTACGGGACAGCTGTATGCGATATCAAAAGATTTGGCTACGTATATATCAATAAACCAGTAAGTTTCCAACTTTATGTAAGGATGGATATTGAAATACATGTTCTATTTAAAAATTTGTTTTTTCTCTTCTTGCACTTGTGGTGCTCATTTGTATGCATTTGTCAGGCATGTCCTACACAAGTACGCTAACGAGGATGTCTCGTTGGGAGCTTGGTTTATTGGACTTGATGTGCACCATATTGATGACCGGAGACTATGTTGCGGCACCCCACCCGGTAAGTCTTACTACTCATTCAAAGTTATCATGGTAGTAATGATTCGACAACGAAATGGCCTAGTTTGAGCAGATAAGTAATATTGAGTTCCATTTAAGTAATGTTCCACGTGACAAACATTCAACAGTAAAAAGTATATATACGAAACTATTTAGTTAATTTGTAAAAAATAAGACCACATATTTGTTACATTGTAGGGTTCTTTAAGTTCTAAAGCTTTGTTTGCTGCAGATTGTGAGTGGAAGGCGCAGGCAGGCAACATCTGTGTTGCTTCATTTGATTGGAGCTGCAGTGGGATTTGTAAGTCAGCCGAGAGAATCAAGGAAGTCCACCGCCGGTGTGGGGAAGGCGAAAAGGCCTTGTGGAGTGCTACATTCGAATAGGCAGCTCGAATCTCTTCCAACCTCGGGAAGATTTTTCGAGCTTCAGTATAAAGGCAGGTGTGCTAGTCTTTTTTTCTTTTTTTTTTCATTTTCCTTCTTCTGTACGGAGTATAGAGAATTACAACATAAAAAAATAGAGAGTTTAGAGAGAGAGAGAGAGAGAGAGAGAGAGAGAGAGAGAGTGTGTGTGTGTGTGAGAGAGAGAGAGAGAGCGGTTGCTGTGTGGACCATCTCCATTTTAATAGAGGATATTGGCCACAATGAAGCAGCTACTAAATTGAAAATAGAGGGGGCCCCAACCCATACAATTCTTTGAGAGGCTTGAAGAGCCAACCTGTAAGTTACAGTTCTTCTAAGTTCTATGGTAACAAATGCAACAATAAATATGCAAATCTTTGTGGGAGCTTTTACAGCCTTTCTTGTACAATCTTGTTTCCCCTGGTATATGAACATGAACATACATATTATTTTGACTTGATGTCTTTCCCAGTTATCTTGCGACTCATCTGACACGATCTGTGGCTCCACCGCCTCTTGTTTTCGGCAGATTCTTGCACGTCGCCGCCGTGTGAGGTAGAGCACTCATCATGTGCTTCATGAGTGCCATGTGTTTAGTGCTTACTCACACGGCGGGATATACCCCTCCGATAAGACCCTAGTGTTTCTCGTTGTTTTGGGCAAAATCTTGCGATGTCCTCTCTTTTTCTCATCGCGTAATTAAGGCGGAAATATACTCCTATGGTAGTGTTTCCTCTTGTTTTAGAAAAAAGATTGAGTGTAGTACCACGTATTGAGAGGGATAGATAGTAGAACATTACAATGGTTACACGGCAGAACCTCTCTCAAATCCTGAGTAACAATAAGGCCTCTTCTCTAATTCGTATTTACATAAAAAAATATCAAACGTCCAAAACAAAAACCAACATGACACATGAAGGACTAATTAATCTGACAATCTCTTTTTCTTTTCTGGAATATGAAAAAAAAGCTTAAGAAGTAATTGGTATGACCTTAGTAATACGTAGTACTATATACTATTGCTTTTTTAACCATTAAAGTTGAAG
This sequence comes from Gillenia trifoliata, assembly GCA_018257905.1. Taxonomy (NCBI): domain Eukaryota; kingdom Viridiplantae; phylum Streptophyta; class Magnoliopsida; order Rosales; family Rosaceae; genus Gillenia; species Gillenia trifoliata. The sequence goes on from CM031082.1 coordinate 8,209,850, forward strand.
GTAAAAAAAAAAAGGACTAATCCAAGTTATTGGATTGTCATAGTATTTAAAATTACGTATTACTAAAATTTTTTCAAAGTAACTGGGCTGAATTAACTTGCAAGTTGCCACACATATGGAACTTGAATGTTTGCTTTCATGCCTATTTCTGATGGTCAAATTGATGGTTCGAATTTTCCTTTTCTATAAAGACAAAAGATCAATCTTTCTTTGGATGCTAATTAAGAAAAATACAGAAAATTGAAAACGACTTCATTTGCATTATTATTAGAATTAGCAATCACCATTGCTAGGATTTTACAATAGGGATTTTCCAATATGCGTATACACGGATGCATGGCCGTTAGATTCTTGATTGTTAAATTCTTGGCCGCACAACGAACCCTTCGTTCACCAAGTGCATATCATACACCAGAGTATAGTAGAGTTTTCATTTAAAGTATCAGAATTCTTCCATAACCAAAAACAATCGTGTTCAATACACAAACGAAAAAAAATAAATATCTTCATTAGAATCTGCTAGGACATTGTCCAAAATTACAGATGAGGACAATTTAACCAAAAAGTAAAAAGTAAAAAATAAAAAACTTTACACAAAAGCAGGTTATGCCTTTATTTTACTGCCACACCAAGAATCATCTTTGGCGATATGCATTTTCTTGCACATGGGATGCAGAATAATGTGTTGAATTAAATGCCATATGCATAACAAAAATGGCATGATGTATACAAAACTAGTAAAATGTAACATCTAAAAGTAGCACACAAGATTTCAATCAACCTAACTATATATGAACATACAAAGCCAATCCAAGACATTGGTTTTAAAGTAGCTTTCTCATGCACATTAACTTATGAAGAAAATGGCAACTCATCCAAAATACATTATATCAAAATACAATTGACTTCTTTTGGTTAAAGGTTTGTGAGAAACTCAACAAAATTTGCCTACATACAATAAAATGGTCAGTAAGTCAGTGAGAACAATATTAGCAATGAAAGAAAGTATAATGTTTTTCTTAAAGAACTGTTGTTGGCACTCTGAAAACATTATTATGTACTTTAATTTGTAAAAAACATACAAAAGACTGCAAGATTATATTTTTAGAGTGCTAATACAAATTCTCTTCCTCAAATGCAGAACAAATCTTGTAGAATGTGTAGAATGTGAGTAGTCGGTCAATCAACGCAATACAACCATTCGACCAACCACTCACATCTCAGAACTATCTCAACATTTCCCCCGTATTGGGGAATTCTAAGGAAAGTATAGCCTCTTATATTGTATTATAACGTATTATAACAATCTAAGAACTTAGAGAAACTTTCACTAAACAAAATTCAAGAACCCTAATTTATGTCAAGATGAATAATGAAAACAAAGAACCGAAATGAGAGAGTGTATACCTTTAAATTGGGATAGAGCAAAGGGTAGAATATATGATAAAAAGGAACAGTGTCACGTGATATTGGCACGGCTCAATCAAAAAGCAGAGCTCAAGTACTTTTAGAGCACTGTTTTCTTATTGAACCGGACCAATATCCCGTTCAAACTGATCCCAATCGATCTCTTTCTTTGGCTTCCATTCCATGCATCTTTTCACAAAATAGGCTACAAAACAAACAAACCCTTTTCATCTTTACACAAAACAAAACAAAACTCAGAGCGAAAACAGAAGGGTAAAGATTTTCACACTTTTGTTTTCTCTTTTTGCACTCTTTACTTTGTTTCAGTCCCGTTGAAAAAATGGCCGAGTATAGAACAAGAAAACAAGAGTGAAAATCACTTCCCAAAAAAAAAGATCAGAAGTAGAAACGATATCAACTTACATTATGTATTACAAAACCAACAAAATAAAGTGTTTAATTTGGGTTGAAAAAATAGACAAGAAACAAATACTGGGTTGTGGAAATTTGTTCTTACAAATTGATACGAACTTGGAACAAGAACTGACAGAGATATGTGAAAGGAGAAGAAAGGAGGCAATTTGGAAATGGGGCAATGGGTGGAGAGAACAACTTAAACATATTAATAATGCAGAGCAGAGCAGAGCAGAAAGAGAGAGAGAGAGAGAGAGAGAGAGAGATGAATGTATGTCTCTTTAAGAAAGTAATGCCCAACAAAGAGAGATGGCTACTAGTTACTAGTGGTGGTAGCATTGAAGAAGTTGCATTAAAATTTCCAACCACCTTGCAACAAAGGAAGTTGAGAATATTAATTTTGAACAAGGTACAAGAATCTTTGAAGAAAAAGAAAGCAAAAAATAAAAAATAAAAACAGGTTCACGGATACAATCTGGGGCTTTTAATGTGAGCATTTATGGATGATGGGGTGATGGGGTAGGGGAAGAAGAGATGTTCGTTCTGTTCAATCCGCATTTATGTTATTTTGTATCAAACAGAGAGAACCTTTGTTTTGTTTCGGGACGTTTTGGTTTGGTTTGGTTTGGTTTGGTTTCTGCCTCATAGGTTTTTTGTAATTTGATTCAAAAACTCTTTCACCGCTACCACTGCATATTTTTCTTCTGAGTGTTTTTAAAGGTATCTGTAATATGGGGCATTGATTAACTTTGTAGGCTCTAGGTAGTATGGTCGTCCTATGTACATGTGACATGCCATACGTTTTATGTTTAGGTTGCAGCATTGAAAGTTTGAAATTTGAAACCCTAATTGTAATTGTCAATTCGTGCCATCATTTTGGTGGAGGACTGTTCGGCTTTGGCGTTTGGAAATGGAGACCAGGTACTTAATTTTCACATGATATCTCGGATAGCATCATACCCCATTGCCATATTGTGTAGGTGAGAGGTCAGAGATGGAAAAAAGTTGTCCACAGTTTTCAAAAGTTGTATGGGCAACTTTGCAAGGAAAGGACTTGCCAAAAGATTGATGACACGAGTTTTACAAAAACTTATTGTATAGTACTGAAATACAGTCACGTAATATAACAATTAACGCATATAATATGTGTCGTACTACCACACAAATAATTTTTTGATTTACATCTGTCAAGTTTATTAAAAGAAATAAATTGACTAATGAACTTTAACACCAAAAGATTGATGAGGATGATTAGATGTTGTTGCACTTACTAGACTTGATTGGGGGATTCTTCTATATAACTAGTTATATATTCTTCATCTCTTTATCTCTCATATCACGTGAAAGAGAAAAAAAACATGATACATGTTATATATATTTTGCATGTTTCTTATATGTCAATTAGAGTGTGGATGACATTGTGGAGTACTCTACATGATATATCATGAGTTTTCATAAGATGCGACGAGAGGCGTTAAAAATGTGAAATATGTCATGTGCTGTCATTTTAAGATCGAGATATTGAAAGATTAAGTGACAATGTCTTGATTTCGTTAAACATCATATTCCAATAGTTGGCCTTTTATGGTAAGAGGAAGGATTGAGATTAAGTCAAGATTAAAGCTCCGAGAGGATCTCAATAAAGTCTTGAACTTTGGTAGAATTTATGTTGATGACCAATTTTTTTTAGTTATTTTTCTTTCCTTATGTGTTTCCTGTAACCGGGTTATGTCATTTGGAGTCTGGATAGCATTTTTGAAATGTTTCAAATGAGTATATGGACTTTGATAAGACGTGGGTGAAATGTGTATTGTTATTATAAGATTGAGATTGTGATGAGAAACGATTGACAAATCTAAATGAAAATGATCCTATTTCGATGTGTAATCTTCCTGTCTTAACATACAGTATTATCTATGACGATGCTGTAGATCATCTCAGTATAGCAATTGTCATGTGTAATGTAAGAGTAATTAGCAAAGCAAATATTGTTTTGAGCTGGAAATGCATCCCATTATTACGGACTACAGTTTTGGTTGTGAAGAGATTAATTGCTTGAGGTAAAACCGTAAAAGTCACTTGAATGGGCTTAACGGTGTTGAGTCTCTCTCTCTCTATATATATAGTTATAGGGGTACAAGCATTCATCCCATAAGGAATTCTCTCGGCCAAGGAGAGCCTCCTCATCTCAAATTACAACATAAGAACAGTTTAGAGCATGTGTGTAAGGAGTGAAAGCTCTTAATCAATTGAATTACAAGTCGCTTGTAATATGTGTAGGTGATTTGAACAGGTATTGTTCTAAGTTTTTTTTGTCTTTTTAAAACAAGCAATATTCCTAGCTACTCTAAACTACATTAGGTGGAGGGTTTGAAATTAGAATAGTATTCTAAGTTATGTTAATCCTGGGGGACAATTGGACTTAATTATTCTCAATTGTCAATAAGTGAGGGGCGGTGGGCTCTTAGAGCGTTTTAGGAGTTTTCACCTTCTGTGAGGGTAGACATTTCACGTCCTACATCGCACTTTTCTGAAAATCTAATACCGCCTAGTTCCCTATTTATCAATTTTCTTTTAGTGAAACTAGGTGAGAAAAATATTTGAATGAGGAGGTAAATTGGTGTGATAACTTACCTATTGATAAAATAAGGTTCTTTGTCAACCATGTATGATAAAATGTCAATTATGCTCCTATTTGCATAAAATTGTGTTCTTTACATGAGAACCTATTTGTCTCCCACTTAAGATTAACATATTTTCATCGTACGAAAATCATAAAAACCGTTTATCGTCTTTATCATCATCTAAAGATCATATGTATGCAAAATCATTTAATTTGGAGATTTTTTAGCTATTCATATGCATCAAACAAATGTATGGTTCCCCATGAGAATACTACTTGTTACAAAAACTGTTGATTTGTTTGACACGCATGAATGACCAAATTATCTCCAAATTGAATGATTTTTTGCAGATATAATCTTTAGATAGTGATAAAGAGAATGAACGTTCCGATTATGATTTTCGTACAGTGAAGTTACTTTAATCATAAGTGTGGGGACAAATAAGTTTCCCCATGAAGTATACACAAGTATTATCCAAAAGTTAATATAATAAAGGTAAAATGTTGATTTAAATTAATCAAAATTATTTTATAAAATACCGGAAGTTCTTCATCCTATAGGTTGGATAAAGTTGAATGTTGATGATATGGTTGCATGAAGGGTAATACTAATGCTATTGGAGGGGGTGTTCTATGAGATTATGATGGAAAATGGGTGTCTGGATTTTGTTCCAATTTGGGAACCGGAGAGATACGTGCAGCTGAATTATGGGGGTTGTTTTTGGGATTGCAACTTGCTTGGAGATTACAAGTAGATAAGTTACTGGTCGAATCTGATTTTGGTCTCTTAGAGTGTCGTTGGTGTTGCAAACTGTTGTTGAAAATCATTTTTTGGGTTCTATTATTTTTACTTGTCGGGAGTTGCTTTCAAGATATTGGCAATGCGAGGTACAAAATATCTATAGAAACAGGAATTTTGTGGTTGATAGTTTGACAAACTATATTCTTGCTTTAGACCTCGGAAATCATTATTTTGATAATCTTCTTCTTTGTTCAAATAAGGTTATTCGTATCGACTTGAGATATCCAAGCCTAGATTTATTATTGTTTAGTTTTGTTTGGGCTGTAATTTTCAACCAAAATTATTTTATAAAATGCAATTTTGGCATGTGTCAAATTACTTTGTTAACTTGTTGCACAAGCTTGCGGAGGAGGGGACTTTCTTGCATGCCCCGGGTATTTTAACCGTTAGATTTTTGTTTTAAAATATAAAAATCAAGATCCAATGGTTAAAAAATCCGGAGTACGGAATACTCTGGAGCACCCAAAATTTTTTTTTGGGGGGCATTGGTAATTTTCATTCTTTTTTAATTATATATATATATTTATCTCTCTCCAATTTTATTTAATTAATCGCGCACCACTTATTTTATACCCTACTTCTCCTTTTATTTTATTGTTCGTCTATAATTGAGGGTTTTCAGAGAAGAGTTTCCATGGCCAAAAGCGCGTTCAAGATGGGGCATCCTCTCGGTACGTAGTTTAATTTACAATGAAATTTTCACACCTATTACGTTTTACTATTTTGATTTTTCTTGTGTGCTTTTTTATTAGGTTCAGAATTGTTGTTTTTTTTCTTTTTTGGTGTGGGAGCTTTAGAATTGTTCTTGATTGTCAGAAACCCTAGATATATTCTTACATTATGGGTTGGTTTGATTGCTCTCTTCTGTGTAATATTCCGCATAAATCCTCTGAAGTTTTAATTTTCCCATCCGTGTTTTATATTCAATCCTCTAATATTCTTTTGTTGGCGTTCTAGCTAATATCAAGAAAACATAAATATGAGTTAATTAGGTGCTTTTACAGTGCTGAATATTAGACTGGTCTTACGAACCTCTTCAAACCTGCAGCAGAAGGCCAAAAAGCCTAGAATTATATATTTTTCCTTCTGGGTTTTAATTGCAGCGGTTAATTTTGGTTCTTGAGCCTATTACTTTTGTTATATGATTGGTGTCTGAGAAACTGTTGACAAACACCATGGAGCACACCGTTATAAAGTCTATTGTTGAAAACCATTGTCACTAAATCTTCCTGCGAAAAACGAAAATAGAAATTGTTGTTTCTTATTTAAAGGTATATGTAATTTATATAGCGTACCTATGAAAGAACAAATGACTTGATGGTTTATATCTGTCAAGTTCCAGATCTTGAATACTTATTGAACTTCCTTTTTAATATATATGACAAAGAATCTGTTGGAAGTTCCTCTCTAGGGTTATTGGCCATAGTGGCAGAGTATCCGTGCCATGTAAATTGCTCTTTCTTTTTGTCAACAATTTGTATTGAAGTTTAAAGTGTGTGTCTTTGTACATGCCAGAAAAGAGACAAGCTGAAGCTGCTCGCATAAGAGAGAAGTATCCTGACAGAATACCAGTATGATTGTTATTTCTTTCCATTGCAGTTGTTGGGCATGTTTCTCCTCTATTTTTGTTCTGTAATACGTTGTCTGCTGCAGGTGGTTGTGGAAAGGGCTGAGAAGAGTGATGTGCCTGAAATTGACAAGAAAAAGTAAGTTGTTTCCTAATACTTATTCATCTCATATACATTTTGACAACCGCTTTCTTCTTTGCTTCTAAATGTGACATCTCTGGATGGTTATATAAATTGTGCAAATTTTGTTTGTTGTCTTCACGTGTTTACGCTCTAATTAGTCAACATACGTGATTGTTTTCCTTACACCTATGGTAGATTTTTATAGCCACAATGTAGCAAGAATTTGAAAATTAATGTGGATATCTATAGGGTCATCTTACTCCCAAGTTTTTTGATTTTTTGACAAAATTAAGTAATAAATTATTTGTGCCTGGTTTTTCCTGAATGTAGATACCTGGTGCCTGCTGATCTGACTATTGGACAGTTCGTGTACGTTGTCCGGAAAAGGATCAAGCTCAGTCCTGAGAAGGCTATTTTCATTTTTGTTAAGAATATTTTGCCACCCACAGGTGAGATACAATGTCTCTATTATGGCTCTAATCTCCTCAATAATGATTACTAGAAAACAAGAAATTCTGATGTGATAGGTTTACTATTTTATAATCAGTTATATAAATACTTCTTGGTTGATTTTGTTGCAGCGGCTACGATGTCTGCAATTTATGAGGAAAATAAGGATGAAGATGGCTTTCTTTACATGACGTACAGCGGCGAGAACACCTTCGGGACATTCTGAAGACTCAGAAAAATAAAAGAAGTTGCAAGTGACGTAAATTATCTTTCAGTCGAGTAGTTTGATGCATTCACTGAGACACGTTTTCTGGTTTTAGATTAATGACCTTTTATATTCTATTAAGTAGATGATAATTTTTATTTCAAGATGCAAGATGGTTGTGAGTGGATGCATTTATTTATGTGTGCGTATATAGATCCCAAATTTGCTGCGTAAGCCTTTTCTTTGCAAGTTTATAATCTAATTCAAGTACTACTCTTCAACAAAAAAATTGAAACAAAAATATTTGTAGAATAAAGATATCCTACTTGCTTCAATGCTTAGTTTTAAACCTCCCACAGTGGTTAATGTGAGTTCGATTTTCATGTATGGGAATCAGGTTGTTCGAGTTTGATTCCTATAACAATTGTGGGAGCCAAATCCTATAGAAACCAAACTAATGAGACTCATATTGAGCTCATCACTATGTTCCCTGCCCCCTCTTTTTAAATCATGTCTATTTCATATTAATTGGTAAAACTAATTTACGAAGGACCGAATACAATGAGATTGAATATTTGAATGGGTTTTAACCATCAACATACAAAGTATAACTGCAAATAAGAACACTGTGTTAGCGTTGTACATAGAAAACAACATTGGGGTTATATTGTTAATGGGTCATTAACATACAAAGTATATATCAATGCACTGCAAATGAGAACATTATTAGCATTAAACAGAAAATAACATTAGGGGTTATATTTTTTCTATTGATATAAATTTTTGACTCCGTCACTGAATTCAAATTAGTGGTGATGGAAGGTACTCTATAGTACGCCTTCATTATATTTTTTTAAGATACCTACTGTTGTGCCAGCGTTTCTACACTAAATTTGGAACTTTATTAATGATTATATACTTGAATTGTGAGAGTTAGTATTAAACAATGGGAATATAATTAGAATCAAATTGAAATAATACTAATCAGAATAATTTGTGGTTAAATTGGAAAACAAAAATGGACAAGAACCAATCAGAATATTAAACAACGGGAATATAATTAGAATCTCATTGAAATAATACTAACGTCAGCTAAGAATGAATCAAACTTCAAAGAAAATGAATTTATTCCTTCTAATCATCTTTTGCAAAATGGAGAACTCATTATTAATTTCACTTTACCAGCTTTGTAGCTAGCGACATTTAGTCACTTGGAAACCTTGTCTTTGTGGTGACACTTATCTTTGATCCAATTGATTTTACCCTTGATCTTTTCCTTGGCCTTCTCAGCACCCACCTTGGCTTTCCCAAGTCCCAATGCAGCTGCTGCAGCTGCGTTTTTCATATGCTTCTTGTCGTTGCTGCTGCTCCTCCCTTCCTCTTTCTGATCTTCTCCAGCAGGCTGCTCATCATTCTCATTCTCTTCTTGCTCTTGTTCTTGTTCTTGTTCTTGTTCATGCTCGTTCTCATGCTTGTGCTCTTGTTCTTGGTAGGGTTCTGGTACTTGATAGTATTCGTATTGTGGTTCAGGTGCGGGTTCATCGCAGCCATCACTTCCTGAGCTCAAGTCTCCAACCCAGCTTACAACTTCCTCAACGAATTCCATACTCCTGTCCCAATTTTCATTCATTTACATATGTAACTCAAGAAACAACCCTTTGTAATATGTCATGTAGTACCAACTATCACAATTACTATTTTTTTTTGACAGGAAAGTATGGATGATTTTGATAAATATTACATTCATATTAGTCTACAGAAACACAGGACAAAATAGAAATGGACACTTTGATACATAATGGTAAAAGTCTAGGTGGGAAATAATTTAATATGAAAAATTAGATGCACATGTAATGTATAAAAAGAAACTTAGAGGTCTCTATGTTTTTGGTTGCCCAGCAAAAAACCATGAAAGAATTATGGTAAAAGGAAATTAAAGTCATGAAAATAAGATCATAGGTTTCATTGTCTATGTAGCCCAGAATATGGAGAGATTTTTTAGTGTCACGATTTGTATATATATGTCTAATTTTCACATCACATGATTAAATATATGACTCTATACAGTCAGTGATAAGATGAATTTTCCTACAAAAAGAGCTTTGTAAAACCGACAAATGAGTTGACAGATTTGCAACCTCTCATAGTAAAATAAAGAATGGTTCTTGCAGTAGAAAACTGTAAATTAAGCAAACCCAACATTATCCCCACAAACACAAATACATAAACACAAACACCTACAGAAAAATAGAGTGAGAGAAGTACATTTGATGTGTGTGGATGGCAAAGAGGAGATGACTGGAAATCGGGTTTTAGACTAGAGGAGAATTGATTGGAATGCAAGTAGTATGTAGAATTTTTCTCTCAATATTTTCATACCTTTTATATACAAAAGATGATTGGTTTCTCAGAAATTTACTTTGCTGATTTTGGGGGATTGTAACACACAAAGGTTAATTCAAATTTCCATTTCTACTTCCTATACATCTATTATTAATTAAATGCTTCGTATCTTAATATTAATTGTGGTATCATTAATGGTAAATTATATATACAGTTCGATTGGATTAAGCCAATTGTCGTTGCTCATCAGCATCATTGACTTATTACAATAATATTTGTTTAAAAAGAGTTGAGCACCTAAAGAAGCAAACAGCTGGAATAGCTCAGTTGGTTAGAGCGTGTGGCTGTTAACCACAAGGTCGGAGGTTCGAACCCTCCTTCTAGCGCTTTTTTTTAATATATTAATATTGCCTAATGTTGTGAAATACGGGCAAGCGTGCGGTGGAAAGTAATCCTCGGAGCAATAATATTTCCATTATATATCCGAAATGATTAGAGTACAAGATTTCTCTCATTCTCTCTCTCCTCTGTCTACCCTCTCCTCTGCTTCCTTTTCTCTGTTTTGCTTCGTCTTACGCTTTCTGATTGTTGTTTTATAGAAAGAAAGAGTAGTGAGTTAAGTAGAATTAGGTTTGGTTTTATATAAAATAAGAGTTGGTGGGGTGGGTAGGAGGAAACGTGAATGTAGGGATTGGTGGCCTATACTTGGATTGCACATATCATACATGCTGTACAAAAAAGGAAGAGACCGGCATTTGTAAGAAGATACAAACTCCAGTACAAGGAGAGAGAGAGAGAGAGAGAGAGTGATGGCAGAAGTGGAAAGCAGAGAATGGTACGTGGCTGCTTATGCAGCTGAAGGTGTTCCAACTTCTGATCATCTCAAACTCCGTACTGTCACACTCTCACTATCCCCTGATTCCGTTCCCGAACAACATGTCATTCTTGAGACCCTCTTCATCTCCGTCGAGCCATATTTACGCAGCAGAATCACAGGCCGGGAAGATGGGCTATGCAGCCCCCAGTTCAACCTTGACGAGGTTCGTGCTTACCATAATATATTCAATCAGATGTAACATGTGCATGCAAACATGCTTAAACATTAATATCAAAATTGCAGTTTAAGATTATAATTTATGCATGCAGGTAATTGCATCATTTGGGGTTGGAAGGGTAATTCGGTCAAAAGATAGTAACTATGTTGAAGGTGACATAGTGGTCAGTCCATTCACATCTTTTGCTGAATATTGTGTGGTACCATCCCAGTTCATAACAAGAAAGACCGATCCAAATAATGGGATTCCCTTGCCTGAATATATCAGTTGGTTAGGTAACAATTTTCTTTCTCAATTTCTCTCCTTTTGCTGTTTCCCTAGCTACGGAAGAGGCAACGACACTCCTATTTTAGCCTCCTACACTATAAACCGGACATTCTATAATTTTTCAGCACTCACTGGATGATCAAGAAGCTCAAATTAGAGTGCGGTTATCGTACTCTTTCTTTTACTTAAAAATAATTCATAAACGACAATTAATTCTCTCATGGCTAATTATGTGGATGATGAAATATAGGGGTGCCTGTTAGAGTTTGTGTGTTTAGTGAGTAATTTTAATGGAGGTTTCCTGCAACCTATCTGAGAAAATGGCAGAGAGAATGAGAAGGGAATTTTTAGAGAAAAGATGATGATATTGATACTGAAAAGTCACTCTCGCTCAGTGGAGAGTTTGATACTGATCTATATGGAAAGGAAGGAAGATCCTTCACTCAACAAACTGAATTACAATCTCAGCCCTTAATTGATATCATCCTATGAGATGATGCCACATGTCTTAATCTATCACTTAAGCTAGATACACAGGAGTATTGCCACATGGACTATGATCCAAGGGTCTACATTTAAACAAACACTAAAAGAAAAACATTTGAAATTGTTTCTTTGGCTCCAGGCTTTCGGCTGAAAAGAATTACACACCAACGCTCCCCTCTAATCCTTTAGCCGATTTGACTCCCAGAAGCCCCCTTAGATACACAAACCGATCTTTAGGTAGAGCTTTAGTGAGTATGTCCGCAATTTGCTCCTCATGACACACCCCACCCTCGATACCCACGTGGATACCAAGTTCAGGCGTGCTGGCTGACACTCGTAAGTGACGAAGCCATTGTATGCATGACAACACTTAGTTTGCGAAAAATAATACCAATATGCACAAGGTTCAGAGCATACTAAATGGAAGCAACGGAAACAAAATATAAAGTCAAGTTCCTAGAATCTCTATCCATAACAGGGATGAATATTATTAAAGAAACTGAATAAGAAATAAATCCCTACATTGTCGGGAAGGATTCAGAGCTGCCAATCGTATGCCTCGACTTCACCAGACGCACCGCTACTATGTCCTCAAAGGGGCGCAAAACAAAAGGTGTGAGTGGACGAAAATAAAAGTTTTCTAAATACTTTTCTCTTTTCAACGTAGTAACCCCCCTGTTTGAAATCCAGTATAGGTGTAAAATTATACTACCGTAGTATAAGTCAAAACATACTTTATATGTATAATTGGAAACCTATTTCAACATAAAATCTGTAAATAACCGTTCAAATTTCCATAAATCAATCCGCAATATATAAATCAATAATATAAAAAGAAAACCAACATAGGGTATATGTGCAATCACCCATGTACGTGTTGAGGAACATCCTCTCAATCCCCGTACAAGCACTTTACGTTATCAATCAATTTATACTCCTAGTACCACACACATGTAAGCACTTGCGCAATAGCGCGTCACACCCGAGTCCTTACGTCGTGGGGCCTTTCCCCAAAAATAAACATAAACGTAAGACAAGCTTGCACTAAGGTATTTACCGGACAATACCTCTGGAGTACAGTGCCTGTGACCCAAACATGTGAGACTTGTCCTACGGCCGTGAGACGGTACTACAACGTAGTGAAAGCATACCAAGTGTGTTTGAAAACATACGTATATACATCATGTGTAAAAGTGAAGAATATCATATACTTCATAATTTCCCAAATATTCAAACCTTGTATAATCAAATATATTCATGCATAGAAGTCATATATTAAATACCAATATACTTATGCATAATCAGAAAACATAATGTAAACCATTTCATAATATATATCCATATATACTCATACCTCAAAAATCATTTAAATTCATAATTATATCAAAGCAATAATTATTTCAAAGCATAGAAATCATTTAATAAAACAAAAGTCCACTCACAAGTACTCGGGAGTATAATCCCCCTCGGTGTTGCCTTCCTCGAAGTGTCGAGTTGTAGAATTACCTATTTAATATTAGGGGAAAATGTTAAAACATCCCCTAAATAAATAATAATAATCCTTGAATAAAAAGAATTAAAAAAAACATTATTCTAGCAAAAACGGGCTCGAAAAATAATTTCCGGGACCCGAAAACCTTCCAGTCGCCGTGCGCCGCCGGACGCACCGCCACGTGCCGGGAGGAGCCGCCACACGCTGGCACGCGCTGGCACGCGCTGGCGTGTGTCGCCACTCGCCTGATGACGTCATCCCACACGCATGTTGACATCAGCCATGCGCCTACTGACGTCAGCGCCGTTAAAGTCAACGGCGTCAGTCAAACTTAACGGAATATACCTTTTTCTGACAGAATATTCTAACGCCGTCAGGAATATTCCGTTACCGTGACGGAATATTCTAACGCCGCTGCCGGTCGTCGTTTGGTTTGCCGGAATCCGGAAAATTTTCCCAATTTAATTCCAAAACTTTAAAAATTCATATCTTCTTTATTCCTTGGCCAAATTCAACGTGCCATATATCAAATTGAAGGTATTGAAGAGTAAAATATTTTCATACCAAATTGGGGCCGGAAAAATGGCCGGAGATGGCCTGAAATTGGCTGGAAAGCTTCGGACAAACCCTAATTCCGTTCTCCTTCAAAACTGCACCAAAATTTACGTTCCTTATATCGATTTGAACCTACTCAACGTGATAAAACCAATGGAAATGGTTTCGAGGCTTACCTAAGCCAGGATTGTACGAAAGCTTGATTGGCAGTTTGCCGTTTCCGTTCCGATATCGGTTTGGCCGATTGTGTTCGAGTTTGAAGATTCTGGAATCACAGTCTCATCCAAAATGACGAGACGATCGTAATGGCTATGGTCTTGAGTGATGGTTCCACGATTTTGTGATTCGTCCAAAATTTAGGGTTTGTGTACGGTTTGTGAGTTTGGCCGAGAGAATGGGAGAGAGAGAGAGAGAGAGAGAGATAGGTCGTGGGGAGAGTGAGGGAATTGGATGCACAGCAGCCAGCCAAAAACCCTAATTAACATACGGGTGTGAAAATTACTAAAATGCCCCTAAGCTTTAAAGTTTGGTAAAATGTTCGTTTTAACTCCAAATTGAGTTCCGCTTTCGTCCACGTGTTCGTATCGACGAGTACTACTGGAATATGCAAAGAAAATAATTTTCACATGTCGTCTCGAAAAAGTCAACAAAAGTCAACATTGACCACTAAGGGTATTTTGGTAATTTTACATAAAATTTTGGGACGGGTTGTAACATTATTAATGTGAGTTGATGATTTTCAGTATTTTGGCTTTAATTGGTATTATTTTTCCTGGTTATATACTTGTATCTTTCTGTCTATATTCTTGATGCTCTTCATCTTAACTGCATTCTCGAATACGCTTGTACGTAAGTACAAGCAAGAATAGTTGGTTACTCTGATTTATTATCGATCTATATATTTGGGCCGCGTTTGGTATCAGAGCCTAACTGTTTAAGTAGGCTTCTTACTGGCTATCTTTATAGACTGATCATTTGATTGAGTATTACCTCGAGGAAAGTTTCTAAGATTTATGGCGATTCGCGCGTAAGGCGTGTTGTAGCCGTGTGAAGGCTTTTTAAGGCAGAAGCGGAGGGCATGTAACTGAATTAATACTCGTAATACAACTTAATCCAAATGGCAAGTCTATTCAGATCGTTCAGCAAGAGATCTACCAGTAATGGTGAATGCTCGACTAGCGGATCTAGCCCAAGTGTTATGAAAGTTAATAACACGGAAGAAGCAACTATCTTCAATATCGAGAAAGATTTGGAGAATTGGAATATACCAAAGGTACCCGTTTATGATGTTTATAAAAAAGGTACTTTTGAATTTCGTTCAGATTATGCTATTAAAACGGTTGAAAGAACCGTATCTGTTACTGATGCATCTGCTCATTTTACCATGTTAGCACTAAGACAAATAAATGAAGCCCTGAGCAGAGGGCATAATTATCTTCATATCGGTTTGGTACAAGTGGCGGTGAAACCGCTAACACGCATAGGTTTAGACACCTCTATTTTAGTAAGTTTAAGAGACAAAAGGCATAGGAAATATATAGATTCTATGTTAGGGTTGGTTGAGTCCTCCCTCAGCGAAAAACCTGTATATTTCAATTGTTATCCTAATTTTTCAGTCTCTTTAACTGATCCAGGTGTCTTGAAAGCCCTTACTTTAAGTATAAATACCCAAGGTTATGATATGGACCAAGGGTCTCAAAATCTTGCTGTGATTTATCGTATTTGTTGCAAAATGATGAATACGGTAGCTCCCAAAGCCAAGATTATGGATCGAAAAGGTCAAACAACATTATTTCAAGCTAACCTTGGCAGGACAAACACTGTGGTACCTAAACTCATAAGATGGAATGATGTCACCTTACTTGAAAGGTGGACATTGCAAGATGCAACGGCGGCGAGACCTCTTCAGAATAGAAAGCCATCTCAAATTAATCAGTTCGAGGATGGAGACGTAGAAATACTTTTTTCAAATACCAGGTCTACAAGGGTAAGTGTAGAATCTTCTAGGAGAAGTGTGGACTAGTTCAGAATGGCTAACCCGTCTCTGTTGAAATCTTTTTCTTCTAGAACTTCTTTAGATGTAGAACCCGAGTTGAATCTTTTAGCAGGACTAAGAAAGATAGAGGAACAAATCCAGACCCCTGCTATCAGGAAGAACCCCTCGAACAACCGGCCCAGAGAAACTCGATTCAGTCGGAACCAGTTTGGAATGACGTGAACTCTACCATTAATGGTATTTCAAAATTTGAAATAGATTATGCTTTTCATACTAAGAATTATAAGCATGCTGATAACGTAGAAATGAGAAACTGGATAAAAGAGACTTATAGTCTCTGGTTAAACATAGTAAGGGGAATTCCGCCCTCATTTGGTATCAGAGCCAAGTGAGTAGTCAGTCAATTATTTCTCAGTAATCTTATTCATCTGTCTTTGACACTTAGTTTATTCTTAGTTAAATTTATCTGTCTAACCCTCTTTGTTGAAGTGTCTATCTCTCGACCCAAATAGTAAGTCGCGTGTCCAAACAGTAATTTCAAAAGAGTCGGTCTAAACGGAGAGAGAGAGAGAAACCACAGAGATAGAGGGAGTGAAACCAGGTAAGTTTACTGAAGTAAACTTTGAGTCATCTACAATGAGTAGATTATTTAGATCTAATTTGACTGCCAACATTAGCTTTAATGACAACATGAGTAGAATCCCAGACATTGTTAATGAAGAACATAAATTAGATTTTAGCACAGAAGAGTCATTTAGTGACTAGAATATCCCTAAGGTATCCAGTAAGTCAATTTATAAGAAAAAATGGTCAATAACTTCATTGAGAAGTGAACATCATGTTAGAACGGTAGAAAAGGCTTATGCCTTGAGTAAAGAACACGAGACCTGTCAGTTATTCACACCTGAACAAGTTAAGTCACACAGAAATGACAGTCACAACTACATCCATATTGGATTAGTACAGATCGCAGTAAAACCATTGGCAAGAAGAGGTCTCAACACCTCAATATTGTCGTGTCTCAGAGATGCACAATTCACTAACTTCAGTGATAGTGTTCTCAGGATGATTGAGTCAAGTTTATACAACGGGCCAATCCACTTCGATTGTTTCCCGGATCTCACAGTTAGCCTTTCAGATCCACACATGTTGAAATCACTCACATTAAACATTAAAACTTCAGGATATCAAGTCATTGAAGGAGTACAACCACTTGCACTAGTCTATAGAATTTATTACAAAGTCACAGGCACAAACATGAACTTCCAAGCCTTAGTCAAAAGTCCTAGAGACCACACATTCTTGATTCAAACAAATCAAGAAAATGCCAACATTAAGATCCCACGTACCATTAGGTGGTCAGATATCAATCTGTCTTCAGATTGGTGTTTGATTAATGAGAGTAAACCAGTAAACCTTCAGAACAACTTAGTCAACTTAGACAACATAGAACAGTACTTTGACGGCACAGTTAGAATCAACTTCAATCCCACAGTTAGAAAGTCAAGTGTTAGTTTACACGAGTTATCACAGTCAAATAGGTTCCTTGATAGGGAAAGAAATTCCTTCTCAGGATCTACGTCAGCCTCTAGGCTAGATCACGATCAGAATTTGATTAATGATTTAATCAATCTAAAGATCAACTCAGTCAAAACACATTCACAAGTCACACATCCACAATACCAAACACAGAACACAGGAGAACAAACGTCTCCCACAACTTCAGACTTTAAAGCAACACAAGTCAATCAACAGTTATTAGTCTTGAACAAACCTTTCAAAATTAATTGGAAACGTTTGAATAAAGACATAGTAGCTGAAGTCAATATTCCTAGGCGAGAAGCCTACATGAGTAAATACAATGTCAACCAAAATGAAGACATTTATCAGAACTGGAAACAGTTCATGGAGTTACACAGATTTGAAGTATTTCTCTTCGACTGTGTTGAGAAATATTATGAATCTGACAAAAAACTCGAAGTTATCACAAAGGAAAAATGGGTCAAACTAGATAAGATAGTAGTCTCGTCTAGTCATCCTCCTCCAGAGGCGATAGTTATTACAACGTCCAATACACAGATACTGGCATCTCCATTCATTACACAAACTAAAGCCTCCACACAATAAGCAAACAGTTAGACAAAATAGAAACCAAGATAGATCTCTTAGAACAGCCTAAGATAGCAGTCAAGGAAAAACCATTGGTTAGGTTCCCAGAACATATAACATCTTTGTTTCTACCAGTCAAAAAATAGATCAAATGTTGCAGGAGTTAAAAGCTGAGAAATCAGTCAATGTTTTGCAGCATGATTTAGTAACTCAGTCATATACTATTTTTGATTCGAGCCAAGAGAGTGAAACTAATTTGATCCAAAAGATTGAAGATATGTTTCAAAATCTTGAGTTAAAACGAATCACCAATAGGAAAGTTAGTCCAACATCTCTGACCAAGAATTGGTATCCAAGGCCAACACCTCCGGATATTCAGTTTGAGGAAAGAAATTTCCTTAGTCAATTTGCAGTTTCGGTTGATAAATTGTATGAATGGAATATTAATGGATTAAGTGAATAAGAGTTATTAAACAAGTTACAACACATGTCTATGGTTGCTAATAGTTATATTACTAATCATAATCTTAGTCAAACTCAGGTCGTTGATCTGTTAGTTACAGGATTTACAGGTATGCTACATTCCTGGTGGGAAAAACATCTCACTGAGTCATCCAAAAGTGAAATCAGAAATGCAGTCAAGAAGGATGAAGAAGGCATTCTTATTTTCGATGAAACCATCGGAAGAGGAATCCCAGATGCGGTAAATACTTTATTTTTTACAGTAATTGAACATTTTATTGGTACACCTAGTAATGTTACATCTAGAATACATGACCAACTTAGTAATTTGCGTTGCCCTACGCTCAGTGACTTTCGTTGGTACAAAGATGTATTTATGTCTAGAGTTATGTTACGAGAAGACAGTAACCAACCATTTTGGAAAGAAAAATTCATAAATAGTTTACCAAATCTTTTCGCACATAAAATTAGACAAGTATTAGTCAATGAAGAAGCTATCATACCATATTCAAATCTCACTTATGGTAATATTATCAATATTATCCAGAAAGAAGGATTGAAAATGTGTATAGATATGAAAATTACCAAACAAGTCAACAAAGATAAGTCAATAGCAAAATACGAGTTAGGTACATTTTGTGAATAGTATGGGTTGCCACCTATAGCCCCATCCAGTAAGAAGAAAGTTATAGACTACAGGTACTCAGGTAAGTATCCTAGTCACAAACGCAGTAAATATAGGTTCAAAAATAGAAATTTTGAATCTAACAAATTTGAGTCCAACATGTTTTATGAGAAGCCTAAGTCCAGCAAATGGAAACAGGGATCTTCGAGTAAGCCTCAGTCAAAGAACACTGACCAAAAAGGTAAGTGTTATAAATGTGGTAAGTATGGACACTATGCTAATAAGTGTAGAGTCAAGAAAACCATTAGTCAACTGAAGATCTCTGAGGAAGAGAAAAATCAGTTAATTCAGGTCTTAGATTTAAGAGACACTGACCCCAGTCAATCTGAAGAAAATTCATATTACAGTTCAGCCAATAGTCAACCTTCCACAACTCCGTCTTCACCAAGAGTTAAGTTAGGATGTACTGATGCATGTTGTAAAAACATACCAGTACTTAGTAAACAAGAAGAATAGGAAAGTATTCTTATAAAATTAATCAGTAAAATAGAAGACCCAGAGTTAAAACAGTTCTACCTTAGGAAACTAAAGAACTTAGTTGTCCAGGAAAAAAACCCAGTACCAGTCCGTCACAGACAAATCCAAAAATTTGTCTCAGTAAAACCCTAGCAAGGTTTAGTAAGCCTAAGAAAGAAGTTAATAAAATCAAAGAAGAAATCAAAGAAGAAATAGGCTTATTAAAGTCAGAAAATGTAGAAATTAGGTGACACCTTAGTCACTTACAGACACAGACCCTTAAGAATAAGAAACCAGTTAACCCAAATAAAGAACAAGACACTTTGTCAAGTTCAGACTCTGATTCTAAGTCACAACAGTCAGTTCACGAGTTAACCTTAAGTTTACTTAGTAAGATTAGAATCCAGAAATGGTATTCTAAAGTGAAAATAGTTATTGAGGATTTTACACTTGAAACAATCGCTTTGATTGATTCAGGCACTGACTTGAATTGTATTCAAAAAGGTTTAATCCCCACTAAATATTTTCATACGTCAAACGAGGTCTTTAGTGCAGCAAACCAGTCACCCATGCAGTTAAAGTATGAGATACCAAAGACACACGTGTGTCAGAACTCAGTTTGCATTAAAATCCCATTTGTTTTAATCAAAAATATTTTAGATCCAGTTATATTGGGATTACCCTTTATTGCATTACTTTATCCTTTTAAAGTACATCATAATTGCATATCGACACGCATGCTAGGACAGAAAGTAAAGTTTGATTTCTGCATTGAAACAGATTTCAAAAAGTTAAAGCTTTTACAAAGTGACAGCATTTCAAAAACAGTTAATTTGATTAATCAAAAGTCACGACAAATTCGATTTCTTAAAGAAGAAATCAATTACAAAAGAATTGAAGAACAACTAGCTAGTAGGCCATTATTAGACAGCATTTCATGTTTTCAAGAAAAATTAGTCAAAGAAATTTGTTCTGACATACCTAATGCTTTTTGGCATAGGAAATAGCACATAGTTAGATTACCTTACGTTAAGGACTTTAGTGAACATAGGATCCCTACTAAGGCACGTCCTATCCAAATGAGTCACGAGATAATGGAATTCTGTAAACAAGAAATCCATGATCTCCTTAGTAAAGGAATCATTAGACGCAGTAAGTCATCTTGGTCTTGTCCAGCTTTTTATGTTCAGAAAAATGTTGAACTAGAAAGAGGGGTACCAAGATTAGTAATCAACTACAAACCTCTCAACGAGGTACTAAAATGGATTAGGTATCCAATTCCAAACAAACGCGACTTGATTAAACGACTTAGTCAAGCAGTAATTTTTAGTAAATTTGATATGAAGTCTGGATTTTGGCAAATTCAGATTCATGAAGATGACAAATACAAAACTGCATTTGTCATTCCTTTCGGTCACTATGAATGGAACGTAATGCCCTTTGGGCTTAAGAACGCACCTAGTGAATTCCAGAACATCATGAATGAAATATTCAATCAGTATAGTCATTTCATCATTGTCTATATTGATGATGTTTTGGTCTACTCAAAGTCAATTGATGAACACTGGAAACACCTCCACATGTTTTCCAAGATCATCAAATTTAAAGGTTTAGTTGTTTCTGCAGCGAAGATCAAGTTATTTCAGTCAAAGATTAGATTTCTTGGTTATAATATCTTTCAGTCAACCATTCAACCAATAGATAGAGTAATCCAATTCTCAGATAAGTTCCCAGATGAGATTACAGATAAGAACTAGTTACAACGCTTTTTAGGCTCTTTAAATTAGGTTGCAGATTTTTATCCTAACCTTAAACAGCAGTGTAAACTCTTATTTGACAGGTTAAAAGAGTCACCGTCCCCTTGGACTAGTAAACACACTTCCATAGTCAAACAGATTAAACTCCATGTTAAGACACTTCCTTGTCTTGGCATTTCAACTCCAGAGTCATTCAAAATAGTTGAAACAGACGCCTCCGAAATTGGCTTCGATGGTATCCTCAAACAGTCAACCTCTCCAGGTTTCAGTGAACAAATTGTTTGTTTTCATTCCGGTGTTTGGAATCCGACACAGAGTAACTATAGTACTATTAAAAAAGAGATTTTATCTATTGTACTATGTATTAGTAAATTTCAAGATGATTTATTAAATCAAAAGTTTTAAGCCATAGTCGATTGCAAGTCTGCTAAACATGTTTTGAAAAAAGATGTTCAAAACATTGCATCAAAATAGATTTTTGCACGTTGACAGTCAATACTAAGCATATTTGATTTTGAAATTGAGTACATCAAAGGCATACATAATTGCATTCCAGATTTCCTAACCCGTGAATTTCTGCAGGGTAAACATAGCGGACAGAAGGAAACTTCGCGCCACTCTACCACCAGTAAAAAAAGAGTCAAGCTCAGACTCCCCAGTAAACCCATCCTCAGCATTAGCTATGACCAATAGGTTCACACCTTTGGGTTATACTGTAGGTTCCTACAGGCCCAATTACCAGTCAAACATTTACCAACAGGCATTAGCCAGCCTATTTGACCCTTTCGCAGATTGTCAATCTCCTCAACCCCAGTCATCCAGTTTTATTCACCCCAAATCATCTCCATACATTAAGAAAATATCCTCTGAATACCTCTTTAGTATTCCCCCTTCCATTCCAAAAAGCCTTGGCCCAGAAAAAATAGTCAAAACCTATATTCCACAAAATTTCCATTATGTTCCAACTGAGTCATACAAAACACTAAAATATTACCAAGCAATCCTCAGTGAAACAAAGTCAATATCCATTAAACCCATATACTCTTCTCATCCTCCAGTAAAGCTACTTTACCATTCAATGCATATTAATCGTTTCTTGACAGAAGCAGATTGGGGCATGGCCCTTTACAGTTACAAACAGCTCCATTCAAGAAATGACTAGCTACCAAACATTCACTATAATTATTTTGATTACATTCAAGCTTGGACAAACATCTTCTTACATCAGACAGAAGACTTTAGTCACTCGTGGTTCATCTCTTTTGACCACAGATTTAGATTAAATTTTCCAGCGTGGTTTCCACGATGGTGGACAGAACATGGTCCAACCACACTTATCATATCAGAGTCACTAATGAAGATTCTCAACACTCATTTCCAGCCATAGTTCAACAGAGAAATATTTGACCATAATATCGCCTTATTGGCACTTTTCATGGCCAAATACAAAGTCCCTTGGATACTCAGATGGAATTACAAAATCATTGCCAGTGAAATTCATATATTGAAAGCAACAAAATGGTGGGATCGATTCAACCAGGAAAGAATTATCTCCCAAGTCATCAAGGAATTCCCTATTAAACTAGTCAGATCAACACCTATTGTGCCCTTTAGTCAGCCAAAGAATCAGGAACCAGCATCGCCTTCTCAACACCTAGAGGACATTAGTCCATCATCTTCCACAAAAGGGAAAGCCAGGTCAATTAAGTCAATCAAGTCAAGCCCAGTTTCTAGGGACAAAGCTACTTAGCTAAAAGATCTCGCACAACAGTTACTTACAGAAGCAACTGCATTACATTCCGAAGAAGAAGATGACATCTCTTCAAACTCGGATAAATCAGAAGCATCAACCCAACAACCAGTCAACACAAGCACCAAATGGACAAAAGCTCAATGGGCAGATTATCAAGATTCACAAGATCCTTTCGAATAAAAGCACAGTAAAAATCATGTGAATCCAAAAGCAGTCAAAAGAAGCCATCATTCAGACAAAGACCACTGGTCATCTACAGCAAAAGCAAGAGTAATTCTACAGTAAAAGCATCCACCCACCGAAAGCAGATGCCTTACATATCAGTCAAAAGGCAAATGATTGTGCCCTCTCTTCAGGTTCACTCCTGACTGTGCCCTCTCTTCAGCTTCACTCCTCATCTATTTAAGGAGCATTCCTCATTCATTCCAACTCAGAGCTAAACAAAGGAACAAAATTCGAGCTTTAGACTCTCACAGTCAAGAGCTCATTTGAGAAAGGAACTAAGATAGAAAAGCTCTCAAGGCTCTCATCAGTCAATCAGTTTAAATTTATATTTATTATTAAACACTTGTATCAGTAAATGCCTGCAAGCATTATCATTCATATCATTCATCAATCAACTGTTTGTTAAAACAAACAGCAGTCAAGTTCTTAAAATTATCTTCAAGGATACTTATCCAACCATCCAAGACTATATTCATGCGGTCCATCATTCTACTCAGTAAAATCTCTTATTAAACACAATAAAATCTCTTGAATTATCATTTGAGTGAAAATTAGGTCCTTAAATTCATTAAAAACTGCTAATTTCATCCCTGCTATTATATTCAAAGCTATTCTATCCAATTTTTCATCAGATTAAGTCACGTGATTTGTACGTGGCACATTTTGAAGGGTAATACTGTCATTTTCTTGCTTATAAGTCTTTAACGTTGCATATTGGTTGCAAATCTAATTTCTATTTTATCCTTCAAAGTTAACTCCGTACACGTTTTTTTTTATTTAAAAAGTCCTTATTCTAATGGAAACTACCAATCTACCCTCCAAAGCATATCACATGCAAGTCCCTTGAATTAATTTGACGAAAAATTGAACAGAATTGCTTCGAATCTAATATTAGGTATTAGGGATGCAATTGGCAGATTTTAATTCGTTTAAGGACTGATTTTTCTAAAAAAATAGTTTAGGGACCTAATTTTTACTCAGGTAATAATTCAGGGACTAAATTGACACATATAAATTATATATATATATATATATATATATATATATATATATATATATATTTGTCACATATATTATATATGTTTGTGTAAGCATGACTGAATTGCACATGCATAAAAGACATGGTATTGGAAATTTCATATATCTACATGTGAATATATTTGTCTGCTTCTCAAATGCCAAGCTCATCTATTTTGTGCAGGTTTGGACTGAGAGAGAGGGGGTTAGGAATCTGCTGAATTTGATCGCCAAGGAGGTGAATATGCAAGGGTTCATGGTGGGTTCATACCTGCATCGTTTTGAAGATTTTGCAACCGAGATGGAGAGGCACCTAAAGCAAGGCAAGATTGGTTATTCTAAGCTCAAAATCTTCCATGGAATTGAAAAATTCTTGGAGAGTTTAGGATCCCTCTTCACCAGCTCTAATGTTGGAAAAGTAGTAATCCAAGTCAAGTAATTTTATTGGGTTGACGTAAATCTGTACTCTCTAATTAGGACATGGTTGTTTGTTGAGAAGTTTAAGTCTCAAGATTTGTAACTTTTTAAGAATTTAAGCGTGAGTCGTACTAATTTCTCGTATATTAGAAATGATGTATTTGTTCGGACATGTTTGTAATCTGAATGATCCCAACAAACTATTGAAAGTGGTTGTGGTTTGGCTAAAAAGAAAAATATTGGTTACTGTTGAGAGTATGAATTCCACATAATAGGGAAAATATTGGACTTTGCATGTGCTTATAAATAATTGGGCTACTCTATATATTGCCAATTGATTTTATGGTGGAACCTCAACTTTCTTTATGGTATCAGAGCAGGTTGTCCCACGCAGGAGCGGATCCAGAAATTTAGTCTAGAGTGGGCAAAAATTTGGAAGTTTATAAGTGATTGTAGACAACAAAGACACTTTAAAATTAAATGATACTAATATCATTCATAAAAGAAACAAAATTACAACTGTCCACGAGATTTTCATGATATGGTTTCAATGGTGAGTGTGGAGATGTTTCAAGGAAGTGGAGAGATGGATAATTTTGAGTGTGTATGAGTGAATGAGGTGAAATAGGGTTTGAATGGTGGAAAATGGGGAAAAATGGTTGATGCCATCGAGTAGGAGAAGAAAGGATTTGAAATCCCAAAAACGACATGTAGTTTTTTTCCTCTTGTAAAATGCACATGTCATTTTTTTAACATTAGTTATAAGGACCAAAACGGCGTTGTTTTGGTCCAGGTATTTTTTTTTTTAAATTATGTCATTTCTTCTTCCTCAAGTTGCTGGGCTGTGCAGCTATGGCCACCATGGCAGCTTGCAGTCTTAGGTGGGCAAAACGGGGCGCGGTATGGAAAATTTTCCACAGCTGGGTGGGCACCCTTGCCGTAGCCTGAATTG
Organism: Gillenia trifoliata; assembly: GCA_018257905.1. Lineage (NCBI taxonomy): Eukaryota > Viridiplantae > Streptophyta > Magnoliopsida > Rosales > Rosaceae > Gillenia > Gillenia trifoliata. The sequence goes on from CM031082.1 coordinate 8,235,469, forward strand.
GCCCCTGGTCCCACATGTGAAGCCCAACGGCCACACGTGCTCCACATCACCCGATTTGTGTTGTCCATATGTTAGACTTGAAAATTCGCCACATGTGAAGGGGGGGGGGGGGGGGCTTGTTGAGAGTATGAATCCCACATCACAAAAAAATAAACTTTGCATGTGCTTATAAATAATTTCCTACTCTCTATATTGCCAATTGATTTTATAGTTAACCTTAACTTCTGTATGATGAGTTAAATTGCTTTTTACTCAAGCATTTTCAAACCACCCTCATATAATTATATTCACATTATATTGGACTAGCTACGCGTGTGGCAATTGGCTCTTTTTAAAAAATAAACAATTTATATTTATGTAATTTAAAAATAATTTAAAAATAAGAAATTAAAAAAAAATGTTAGTAACTACCCCAACGTGGGGTGGTTTTAAATCACATGTATAATTTTATTTTTTTATTTTTTAATAATTAATTTAGTTTTTCCAATAGTTATATGTAGGGAGGGGAAAATTTGGTATTACGAATGTTTTACCAAGTTGGTGTGCTTCCTTTATATATATATATATATAGATATAGATGATAAGTGTTTTCACATCACAACAATCCCGAATTGAGTCTTAGGCTATCTCCAACCCAAAGGTTCCAAATCCTAAAATTTAGCCCCATATTTTGAACTATTTATCTATATGTATGAGGTTTGTTAGTTTTTTCTTCCAACCCAAAGGGACCTATAATTCCCACCCCCAACTTTACAATTTGTTAAACTTTTGTATTTCCTTGATAATTTTTTTTTTTGAAACAATTTTGGAATTAGTTTTTGTATAATCTATGTTGTTTTATTTTTACGAATGTTTCGATGTAAAAAAATTAAAAATCCGAAAAAATTACTTCACAAATAATGTGATGGTGAACACAAATAAAATTGACATTACATAAAATTACTAACGTTACATGAGTAAAATAAAGCATTACAAGCTAGACATAATATTGGTGATACATGAATAATTACTAAAAACGACAATCAAATAATTGCATTTGAAGCTAGGATGGTAGGATTCGGTGTCCGAATCCGGGTCCGGATTTCGTGCAAGAATTGCATCTTGTTTAGCTTGCCAATACCTTCTTTTTCTGGGAGTATAGTCTTGTCGATTCTTTTTCATAATTTTCTCCTCTTTTTCTTCTTTAAGCAATTGCATCCTTACTCTCCTATCCTCCCTCATTTCTTCTCCTTGTTTAAATAATTGACGCAAATATTCACTAGACTGTTCAATAGAAGAAGACTCATCAATTTTACCTTTCTTCTTTGCTTGCTTCTGTTTATCGCGTCCATCTGGAAGTTCGAGTGGCGTTACAGGTGTCTCGCCGTCTTCCCCCAAATCCTCATGATTTGTGGAACTATGAGAAGACCTTCCGCTCGGTGTTGCATATTGTTCGACCCACTTTGGAGAATTTTTAACAATCTCCCAAGCATGTTACAACTTGAATCTTGTGTGATTGCATGTAATATTTCCATATTTAAATATTCGGTGTGCTTTCCACTCCTACGTATATAGTAAAGGAAAATTAATAATAAGAAAAATATTAATACAACTAAAACTGTAACATTTAGAGATGTGAACTTACCATATCTTCTACATTGGTACCACTTGGTAGATTACAATATGCGGCACATGAAGATGAACTCCATAGTTGACATTGTTGGTTGATATGCTTGAAGCGAGACTTAACTCCTCCAATTAGTCAGGTTTTTCCCCCTGTAGTGCCCAGATTGTTGGTGAGAAATTTTTTGTAAATACGCACCCACATCTTATCCAGAGATTGAAAGCAACCAACAGCACCATCTTCAGAGATTAACACCCAAGCTGAGCATAAGGCAACATCTTCGCTAGGAAGCCAATTGCCATTTCTATTGCTCCCTTTGTCTCCCATTTGAGCCAAAATTAGAAGGAGAATGGAATGATTGAACACATTTTGGTAATGAAATATGAGAATTAATTTTTTTATGTATTAGTTCAGTAATGAGTGGGTATTTATAGAGTTTTGGATGATTTTTGGAGTTGGATCTGATTTGATTTATTAAATAATATTATTTTGACCGTTAGATTTAAATTTCAGCCGTTGGATCTTTTTTATTACCGTTAAGATTGATTAAACATATATGGGCCATTAGATTAAAAATGTATACGTTGGAAAAAAAATTTCAAAAGTGATTGTTGGATTCCAATGGTCACTAAATCTGGGCCACAAATTTTGTACCTGTTGGAAAAGAAAAGTGTGAGCGCGCCACACTGGATTAAAACCCACAAATGCGCGTGGGCCATTGGATCTCAACGGACAACTCATCTGGGCCATTGAAAATAGAATAACCATGCTGCTGACCACACTGAATTTTTTCCCTGCCTTTTGCTGCTGCCTTTTTCAAAAAAATCTATTGCTGGGGCCCGCAGCTGTCACCCCCAACATGCAGCCAGCTTTCCTTCCCCCACCCCCCCCCCCCCCCTCGTCCCGTTCTATTCCAAATGCCAAATCCTCACCCTCAAAACCCAAATTCCTATTTTTCCCACCCCCCAAAATACTTCCCCCTTGAGAAGATTTGGACCCAAAAATGGATATTCCCCCCCCCCCCCCTCCCGTTAGAGACAGCCTTAGTAAGGTTGTTATAACCATAAATATTACTAAAAAAAATAAAGATATGAATTTTAACCTACAATAAATATATAACTAATTTTTTTCGTTTTTGAGATTAAATGAAACTTCATTAAGAACTATCGAAAAATGATATAAAATAGACATGCCAAATGTGGACCTCAAACAAACTTTATTTGGAAAAAAATCACATGAGAAATCCCTGGAGGAGGAATAAGTAGCCACACGTACCAAAACTGACACAATTTCAAAATTACAAACTTATTAAAAATATAATATACAGTTTCTCATTCATGGAGGACCCACATTCTATCAAAAGAAAAAATAAATAAAATAAGGGAAAAATCTTGAGTGGTACATACCATTCAATGATACGGCCATTGAATTGTCCAGCCATTGAATGGTCCAGAGTAATTTGCGGTGGCCCCAAATTGAACGGTATGTACCATTAAAATTTGACCCTAAAATAAGACCTAAATTGAATTTTATTTTATTTAGTAAATTTACTAAAAACAAAAAAAGAATCTTACAATCCGAATAACTACAGTAAATGCACAACATAGCAAAAGAGCAACCACAAATAATGATGGTTAAAAGATAGAAGAAATTGAGGGAAGGGGAGAAGAAATTAAGAGGGATGTTGCCACTGATTCAAGGATAAAGGCAAGAGATAGCAACGATGAACTTTTTTCTGTTTTTTTTTTCTTTCCCTAACATACTATACGTTATTGTTTTTAATTTCATTATTCTATACTAGGGTTGTGCTATCCACACACTGTTTTTTACTTCTCACACACATTTTTCCGTCGGATAGAATGAATTGAAGTAGATCTAAGGCCAGAACTTAACAAGGGTGTGAGAGAAGTAAAAAAAGAGTGTGTGGATAGCACAACCGTTTATACTAAAAAGGTAACGACAAACATTACCTACCACGCACACTTATTCACTAGTGGAAAAAAGTACTTGGGCGACAAAACAAATTTCGTTGCGCAAGGTCCCTTTTTTGTGCCTAAACATTTGCGTGACTATTAATTCGTCGCCCCAAATTCGTTGCGCAAAGCTCGTGGAGCAAGCATTTGCACAACGAAGAAAATACATTCGTCGCGCAATGCACATTTGCACGACGACTTTTGGTGATGAAAATATGAGTGGCAATAGAGTTCAGGCGACGAATAAATTTTGTCGGACAAACCCTTAGGCGACGAAAATCCTTCGTTGCCCTAAGTTTTCAGTGACGAAATATATTAATTGCCTATACTTGAGGCAAAAAAACCTTCAATAATTTTATCGTTGCTCAAAATATTGACAGGTTTAGGCGACGATGTTTGTTTCGTCGCACAAAATATTAATAATTTTATTTCAATTTAATTAGTTAATTTAATGAATTAATTGGTATTTAAAAAACAATAAAATATAATAAACAATGTAGAAAAACAAATTATATTATATAAAGAAATGTACGTACAAAATAACAATTGAAAATAAATTAGAATCCTAAAACGAAATGACTATTGAGATGCCAGGGGGAAATATGGTGAGGGAGGGGGCTGGGAACCCGGTGGCTGGAAATCAGATGATGGGACATTTAGTGAAATGTCGGACAATTGAAGAGCGTGTAAGATGGGGCTCATCTGGTTGCCCTGAACCACGAGTTGCCTCTGTAGGTTCTGCACTTCTTGCTTTAACGTGTTGATCCGTTGCGAATTATTTTGAGAAGAGGAGGCACTCGTGAGGGAGTTGAACGAGGACTAGAGCGGTGATGTGTAGAAATCAAACCCGACATCTGTAAATTGACACAATTACAAATTAGTTAAATAAATAAATATTAAATAAATTGTAAATAAACATTTAATGTACTTACAATTTTTTTTATTTTAAACATTTAAACAAATTGTAAATAAATATCTCCTTATATTTATTTTCTTATTTTGAAATTAGGTAAAAACTAATTTGTATATTAAGCAAATAGTCTGTATAAAGGCAGGACATGAGCTCTAATCCTAATCAACCGACTTTAGTCAATAGTCTGTATAATAGCTTTGTCCAATAACAACTTGGATCGGATCATACAACATCGCAATTGCAAAATGAGAAGAGAACTGAGGTAGAACAAGAAAGTTCAAATGAGAAGTTTACTAGCATTCCTAGTAAATTATAGCAAATACCGGATCCTCACTTTAATTAGTCCTTATATTCATTCTCTTGGTTGGATTGACTTCCTTATATTCATTTTCTGAACTCTATACTCTTTGAACATTTTTCAATATCCCAACTTATCATCACTTTCGTTAATTTTCTGTCTTTTTTATCACATGCCTTGTATGTGACCAACTTTAGTCATTGAAATTAATATCATTATACGATTGTTAATTAATATTACTTTAACAAAAAATAGATTGTTAGTAATTAATGGTACACTGGTATACTTCTGCAGTTACCACTTTCACTAGTATATGGCGAAGGTCGATATTTGAAAAACGTGTGTGGCGAATGAAAACTGCATTTGAGATTTTAATTCTCTATCCATGCAAGCTGCATTATTGTAATTAAGCATCTTTTTATCCTCAGGGTTTAGCTTCATTATTGTCGTATTGTATTCTCTTCATGTATTTAGCCAATAGATTGTAGCTTGATAACAAGCTTATACCAGTTTAGTATATTAAACAACTCTTTCCTCCGATTGGCATAAAGAATCAAATACCCAAACATGCTGCTTTATGAAATAATAAGCACAAAAATGACAACATTAGTAACTAAATAGACTGAAAAACGACATAATAAGCCCATAATTTTTTTTTTCAAATTTATACTAATTTGAGCATGAACATGGAAACTAACAAATAACATATGACCAATCATCTCAGCAGTAAATTTTTAAAAATACAATCTTTATTGACCCACCAAACTGTGAAATGAAAAATAATAATAACTCATGACAAAAAATTTAGAAAACACATGGAAAGTAAAAGCATTGGTAACATCATATAAACAAAATTACTTAAGAGAGTAATAAGTTCATGAAGAAATTGAACTTAAAATTAAGAAATTACGCACGACCAATCGTCATGAGCTCAGTTGAGCATCTCATCAAACAGCTACTGTGCAACTTAATAATTTTGTCCAACAAATCAAATTGGTATCTTAATTCACACTAATACAAACCCAACAACAAATTTAAGAGACAAACGAGAAGTAGCCAAGAAAAAGTAAAATAAAATTAAAAAATTGAACTAAAATTAGACAAATTTGGAAGGAGTTTGCAAATGGCAGACAGTTGAATGTGTGTGTTTTAGCATCGAATCGAATTAAACCCAGCAAACAAAGGAACACCCAGAAACCTAAATGAGCCAAGAAACCATTGAAACCCAGCAAACAAATAAAACCCATAAACAAATAAAGCTCGGAAAAAAATCAGTCCAAAAATCTGCCAAATACCCAAAAAAATTCAAATTTTCTCAAGATCTATTATTGCAGTATGTACCTGAGTTCAATAGAAATCGATTGGTGGTGATCTCGACCCACGTTGTAACGACCCATCCCTAATTTTATTGTATTTTATTTTCTGAACTTGTGAATTTACCAAAATGCCCTTGAACGGGTTAAGTGGAAGACCTTCGTGGACGTTTGAGCTCTTTATCAATTTTAAATTTTTACTTGTCGTTTTCAGGTAGTACTCTTTCCTACGAGTGCGTGAGCGTGAACGGGACGAAAATCCGACGTGTAACAGAAACATTACGTATCTTTAAATATTATTTCATGTTATGGAAATATGGTGGTGCGTGTACTAGGTGGGATCCAGTTGCCCAACTTAATTTGGAAAAATCTCTTTTCTTTTTTTTCCTCTGATCTCTCTTTTTCCCCCTCACTCTTCTTTTTCTACTCTTCTTCTTCTCCCGTGAAAAAGTGCACAGTGCACACAGTGGCCACACCAATTCTTTCGAACCGAGTCAAACCAATACCACCATCTTGTTTGTTGTAACTCACTGAGTTCAACGGTGCAAGCCAATTACCCAAACTTCTTACCGTTTGACAGAAATCGCACACAAAAGAACCGAGCTTTTCCGACGAGTTTCTCGAAATTACTGACCAAGGTGGGACTTTTAACCACCACCATCATCATCCTTGTGTTGAGTAGATAGATTTTCATCCTAAAATCGTGTGTTTTGGTTGTGTTTTGAAGTAGATCAGACCTCGGGTGTAAACCGAGACTTTCAGGCCATTTTCGACCATATTGTGAACTCCAAACCAGTATAACGGCGACTAGCAGCGGACGGCGGAGGACGGCGGCGCCGACGATCGGTTCAAACAGGACCGTGATGTTAGCAAACTGGTTCAAACCCGGTCCAGACCTAGAATATTCCTTGGTATATTCCTTTAACGCCATTAGGAATATTCCGTTAGATTTAACGGAGATACTGGAATCTTTTGTTAAATTTAACGACGTCAACTAACATCGTTATTTTGACCGACTCAGTTTGACCGTGCGTTAGCCGAGCGTGCGGCACGCGTGAGCCTCGCGTGTGGGCGCGTGGGACCACTTTTTCGACTTCCGTTGATGCGAGGCAACTCGTGACGACGCGTACTACCTCTGGGCAGTATGTATGGTATTTTTTGGAGTGGTTTGGACCTTCGTGTTGAGCAAACCAAGGATCAATGTCGTTTATTAGTTTAATTAGTAACATTTATGAGTTTAATCATTACTATAGTGAAATCTCATATAGGTGAGACTTACCACGACGAGTACAGGGGTCAAGCAAGGCAAGAAGATGGGGACATTCTATACAAATTTATAACGTCTTATACAAATTTCAATAAACTATAAATATGGGGACATTCTATGAACGATCCGAACCGTTCATCTTATTGCATTCAGTAAAAGATCATGTTTTCAAAAAAGAATCGGGATATAATAACGGAGTGTAAACGTAAACTTTGATCGACAGTTAAAAAAATAACATAGCCTTCATGGTTTCTAGTGTTCGATTTTAGAGATGACCCCTTAACGAAAGTTGTAGACCTTGTCATTACGAGCGTTTGTATATTTTTTACAAATTTTTCCCACTTCTCAATTACTTATTATGAATTTTCCACTGTAAGTTAATTTGTCGTACAACTGTTAATTTGTAAACACACATAGATATTTATTTCTTTAAATCTGAACCGTTGAATATGCATGTAGACCTCTTCTTCAAGATCATTGTGTACAAAAATTACTTCATTCAGAAATGAATAAGTCATTCTTAGGTTTAGGCGACAAACAACTAATTTGTCGCCTCAAGTTGTTTTGCGTGACAAATACCTCGTCACCTAAAACTCTGGATTATATTGCGCGACGAATCACATTTCGTCACCTAAAACCTATAAATTTTGCGCGACGATTCACTTTTCGTCGCCTAAACCTCTAAAGTTTGCGCAACAAAATATTTCGTCGCTCAAGATGTATTTGTAGATGTTTTGTACATGCTTACAAAATAAATTACAATTTCTTTTTTTTGAAAATGAAGTAATTAATTGTTAGCAAAACAGATCTTCACATTTAATAAAATAATTGCCAATCTTCCCTTTCATTTATTTTTCAATGTTACAAGTTTACAGTTTCCCAACTTCCAAAATTAGTTTGAATCAGAAATAGAATACACATCGTCGTCATCACTTTCATCATTTTAGCTTTGTAGTTCAGATTCAATGCTTGCATATGATTCCTCATCATCACTATCCTCGTTCTGTGCGAGGTCATGTGGATCGTAGTGTCTCAGATCACCGAGGTCAATTGTAATGGAATCAATCGGTATTTCGATTTCAGGCATTCCAGCTACCTCAAGCGGTTCTTGGATTACATTGGTATCGAGAGGCGTTTTCATACCAAAATCTATCGAAGATGAAAGCTATTGGTCAGTCACGTTGTTGTCATCAATATTATCTCCGTCAAGAATATCATATATGTTTATGTGATGAATTTTCTGAACAACTTTCCAACCACTCTCGGCCATCAGGTCATCAAGATAGAAGATTTGTTTCGCCATAATTGCTAAAATGTAAGGGTCTTCATCGTACCAACGTGTGTTAGTGTTCACTGATACTAACTTTTCGTCCCGCTGAATACTCCCGTTCCTATTTGGATTTGTATCAAACCAATGACACTTAAAAAAAATCACTTGACATCGGTCTTTGTAAAGCACTTGTACAACACTTGTTAGTTTGCCATAAAACTCAATATCAGCACTGTCTCCACCACCCGAGACGAAGACCCCACTACTTTGAGTTAACAACTTGTCATCACGCTGAGCATCCACAAACTTAACGTCGTTGACATGACACCTTGAGTACAATTCAGCGCGAAACGGTCCGACCGCCAAGTTATATAATTCTTCGGTGTATGACGGAGAATTTTCTTTCTTCAGTTTCAACACATATTACATTAAAGTAATTTGTATACTTTGTAGTTGAAGAAAATATCAAGACAATGAAGAAAAACCTAAAATGTGATGATTAAAAAGCGTACAAGACTTACATGTTCGCGCAACCAATGAGCAAACAATGCACGGTGTTTCTCGGCATGTAAATGTGAAGGATATGCACTCATCATCAATTGTTCATGCTCATCCAGAAGCGGCCCGATCTCGTCATAATTGTTGAGTATGAACCAA